>OV884019.1:91830248-93080248 GCA_930367235.1 Sarcophaga rosellei
CAATTTGCATGGTTGAATTGCACTGCTCTTTATACTGATTACAGTATTGTCTCCTTAAGCTCCAAAATTTTAGCATCCTGCAACACATTCCTATTTTTTCTATAAGAAAAATATAAAATATAACCTCAAGGTTCCAAATATTATGCCAGTTTTAAGCTTAAAAGACCTGTCACGGAAGAATATGATTTTAAGAAGGTCTTCCACAAAAAAATTAATGTTACACATGCTATTACATTTTATAGACGTTAACCGACAATTTTGACAATTTCCCAACATTTTCTGATACATACAGATCTAATTTCTCTACAATTTATTTTATTTTATCTTTTATTATTTTTTAGGCCTATTGGCCTATTTAAAAATATAGGATTTCCCAGATAATAATTTCCGATACTAATCAACTATTCTTCACCATTTTTACTTCATCCACCTTATATAGCGCACAGCATATCTGCTCTCCGTGTTGCTACTCGTGGCCACCACGTTTACGCGTGCCGAAGAAGAAAAACAAGCCGCGGGAGCTGAAGAGAAAAAAGTGGAACCCAAACCAGCAGAAGCTGAAAAATCAGCCGACGCTACTGATGAAACGACCAAAACCAAACGTGGTCTACATCATTATGAAGACTATCATCACCATCATCATCACTATCCCATACATGAGGAGAAAACTTTAACGATTATTAAAAAGGTCGCCGTACCATATCCCGTTGAAAAGGCCGTACATGTGCCCGTTGAGAAACATATACCCGTGCCGGTTAAGGTGAAAGTGCCCAAACCATATCCAGTGGTTAAGCATGTACCTTATGAAGTGAAAGAAATTGTTAAAGTACCACATGAAGTGCCAGCTCCCTATCCAGTGGAAAAGAAAATCCCATATCCAGTACATGTGCCCTATGATCGTCCAGTGCCCGTTAAGGTATACGTACCAGCACCATATCCCGTTGAAAAGAAAGTTCATGTACCCGTAAAAGTCCATGTGCCAGCACCATATCCGGTAGAAAAGAAAGTCCATTATCCGGTTAAAGTACATGTTCATGTTGATAAGCCATATCCCGTTGAAAAGATTGAACATTATCCAGTTAAGGTACCTTATGATAAACCAGTACCTTATCATGTTGACAAGCCCGTACCATATCATGTTGAAAAACCAGTACCAGTACCCGTTATTAAAAAAGTACCCGTGCCTGTACATGTGCCTTATGATAGACCAGTGCCTGTACATGTTGAAAAACCAGTGCCTTATGAAGTTAAGGTACATGTACCAGCACCTTATCCCGTTATTAAGGAAATTCCAGTTAAAATCGAGAAACATGTACCATATCCCGTTAAGGTGCCCGTAGAGAAACCCGTTGCCGTACATATTGAGAAACATGTGCCCGAATATCATGAGAAACACATCAGCTATAAGGAACCTGAATTCCATTACAAGAAAATCGAACATCATGAACCATCACATCACGAGGAATACCAGCATCATGGCGGCGGCGGCGGCGGTGGCGGTGAACATCATGAACATCATGAACATCATGAGGTGGCTTATGGTGGTCATGATCATTACGGTCATGGCCATTATTATTAGTTTTATGAATTTATGACACTAAAATTTGTTTTTTTCTTTTTTTTTCTCTTTTTTTCTTTTCTTTTTCTCTCCCCCCATCATTACAGCATCACTAAAGAGACTTCTGTTAACTTCTCGCATTTGAACAAGAAAAAAAATTCAAAATAAATTCAAAAAAAACATGAGAACTTCAGACAGCAACGTATGTGATTTTGTAAATGGTCCGGCAAGAGTAAGAGAAAGAGAGACAGATTGTAAGGCGAGTGTAGATGGCGAAAAGAGAGAGAGAGAGATAGAGATGTGGAAATTAAATGATTAAAAAGACAAAGGCTTACGTTAAACGGCTTAACGATGTGATTACGAGTTAAAAACAAACAAAAAAACAAACAAAAAAAACAAGAAATGAAAAACCGAAAATGAAAATGAAAACGAAAACTCACGTGATAATGGCCTCAAATGCAATTAATAAAACAAGGAAAACAAAGCAAAAAAAAAAAATTTAAAAAAAAATTATTAATAAACCTAACTACCGTTATATATTGGCTTAATAGATCTTATAACTCTCCTTTTCGTTGAAACTTGCAACAAAAAAAAACACCTTTTAAATGAAACATAGATTAACGAACCTATCCACTACATGCATCCCTCCCCCCCCATAGCAAAAGATATTTTGGCCACACGATTTAACGATTTAAAGAAAAAACAAAACAAGAAAAATAATCATATCATTGTCTATATACATATGTATGTAAAAAACAATACTTATTCACAAAATATTATTAAATGTACGTATAAAATACTTATGATATGTCTTTAGCTATTAAGCCATAAATTTCTTGTATAGCAAATGATTTTTAATTTCTTTTATATACAATTACAATTATTTTACAATATTTGTAATCAAATGAAAATATTGTAAAAATAATGTCAACATTACATATGTATCACTACAACACAGAATGGCTGTTTTAAAAAGTAAAACTAACTTTGAAGACTCCTCTTTTTTTTTTTGTTGTTGTTGGCAATTTAACATCTTAACATCTGCCTTTTAACAAAATAACTTTACTCCTCCTCCTCCGTTGTTACAAAAGAAGTTATTTAAGCATAAAGAAGAAAAAGAGCATAAATCAAGCGTAGTTTTATCTTTTCGAAAGTGCTAACGTCCAGTGATCTTATGCGTAGGAAATTAAATTTAAAAAAAAAAAATACTCTTTTATTTTGTAATTATAAGTGTATTGTGTATAAATATTTTTGTTTTATAAATCTTATGTTTATAAATCGTTGCTTATAAATATTAAAAAGTAATTTTAAAGAGATTATGTTATCGTATTCGTATTGTTTTTCCTTTGCATGTCAGGGAAATTCAATTCAATTTTTATTTTTAAAATAATTAATTTGTTTTCTTTTATATTTTTTTTTCATTATTATTATGATTTTATTTTCTTTTTTTATTATTATTTTATTTGTTTTCTTTATAAATAAATAAATATTATTATTATTATTGTTGTAAGTTAAGTAATTTAGCTAATTTATTAGCTTTTTAAATACTCCTTTTGATTTTTTTTTTCTTTTTATATGTGTTAAATTGTTTAATGTATAGTTTTTTTTCTTTTATTATTATTATTACATTATATCTTATGATAATTAATTATAATTTGTAAAAAAAGAAAACTATACTTAAACAAATTTTATACTTATAAAAAGCAAAAAAAAAAAAATGTATAAAAAAAAACTAAAAAAAAAACAAAATGTATGAAGAAAATCTATTTTACCAAATATTTTTCTAATTGTGAAAACAAAATGAGAATAATGAGAAGAAAGACGTATGAAATAAATAAAATTCAAAACCAACCACAAACGAAATAAAAAATGAGTTTTAATTATTATTTTAAATATTTAGCTTAAATACAAGATAAAAACAACAAGAAAAAATATAAACAAAAACAAAAAAAAAATTAATTGAAAACAAATTTCGAATTCATTCTCCAGCATATCATCTCTCTAACTCCTACTTTATTATCAACCAGTTTCATTTTCATTTATAACATCCAATCTATCTACTTTTGAGGAACTTCTTATAACCCCTAATTCTAACTACCAGTTTGTCTTTAAAAATTAGAAAATTTAGCAAATCCAAGCATTAAAAACAAAAAGAACAAAACAAAATTAGCAAAAATATAAGGATTTTCTTATATTTCAACAGAAAACTAAACCCACATATTAAGTATATATAATACAATAGCATAGCAACTTTGCTCTTTAAAACCTACTTTTACTCCCAAATAATTCAATATTAATTTTATAATATCTCCTCTATCATACTGTTCACACGTGTGAACAAATTCAAACAACCCCAAACCTGACTTCCAATATCACAACACAAACATCTCTAACAGACAATAATAATAACATCACCAACACACAACAACATTCACAATATACAACAGCAGATTGTTTTGATCCTTGTTGATCAGTTGACTAACAAAGCTCAAATAAAAGAGTTGGCTATCAATCCTTAGAAGACGAACAACCCAATAAGTTCTATGCGTGTGAGAACAGAAAAGTTGACTATGATCTCCGAACAACACAGAACAACCCAGCAAGCCCAACGCGTGTGTGAACAGAATACTGATCATCAAATAAATGTATACAAAATATACATATATTTAACAAATTGTAAACATCATGAACATTGATAAATTAAAATAAAGTGAAGTTTAATTGTGAATATTAACAGATTTTAAATAAGAATTCTGAGTTACAAATGAACACACCGAATATTTATAAATATTGTGAAATAAAATAAAATTAACCCAACCCTCAACCCATAACCCGTTTGTTCACATACACAATTCAAGCTCTAACATTTCAAGCTACTACAATTCGTTCTAAATAATCTGAAAATCTCGTAATAAAGGCCAACATAAAATACAAGAAAAAAACTAACAGAAGAATAGAATTGACAAACAAATTTAAGGTTTATCTCTTAAGTCTTTCGTTTCAGAAAGAAATAGTAAACATGCTAAAAATTAATTCAGTACCACAACAACTCTGTTCTCTAAGTCCTTCTCTACGTAATCAACCAATTCGAATTTAATTTTATAACCTCCTCTATCTCCTCTATCTTACCTTATCTTACACCTCTTAAGCGATTTCTTTTTGTAACATCTTGTTCTTATAATGACTATTTTATCCTAAATAAACAGCAAATCCCGTGAATTCTAACATGAAGAACGAAAAAATGTAGAAACTAACAGAAGAATATGTAAAAAATAACAACAATTTTAAGGTTTATGTCTTAAGTCTTTCATTTCAAAAGACTGCTACTCTTCTTTCCAATCAATTCGATTATTATTTTAGTACATCTCCTCTATTATACCTTGCTTTGCTCAAACAGCACAATCTCCACGGTCTGTTCACATAATCACCACGTATCGTTGGTGTACAGATCATGCAATTCAGAACAAAATAAGTTGGTAATCAGTCAGCTCTAGTGCTCACCGTTACAGTAATGGCCTGACCAAGGTCACTATCAAAAGTATAAAAACAGATAATGTCGCAAACAAAAATCGAAGGATTAGGGTTGACACAGCCTCCTACATGGCATGCGACGTTATGAACTTATTAAACTACAGGATTGGATAATTGCACATCTTAGAGAAGTCCATTAACCACCTCTATAGCGCAGTTGAATCACACTAGACAATTTTTTATGTAAAGATTTTCATTTACCGGGTCAAATCAACTACTTGTCCACCCCTGGAATATAATATTATGGTCGCGCTATAATTGATTTACTGACCAAGGAATTGGTAAGAGTTCAAACAAATTTTACGAGAGCATTTTATGCACTGCTCATAATATCGCTTCTGTTAGAGAAAATTGGCTAATAATGGGAATTTGTGGCGAATAATTTAATTGGCACCTGCATTCATAAATAGTCAAAGTCTTGCAACAATTAATGCCGTCTAAAAGATAGTGTGTTATCTTATTAGACGATAGTTTATTATTTAAGGTTCAAATACCAGCTTAAACATGTCGAACCAAGCGAAATATGAAAAAATATTTCTTATTTCATTTCAAAGGTTTGATTTTGCAAGTAGAAGACTGCTGAGGGGTCTGGCAAAAACACTAAGAGTTGAAAAATTAAAAATTTTCCAAATCTGGTAAATAAAGATTACTGAAGGGAAGTTGTCAAAGGAAATATTCATTCCACGAAGATATGTCGAAAACTCTAAGCATAATAAACACATCAACAGGCTGCTGGCAAGAAATCTGAGAGTAAAAGAAAGACAAGTTTTTCAAACCTATCGTTCGGAATCGACGTTAAACTGTAGGCTGCGGCACTCATGGAAAAAATGAATACACATAACGTGGGTGGTGTACAAAGCTAAGTCGTAATCCTGCCTAAGGGGCTGTACTGGCCATAAACAACGCCTTTGATATGTTAATTGGCTGCTAGAGCAACAAGCTTTAAATGTTAGATTTTCAAACAAAATGGCATGACATGGCATGACATTCGGAAAGAGCGACTATGTGTATTATGGACTGGACGTACCGTTGAGCTATACATACATACATAATTGGTCATTACAACTCTTCAGCCAGTAAAACGATCTAGCTTCTCGCACTACTTATGCTGTGTGTGTTAATTTTATACATGAGTGGCGGGACCTACAGTTTAAAGTCGATTTCGAACGACATATTTTTTTTAGAAACTTTTCACCGCAATTTTTAATTAGTCTTAGAGTTTTTGCCAGAAATCTGCAGAGAGGAAATCGAAGAAGATGCTTCTTTTTTATCTTTTTTTTTTTCTTTTTTTTGTGGGAGATATCTGACCTGGGGCTTGAACCGCAGGCTTTTGTCCAATAAGCTAACTGAACACCTGCTAGCTAGACATAATGACGAAAATATATTTCTTTGAAATTTGCTCTGGGAACGTAGTTAAGGACATTTCCGAGCACTTTTTTGGCCTGTTGTATGAGGTATGTACTGGTTATGGTATATGGTTTCAACAAGATGCTGCCACCAGATAATTACAAAACAAGTTGCCAGAAAGAGTAATTTCAAGGTTTTGCCATTGTCAATGTGTCACCAAGACCGTGCGATTCGAGGCCGTTAGACTTTTTCTGGGGCTATGTTAAGGGCCTTGTGTACGCGAATAATCCCCTATTGATGCAGTCTTTGAAAACCAACAACAATCGTCAAGTTATGGCCGTGATGCGGCATTTTAATTGTATTTTAATATTTTGATTTTAAAATAAAGAACAATTTATAAACAAAAAACATTTCAATAATCCATTAAAAATAATATTTAAAGTCAATAACATTTTCTTTTATTTTTATTTATTGGAGGCCGTTCCTATTATGCATTCATTAAATTGTTTGTGCAGGTTATGTTGCACTAAAGATGGTATTTGCATTCGTTTTCAATACAATACAATTTAATTAAATTTAATCTAGAAGAAGACCTTTTTTATCGCTCTATTGTTAAAGACAAATTACAACATTGTTAATAACCTTTTTGAGAAGACGAAAACAATATGTAACCTTTACAAAAGATGCCACGCATTATTGTTATTGTTATTGTTATTGTTATTGTTATTAGCCTGGTTATTAGCCTTTATTTTTTGGGCTTTTTTTTATTGATGATCATCATCATATGTATATTGTCTGTCTATTTAAATAAATTGCTGAACTGAAAGATAACTATTTATATTGTATTATTATTATTTCTATAGACAGATGAATAAGCTTCTATTTGTTAAAAAAAAAATGTCTACAAGAAAAGATTGTAAATATTATGAATAAATTTTCTTTTCTTCTTTCATATATTTTTTTATCAATTTAAAAATTAAAAAGGCTGACCTGCTGTTCATCATGATAAAGATAAATTATACTATTGGCATACATATTTAATATCAACTTTAACCTTCAAAAACCTTTGTGGAAAAATAAAAGTTAAACAAACAAACAACCCGAATTGCTCTTGATGTAATCATAACAGCAGGTGAAAAATATACACACTTGATGATTAGTTTGTAATAGAAATTGAAACAGTGATTTCAGGTGAGTAATAATTAAAGGGGGGTTAACAAATCTTAATTATATTTGTTAATAATTAAAGCTGAAATGCAGGAAAAAAACACTTCATAGGGAAACTGTTCATATTTCCTTATATCCCATAATACTTACAACATCACAACAATAAAATTTAAAAATAAAATTTTAAAATATGATTTCAAATATGTTTTTGTATTTTAAGATTTGTTGAGTGAGCAAATGATTTACTTTCTAAATATAAATGTTTCATACATATGTAATGAAATAATATTTTATTTCATTTCGATTTATTTCTTCAGGTTTTTTTCTCTTCAGGGGAAAGGGGTTAAGTATGCAATAATAAAGGGTGATTTTTTAGCTATTATGTTTTTGGCAACACTGGTTTAAACAGCTCACGCACGTTTCGTGTTTTGTTTCACTGTCAAACATCTTCAGTTTGGTCTATAATTTAACCAGGAATCGTCTTACAAACGAACAATGCTTGCAAATCATTGAATTTTATTATCAAAATGCGTGCTCTGTTAAGAAAGTTCATCGCGCGCTTCTTCGATTTTATGGTCAGTTTAATCGTCCCACTGAAGCGGCTATTCGGGATACGTAAATAAGCAGAATTGTCGATTTTGGAGTGAAGATCAGCCAGAAACGTTGCAAAAGCTACCAATGCATCCAGAAAAGGTCACAGTTTGGTGCGGTCTATGGGCAGGTGGCATCATTGGACCGTACTTCTTCAAAGATGCTGCGAATCGTAACGTAACTGAGAATGGTGAGCGCTATCATGAGATAATATCCAACTTTTTTTTGCCCAAAATGCAAGAGCTTGACTTGTATGACATGTGGTTTCAACAAGACGTTGCCACATGCCACACAGCACGCGTAACAATGGACTTATTGAGAGGCGAGTTCGGTGAACATTTTATTTCACGTTCGGGACCAGTCAATTGGCCGCCTAGATCGTGCGATTTAACGCCTTTAGACTATTTTTTGTGGGGGGGGCTATGTTAAAGCTCATGTCTATATAGACAAGCCCGCTTCAATTGACGCATTGGAAGACAACATTGAAGCATTTATTCGTGAGATACCGGCCGAAATGTTGGAAAGAGTATGCCAAAATTGGACTAAGCGAATGGACCATTTGAGGCGTAGTCGCGGTCAACATTTGCATGAAATAATCTTCAAACATTAAATTATATGGACCGTACTATCGATTCAAATAAAAATTTCATGAATTTTTCTGAATTTTATGTGTTTTTTTTCAATGTTCCTATAGCTCTTAAAAAATCACCCCTTATAAGTTTTTCTGCAATAGTCACGATTACTTTTAATGCCATTGGCTTACAAAATAAAACTGAATTGAATTGAAAATTTAATAAAAATAAAAAAAAAAGTTTGTTTCCTAAGTCTTTTGATTTGAGGTTATCTAATCTTATCGCCATCTCTCAACCATTCCAATAGTTTTATGAAATGTTATTGTCAATAAATTATGGGTGCCCAAGAATTCTTCTTTTAAGTTTCCCCAGTCAGAGAAGATGTTTTTTGGTCCTTTTCTCTTTTTCTTTTGGCTGCATTTGATAAAAATAAAAATAAGTTTTCTTTCCTAAGTCTTTTGATTTTAAGTTATCTAATCTTATTGGCATCTGTTAATCATTTCAATAGTTTTATGAAGAGAAGAATTATATTCCAAGCAGACATGTATTGTCAATGAATTCTGGATACCCAAGAATCCTTCTTTTAAGTTTTCCCATTCAAAAAAGATGTTTTGTTCTCTTCTCTGTTTCTCTTGATTACAGCTCTGGGAGAAGTAGTTGTGAGGAATTTTCAACCTACTCGCGGTTATACTGTATAAAGTACATACATACGTTCACAATTAGTCAATAAAAAGCCGAATTTAAATTGTAAGTACCGCCACTCATGTATACAAAATTAACACACACACCATAAGTGCTGTGAGAAGCTAGGTTGAAATCCTAGCTGAAGGGTTATAAAGACAAATTATGTATGTATGTATGTATGCAAGTTTGGCAAACTTACCATCACTGCATAGCTTTCGAAATGCATATTAATGTTGACATAAGTGTGTGCTTCATTTTCCAAACAAACTATCGATGTTGTCTTAAATCAGGATGTTTTCAAACTGTAATCATTTGAAGATCCAGTCCATTATTATTTCCTTACTTTCTTTGATTGAATGCAATTGCATTACGTCATGTGTCTTAATAAAAATAAATAAATATGCGATGAAAGTACTGCTTTGACTGCTTTAATACTGCTTTTTTAATGCTAATTTGATTTGCTTAGGTAATTACTAATTAAACATTGTAAACAGGTAATTTGTACTTTTAATTTTACATATACATAGGGTCTTCCAATAGGTACTGTCAAACTTTGTGATGTAATAACAGGCATCATGTTGAAGCTATATCTGTCGATATATAGATGAGAAGCTAGGCCGTAATCCTGACTGAAGGGTTGTAATGGCCAATTATGTGTGTTTGTTTGTAGATAGTTGGCTTAAGACAAAGTCTGAACACTAAGGAAAATCTGGCCAAAACTAGATGGAGGACGTACGAAAGCTTTGCTGAAACTCCAAAGGAGCTAGCTCCGTTGGTTATTGCAGTCACAAATGCAAGGTTTGTGGGTCTAAGACACATATCAATTGATGTCTGAAGAAGCTACAGGTTTGAGGAAGAGGAAGAAATTGTTCCAATCTATATTAGTGACTTCTACGTAGACAATTTAAGCAAACTATCTGATACACATTGGTAATCTAAGCGGCCTCATGAGAAACTCCGAATAATTCAGATGTTAAGGGACAATGTTAAACTGTGCTCGCCATAGCTAGTAGGTAGTTTGTTGGCTTATTAGACGTGAGGCCACGGTTCAAACCCCAGGTCTCAGACATCTCCAACAAAATGACATACAAGAAAATATCTCTTTCTGGCAAAAACTCTACGAGTAAATAAAATTCACGTGAAAAAGTTTCTGGAAAATCTATCATTCAGAGTCGTCTTTAAACTGTAGGTCCCGCCACTCATGGATAAAATTAACATACACACACAGCATTGGTGGTGCGAGAAACTAGGTTGTAATCCTGTCTAGAGGGTTGTAATAACTAATTCTGTATGTTTATTATGGATTCTGTTAACGCTAGATGGGAAGCTTCAGCTAAGGGAGGAACAGCGCTAAAAATCTAGCCAAATGTAGACAGAGGGTGTACGAAAGGGCTCTTTAAACAGGCTCGGTGTGCTTATTGGAGTCATTACTGGATGACAAATGACTTCTGCAAGAGTTGCAGATATGAGGAGAATAGGAAACTAATGACTTCTATGCGGACAATTTAAACGAACTATTTATAACAGACAGATTGGTAGTCTACGCCGCTCATGAGAATCTCAGAATGATTCAGAGATTTAGGGGAAATATGCAGGAACCTCAGATTTGAGACAGAGGACCTATTTCAAAGTAGAAAATGGCATCTTGGTGACTTTTACGTGAACAATTTAAGCAAATTATCTGCGATAGACATTGGTAGTCTAAGTCGCTTCATGATAAAGTACGAATGATTCAGAGATTTAATGGGAAATGTTGCAGGAACTACAGATTTGAGGAAGAGACCGTATTTCAAACTATAAAATGTCATTTTAGTGTCCTTTACGTGAACAATTTAAGCAAACTATCTGTGATAGACATTGATAGTCTAAGTCGCTTCATGATAAAGTACGAATGATTCAGAGATTAAAGGGAAATGTTGAACTATGGTCGTCGTAGTAGTCTAGTAGGTAGTGTACTGGCTTATTAGGCGTGAGGCCATGGTTCAAACCCCAGATCAGAATGAAATATAAAAAAAATTTCTTTGGCAAGTACTTCCACCCAGATTTCTGGTAAAAACTCTGCGAGTAATTAAAATTGCCATGCGAAAGTTCCTTGAAAATCTATTGTTCGGAGTTGATTTTAAACTGGAGGTCCTGCTACATACATACATACATAATTGCCCATTTTAACCCTTTAGTCATGATTACTGCCTAGCTTCTCAACACAGCTCATGTTGTGTGCCTTAATTTTATACTTGAGTGACGGGTCCTACAGTTTAACGTCGACTCTGAACGACAGATTTTGAGAAACTTTTTCATGGGAGGTTTATTTACTCTTAGAGTTTTTGCCAGAAATCTGCTGAGAGGAAGACGCGCGAAGAAATTTTTTTTCATATTTTGTTCTGATGCCTGGCCTGGAGCTCGACCCCAAGCTTTACATCTTATAAGCGAAAACACTACCTACTAGACTACGGCGGTCCTGCTACTCAAGTATAAAATTAAAACACACACAACATAGGTAGTGTGAGAAGCTAGGTTGTGATCCTGGCTAGAGGATTGTTATGACTAATTCTATATGTATGTATGTGGGTATGTATTTTGAACTGTGGCATCACAATTGGCCTTTTGTGACAAGGATTTTATTTTTCATTTGCATGCCTTGTAATCTGATAAATAGGCGTTCAATTACAAAAATTACTCTCCATGTTTCTTTGTTTCTTAAAATTACACAATTTTCCATAAGGAAATATTAAATTTTCCACTACCCCCATCCTCCTCCCCCTCCAAATGTATTATGCCCCTGCCTTACCAATTTTCTCTGGAAAACCATTGAAAAAGTCTTCCTCTTTTTTTTTTTTTTGTTTAAACATTGTATGACGACAATGTTATCTGAGAAATTTCTTGAGAAAAACTTGATCGCAATCGTTTCTCCATGAATTTATGTGTTTGGAATTCATTAACAAAATTGCCTCATCTAGGAAATGGCAAGAAGAAAAACCACAACGACAACAATGACAACAACGATAAAAACCAAAGTAAAAGTCATTAACGAAAGAGCAATTTTCTTGTATGCAACAGTACTTCTTTCTTATCTTGGCTAAAACAAGATGCTGAGTTTGTTATTAAAATGTTGTTGTTGTTGTTTGTAATGAGGGCGCAAACTTGTTGCAACCCTTCATTATTATTTCATAACATGCTGTTATTCTGTAAAGATTTGCTTACAGAAATTTTATACGCTTTAAGGTGTTATATTAAACTGTGTGTGTGTGTGTTTGGAAAAACTAAGTTAAATATTGTAAGTAAAGTAAGCCAAGGAAAAGGAAAATTAATACCCCGCCATAATATAACACCAGCCAGCTATACTAGCTATACTAGCTGCACTAGCTATACCACCAACAACAATAGCGTTTAATGAATTAAACAGAAAAAAAACTCGACTGTTTTATAATAATCACAGCTATAACGTCATTACATTACATTACATTACCAGTGCAGTACAATACAGTATAGCACAGTACAGTGGAAAACCAACCGACCAACGGAAGTATAAAAATTCAAATAAGAGAATGTACATGTACTAGATTTTCAACAACAACAACAATACCAAAAACAACACGAAAATAGAAAAATATAAATTCGAAAAAAGTGGGCATATGCTTGAGAGGAGTTATTAAGTACTACGATTGAATAAGAGTGAGTGCATAATCGCGCGCAAAAAGAGATAACCAACGTGAATATGTATGCATTTATTTGTGCTTCAAATACTTCTTCAAACAAACACAAACAAACACAAACAAACACAAACAACCATAATAATAATAACTGGAAAACTAAAAACCTAAGAAGTATGTTTGTGTGTTATTCGCAACAAAAAAAGCAACATGAGCCGCTTTTTTCTTTTACTTTCGTCTTACATTTCACGGTTTCGAGCAGCCGCATTGTATTAACTATTGATGATAATATTTTCATTTCGTATACGTATGTGTGTGTGTGTGTGTTTTGAAGTGAATTGAAGTTTTGGATATAAAAGTAACTGGTCGCTTTAAAGTTGGTATCATTAATTTGTTAAACATACAGCTGTAGACAGCGTATTAAACACAACATAAAACAAAAGCACAGTTTCGTTCCCTAAGTAACGTGTGCGTTCCTTAGTGTTGGCGTGTGGCTCGGACGTAAAAAGTAATTAAAAAAAATATTCATCACAAAAAAACCAAGAGAAAATAATAAAAAAGAAAATAGAAAACAATATTAAATAATCATAAAAATATAATCAAAATAAACAAAACAGTGTTAAACAAACAAAAAAAGAAGAAAAAATATCTCAAAATTTCAAGTTCGTTTTCTAAGTCTTTTGTTTTCTTTATCTTATTTTTTTCCATGTGCGTGTCTTTTTGTTCCTGCAGCTTTAATACCAAGGATATTGTGGATTAATAATTTTGCACCCTTTTGCTGTTACAAATAAAGGATTAAAGGATTTAAAAAGTAACGAAAAGCAAGCTCTACACCATGCAGTTAATGGTAAGTAAAGATAAAGTGATTGTACTTAAAAAAAACTCATTAAGGACTTAAAAAAATGAAAAAACAACAAACATTATGCAAAGGATATTTTTCAATTACAAAAAAAGAAGCCTGAAAAAATTCAAGGTTATTGCACCAGCAGAAAAACCAAATAACAATGCTAAGGATTGATTCCTTATATCGCCGTTTTTCTTCCTATTAATTCAGTAGCCTTTTTCCAATAATTCCAAGGGCAATTCAATAACTCCATGACTTTTTCAAAGGCAAAATTGCTCTTGTCACATGTCACATGTCACTTGTTGACTCCTATCAAAATTTAAACAGTCTCCGGCCTTCAATTTATATTTAACAGTTCTTAAGTGCCCTCTTCTGAAGGATATGGAAAAGTCCTCCAAACAAACAATTTAAATAAAATAGACGTGATAACTTTTTAACGAAAAATACAATAAGATTTGAAATATTTTCATGGAAATCCCATTCTATCACACAAGGATGCTGAAATGCCTTATGCTTTCAACAGCAGAATACTATACTTAACAGGACAGATAAATAACTCCATGGCTTTTAAATAAAAAAGTACTCCTGTCTCTTGTCAGTTGACTGCAATCAATACTTGAACAGGCAGCTGAACTTATTTAATGCTTAGGAGTAGGGATGTGTGATAAGTACTCTGAAGTTTCATTGAATCCAAAGCGAGCAAGAGAACTTTTGAATGCAAAATGCAATCTCTTTTGAAATACTTTCAAGGAAATTCCTTTCTATGCCTTAAGCCTTTAACAGCGAAGCACTGTACCTAAGAGAACAGGTCCGCGACTTTTGAATCAAAAGTTAATCAGACTGCAAAATTTAACTAATGACTAGCAGTTCGGAGGATCAGCTAATCTTCTGAAATTTAATTGAAGCAAAAGCAAACAGAAGTCGCCGTAGTATAGTAGGTAGTGTGTTGGCTTATTCCAGGTCAGACATCAAAAACGAAATATAAAAAACAAAAAATTTTTTTCGGCGTCTTCCTCTCAGCAGATTTCTGGCAAAAACTCGCTGAAAGTAAATAAGCCCGCCATGAAAAAGTTTCTCAAAAATCTGTCGTTCAGAGTCGACGTTAAGCTGTAGGTTCCGCCACTCAAGTATAAAAAATTAACACACACAACATGAGTGTTGTGAGAAGCTAGGCCGTAATCTTGACTGAAGAATTGTAATGGCCAATTATGTACATATGTATGTATGTAGTATACCTAAAAGAATAGGTCCAGTCCAGAAGTTCAGATTGTCCTCTGAAATTTCATTGAATCAAAAGCAAAAAGGATAGCTTTCTAATGCAAAATGCAATATTCTTTAAAATACTTTCAAATAAATTTCATTTTATCCGGCCAAGACTATATTAAATCTGTATAGACTACAATTCCATGGATGAAGGCGGTATATAGGATTATTGACTATCCTCTCAATCCGGACTTATCACAAGATAAGTGCTTAAATCATGGAAATATTTTTCCACCTCATCCTATTCATTCCAACTTTCATTGTCCATCTTCCAAGTCAGAAATTTCAAAACGAATTCAGAAAATTTAAACCAAAAGAGGAACCCATTTTCTAACTATAAATCCAAGTCTATTTAATTCTTAACGATTGAAAATCATTTAAAAATATGATGCGAAATCACAGTAACCTAGTGGATGGAAGCTTACTGGACGACGACTCCAAGTTCTAACATCTGCTCTGTTATCTTAAAACAATGAAATATTTTTTTTTTATACCACCTTCTCAGCAGCCTTCCGGCAAAAGCTGAACGAGTAGCTAATTGCCTCAAGAAACTTCTCAGGTTTATCGCTCGGAACCATCTTTAAAGTTTAAATTCTGACACTCATGAATAAAAATTAACACTTGCAACATGCCATGTGTGAAAAGCAAGACTATAATCCTGACAAAGAGTTTCTATAACCATTTACAACGGTTATTTACATTTCAAGCTCATACTCAAACTTCACCCTGTTATTTGAGTAAAGATTTCATGACTGTAAGTAAACATCACCATTTTCAACCAACTTGACATTCAAACATCTTAAAAGTCATTCACAATTGAATACAAAATCATGTTCTTCTCAAGGTCTTGACTGGTTCTTGGCTGCCAATGAGTTTTTCGCATAGTTTTCTATGTTTGTTTGCTATACAATCTTCTAGTTACAGTTACAGTTTACAGTTACAGTCTACAGTTACAGCCACTTTATGTTTACAATCAACAATAGAGCTTTGGTATCATTGAAGAAACTTCAAACATCTTTATTCTTTGAAATCCCATATGAAATAGCTATAGAGCGCATGCTTAGAGGCCTTGTAGCAAGGTGGACGTTAATACGACAACAAATCCTTGATATTGGCAGAATATTGACGAGTTTTAGAAAACGTCAAACAAGGTTAGGGTCACCAAATTGGCCTTATTACCTGTGTAATCCTAGTCCTAGTCCTCCTGTTGCTCAGACATTAATTTGATAATTTAATGGGGACACTAAAGGATCTACAAGCGTAATATGAGCAACTCGAAGTAACTTCTAGAGAGTCAAGCAATCACGTGCGCAGCTCATAGAAGGACAATATTACTTTTACTGCCTACAGCTTTGGAGATGAAAATGAAGAGAGTAATATTACTAACATATCTCTAATTGAGAAGTATTTTGAGGTTTGAAAAGCATTGGTTGATTCCTTTCTACACTGAGGCTTCTGTCTCATTTATTTTGTATCTCGTGTACTTAGCTGACATTCACCCAATCTAAGGTTATCTGATGGTAGAAATAGAGCTTTAATGGCAGCCGTCTATCATAAAAATATTCATTCAGAAATTCCTTCAAATCAATGAATTCTTTACGAGTTAACTCAGAGGAAATCTTTGGTTTTTCTCTTTCGTACATCTTTTATTTTCTTCTGGGAAAGTATAACAAAAATTAATTCAACGGCTTAAATATTTGAACCTAGCTTTGAGCAAAATATGCTCCACCCTCTGTAGACGTTTTATGATCAAACTAGTTTGAGGCGATATAGAAACCACACATGGTAGTGTAAAACAAAAACCGTCTTCTTCCAAAAGAAACTACTGTGATCTACAGTGCTACATGGTGCACTGTTGAACTTGAAAAAGAAATTCCAGTCAACTAGGCCTCTATTTAGTTTAAGCCTACATATGATTCATACTAGACTTTACAAAAACAAAAAAAGGAATAACATTGAACGGCCTTGTCTTTTACACAGCTTTTCAAAACAAAAAAACACAAATGAAAGGTTTCTTTGCCTGAGTCTTTTTGCTCGTTATTACAATGCCGTATGAAAATGTACACATTTTTCTCTTCTCTTTGTTGTTATTTGCTCTCTTGAATTTTCATTGGTTTTCTTTGCATGTATTGTGATCGTCTTATATTTACAAATTCATACACAATTCATTCGCTTTAGTATGTGCAGTTTATAAAGTGAATGTATTTTGGATTGTAAGTGACCTTGACTCTTTCTTCAGTAAAAAAAAAATTATTGTTTTCATTTACATCTGTTGGCCTATATTGCTCCACTTAGTTTTCATATGTTTAAATCAATTTTTTTGTGAACTCAAATATAGGCCTTTAATACCATATTTCCATATGAATTAAAACTAGAAATATTTCATATAATCGGTGATGCCATCACTGGTAACAATTGTTACAAATAAAGTTTGTTTCTTAAGTCTTTTGTTTTGTTTTGAAAACTAAGCCAAATGAAAAAAAAATCGTGGTAGGCACAGAAAAAAAATAAATAAAAAAGTTTGTTTCTTAAGGCTTTTGTTTCTTAATTAATACAAAAGTTGAATTAAGTATTAAGAAATATAAATAGGCCCTCAGCAATAGAATTTCAATTCAAAGTTTATCAGATAAATACGTCTAAAGGGTCCTCCCCTTTAAGCCTATTTGAATCCAAAATTTCTTATACTTCTCCCCTTTTCCTTTCAGCGCACCGCATCACTGCTTGCAGTGGTCTTAATCCTATTCATACACACTTCAAGCACGCGTGCTGAAGAAGAAAAAGAAAAGGCAGCCGGTGCTGGTGAAGAGAAAAAAGTCGAACCGGAAGAAAAAGAAGCTGAAAAATCAGCCGATGGCAAAGAAGAAGACAATGGCAAACCGAAACGTGGTCTCCATAGCATAGGCAGCTATCATCATCATTTCGGTGGTGGCCATCATCATACGCATACACATCATTATCCCATACATAAAGAGAAAATCATTACAATCATTAAGAAAGTACCAGCACCATACCCGGTAGAGAAAATTGTCCATGTGCCCGTAGAGAAAGAGGTACATGTGCCCATAGAGATTAAAGTGCCTAAACCATATCCCGTGATCAAGCATGTGCCGTATGAAGTGAAAGAAATTATACACGTAAAGGAAGAAGTGCCAGCACCATATCCGGTGGAAAAGAAAATCCCATATCCAGTACATGTACACTATGATCGTCCAGTGCCCGTTAAGGTATACGTGCCAGAACCTTATCCCGTTGAAAAGAAAGTCCATGTACCCTTTAAGGTACATGTGCCAGCACCATATCCTGTAGAAAAGAAAGTCCATTATCCGGTTAAAGTTCATGTACATGTTGATAAACCATATCCGGTGGAAAAGATTGAACATTATCCCGTTAAGGTACCTTATGATAAGCCAGTACCTTATAATGTTGACAAGCCCGTACCATATCATGTTGAAAAACCAGTACCAGTACCCGTTATTAAAAAGGTACCCGTGCCTGTACATGTGCCTTATGATAGACCAGTGCCTGTACATGTTGAAAAACCAGTACCTTATGAAGTCAAGGTACATGTAGCAGCACCTTATCCCGTTGTTAAGGAAGTACCGGTTAAAATCGAGAAACATGTACCCTATCCCGTTAAAGTGCCTTACGACAAGCCTGTGCCTGTACACTTCGAAAAACATGTGCCCGAATACCATGAGAAACATTTCTTCTATAAGGAGCCCGAATTCCATTATAAGAAAATTGAAAAGGAGGAGCATCATCATGATGAGAAACCCATTGTAGAACATCCCGATGAAGGTCATGAGGAATATAAATATGAGGATCATGAAGAACATGGTCATGGTCATGATGGTCATGAACAGCATGGTGGTCATGAGGAGCATGGTGGTCATGAGCAACATATCCAAGTGGAACATCATCAGGAGGAGCATGGCCATGAAGAGCATGGTCATGAGGAATATCAAGGTCATGGTGGTGGTCATGAAGAGCATGCAGCCCAAGAGGATTATAAATTTGAGGGACATGAAGGATTCCAGCATCAAGAAATCCATGAAGACTATCATCACCATCATCAACATCAACATCAACATCAACAGCATGAACAGCATCAAGCCGAGCAACATCATGAAGAATCCGAGGTGCAACATGGTCATGATTATACTGTCTTCAGTCATAATCATTATCAACATCATGGTCATTATTAAGTTTAAGAAAAACTAATTTTGATTTTTTTTTTCTTTCTCCTTTTTACAGCATCACTAAAATCCCAACATTGAACAACTCCTTGCATGTCTAGTAACTGCCTGAGTGTGATTTTGAAAGATTTTGTGATGAGCTTGATGGTGAAAAAGTAAGAGAGTTGTTGTTGAGCGCGTTAAAACGAGAGTTAAAGAGTGATATTAGATAAATTGTTAAAGCCACCCCCCACTCACCGTAGAATTACGTATAAATATTGGTAGCACGGACTACAGCAAACGTTAAATGGACAAATGCAATCAAATACAATTGACTGATGGAAAGCAAGTAAAACTAAGTGATATTTTAGCTTAAATTCCTTCAAAAATACTTTAAAAAAATATTAGAAACAATTCAATCCTAATAGTATTACATACCAAACGCAAATAACTCCTCTTCAACCCTCATATTTAACCACCTCGTAAGCACTTTATTGTTAAACAAAAACAAAAAAAAAGCAAAAATTATTCTCCAATTTTTAAGTGTTAATTTTAAGTATTCAAGTGTAAATAGTTAATTTATAATACTTAAGCTGCCGTGATTACAATAACAGAACTGCAAATGAATTTCTTCTACTTAAACTTGCCACTTAACATCGGCTTATACTCCTCATCCTCCTCCTCCGTTTAAGTTATACTGAAATGTTTGTTGTTTTTTTGAATAACTGTGTAGCTTGTCTTCACTGTAATGTCCAGCTTAAATTTAATTATTTTTTTTTTAGTTTTAAGTGCCAAATTATTATTATTTTCGTAGTTAATTTTCTTACTTAATGAGATTAAACAAAGTGTGCCTTTGTAAAAAAGGCCAATTTGTTCCTTAGTTTAATTTAGCCAAAATGTAATGTTAAATGAAAACAAAATATATAAATTTTGTATGTTGCTAGTGTACTACACCCTAATTACAGTACTCTAGCTAATGTATAAAATCTTCTACACCAAATAAGTCTTGAAATGAGCATTTGTAAACCTTATTTTAAGATTAAAACGTTAAAGAAGGATGTTTTAAATAAAAAACGAAAAAAAAACTCAAACAAAAAATTCTTAAAAGTGTTTTCATTTATTTGTAGGCGTGGCATTGTAATACGAAAATCAATCGCCAAATATATACAGCGCTTTAGCAGTTGACTACAAACCCTCTGGATCGTTTATTCAGTCTTAAACGCATTAGAATTTCAATCTGTTATCGATTACAAACGCTCTGAATTCTGAATATAAAATTCGGAATACTTCTGCAACACTCAACACAAGATAAGCTCTTGGAGTTCCTGTAAATGTCATGAGAATATGCTCAAGGATGAAAGTCTGCTCTCGTTAAAATGATACCAAAGTTTAGCAAGGATCTTATGAAAGCATAATCATACAGGACTATAAGTCTTTTCTTAACAACTTTAAAACTGTTTAAAAATTGTTAACCAGTTCAATGCATGTTTAGTATATACTTGGGACATGCTAACACTTCTACACTCTACAAACACTGATTTTCTTAACTTATATAATAACCCTCCTGAAGCAACTCAGTTTTTTACACCAACAGATTAACATACAAAATTGGCCATTACAACCCTTCAGTCAGGATTACGGCCTTGCTTCTCAACACCACTCATGTTGTGTGCGTTAATTTTATACATGAGTGGCCGGACCTACAGTTTAAAGTCGACTCTGAACGACAGATTTTTTTGAGAAGCTTTTCATGGCAATTTTTACTCTCAGAGTTTTTGCCAGAAATCTGCTGAGAGGAAGTCGGCGAAGAAATACTTTTTGTGTTTTTGTTTCTGATGTCTGGCCTGGGATTCGAACTCGGGCTTTTCGTATAATAAGCCAACACACTACCTACTAGACCACGGCGACTTCACAACTGATTAACCCTCATATTTATTTCTAATTGGAAAAACAATTGAATGAATAAAAATATATTCTTATGACCTTTATAATCAAGTAGCGCCTCAACACTCCCTTCCTCTGAATAGACGCTTGACTACGAAATTCCAAATTGAAACAAAATATACGTAAAACTACTGCCTGAGATTTGACCCCACACTTACTTACGTACTTAATTGGTCTTTACAACCCAAAATGTTTACAATCTAGCTTATTACACCAACCATGTGGTATGTGTTAATTTTATCCATGAGTGGCAAGAGTGACTTTCAACATATCTACAGCCGATCAGCAGTATAACTAATAAAATCATCGCCATTTCAGTTCCTAATTTAGATTTTTTAGATATTGTTTCACAGATTTTAATCACTTTAAAATAAATTACATGGTAGCGTGTCTTGATGTCATGGATGAATGCACATTTTCCGCCTTCCTCTTAATGGCAGCAGATTGTGCCAGCCCATTAAATGCTATGAAAGAAACAAATCTTGATAAAATCCATATGTAAATACGAGGGTTATTATAGCAATTTCTTCATGCATTTCTTCTCTGTTTACTGACATTTGGTGCTCTCAGATGGAATCTTTTTAGTCAAATATGTGCAGATCTGGGCTAAAAGGTTGAGCCAAGCAAATTTATATGCCATTCGCTTACCAAAAGTAATCACAAAAAAAAATAAGGAATACAATCCATTAAGAAGAGAGAGAATCATTGCAAGACGTTATTGCCAAACCATGATTAGGGCGCTCATATTGAATCATTTTCATCAATGAACTGAAAATCTAAATATTATGGTCACCTAGAAGAAATCGCCTCATCTAACTGCATTACGAACTCTATGAATCAATTTATTGGTCGAATGTAGCCAGAAAAATAAAAAAAATTATCCATCGAGGAGGTATGACCTGTAGACTAAGAAATTTATAATGATTATTTCGAAAAACAACAGGAAAACTTATTGATGCTCACTTAAGATCATTGAACACTGTTTAGCTATCACAATACCACTGTATCAGATTAGTGGACAGTTTATTTTATATTTTTATTGGATGCATTAACAAGTTTAAAAGTTTATCTATGCCTGCAAAGTCTTAAGCAAATTCAGAGATTTACACCTTCATTCCCTCCATAGTCCCTTTTTGCTCTGTAGCTATCATGTACAGTGCAAAAACCAGCATCTTGTACTCATTTCTTTTACTTTCCACAGAGAGAACCTCTTCAAGCGTCCAAAAACTGTATTTCAAATCACTGTATGGCAAATAGAATAGCTAAAACCATCATCTTAACCTTGTGTAATAAATGGAAGTCGGTTCATAACATCAAATATTGTTAATACATTCAGTAGAAACTCTCCGGGGTATGGTGCTGCTCTCTGTATGCTTGCAGACAATCATGCTGCTTAAAGCTTTGCCAGAGTTTGTATTAATTTTCGGTTCTAATGAGAAATGATGATGTGAGAAGCTAGGTCGTACTCTTGGGTTGTAATGACCAATTAGGTAAGCAAATAAGTATAAGAAAATGAGACATATAACGGTATAAATGAGGCAACCACCTAACCTTTATATGGCAATTACGTACATAGAACACGGAAGCCGTAATTTTGTCAACTGAGTCATATAGGGTGTTTTTTATACAGGTATAGAACTTTAAGTTGCAATAAAACAACGATGGATTATTCGATTGACATGAATTTTATGTATCCGAAAGATAATCTTAAGGCATTAATTTTAAATATGATTTCTGCCATATCACCGCCACGGCTGGCACGGATGTAGTCCAATCTGGACGTCCAATTTTCGATGACTTTTTCCAACATTTGTGGCCGTATATCGGCAATAACACGGCGAATGTTGTCTTCCAAATGGTCAAGCGTTTGTGGCTTTACCGCATAGACCAATGACTTTAAATAGCCCCACAGAAAGTAGTCTAGCTGTGTTAAATCACATGATCTTGGAGGCCAATTCACAGGTCCAAAACGTGAAATTAGGCGGTCACCAAACGTGTCTTTCAATAAATCGAAATAAAATTGCACTATTTGCAAGCGTTGTTCAGGCGTGAGTCTATTCATGATGCATTGCCAAACCAAACTGAGAATAAATCATTTGACAGCTGTTAAATCGGTCGCCATCTTGTAAAGTAATACCAACTTAAAGTTCTATATCTCTATAAAAAAACACCCTTTACTTAACCCCTCGCTAAACTCTAATGGAACTTACATTAGATTTATTTCACAAATAATTAAAGAATCGTAATTGGTTGGCCCTAATGTAGTAAGTAGCGTGTTAGTTTATTAGACATGAGGCCTTGGTTCAAATTCCAGGCCAAATTTCTTCAACAAAAAGAAACAAAAAAAAAATATTAAAACATTTCATCGGTGACTTGCTCTCGGCAGATTTCTGGCAAAAAACTCTGAGAGTAAGTAAAACTCCATGAAATGTTTCTCAAAAATCTGTCATTCAAAGTCGACGTTAAACTGTAATTCCCACCACTCATGTATAAAATTAAGGCACACAACATAAGTGGTGTGACAAACTACGTCATAATCCTGACTGAAGGGTTGTAATGACCCATTATGCATATTTAGGATCTAACAAATGCAAAAAAAATTTGTGTAGTATAGTAGCAGTAGTATGGGTCTTCTTGATCCCTTTATTATGTCTTATGTTTCCACATGAATTGTATCTTTTAGATCAGCTACCATTAATTTTTTTATTTATGGCTTACATATTTGTTTAATCAATTAAGACCAAACATTGTTTTTTGTGTGTCTATATTTGCAACACAACAATAGTGTCATCAATATTTCATCACTAAGTCATTAAAAAAAAAAATAAAATAAGCCTCAAACAAAACAAATCTATAACAATTGGAACAACAACAACAAAAAAATAAAATAAAATTCCAAGCAAAAAATGTACAAAAAAATGGTAACACGCCTAAAAACTGTCAGTGACTAAAGCCAACAGAAAAAAAAATTTTAAAAAAAATTAAGAAAAAAGCAGGCAATAAAATTTGAAAAATTGCATTTGCAAAGCCAAACAACAAACAATGCCAATAAATAAGCAAATAAAACCAAACAAACCAAATAAAAAAATTAATTTTTCTTTCTTGTACCTTAAACAGATGCAAATTAACAAACAATAACAACAACAGCCAACCCTATTGACTGGCAATCAAATTGCCGACAATTTGCCATTAAAAGACAGTTTTTGTGGTCAGTGAAGCAAGACTTTAAGAAATTTACATAAAAATGCTATAATTTATGGGCTTAAAACAATCATTGAAAGTCTATTAAAATAATTGAATGACACTTGAGTTATTTGTAAAAGAGGAGAGGAAAACAAAGAATTTCATAAGTTATTGACTACTTAGATGAAAAAGAGACTTAGTCATCTCAAACTCTAAAGATATATTTGGTGATAAGCAATTATCTTTTTTTTCCAACAATTTTCCTGTAATACCCATTACGTTTTCCAGTAATGTATCATAAAAAATGTTATTTTCTTCAAAATAATTTTCCAAAATAAAATATAATGCACCTATAGTGCACCAAAAAAGTCAATCATATGAAAATTTTGAATTCGCCGTAGTCTAGTAGGTAGTACATACATACATACATGCATACATAATTGGCCATTACAATCCTTCAGTCAGGATTACGGCTTAGCTCCTCACACCACTCATGTTGTGTGCCTTAATTTTGTACATGAGTGGAGGGACCTACAGTTTAACGTCGACTCTGAACGACAGATTTTTGAGAAACTTTTTCATGGCAGGTTTATATACACTTAGAGTTATTGCTAGAAATCTGCTGATTTTTATTTCGTTTTGATGTCTGTGCTGGGGCTCTAACCCGGGCTTTACGTCTAATAAGCGAACACACTACCTACTATACTACGGCGACTTTAGTAGGTAGTGTGTTAACTTATTGGACATAACGCCTCGGTTCAAATTCCAAGTCAGACATCTCCACTGAAAGGAAATATGAAAAAAAAAATATTTCTACGGCGACTTTCGCTCATGTGCCGTCACTCATGTATAAAATTTACACACACACAACATCACAACATAAGTATGTGGTGTGAGAGGCTAGGTTGTAATATTGGTTAAAACCAACCAACCTATCCTGGATCAATGAGGAGTCCTGTTCCACCGCTAGTTTCACTTGGCCCTTGATGGATAGTTACCAGTTACTCGGATTTGGTCGTAACATCATCTCTATCACTGTGGCCATGGTTACAGGTCATTATGTCATCTGAACACACGCGCAAAGAATGCAGCTCCCATGTAACGAATTCTGCCGTGGGTGCAGATCCGCTCAGAAAGAGGAGACTCTTATCCACTTTCTTTGTATATATTTGTATAATACCCATCTCTTGCGAGGTGCAGAAATAGGTTATTTGGCTCTACAAGTCGTGTCAGCTTGACGGAGCTATCGTCCATTGATTTCAAGGCTATAGCTTCGTTTATCAAACTTTCGGGCTGGTTTTCCAGCGTGGGGTAGTCATGCTTTTAATATGCAGCCCTTGCGCTAACCAACTTCTTCTTTTTCCCTGAGTTTGGTAGAACTTGGTCAGTACAGGGACTGCGTTCACCTGCGGCGCCACAACGGGCCGCTATGCATGCTCAAGTGAGCTTTTGGTTGTCAAAGCTACAACTCCAACTTAACCCAACCTAATCCTGATTGACCTTGACGGAGCTGTCGTCCATTGATGTCAAGGATTTAGCTTCGTTTATCAAACTTTCGGGCTGGTTTTCCAGCGTGCAGTCCTTGCGCTAAACAACTTCTTCTTCTTTTTGTAGTTTGGTAGAACTTGCTCAGGACAGGGACTGCATTCACCTGTGGCGTGACAACGGACCGCTATGCATGCTCAAGTGAGCTTTTGGTTGTCAAAGCTACAACTCCAACTTAACCTAACCTAATCCTGATTGAATGATTGTAATGTCCAATTATGTATCTTATTTATGTAAAGTGAGCGTCAAAAGAAACTGTACATTATGAAAGAAATTCTTACTATTACCGAACTCAACTTTTACCACTTAATACTATGTTCAGATATGCACTTTTATTGAGTTAATATTCAGTTTATTGAGTACAATATTTTAAGTGTTCAGACATAAAAAATATACGCAGTTCAGCAGCTTATTCAATATTCATTCGACAGCTGGTAAACAAAACAGCTGGTTGTTTTCAACAACATTGTTTTTATTTTGTTTTGTTGTTGTTTTTGGTTTTTTTTTGTCGTTGTTGACATTTGACTTGTCAAATATCAACAGAAAGTGTTCCGATAATTGTAATATGCGCACTGAACATACTTATGACAGTGTTGCATTTTAAGTTTTACTCAATATTATAACAATTTGCGTATTTATTGCGCAATAATTAATTGAAACTTTATATGAATATTGAGCTCAATAATGTTGGTTATTGCGATTAAGGCAACAAAAGTGCACATCTGAACACCGCATAAGGAAAGCGCCCGATAAAATTTTACAATATTTCGAAAATTTTTAAATTTTTTTTGTTTCAATTTGAAAAACTGCCAATGAAAAAATTTTAAAATAAAAATAACGATAATTTATTAATGCATATTTTTTTATAAAGGGTGATTTTTTAGCTATTATCTTTTTGGCAACACTGGTTTAAACAGCTCACTCACGTTTCGTGTTTGGTTTCACTGTCAAACATCTTCAGTTTGCTCTATAATTTAACCATGAATCGTCTTACAAACGAACAACGCTTGCAAATCATTGAATTTTATTATCAAAATGCGTGCTCTGTTAAGAAAGTTCATCGGGCGCTTCTTCCATTTTATGATCAGTTTAATCGACCCACTGAAGCGGCTATTCGGGCTGTTGTGACTAAATTTCGCACCAAATTGACATTGTTGGACTTTAAACCACCAACACGCTTACGTAGAGTGCGAACTGAAGAAAATATCGCAGCTGTATCGGCCAGTGTTAATGATGACCGTCAATTATCGATTCGTCGCCGTTCGCAGCAATTGGTCCTCTGTTACTCAACAACGTGGAAAATTTTGCGGAAGGATTTAGGTGTGAAGCCTTTCAAAATACAGCTGGTGCAAGAATTGAAGCCAAACGACCTATCGCAACGCAAAATTTTTGGTGAATGGGCTCTTGGAAAGTTGGCCGAAGATCCACTTCTTTATCGAAAAATTGTGTTCAGCGTCAAAGCTCATTTTTGGCTCAATGGATGAGTAAATAAGCAGAATTGTCGATTTTGGAGTGAAGATCAGCCAGAAGCATTGCAAAAGCTACCAATGCATCCAGAAAAAGGCACAGTTTGGTGGTGGTTTATGGGCTGGTGGCATCATTGGACCGTACTTCTTCAAAGATGCTGCGAATCGTAATGTAACTGTGAATGGTGAGCGCTACCGAGAGATGATATCCAACTTTTTTTTGCCCAAAATGCAAGAGATTGACTTGCATGACATGTGGTTTCAACAAGACGGTGCCACATGCCACACAGCACGCGTAACAATGGACTTATTGAGAGGTGAGTTCGGTGAACATTTGATTTCACGTTCGGGACCGGTCAATTAGCCGCCTAAATTGGGCGATTTAACGCCTTTAGACTATTTTTTGTGGGGCTATGTTAAAGCTCATGTCTATACAGACAAGCCCGCTTCAATTGACGCATTGAAAGACAACATTGAAGCATTTATTCGTGAGATACCGGCCGAAATGTTGGAAAGAGTATGCAAAAATTGGACTAAGCGGATGGATCATTTCAGGCGCAGTCGTGGTCAACATCTTCAAACATTAAATTATATGGACCGTACTATCGATTCAAATAAAGATTTCATGCATTTTTCTGAATTTTATGTGTTTTTTTTTTTAATTTAGCTATAGCTCTTAAAAAATCACGCCTTATATGTATATGGGAAAATGTTGTAGATCTGGTAACTACGTCCGCATTTCTAATCATTTTTGTTTTTCTAAACAATAATTATGTTTCACATTGTATTTCATATGAAAACAATAGTGTTCGTTTACTTTTTTAGACCACTATCGCCTTTTTCTTTTCAATCACAGAAAATTATAAAATATCGGTTACTAGTGTCATACATATAAACCAACAAACCATTGATTTGAGAAAGAAAAAAAAAACAAACAAGCAATTTAAACTTCAAGCCTTATAAAGAAAATCTTAAACAATTCCAACATATTTTACAGCTGCTGTTAAAAGTATGACTTAAAATAGAGTTGAAATGGAAAATAAAATTGGTAATAAAAAAACAAACAATTACAAGTTGAATAATTTTAATTGCAGCCTTTGTGCACTTTAAGCAAAATCCTCTCAAATTAACTTCAACATCCAATACACGACTGTCGTAATAATACGAGATGGTTCCGCATCAAACATGATGACGTAGCATATCATTGCTGGTACTGGTTTTTGAAGCATAATTTTTTCGTTTAAATTTATTCATGCAAATACTGGAGCAAATATTAAACTCGATATTATACGTTATAATCATAGTAATTAATTTCATTAATAATTAACGACATATTTAGCAACATATGCGCATTGCTAGGAAATGTATTGATTTTTCGAAAAAATAATTTCAATTTATTTTTTTGTTTTTTCGTAATAAAATTTAAATAAGAAACATGATTACTTACTTGATATATGGTATATTGGCTGGCACATGATATTTGGCACCAGGATCAAAGTCTTTTTCGGAACGTAAAACTGGTGGTTTAATGCCACTATATTTCTCCCTGCAAAATAATAAAAAAAAAAGAAATCAATAAGACAGGTTTAAATTAAACAGAAAAACTAATTAAATTAAAAATTTAAAAATTTGTTTTTAATATTTTGACAGCTTTAACAAGACAACAGTGTTTGTTTTTAATATTTAATTTTTATATCCTAGTTTTACATAATTTCCTAAGGCTTTAGCAATGGGTGTCCTATTTACCGCTTTACCTCCATTCATTTTTATTTTATACATTTATTTACATGAAAAGCATTTAAAAAATTTAATTTTAAAATCTTGTTGGTTTGATTCATATTTTAATTTGAATTATCCGTAGAGGGCCCTGAACTAAAATAGAGTGTTATCCATTGTTTGGTTTCAAAGGTAAACTTTTATTTCATTATATTAGTTGGATATTGCCATTATATTGTTAGGAAAATGGAAATGGTGTTTTGCTTTTGTATCGTTAAACATTGAAGTTATAAACAAAAGTAACAAAAACAATGGACTTGTTAACATGATAAACAAGTAAAGAAAAATATACCAACAACAGCAGCAAAAAAAAAGGGATAAACAAGTAAACAAAAATGTAACGACAAACACTACAAAAATCGTTTAAAATTAAAATTATAAACAAAAAAAACTACAAAAACAAAAACAATTGACTTGTTTAAATGATAAACAAGTAAACAAAAATATGCCAACAACACCAGTATCAAAAAGGGATAAACATGTAAACAAAAATGCAACGACAAACACTGCAAGAATCGTTTACTATTAAAATTATAAACAAAAGCAACAAAAACAAAGGACTTGTTTACATGATAAACAAGTAAACAAAAATATACCAACAACACCAGCATAAAGAAGGGATAAACAAGTAAACAAAAATGTAACAAAAACACTGCAAAAACAAATGTAAACAAAAATACACAAACAACAATAATGAAATAACAATCTAGAGATCTAGAGAAGGTGAAGCCGCGAACATTCGCCCTCAAGAATATTCATCCGAGCGTTTACGTTGTCATATAAAAGGCAAGGCAAAGCAGACAAAGGAGTTAGTAAAAGTTCAGTCAGTCTTGTGTGAAGACGCGGTGTGTTTGATGAGAATAATCGTGGTTTGAATCCCTTATAAAGATCTGTCGAACTATTGTTATTGTTTATGCAAAGGGTGTAAACAAGGGAAAACAAACAAAGCAATTGTTGTTGTTACATCAAGTTGTGAACAGTGGCACAGAGAATTGTGTGAACATAAAAGAATTTAAAACTAGAAAGAAATTTATTCTTATTTTATTTCCAATTTACGAGCTCATATTTTAAACGTTTTTAAAAGGTAAAACGTAACAATATACTTTGTCTTATATTAAGAGATTCCTATTTTTATATGCGCACCTAGTCGCTGTAGTCTAGTAGGTAATGTGTTGAGGCCACGGTTCTAAACCCAGTTTAAAAATTTCCGAGAAAACGAAATCCAAAAAAATTATAGAGTGAGAAATGAGCCTCATGGCTGAAGAAAACTTTGCTCAAAAAATGAACATTGAAAACCTGTTGCTCTAGGACCCAATTACTATCTGCCTTGTGAATGGCCAAACGGCGTTAATTATTTCAATGTTTGGACTGTATATCGGTGCAAACATAAATTTAAATTTAAAATACGTCATAAATAACTGTAAGATGTCCCCAGAAGCGATATCTCTGCAGTAGATAACCTGATACAACCTCAACAAACATTGAATTTGGTCCCTGCTGTCCACAATTACAGACTCAATCTCTTCAATTAAAACGGTTCTGCTTCACTCACCTCAAATTCCAATAATGACAGTTCATACGATGCTTATTAGCTGTACCACTATACAAGTCATAACGCCAATTATCCAGAGACAAAGCAAAGGGTAAAAAGGCCACCTTATCAATGGCCATTCTAAACAGATAATTGATATCATAACTGCTCTCATCCACAGAGCGTTGCAACAAACCCAATGTCTGAAAATGCTTAGAGGTTGACACAGACAATCCAATAGCATCACCAATGGCTTGATGGAAGGCTGAAAAAATAAAAATGTTCATAAGCAAACTTAATTAAAATGTTCTTCATTTAGTTTTAACCCACCTGGATTAGCGCCATTTCGAAAAACCTTGGGCAAATGCCTATATTGCAGGAAATATTGGATATGAGCCATTTCATGATGTACACTTATCAAGCTCTTCTGATTGATATCCGTACACAGTTTAACACGAAAATCATGTCGATTGCAAAAATCCCAAGCCGAAGGCTCACATAGAACTCGACGATTTAATGGTTGTTCTATGACCGAGTTTTGATAGAATTCTGGACCCACTGCGGACATATTAATGGACGTAAAGAACTCTTCGGCCAATTGAAACATAAGCAGGGGTGTGTAGCCTTGTTCTAACATGCGTGGTGTAACATCTACTAGTTTTTTACCCGGATAGGGTATAATAATGTCCAGAATATTTGACCAAGACTGGGCATACATATTGCCCAATATGTGTGAGGGTAAAGGAGCGATGCGATTAATTCTCTCGGGACCATAATATTCCCTTAAACGACGACGTACATAGGCATGTAGAGCTTCATATAAAGGGCGTATTTGTTCCCATACAATATCAACATCTTGACGGAAATTCCCAGACTCATAGGCCAAATACCAGTATTCACCGCCATTGGTGACATCTGAAAAAAATCAAAATTTATTTAAAAAGAAATTTTACAAATCTTCAGGCACTTACTATTAGCATAGGCCACTTCATTCATAACATCCACCAATTGCTCATAGCCATCTCTCATTTCCCTTCCCGCCTTGCGATGGTACTCCACCCAGGTATGCTGTAGCTCATCCCAATCCCTAGATTTCGCCATAATTTCTTTCAGATCGGGTATATAACGTAAATTGCATAAGAACGGCTGTTGATAGGCACATATGCTGGCCCCATTGTAAATGTATAACATTTCATTGATCAAACGATTGTACTAGAAGGTGAGGACTTGTTGGAGAACATTTGCTTTCAAAGAAATATTTTCGTCATGCACTTACTCTGTCTAAAGACTCCAAAGGCAAAGCATTGGGACCCACTTCAGATTGCAGCATAAGTTGCCGATATAAACGGCGATCGAATATTAATTCTTTATTAATTTGTCTCGATTGTAAGGACACCAAACGTTGGAATTCCACATAACGCTGTTGAGCATTGAGCTACAAGAATTGATTAAAAATAAAAAATCACTGGACATTAAAAACTATCGGAAACTGATGTACAAAGACTTATAATAACAAATACTTCAACTAAATTTGTTTAGTTGTGACAATCATATTATTCGCCATATGTTCAGTTTTCGCTGTAAGGACATACCAAACGATTTCTCTTTAATTTGATTACAATAACCATATCAATTGGCCCACAAAGATTCATAGCAACAAATAATTCAGTTTTTTAGTTGTGACAACCATATTATTCGCCATATGAAAATTAACAAATAAAGGCTGTTGAGTTTTGGCTGTGAGGACACACCAAACGATTTGTTCTTAACTTGTTTACAAAGACCATATCAATTGATCCACAATGATTTATAGTAACAAATAATTCAGTTTTTTAGCTGTGACAAATATATTATTCGCCATAGGAAAATTATCAAAATCATATCAAAGCTGTAGAGTTTTGGTTTCAAGAACATACCAAACAATTTCTTCTTAACTTGATTACAACTACCATATCAATTGGTCCACAAAGATTTATAGTACCAAATAATTAAGTAAAAGTTTTTTAGTTGTGGCAACTATATTATTAGAAAAATGAAAATAATTCAAATTATATAAAAACTGTTGAGATTTGAGCTGCAAGATTGTACTAAAGGATTTTTTTATTGCAATAACCATATTAATTGATTGTAGCAACCATATTACTAGTAGTACAATTAATACAAAAAATTTTTGACTTTTTAAATTGATTACAACAACTATATTTATTAGTTGTAATAGTTATATTATTTCAGAAAAGTCCGTTTATATTATTAAATTTCAATCGAGTTTTTATTGAAATTTATTTGCTATAACCATATTATTGTTTATGTGAACCATATTATCACTTAATTGAAAATTTACAATATTTAAAAGCCTAAGGTACTATTAGTTGGGTGTTAAGTTGTGACAATGTTTTATAATAAATTATAATATGATTGCAACAATCATAATTTATAGGTTTTGGAAATCATATTAAAAAATTATTAAAAAAAATGAAAATCATCTAGAAACTAACAATATAGTTGTTGCAACCATAATATTGTGAATTTAAAAAATTGTCCTGAAATTAATGACAAAAATATTGCTTTAGAAAATTTTAATTCCCCCAAACAAATATGTGCCGACAATAAAGTTAAAAATATAATTGCTGTAATCAATATATTAGTTGTGGGTAACAAGTTTTTAAACATTTCTAAAACTGTTGTATTTTTAATCTCACAGTTTCAATTTCATACGTAAATGGAAATAAAAAAAATTTTATAACTTGAAATTTAGTTGCTGCAATCAATAATTTTGATTGTGGAAAATATATTTTTAAACATTTATAAAAATTTTGCATTTTTAATCTCACAATTTCTGTCTTTTACCTAGGGAAATAAATAAAATTTCTAACTTTAAATATAGTTGCTACAATTAATTATTTTGGTTATGGGAAATATATATTTTTAAATCATTAAATAATCTCAGTACCTCCAAATTGGGAGAATAAAAAAATTAAATATAAAACAGAAGAAGCTTGTATATATTTTATTTTAGAAACATAATTTTTTTAGTTATGGAAAGCATAAATTTCAAGCTTAGTTTTTGTAGTGTAATATTTTAGTTGTGGTGAACATATGTATACCATATTATTATTTTTTTAACATTATTGTTGTAAAAACTTTGGTTATAAAATTTAAAAGCTTAACTATTTTATTTATAGAGCAATGGATATCAAACTAAAAATGTAGTTGTTGTAATCAATCAATTTGGTTGTGGTAAACATATGTAATTTTCTTGGTTATGGTAAACATATTTATGTAACATCAAATATAGAAAAACTTATTACATTTCAAATGTAAAAGCTTAGCATTTATATTTAAGGAAACATAAAATTTCGTATTGAAAGCACGGTTTCGGTAAATAATATTATGGTTGTGAGAAACATATTTTATAAAAAATGGTTGAAGGCAAAAAATTCTTTTTTCAAAATAAATCACAAATCGTAGGGAAAGGAATAAAACTTTTTAATGGATTTTATTAAAAGGCTTATTAGTTATTAAAAATTACTATATAATATGATAGCGACAACCAAAAAATTTTTATTTAATAAATTGAAAAAAAACACGGAATCTTAACATTGCTTGTAATCTAGTAAAATAGTTTTAACTTTGCTCAGGGTCAAGGCTTTTTAAGTGTCTTTTTTTCAAAATGTACTCAGAATGTGTTTTCTTTAATTACAATGCATACCCTCGTATTAATATTGACCTTCAGACTTGGGAACCCATCATTACAGAATGACAAACATACTCATACATGTGACTTTTCTTATAATAATAATGGGAGAAAAATGTTTTTTTTTAATGAAACGAAAAACAAAGACAAAAAAAATTGAATTCAATTGATCTGTAGACATGCAATACCGCTTAACTAAGTAAGGGAGAGGAGTTCATAGAGGGGGCAAACAAAGGAAACTGTCTTATGTAAAGAAAATGATTCATTCGTTACAATATTTCAAAAACTTTTCCCGTCTTTCACTTTATTTTGTTGAAAACAAAAACGTTTTAATATTCTAAACTGATAGAGACATAACCCCACCCTCTTTTTTTTTATTGTAATTTGACACGAGAAAATCATCTTTAATTCATCAAACACTCAGAGTCATAATTATTGCAATCATGATTATCATGTAATTACTCACCGCTTCCGTTTGTGTAAATTCATTGACGTTCGTTTCAAAATTCCATTGGGCTGCCACATTGGCGGTACACTCCAATGAACCCTTTTGATCGGTTTCCACCAATAAATTGCGCAATTTTTCCAATTCGATTTGATAGCGTCGATCCTGTTGAGCGCGTTGCCTGTCGCCCTCACGTTGATTCAAATTGAAACGATCCTGATTACCATTGTAGGGATTTTGAAAACGATTCGGATCCTGGTTATTGGGATTAAAGGTTGTCGTGGGAAAGAAATTATTTGGTGGTGGTGTAGGAGTCCTCTCATTTAATACATTATTGGGATAATCATATAAATTACTATTGATTCTGGGTGGTTGTTGTTGTTGTGTTGGATTATAATTATTGCCATAACGATCATTATAAGTATTCTGATTCAATTGTTGTCTGTTATGATTGTCATAAACATTATCATTATTGAAGTTTACTTGGCCATTATAAAGATTCTTATCGCTAAATGGTGAATCCAAACCAAAACTGGAATTAAATTGCCGATAAGGTTGGTCGCGAAAACCATAACGCATGCGTTCATCATAGGTTTGGCCATTCTGAAACAGAAACTCCTCATAAAACTCTTCACAAAAAAAATCGAAAATTTCCTTTTACTCACTCTAAAATCATCGGAACCATCATCATTACTTAGATCTTCCGTATAGGGTGGCCCAAATCTTTGATCTCTATCATGATCTGCTAAGGCCTGGGCCGGGGTTGTTGATGGAAAACCATTATAAATGATTTGTGGTTGCGGTGATGGTATTGGTATGGGTGGTAAATCTAGCTGGGCTTTGGCATTGGCTTTCGTTAGCATTGGTACAGTAAGGCACAATAGTATGTGGATATGGATTTTTATATAATTTTTCGACATTTTATTTACTCTTAATTATAGGATTTAAATATTAAAAATAATTTTATTTATTATCTGCATTTGTTTTTCTTCTGGAACAAAAAATTTTCGGGTTATTAACATGAATTGAACATGAAATGTTTTAGTCAATGATTAAATAAATATTTATTTTTATTTATTTTTTATTTATTCATTTTACTTTATTTTATTTGTTTTTTTTTTTATTCGAAAAGAAATTGAATTCTTATGCCATCAATTATGCTTCTTTTTTAACGACATGCATGTGTCCTACGTCTTTTGTTTTACTTTAAAAAATTCCATAGCTTAGATAACCAACAGCAAAATACAGGTTTTAATTTGAATTTCTATTCAATTTAAACGCATTACCAGCCTTATCGAAACTGTATTGTTTTTCAAAAAATTTACGCAGAAAACCGGCAAATTCTAAAAAAATTCAGAAGTTTATGCACGAGATTCGGTTCTAACCAGTGTTCGAAAAAGTACTCTAAAGTACGCATACTGTACTAAATGTCGTGGGTAAAGAACACAAACACATTCACTACAACGAGATCAAAACTTTTCGTTTCTATTTTAATGTTTGTGAACATGTACTCAAACTCTACCATAACTTACTGAACAGAGTTCACAAACACTATTTCGTAGTGTTTGTATACAAAGTACGCAATAAAGATCAGTACACAACGATAAAATTGGGTTTTAGTGAACTTTTTTGAGTACACTAACGTTTTTAGTGTACGCGAGAGTTTATGTTCTCATTCAGTATTTTTAGAGATCGCGTTGCGGTTTTGATGCCATTTACTATTCTTTAGAAAAAACTGTGCAATTTTCTTTCTTTCTCTCTTACTGAAACGAAGGAATATTTCTTCGGCGATTTCCTCTCACCAAACTTTTGGCAAAAACTCTGACTGTAAAATAAAATTGCCATTAAAAATTTCTCAAAAGTCTGTCGTTTGGGGATTGAACACACACGACATGGTGTGGTGTGAGAAACTAGGTTGTAATCCTGACTGAAGGATTGTAATAAACAATTATGTATGTATGCGTGAAAGCAATATTTAAACTGTTAATGTAACACCATTTAATTAATTAATTGGCTTTTTAACCGCGACTACGTTGACGGCCCACCTCTATTGTCAATTTTGTCAATTTTTATTTCCAAAAATGTATAAGCTAACCATCAACGACATTTTGTTCGTACAAGACTGTCGAATAATGGATTATTGACGACCATTTATTGCAAAATAAATTTGATGTCAACTTTCGATACAGTTGAGATTAAAAGGTAATACTGAACGAACCATGACTGAAGAAAATGGTTATGTAACGACTGTAACGTTTTTAGACTTCTGTTGTTCTTGAAAAAGTAAGACTCGTAAGCCACTTAACACTGTGCATCATTTAAGGTGGATTGCAAGATCTACTCATGGTGAAACGGTAAATCTTACTGACTGACTCTGTTTATTACTGTCTTAATTAAATATTTAATTTTTAATTTTGGCTGTTGAAGCTCACTTTACTATTCAAAGGCAACAAACATTGCAGGATTATAGAAAAATCTCTGTTTTTGTGAGACAGTTAAGTGCAGTAAATTTGTATCTGTTTTTTACAGCAAAAGGCGTTCTAAACATGCTCTGATAGTTAAACCTCAAGTGTCGAGGCCGCCAAATACCCTGGGTGTTCTGTGATGATGATTAATCCCGATAGAAAAAGAAAGTGAGAATTATTACAAAGCAATTCTCAAAAAAAAAGTGACGAAGGTATATACACTGGCCATTAACGAAAAGGGAAGAGCAATCTTTGAAAAATAAAATTTGCAGCATACTACCCGTCTGTCTGTCTGTTATTTCAACACAATGCCCCGCATAAGTAGGATTCATCTCAAGAGTGTTGCTCTTAATGCTGAATTTATAGTTTTTTTTTTTTGAAATACCGCCTATCAATTTTCTTAGACCTTCAAAAAAGCGTCAATTTCAAAACAAACATGTTTTTCTTTACATTTTCAGATTTTAGAAAAAAATTTTCAGTTTCATTTTGGTTTTTTTTTTTTTTTTTTTTTTTTTTTTTAAATTTTTGTATACAAAACATAACCATAAAATTTTCTCAAACAACGATGCAGTTGTATGTAACCTTCACAGTTTAACAAACACACACTAATTTCATAAAATATTTTCACAGGTTAATTCTTTCTATTTTTTTATATATGATTTGTTGTAAATGTACAGAAAATTTGAATGAAAAAAATTTTAGATTTTAAACAAAGGATTTGTTTATGAAAAAAACTTTCGATGACACACTTTTTTTGGGAGAGAATAAAAATAACACACTCACTTTCTTCATTTTTGTTAATTATTTAGTCAAATATTGGTTTTGTAAAACAGAATTCCAAAAATTTAAAGTTTTCTGTAGGCCTACTGTAATATAATTGATTGAAAGAAAGTGCCACTGATCTGTTGAAGCGTTTCTTAGAAGGGAAAATGCATCATTTTTTAGATCATAATGGAATCGAACGTAGATATGTCTGAAAGAAGGCCTATTTATTAAAACAGAAGCGCTAATTCACTCTAAAAGTAGTACCGCTTAGTACGATTTGTGGACAGGCAGCAGCTTGGGACCAATAGGTTATGTTGGTTTGAAGTGACAACTTTGAGAACTGCCCGTTGTGACGCCACAGGTAAGCGCAATCCCTGTACCGACCTAATTCCACAAAACTCATCGTAGAAGTTGGTCAGCGCAAGGGTTGGACTTTTTCAAGAATTTCAGAAATCGCAACAGAGCACAGTACCATGTGATAACAACTAACTTTTTCTGAAAACGTACGATTTGGTCTTGGTTAGCATGTGGTTTCATAACGATCATGTGATTTTACCCGACTAGACTATATTTTTGTAGGAGATTTGTATAGTCCCCCCCGTTTACAGGACTAAGCCAGCCAGGCTACAAGCCTTGGAAGGCTTCATTGCAGCTAAAACATTTTCAGGAAATTAATTTCTAACTACGCAGGTTATTTAATAGAAAAATTCGCGATGTTTTTATTGTATTGAAGGATCATGTGTAATATTCGGGATCGTCTCTTGCCTCTTTATATAATTCTTAAAATAGTTTTAAATTTTTTTGAAGGCCTATTTACCTTCATATCTTTTAAGTTATTGCTGGAAAGGACACAAAATACGTGCAAATGGATTTTCTCTGTCTTTAATTTTTTTAATGGTATGAAAAATGTGACTGAGGGCCTTTTTTTGACTGAGGGCCTATTTAGTGATCTCTAAGCAATTATGAAGAATATACCTTAAGCCGACGTTAAATGCATTTATATTACAGACTTTTCTATGAATTTCTCTTAAAATTCCTAAGAAAAACTGCAAATGAATTTTTTTTTTTTGGAAATGGAGGCCTATTTCACCTGTTATGAGCAACAACAAATTTTACACTGAACAAACAAAAATAACCTTATTCACCGGAAGTCCTTTCGTTTTCAAAACGAACACAATTTATTATGAAAATTTGTTGATTTTTTAGTTTAGAGGCCTATTTAGAAGCATTTATGACCGAAAATATGATAAAAAAAAAATTTATTAAAATTTTTTTTAAATTGTTTTCTTATTTTTTTGTTTGTTTTATTTTTTATTTCATTATTTAATTATTATTATTTATTTCTTTAAATCATTTCATTCATACATATTGTATACCGTATAGCACTGTTAATAATATTTCTATGAATTCAAGTTCAAGTTTAATAATTTATTTTTTTCAATTTCTAGTACAATATTCTCACGATTTTATTAAATTATTTCTAAAATATTTGTATTCTAAAGCTATTGCATATAATTTAATTTTTTTAATTTAAAATCGTTTTATTTTTTTATTTTCAAAACCGTAACCGTATTGTATGTAACGCGTCTAAAACACTACTGATTACTTACGTTAATTTCAAAACTTTTCTATAAGAATATTTTCTGTTGTTTTTTTCTTTTTTATCAACAACGACAACAACAGCTACATTAAGAAAACAATTTCAAAAAAAAAGTTCACACAAAAACAATAACATGATAATAATAAAAGAAAAAAATTCAAATTTGTAACGTTTATTTAAGGAAAAAAAGGTTTTCAACAATAAGTAACGAATAGTTTGAGTATTTTTTATGAATTTAGACTTCAAGAAGACACACATAAGTAAACTAAGTGTATAAGCATGCATTTGTCCATATGTATGTATGTATCTGAGTAAATGAGATACTCAAAATTAGCACCAGCAAATGACACAGTCGTTAAAACAGTGCTATCAAGCGGCCCTAATAGACGGGTATATCGTATACACAAGCATGAACAATAGGAAAAAGTAAAGGTGTTTTATGGTGTATAGATAGATACTCATTGCCTTTAGAAAAAATTAACAAATAGTTTATAGCATTATTCGATTAATCGCTTAAATAAATATATTAATCACTATATTGGTTTATAAAACTACGCCTGTCCGATTAACGGAAAATCGGACACTCGAATTATCGGGTACTCGAATAGTCGGGTATAATCGATTAATCATAAATTAGTAAACTACTTGCACGAGAATACGGATCAGATATGTTCCTATAAACTAACTTATTAAAATTCCATTTTTTATTAAATAATCGGTTACTCGATTAATTTTTAAGAAAATAATCTATTAACAGGAAGTTCTGCTTAGTAAGTTTTTAAATCCTTTTTTCACTAACGAAAAATCGGATGGTCGAATAATCGTGTACTCGAATTATCGGGTATTCGAATAATCGATAATATAATAATCTATTAACCATAAATGTGTTAAATAAACTATTTGCACGAGAATATGGAACATATATGTTTACATAAAATAACTTATTAAAATTAATTTTTTTTATTAGATATTCGGTAACTCGAATAATCGTTAAGGAAATAATTTTTGACATGACGTTGTGCTTAGAATGTTTTAAGAGCCTTTTTTCAGTAATAAAAAATCGAGAAATGGAATAATCGAATAATCGATAAACGAATAATCGATTAACCATAAATGAGTTAAATAAACTGCTTTTACGGTAATAAAACTCTTTTAGGGAACAGAAATATTTTTATAAACCATCTTATCAAAATTTCTATTTTTATTATATAATCGGTTAATCGATTAATCGTTAAGAAAATAATCGATATAGATGACGAAGGGCTTAGAATATTTTTAAACGCCTTTTTTCATTAACGAAAAGTCGGATACTCGAATAATCGGGTACACGAATAATCGATAAACGAATAATCGATTAACCATAAATGATTTAAATATTGTGCGTGCATGAGAACAAAATTTTTTATGAAACAAAAATGTTTATATAAACTAACTTATTAATGTTCTTTTTTAATAGATAATCGGTTACCCGGTTAATCGTTAAGAGAATAATCGATTAACATAATGTTGTGCTTACAATGTTTTTAAAAACCTATTTCTATTAACAAAAATCGAGTACTCAAATAATCGGCTATTCGAATAATCGATAAACGAATAATCGTTTAACCATAAGTTAGTTAAATCAACTGTTTGCAAAAAATACAATTTTTTTAATGGAATATAAATTTTTATATAAATTAACGTATTATATTCGTTTTAAATGAATAATCGGTCACTCGATTATCGAAATCAAGTGCCTTAAATGACCGATTAGTCGAATATAATTGTAAAAATCGTCGATTCAATGCATTTTTTCTTTATCAGAAAATCGGTTTTTTGTTTATTAGTTAGCCGAATAATCGAATAAATGTTTGTTAATATTACAGGTTAAATGGTGCCCCAATGCAAAATATTGTTAGGATTTTTGGCTCCTTTCATGCAATACAATCTTCCTAATTTGTTTTCCAATACTGGCCTTCTCTCCAAATTATTGTACATACAATTTAAAAACAGAAGGCCTATTTATCGAACAAAAGGTTTTTAACCTTTTTGGCTTTTCCAACCCTAGTTTATCAACACTCTTAATTAAATTGTTAACTTTATCAGCTAACTTGGTTAAATTGTTTTTGTTGTTGTTGGTATTTTATCATTTTTCTGTTTTTGTCTTAACACTGTATAAGCCTGAAATGAAAAGTTTTTTCTTTTTGTTTTTAACTGCCGTTGTTAACAACTTTAGAGTTGACCTAGGCGTGTGTAAGCGTAACGCAAAAGCCAAGCATAAAAATAAAAACAAAATAAAAGCAACAACTTAAAGACCCTCTATGCTTTATTTGCCATAAAATTTAATTTCTACACTCTATAGTCATTTTAAATATGCGGGCCTATAACAACTTTATTTCAGTTATGCTGTGGCATTAGTGTGTCAACAAAATTGTCTTAAAATGCGTGCGGCATGCACAACTGTTTAAATCAAATGCTGGAGATAATGACCCAATTAAGTGTCATTTTTTTCTATTTTGTTCCTCGTCATAAGGCCTATTTATATGGTTTATAAATATGTGTGTGTGTGCGTGTGTGGGAGTAAATCCTTGTATAGTTTACACAGCAAATTTCATTAATTAATTCAGTTGCGATTGCAATGACAAACAAAATATATCAACGTCATCGCCGTTTGGTAACTAATACATACCAGCATTCAAGTTAGCAAAGTAACTGAAGTGATTATTCGTTGAAATTTTTTTGTTTAATTGTGGGAACTAAAATTAAGAGAAAAAAATTCGAAAAAAAAATTTTGCTTGAATTCAAATGATTACTTGCAATTGTTATTCGGATAATCGTTACATTTTATTTATTTTTATACTTCATGTAAAGGGTACGCATTGCCTACCTATTTGGGCCACGGATGACCCAACAAAAAATTTGAGATTTTCGCAAAAATCGGTGAAAGATCGAAGCCGTTTGAATTTAAAACTTCGAACACCAGGATGAACATTTTGTGGTCTTCTCTAGGGTTTGAAAACGTAGGTTTCCGTTGGTAGTCGAGCACTTTAATGATTACACCTCACTTGAGCTAAAATCTCTGCATTATAGTGGCAGACAATAGATTGTCTGTTGCGTTATTATGCAAAAAAAAAAAATTTAAAATTTATCGCTCGCAATAAAAATTATAAAATAGAAATAAAATCCTTATGTGCCCCGATATGATAAATTTGGAACTCTTTGGGATTGTAAAAGCTACTTTGTATTGATCAGTATCTATTTCAAAAATTTTTGCTAGAAACAGAGCTCTGTACTTCAGCATGGCTTGATTTTTAAAGCCTTCCTGTCGGATGAGCCCATGTGAATTGAGTGTTAGGCTTGTCTTCTATTATTCAAGCCCTCTTCCATACTACAGCGTGCAAGGAGTAAAAATCTAACACAGTCGTAAGCAACGCTATAGGACAGGTCTTCTTTGCCTCTGTTATAAAAATGCATGCGATTTTCGTGATATAATTTCACCCAGGAGGTTCAAACCCCAGCTTACACATCTTGCACGAAAAAAAATCGTTCAGCGACTTTCTCATTGCAGTCTTCTGGCAAAAACTCTGAGAGTAAAAAAAACCCACACCTGTCGTTCAGAGTAGTCTAGTTAGGTTATTGGACGCTAGCCTACGGTTCAAACCCTAAGTCAGATATTTCCAACAAAAAGAAATATGAAACAAATATTCTTTCGGTGGCTGTCTCTCAGCGGATTTATGGAAAAAACTCTGAGACTAAAATAAACTCTTCCATTGAAAAAGTTTTTTAAAAAATCTGCCGAATGGAGTCGTCATTAAACTGCAGGTCCCGCCAATCATATATAAAATTAAGACTCATAAAATTAACAACAACATAAGTGGTATGAGAAACTAGGTTGTAATCAGAGATCAGCAATGAGTATTCAAAAAGATTAGTATATTCGAATCATACTCATAATTTCTGATACTTATACGCATTCATACTTATTTTAATATCATACTCATACTACTCATATTCAAAATTTGAAGTACTCATCTTACTCATACTTAACAACACGTATGATGTTATTGATTTCGACTTTTCAGGACTCAACATTTACAAGAATCCCAATATAAGTATGAATCGGATACGTACCCTACAATACACACTAGAAGGCTGTGTGTTTGCTTTGCTTGCTGTCTTTGCGTTTTTCTTTCGTCTTCTGTTTTTTGTAAATGCAACAACAGCTAAGACTGTAAATTTTGATGAATGATTCGAATCACTCGAATTATTTATGAGTATTATAAGTGTTCTTCTAAATTTATGAATCTGAATCTGAGTAGGCGTATGAATCAAACATATTTCGAATGTGGTATGAGTCTGAAGTCAACATTGTACTCATATTCATTGCAACCTGTACTCATAAATCAATGTTATAGTGAGTACGAATAAATCAAGAGTAGTTATATTTCAATATTGTTGACTCACTTATATTCAAAATTTCATGAGTGCTTATGAGTAGCGAAAAAACTATTCATTGCTGATCTCTGGTTGGAATACTGGCTGAAGGCTTGTAATGATCAATTATGTATGTATGTTTACACGATGAATCCAATTTTCACCCAGGAATGGAGAGCTTGTGGTTCAAAACCCAGCTCATATGTCTATGTACAAAAAAAAAAACTCTTTCACTGACCTCTTTTCTTAACAGTCTCCTAGCAAAAACTCTGAGAGTAAACAAATCAAATCTGTCGCTCGATGTTAAACTGTAGATAAAATTAGGACACTTGAAATGGATGGAAGGAATTTAGGTTGTAATCCTGACTGAAGGATTGTAATGACCAATTAAGCATGTAAGAAAGATGCAGTGGGGGAAAGGAGTGATATACATTTAGCGCTGCCAGTTAGTGTTAAGGGCCATATCTGCCATCTACCTGTCACTCACTTAAAACAAAACACTTGGATTAATTGCTGAGATAAGCTAATAAAATATGTTCACACATCTTCCCTGTCAATTGGACAATGATCGTGGGAACCTTCTATATTCGAATCCTCTTGTCATTACAGGTGTTTAAATGCTGCTTTAAAATTCCATTTCAAAATGCTTAATATTCACTGCATACAACAACAACAATTCATACCTTAAAAACAATTTGAATATTAAAAATCGATTCCTTAACAGGGGTGTGTCACGTATCAAAATTAATGCAAAAAAAATGCAATTTTTTATTTTTAAATAATTTGTTAGGAAAACAATTTTGCTTTTTTTATGAATAACAAAATAACAACAATAAAGCTGTAATAAAGATTAAAGATTTGTAATGAATTTTTTATAAAGTAAAAAATTTGCCACCCCATACTTTACAAATAATAATACAAGTATACGAGCGTAAAATATTGCAATGCAATGCTTAATTAAATACTTTAATGAATTAACTGACAATTTTAAAAGCATAGAATGAATGAAAATGAATAGAATAATTAATAGAGATGAATAGATAGATGAGCTGTAAGCCCCGATGATCATTAAGAAAAATTGTATCTCGTAGTAAGTCAGTCATTCGTAAGGGTTTAAGTATGACACATTAAATCGAATTCACTTCACTTGAGTTCATTTTAAATTTGTTTTATTTTTTTTGTTGTTGTTACTGTGTTGTGATTAAATAACAATGCAGTCACTTAATTATACTTTTGTTTGTAAACTTCAAAGAGACACAATAAAACAACAACCAATAAACAGATACAATTAATGACGGAATTATTTTTCGCAAAAACAAATCTACAAAAATAAATCTACAAAAAAAATTGTATTGAAGTGTTACTAGAGGTTGAATGCAAAAAAAAAATGAGATTTATAGGTAGTCAACGAAGATTGGAGGCGGTACATAAGCTTAAGTAAGATAGATTAGGTGGCGAACCCTAGGGTCCCACTTGGGCCTGAGATTAGGCACATTGTAATAGCACAATTCAATATCCTCTTCAGTGATCAAACATTCCCCAGAGGAAACCATCCAATTTTAAAATAAATCTTGTTTTTCCAACACTTTATATATTAGTTAGGCCAAGGATGACATTATATGGGAGTTTAAAAACATCCGCTTCTTTATGACAAGAACATGATTTGGAAGACAATTTCATACTCTACCTCAGATCCACTGTTCCTGAGCATGACGTTTGACAGAATGCCGAGTCCATAAGCTTGCCTTCCAAAAGAGTTGTGGTCTATGAGAACCGCAGTACTCAGTGGAGGGCCGTGGGATTTAAGAAGTTCTCTTCTTATTCATATCCGTTCATATCTACAAGAGAGTAACCATTTTAACTGAATGCCTCAGTTTCTGAACTCTTTTCTAGCTCTAGGCAGTTCATGAGCAATTCAATTTCTATCGTAACCGATATCGCAACCCATATAGGAGTTACCTTTAAATGATTAAAAATTTCTCTAGCATTTAAGGAGAAGAGGGGACATCGAAGTATTGTTTGTAAAGGACTTGATTGTAACCTTTCTGTCCGAATAAATCACTCAAGCACCGCTTTTAGTATGGGCATGACCTCAAGGCTTTCACTCAGCGAGATTTGACATACATTTGCAGGTAAGCTAAGTCGCGTTGAATACCTAACCATTATCGTATGACCCGTGAGTAATATATACAGTGGCAGAGACGTCCCTTGAACCTAATTTAAGCAAAAGATTGGTACTCTTCCTACACAATTGAAACCAGATGTGTTTGGAAATAAAGCCAGAATCTTTCACAGTGATTGGTACTCAGCGGAGATGTACCTGCTTTAGCCATTTCATCAGTTAATCAAATATCCAGAATGTATGTAACTGTGACCCGAAACCCATATTAGACTGACATAAATTATCCATGAGAGTCGATCTCATCTCTCTGTAGAGATTGTAATGCTACTAGTTGAAGATCTTTTATCAGAATTTGGTTCTGCAGCTTGATTCATGAACTTAAACTACACTACAGTAGTTAGGAAGGCGAAGAGAGGTCTTAAAGTTAGCTTGTCAAACAAAATCTCTCTATGTGAACTTCTACAAGATCCTTGAAGCTAATCTAGTGTGAAATCATCTTTCAGGGTTAGGTTCCGAAGAAGTTTAATATATTTTGTTCAGAGCCTAAATATCCTTTGACAGTACGACCCAAAGAACGTAATTTGCCGGCGTAACAGGAAATTAAGTCGCTTTACATGAAGTGCCGCATATTGTGTGACATGTAATTAATTACAGATGGGACAGGAGGCCCTAATGTTATTACCGACATTAGTTAGAATGGCATTACTAGATAATTCTTAGTGGTTGCCACTTTGAAAATTATGGAAACGCATAGAGAAACACCAGGCCAACATCAACAACAAAACTAAATATGAAAAAAAAATTCTCCGGCGACTTCCTCTCAACAGATTTCTGGCAAAAACTCTGAGAATAAATAAACCTGTCATGAAAAAGTTTCTCAAAAATGTGTCGTTCGGAATCGACTTTAAACTCTAAATTCCGCCACTCGCACATAACATAAGTGGTGTGAGGAATTAGGTCGTAATCCTGACAAAAGGGTTGTAATGGCCAATTATGTATGTATGTATGTATAGACTGGTGTGATCAAAACATGTGACCACGTAAATGATATACGATCTCATGAATGTTTATAGATTTTAATGCTTCCTGCGGAGAGCGATAGTTACAATATAAGGGCTGATACTTATATGAAGGCTTCAACAATTATTTTGTGCGCTGGCAGATACTTTGGTATGGTAACTATATCTCAGGAAAGCTCTTAAGCACAGCATGTAGAAAAGTATGAATTTAGCTTGAACCTAATAGCATTGTATACGTATAAGAGGCCTATCAAAGAAACAAAAAATCCCTTCTAAATGTCATACAACTTGAATTAAAAGTAGTATAGTATAGTAGTCGCCGTAGTATAGTAGGTAGTGTGTTGACTTATTAGACGTGAGGCCTCGGTTCAAATCCTAAGTCAGGCACCTCCATTTAAACGAAATATGAAAAAATATTTCTTCGGCGATTTCCTCTCAGCAGATTTCTGGGAAAAACTCGGAGTGTAAATAAAATTGCAATGAAAAGTTTCTCAAAAATCTGCTGTTTGGACTCGACTTTAAATTGTAGGTCCCGCCACTCATGTATAAAAATTCACTCACACAACATAAGTAGTGTAAGAAAGTAGGTCGTAATCCTGACTAAAGGGTTGTGATGACTTATTATGTATGTATAGATTTTAAAACGCAAAATACTTATTTTTTTTTTTACCAAGTACAGCTTAATCATAAAGATCACGTCTTGTTTTTACTATTTTTATATTTTTTGCAAAACAACAATAACAACAATAGACAACGAAATTATTTAAAGCATACAGCTTATATGCTGGTGAACATTATTAAAATATTTAAAATAAATCGCATTTTGCAAATTGACTCCGAAACTAATTACGGGTGTAAGAAAATAAACAATAAAAAAAAAACAAAAATTAAATACAAAAACAAAAACAACTACAAACTAAAAAATGAATCATAAAATCATTTAAAATACAGTCAACCCTCCTATAACGCGGTACTCTCATAACACGGTTTCCATATAACGCAGGGCTGGAATTGCGACAGCCGTCCTATAACTCCAATAACGAGGTACTCTTACAGTGCGGTTTCTTATAGCCCGGTTTTCATACAACGCGGCACGCACTCACCGCGTTATAGGAGGGTTGACTGTAAACCAAATGCAGTGGCTGTTTAAATAGAATTTCACAAAAAAAACTACAAAACAATTTAATTAGAAGTACTAAATTAAACATAGAATATGCATAGAAACACACACACATACACTTGCTGGAAATAATATGCTGGCCAACCAACAGTTTGACAGATTTAATTGCATGCAAGGTCTACCCGTACACACATTAAGTACTTTAAAGTATTTGAAGGAAGTGGAATACACATGGAAATCTTAATAGAAAATCATTAAACGTGACAGTTTTTTTGAAGTAAATTTTTTTGGTAATTATTTGGCTGCTCAAAAAGTCATTGGATACAGTCTCGTAGTGCTGGTGATAAGAACTTTTATGCATAGCCTTGAGCTTTTTCAATGATGCAGTTTTTTTTATAACCACAATTATTTCAAATAATATACAAAAATAGATTGAAAAATAGGAAGAAGAGATAAATAGTGTTCCTATCACTTGATTGTACGGAACAAGTCCAATCCAGGGGATGGACTTCGCTCTACGCATTTGTATGCCATCCAGGAAGCACCGTGTGGAGGCTACGTAACAACTTGAATACAGCAAGACAAGGATCGTCTTGGAGGTCGTCACGTTGAGCGCAATCAGAAACTTTACCTTGTTTGCATGGAGATCAAGCGCAAGATCACTCTTGCCAACAGGTGCTACTATGGTCTCAATCGGCAAGCGAGTAATAGAGACCTCTCGTACGACACTCTACAAGACGTTCATCCTCCCCGTGCTTCTTTATGACGCAGAGGCATGAACACTGATTCAGCAGCCTTGAGAGTATTCCAAGGAAAAGTCCTACATAAGATCTTCGATCCAGTGCGAGTTGGTGATAATTTCCGCAACAGTGAGCTGTATGAGCTCCTCAACAACATAGGCGTTGTGCAGCGCATGAACATTCAGCGGCTGAGCTGGCTCGACCTTCGAATGATCGAAGGAGGATGCTCCGGCGAGACGGGTATTTGATGCGGAGATTTGCGGAAGTCGGCGAAAAGGAGGACCTTGATTGCGTTCGAAGGATCAGATGACGGAAGTCTTGTCATAGATTAATGTGATCGACCGGCGAAGGCGCGTAAGAAGCAGGGACGCCTGGAAGGATGTGTTAAGGGAGGCCGAAATCCGTTAATCGGGTTGTTAATGGCCAGTTAAGTAAAGTAAGTAAGTCCCGCCATCCATGTATAAAATTATCACACACAACAAAAGTGGTGTGAGAAGTTAGGTCGTTATCCTGACTGAAGGGTTTTGAAGACCAATTATGGATCCAAGTATGTTTTACAGGACTTTCTCTCACCTTGCAATTAATAGCTCTTCGTAAAAGGGCTTAACTACCGAGAAGTCTATGTCAGTGGCTTTCATTAATGAAAAAAAATGTTGAAAGATGTGTACACGAAAAAATTGCATGTTCTTGCAGGGATGAATACGGAAACTTGGGTTTAGATACGCAAGAGATGCGGAGGTTATGGAGGCAACACTTTTCTATTCTAGCATGAGGTGATGACGTTACCAATTCCGACAACAGAGATGAGGATACACCGAATCCAATCGATAACGACGGCGTGGAGATTCCGCTATTCAGCTATTAAGAGGTCAAAGTCCCGATTCTGCGACTTAAGAACAATAAAGCTGCAGGTCCTGGTAACTTGCCCGCTGAATTGTTTAAGGCCGAAGTTAAAGAGCTTTAAGGCTGCATGCACCAGCTGGAAAGCTACAGAAGAAAGATTGCCCAACGACTGTCACCTCAGTGCCTTCTGTCCTGATGTGAAAAACGGGCACCCCTGATATCCGTCAACTACACGGGTAAAAGGATTTTCTCTACCGCTTATAAGGTTGTTACGAGCGTGATGTATGCACGACTGAAACAGCTCTTCAAAGCACTGATTGGACCTTATCAGAGCGGTTTCACACCACATCTTCACATACGTTAAATCCTGAAGAAGTCCTCTGAAGACTTAATCGACACAAATCATCTTTTTGAGGCAACCTTCGATACCCCTATAAGGAATCGCCGGAATGTTTGTGCACGGTTTACCGGCATAGCTGATAAGGCTATGCAGAATGACATTGAGAAACTTCTCCAGCTCCATCAAGGTAGAAATAGGCTTCTCCGTAGACTTTGATACCGTTTTCAAACAAGAAGATGCCTCATGATGCAGCCTCTTCAACCTCGTCATGGAGAGTGTTCTGTGGAAGGCGGGAGGTCATTACAATGGCACTTGCGTTCGTTTACGACTTTAATATCAGTGAACGTACCAAGCATGATGTTACTACTGCCTCTAGCGCTGTTGAATAGGAATCTACTATTGTAGATTGCCCTTGTGAGAAAGGGCAACTAATGAAAGAACAGCCAGGGGACGGACCCCACTGGGAAGTAATGCCATAAGATATTACATTCATAGAGAACTCGAACTTGTTTAAATAAAACACATTTAAACAGTACTGGTTTCAGCAATACATCCTTTTGAGGATATCTTAGCGAAAACAAGACGAATGCTAGTTTTCAAATGATCAAACGTTAGGAGACTGTCCTCGTAGTCATCATCTTGATTAGCCAATTAACGTCGCAAAAACGTCTTTTTAGAAAAGAAATAAAGTTGGCCCTGTTGTGCCACTCATGATGCGGCCTTGTTAAAGCAAATACCGTGTAGTTCCTTACTACCAGTTCAAAAAAATAACATTTTAATTTTATTTTATTTGAATCACCTTGTAAGCATGAATACAATAATATTTTAATATCTTAAATACGCCTAAAATTATGCAATAATTTGTTATAGAGTTTATTTTTTATATACAAATGATAAAATGGTTGTTGAATATGTTTAAAAAAACGGTTGGTGGCTGAGAAAATCGATCACGACTGGCACTCTAAAAAAGAGAAGAAAAAAATTATAAAGCCTCTTTACATATGGGGGCCTATTTCATAAGATTGTGTTAACTTACTATCCGATTTCTCCCAACCAATTTCATTATTTTCCTTGGCATTCTGTTCCATTAGCCAGTCATATAAAGGCCTATAGTACTCCAACAAGCCTTGTAGACTTAATTCCTCTTGACCCACTAGTACTTTAAGGACCTCTTTGAAGCCTACTGAGGAACCCAAAGACATGGCTTTGCTGGAATTAAAAATAATAAGATTTCAATATATATTCACATCTGTTTTTAAACGACGTTCTTACTAAATCTGTTGCCCCACTTCCGGATGGCCCGATAAATCGCATAAATCCAAAGGTTTCTCGGGATCATCCCTAACATATTCTCCCGTTAAAGTGCAAAAATGCTCTAATAGCTGATATTGGAGGACAATACTATAGATTTGCGTAGTATATTGATCATCGACTTCCATTATAAGTTTGGCGGGAGCATCAAAATCCTGATTGGTTCTAGTAACAGGCGGTTCGGCACCCGTATAGTCCTCAGTTAAACGCCAATAGGCACAGTTATCGTCCAGATCGATATTTTTATCGATAACATCCAAACGATAACGTTCCAAAATATAGAAAACCGGTATTAAAAATATAGTGCGCAGACCCTAAAAATCGATTACAACTATAAAAAATCGGGTTTCAAGTTTTGAACTGCTTTAGAAGCCTTACATGCACATAAAGCCTATTGATACGGGCCTCTTTACTTTGATAAGATGAGTCTACGATTTTTAAACTTTCCAAATATTTAGGTGATGAGGCTGCCAAAGAGAAAAATTTCCCTAAAGCATCACTTAAATTGGGTATGGGCTCTTCCTGATACAAGGTTGTGAGATTCTCATAGGCTCGATAATAATAAATATCGGAAACGGCCTCAAACATATTGAAAAATGTAGGCTCATTGACTATGGGGCAATAGGAAAAATTAACATGGTGGAGACCATAAAACTTCCAAGCCTTATGCCAGCAATGATCATCCTCCAAATCGGCTTTAGGTTGACAGCTATCCGTCCAAAAAGTACTAAGAAAAAGAAATAAAAATTAAGAATTTAAGTCCACAATATACTTCCAAAGACTTACTCTTCCAGTTGAGGCATACCCAACGATCTGAAGAATTCCTGGGCATTCCAAAAATTTATCTGAGCATTTGTGATTCCCCGCTTCAAAAGATTGGCCGTGATATTAGGCACGGGAACATTGCTAAAAGGCACTTCCATATACCAATCGGGTTCGCCTAAGTGAAAGGCATTGCCTATAAAGATTTCGGCCAAATGTTGGGGAAAAGGTTTATTCGGTTGTATCAATTCGGCACCATATTTAAGCCTTAATTGACCACGTACATAGGCATGGAATTGTTGGAAGAGTGGTTTTAAATCGGACATGAAATTTTGTAAATGCTTTGATATTATGGCACTGCTCTCGCCAATATCTTTGTGCCAGAAATCGGAGGGTGAAGAAAAACCTGGAAAAATATAAAATGATAGCCAAGTCACAAACCAGCATTCCAGAAATTACCAATTTAACAGTTATTCACGTAGAAAAACCCTGAACTTACCATTCATTTTTGCTGTTTTACGATACAATTCCACAAACATTTTAAAATCATCTCGGGCAGCCATGCCGGTCTTTCGTCGCCACTCCAACCAATAGTATTCAATCTCCTTGACATCATCGGTGGAATGTAAAATATGTTGCACTTCAGGTATTAGACGTAAATTACAACTTTCACGATCTCTATACGAACACAGTTTAACATTCTTATAAATATCACTCATGTTGGTCGTCACCGCATACAATAGTTCCAAATCCTCCACAGGCAATACCTCATAACCCACTTCGGGTATGAGAGACAATTGTCTCTTCAAGTCCTTATTTTCCAAGGCAATACGTTTAAATTTCATTACTTTCGTGCTGATGGTGTGTATAAAACGCATTATTTGTTGAGTGGCTATTTCCGATTGCAGCAATGCAATCAGATCATTGGGACCCTTGATTTCATTTTGCCAATTGGCCAAGACCTCACGATTATAGAGTACGGCTAAGTGATGGTTTACAGCATCTAGGAAGTGGGCAACTTCTTCTTCATTTTTGGCAATATCAGCCGAAGTGGAATGGTAATTGAGTATAAGGAAGGCACAGATTAAAAAGGCTTTTAAAGCCATGATGAAAGTTTTTCTGGAATTATAGGGAAATTAGAGAAATGAAAAAAAAATTATTTTAAAGACACACACAAAAATACAATGTAAAATGCAGTGAAAGAGAAAAGGTATGGGCATTTCCATGCTCTATAAGTATTTAAAATTTCTAGAGATATTTCTCACACTATTGATCATTTCCAAACTCCATAGTTATTCCTCTAGTTTCGTTTGAAAAACTCATGGCCTTCAGCGAAATGACTGACCAAGAGTATGGGTATTTTCATACTCGAAGGGCACTGCACGTACTCTAGGGTATTACCGTATTCTATAAAAATTTTCACAGTTTCGGGTATTTTCTTATGAGATTTCTATGCTCTGAGACCATTTCCATACTCTTTGCGAATGTCCATGCTCAAGGGCACTTTCCATATCTAGTTATTATTTTCAAACTATATGGTTATTAGCATACTCCTTGGGTATTTCTATACGTCGGTGTTATCATCATACATTATGGGTATTTCCATACTCCTGCGTATTTTCGTACTCTATGGGTAGTTCCATACTCCGGCGAATTTTCATGCCCTACGATTATTTCCATACATCGTGGTTATTATCATACTCTGTGGATATTTCCATACTTTGTGGTGATTGCCGCATCTCATGGGTATTTCCATTCTCCGGGGTATTTTCATACTCTATGGGTATTTGCATACGTCGTAGTTATTTTCATACACTATGGGTATTTCAATACTTGGTAGTTATTATCTTATTGTATGGGTATTTCCATACGTCGTAGTTATCATCATACACTATGGGTGTTTCCATATTCCTGCGTATTTTCATGCCCTATGATTATTTCCATACGTCGTGGTTATTATCATATTCTTTGGGTATTTCCATACTTCGTGGTTATTATCATACTCTGTGGATATATTCATACTTTGTGGTGATTGTCGCATCCTATAGGTATTTCCATACGTCGTGGATATTATCATACATTATGGGTATTTAATAGTTGGTGGTTATTATCATATTCTATGGGGTATTCGGGGTATTTCCATGCTCTATGAGTATATGGATATGTCGTGATGATTATCACACACTATGGGTATTTCCATACTCAATAATTTTTTCCATTATTATCATTATTGCATTGGATTCTAATAACATCTCCCCCAATACTATTCAAAAGCTGATTAGTTTCTATAAGTATAGCCCTTTGACTAGTATTTCTGAACTGCACGAACGCTGCCTAAGTTCAAAGTAAGTATTCTAATAATTCATTTTCCTCATCTCGGAGTCAATATGTTTGAATAAGAGCTATATGAGCAAACGTTCTTTGTGTCTGCAATGTCAGGTTAGAAGGCCTTTTTCCCCCTAGCAAAACCTTAAGTTCTCTTAAGCCTCCACCTCTTTCTATTTTCCCTTTAACTCAGTATAACTTTCGACCTCCTCTTCCCATTCATTTGCATGCTTATTGCACAGACTTTCGGTTTGAGCTGGGATCCATTGAAGGATCAAACTTGCGCTTGGATGATACTCTCTAGCTGTCCCGTAGGGAAACAGTCAGGAATGTACTATTAGGCACTCGATTTGTCAGATCCCGATACCTTCGTATAAACTTGTTTCACCTACCTTCTAATATTCTAACCATAGCCTCCTTGTCTTGAGTAATAATTGAGCGGATTTAAATCCAACAGAGTTGGCCCAACACACTCCAGTATCTGTATTTTATACAACTCCACATAGATATTTTCAAATTCGTTTTGCTTTCTCAAACGGTAGCCTCATGTCATGATGGTAGACTAGACAGCATCCAATATATCAGTACTGAGTTGATCAGTTAATATTGGTATTTCTACATTATATGCCTACTTTTACAGATTATGGGTATTTCCATAAGTAATTTATTTCCATACTCTACAGGTATTTTAATTTCCATACTCTACAGGAATTTGAAATGGCTTTGAAATTTCCATATTCCGTTGCTTTATCCTATTTGTACGTCCACACTCATTTATACTCCAACATTGGAAACCCGTAAATTTTTGTCTTATTGTAGTAAAACAAAAACTATGGGTATTTCCATGAGTACATGTCCCATATGAAAACTCCAGATTTCTTTAGTACAGTATTGTACTTTGGGTTTTTCTAAGTGCCCCCTTTAATATGATACAAAAAAAAGGTCTGTCATATTAAAACCTGTACGTATGCATACATATGTGTTTTTTGTTGCTTAGTGTAATTATTTAATATGTGTTACTTTTTTAATAAAAAAAATTATTCAATAAACATGCCATAATGTGCGTAAATAATTTCAATAAATATTTATTTAATTACTTTAAATCGATTAAAAACGTATTTCTTCAATCGAACAATTAAAGCAAAAAGATTTCAGAAATTTATTTCAGATTCGCAGCAGGTTTATTATTTTTGGCTTAGACAAGAAAAAATGGAAAACATTGAAAGAAATTTTACAAACCACAACATCTCATCTGCAAACATCTCTACTTCAATCATACATTAAAGCTGAGAATAAAGATGCCAAATAGTCACAGCACTTTAATGGTATTAACACTGTTCGAGTTTCAGTCAGAGGCTATTCGTCAAATCTGAAATCCTTAATGGATTCGTATGATGTCACACAAATTTTACTCGTTCGCAACGAAAATATGGTATGGATGAGAGCCCTCTATGGATATAAGTCGCCGTGGTCTAGTAGGTAGTGTGTTGGCTTATTAGACGAAAGGCCCGAGTTCGAATCCCAGGCCAGACATCAAAAACAAAATACAAAAAGTATTTCTTCGGCGACTTCCTCTCAGCAGATTTCTGGCAAAAACTCTGAGAGTAAAAATTGCCATGAAAAGCTTCTCGAAAAATCTGTCGTTCGGAGTCGACTTTAAACTGTAGGTCCCGCCACTCATGTATAAAATTAACGCACACAACATGAGTGGTGTTGAGAAGCTAGGCTGTAATCCTGACTGAAGGGTTGTAATGGCCAATTATGTATGTATGTATTTCTTCGGTAACTTCTCTCTCAGCAGTTTTCTGACAAGAACTCTGAGAGTAAAACAAAATTGCCATGAATGTGTTTCTCAAGTGTCGACTTTAATTTGTAGATCCAGCCACTCCTTTGCATATAAAATTAACACACACAACATAAGCGGTGTGAGCTCGTTACTCTGACTGAAGTGTTCTAATGATGAATTATGTATGTTAGTATGTATGTAATGTGTTATCAGATGCCAATTGATCACAGCACACTGATGGTATTGACACTGAAAGTCCATAATAGATTCATAACCCTTATGATGTCACACAAACTTTATACATTTGAAAGAAAAAGACGGCATGGATGAAAACATTTGTGTAGAGGTCAAGCAAACCTGACCCGCTTTGGATATACATATGCAGAACAGCCTGTATGCCTTACATCAATCCTTACATCCATACATACATACATAATTGGCCATTACAACCCTTCAGTCAGGATTACGGCCTAGCTTTTCAACACCACTCATGTTGTGTGCGTTAATTTTATACATGAGTGGCGGGACATACAGTTTAACGTCAACTCCGAACGACAGATTTTTTGAGAAGCTTTTCATGGCAATGGTTTTATTCTCAGAGTTTTTGCCAGAAATCTGCTGAGAGGAAGTCGCCGAAGAAATATTCTTTCATATTTCATTTTGATGTCTGACCTGGGATCCGAACTAATAGAAGTTAATACGAGGCTCTAGTCTCTGGGTACGTAAGTCCTCAGAAATTGTAATGCCGTGGAAGAAGATAGAAACACAATACAGCTTCTCTTTCATTACATCACTCCTAATAGAAGTTAATACAGAAATTTTGGGTCCACTGGGTGCATACGCCTGGAGAACCTGCAATGCCTTGGAAGCAAAAACAACAGATTATATTGATCATAGAAATGAATACAGGACTTGGCCTTGGGGTATATACGCCCAAAGGCTGGGAATACCACACAACGACTTCTAGTTACAAAAGCTGTAATGCCGTAAAAGAATATAAGACCATAGAACGTCTTATCTGTCATTGTCCAGCACTTAAGAACTTCGGTGAGAGGTTTCTTAGGCACCCAGAATTGATCAACTGATTGATCTAGGCAAATTTAATTTGAATAGAATCCACAACTTCATTAACACTATCGGGATGGCTGAAAAATACCAGTTTGGAATTATAGATAAACAATGGCACAGCTACTATGGATATTGCAACAAAGCCTTATAGAACTGAGGTAAGCTATGCTGTGTGAGACGGCTGCCAATTTAAATTACATCCTTTACTGCATATACAGCATGAGAGAAATAATTACTGCAACGAACGAGTACACAAATTCTCTAGATTCTAAACTTAAAAAGTTGTAAATCAAACGCACTACACAGTGTTTAAAAGCATATCAAAACAAAAGACTTAGAACACGAACTTTTTTTTAAAAATTTATTTCACTTCCATGCATTAAGTTGTCAGAGGCTTAGTTTGCTTTTGTATAACAGGTTGATAGTATAACAAACGTGGTTTATGCGGCAAGTGGTTTATAGGGGTATCACAATTAGGCAATTAACTAAACATTCTTGACAAAAAAATTTTCAATTTTCTCACACCACAATATGCAAGTTAATGTAACGGAAATCCTTTATTAGCTTTTAGTGAATGAAGCTTGCTTTACAAGCGCCATTAATTGTTTTTTCTTCTTTTTCTTTTTTTGAACTATTTTTTAATGTTTGAAAATATCGTTAAACGCCGAAAACCAGTTCATAGTCACATAAATTATGTTTAAAACAAATTATGGCATAAAAATTAATTTTTTTTTCTTCGTATTTTTTAATGGAAAAAAATGCAACTTTTTTTTTTAATTTATGTTAGGTTTGTGCTTCTTCTTCTTCTTCGTTTATTTTTTTTAATTTGTTTTTTTTTTTTTTTTGGCGTTTGGGTTTCAGTTTATTTCTTCACAGTTTATGAGCCGGGCGCTTCATTTACATTTGAATGGAAAGCAGAAATGATAACAGACGAAAACGCAATAAACGTAGCATTTTACACAATCAGTCTTTGAATAATAAAAATAACTGGCAAAAAAATCTTTTTTGTTTTTGTTATTGTAGTTGTTGTTGTTATTTTTTAAATTTTTTTTACACAAAAAAAAGAAATTCCATGAAAAATTCTCCTTTTTTTTTTGTTTATTTTTGCTTTTGTGGTTGTTGTTGTTGGTTTTTTTTTTTTTAATTTTTTTACACATCAAAACAATAAAAACAAAAACATGAAAAATTTTCCATTTTTTTCTTCTTTGTTATTTGAAGTGCATTCACTTTCATTTGATGAGCAAAGAAAACCTGCATAATTATTATCATCACACTGTTATTAGCAATAGTTTCAATAGCTGCTGTTATAATATTTGCAATTATATTGTTGTTGTTGTTGTCATTGTTAGTTTTCTTTCCCATTAGCTGGGTACATAGTTTTCTAGGCCAATTGCTTGAGATTAACAACACAATTATACGTGACTAGAAGTTGTTAAGAAATACTTTGTAATTATGCTTCTTTCGACCGACTTTTAATTCTTTTTTTTCTGCTTTAAAAAGTTTCTATTATTTTATGTTTAAAATGTTTTTTCAATTACCTGTCGTAAACGTTACTAAACCACAACTAAAATATCTTGGCCAAGTAAAAGCTTATAAAAGCATTAATTGTTAACGCAGCTGCTTAGATGCATCCAACCATTCATTCATATTCATAACAACACTTACTCTCTTTCTCTTGTTGTTTACAACATTTAAACTGAGTTTCTCTTTTCTTCTTTAAAGCCGGCTTCTTTACTTAGCAAGTATAACATGTGTTTAAAGCCCAGCTTTATTGTTAGAAAAAAAATTGCTAGAAAAACCATTTAAAAAATTCTTGTTGTATTCATGCTCTTTAAAAGCCTAACTTAAGAGAGAATTACAATTAGCTTCTGAAGCTGTTTTATGAAACTACGGTCATTAACACAATTACCCTGCATAAATTATTTTTTAAAATTTTTCTAATTTTTTACTTAGCAGGCCTATTTGCAGCCTTACAAAAAAAAAATTTTTTTGATTTTTTTATTAAATTTCACTTTTTTTTTGTCAATGAAGGCCTATTTACCATAAAAATAAAAATAATTATTCCTGACACGTCACATAAAAAACACATTCTTTAATAACAATTGAAATTTCAACAATTTTTAAAATAGGGGCCTATTTACATACATTTTTTTTATCAATGAAGGCCTATTTACCTAAAAACAATTATTCCTTACACGTTACATGAAAAACACATTCTTTAATAACAATTGAAATTTCAACAATTTTTCAAATAGAGGCCTATTTACATACATAATTGGCCATTACAACACTTCAGTCAGGATTACGGCCTAGCTTCTCAACACCACTCATGTTGTGTGCGTTAATTTTATACATGAGTGGCGGGACCTACAGTTTAAAGTCGTCTCCGAATGACAGATTTTTGAGAAGTTTTTCCATGGCAATTCGATTTACTCTCAGAGTTCTTGCCAGAAATCTGTAATCGGGCATCATCCTCAAGCCCAATAAGACAATTGAATCACATCGTTTGAGCACCAATGCTCCAGCTGCTTCTTTTTTTAAGTGATGACCACACGATACCTAAACCCGCTTCCGATACTGATTTCATATCTGAAATATCGGATAGATTTTATTGTGATAACAATTTACACTCCTAGTGAATATTATTCGTGTATTCACTGACGGCTCCAAACTACGTCATAAAGTCAGATTAGGAATCGTTTCAGAAGAGTTGAATCCAACATTGTAGCATGCTTTACCCGATTGCTGTAGTACTATTTAGTTTAAAGTATTGACTACAAAGGCAATTGCTGTAAGATTCCGATATGAGAGTATATCAAGTGGAGATATGTTCTTCTTTATTGACAGTACAGCGGGCAATAGATCCAGAGAGGGTGTACACAAGGTTTTCCAAAAAAATAGGGGGTCATCAGTCGGTTATCCTCATATGCGTTCCAGAACCCTAAGACATTGAAGGTAACAACAAAGCTGACACACTTTGATGGGCTAGTGTAACGGAAGATTTGAGCAAATTTATACAGGAGATTAGAATACATCTGGAGAGGAACAAACAAGTTCTCCCACACATGGTTGTTACCTATTTCCAGGGATGGGATGATAATGTACCTGCTTGTATAGAGATCAGACAAATCTGAACCTCCTATGAACTTGTGCAGAACAAAATTTGTGGTTAACTTAACCAGGAACCTCAGAACAGTTAGAACGAGATGCTGACACACGTTCGGTGGGTGCAATAACCCCACAACAGATTCAGGCGAGCCTGTAATGACGAGGAAAATGAGGAGACCAGAAAACAACTTCTCATTCAATGTCCAGTATTCTGGGCATCTGGGACGAAGGGTTTATGGGCACTCAGAATGCTGAACGAACTAATGTAGCCAAAGTAATGTAGCCATTGAAGTATAGAAATGGCTGATCGATAACACAACCAGAAAGTCTTGTTACATGACGGAATTTCTACCATCAGTACTATAACGGAGTCATATGGAACCGAAATAAGCTATGCCTCTTGAGGCGGCTGATAATTTAACCTCATTGAATCTATCACTACTTTCATACTTCGATAACTCGATAATTTGGCGATAACTTAGTCTTTTATTGTAAAAAGCCAATTCGATAATATATGTATGTACATATACGAGGGTGTAAATGTTGTCAGTAGGCTCTGAATGAAAAACCAGAACTTTTTTATTTTCTACAAATTCTTCCATGTTATCATTATATTTGGAATTCGATAACTTCATGAAAAAGCACCAAATAGGTCTCTCATTCTAAACTAAATCGTTATAATACAACGTTGTGGAAAAAACAGTCCAAGGCTTAGTAAAATAATGATTCTTTTTTAAAATCGATTAAAGTTATCGTTAGCTTTAGACTTCGATAACACGTTAAATACATATGCTAACGATTAAAAAAACGATTATTTTTTTGTTATTTTAATACTGTTTACTCTTCAAAATTATAAAAAAAAATAGTGTAAGTGCTTAAGAAAATTTAAAATAGTCACAGTGAAGAAATCCCTCCTCCACCTTCATTAAGGATTTTATGCTGAAACGCATTCTGTAAGAAAAAAAGAAAAATCGATAAAAATCCCTTCTCTACACATATAATTCAATTAAAGAAAACTTACTATCCGATTTGGTCCAGCCGATATGGACATTATTTTTAATGTTTTCGGCTTCCAACCAGACACGCAACGGTTCAAAGTATTCAGCAATAGCACTGCCGGTCATAGTACGTTCACCATTGAAGGCTTCCAATGCATCGGGCCAGGGTTTGGAGGCGCCCATAGATAACATTTTTCTGTAATAGTGAGACAAATGAAATAAATTTTTCCTTTTTTGGAGTGATAAAAAGAAAACCTACTCGAAAGATTCACCAGCAGCCAAACTGCCATAGATGTCACAGTTATCCAAAGGCAATTCAGGATTAGTGGGATCATATTGACCGGCTTTAATGCAAGCGGACTTGTAGAATTGGAATTGAATGATGAAGGAGACCAAATATCTTAAATATTCAACATCAGCAGAGACATGGTACTTGGCGGGAGCATCAAAATCTTGTTCAGTACGAACTACTGGTGGTTCAACGCCAGAGTATTCTTCACGCAATTTCCAGAAGGCACAGTTATATTCGGTCTTATTCACTTGGCCGCGGAACAAAGCCCAACGGTATTTATCCATGGTAAAGGCGAATGGCAAGAAGGTGATTTTATCCAAGGCCTGGAAGTTTGAGGAAATAAAAATAAATTCGTGATTTCGATAACGATAACTCGATAACGATAACTCGATAACAATAATTCGATAACGATAACTCGATAACAATAATTCGATAACGATAATTCGATAACGATAACTCGATAACGATAACTTACAGTCAAGAACAATTGATTAATGCGGGCCTCTTCATCACGTTCATAATTCTTCAATAAGCCAACACGTTCCAAATGTCTGGGCGTGGATACAGACAAAGACAAAACATCGCCGACAGCCTCATGGAAACCGGGATTGGCACCAGTACGATAGACGAAGGGCTGATGTTGATACTGCAAGAAATATTGAATGTGACCCAATTCATGGTGTACGGTAAAGAATTGATCTTGTGTAACACGGGTACATTGCTTAATGCGAACATCATCGATCAAATAAAAGTCCCAGGCAGAGGCATGGCATACCAAATCACGGCCATCGGTGGGTTTCTCCAAGATACTCTTGTCCCAGAAGTTTCTATAAAGAAGAGGTGGCCCAATTATAAATATTTCAAGTTTTAACGGGGATTTCGTAAATCAAACTTACTGTGGCAATTTCTTAAGGCCCATAGAGGTAAAGAAATCATCACCCATTTCGAACATTTTCAAGGGGGTGTAGCCTTGTTTAACCATTTCATTGGTGACATCGATCAAAGGCTTGTTGGGGAAGGGAGAAACAATATCGGCAATATCGGACCATTGTTGAGCCCACATGTTTCCCAACAAATGCATGGGCAAGGGACCAGTCTCCGAAACAACATCATCGCCATAGTGTTGACGCAAACGATAACGTACATAACCATGGATTTGTAGATACAAAGGCCTGATGGCATCGAAAATATCTTCTAATTGCTGTTCCATGGTCTCATCCTCATACTCATCCAACCACATTTCGGCGCCCGATTCAAAACCATTCAATTTAGCGGCCTTAGTATTCAATTCAATGTATCTCTCAAAAGCTTTACGTGTTGGGGTGCCAGCCTTATTGTAAAATTCACGCCAATAGTACTTCAATTCCTCGGGGTCACGGCTTTTGGTAATGACCTCCTCGATTTCAGGATCCAAAGACAAATCGCATTTCTCCTTATCCTTGTAATCACATACACGTACCTTGGCGAAATTGGACTCCATGGAGGATAAAGTATCCAAAAGTTCAGCATAGTCTTCTTCGGGTAGGGCAGCATAACCCAATTTGGATAACATTTTGAACTGGCGTTTCAAATCCTCAGATTGATAGGAACGCCAATTAAATTTCAACAGATCCTTGGAGACCTCTTTCATGTACTTGGCCACCTCGGCAGAGATTTCATTCTTTTTACGTTCATTTTCATCGGTAATGTTGGAACCATAGGCCCAAGAGGCTTCCGTCTCCAAATTGGTGCGTTTGGCGATTTCAGTATTAAGATTTTTCAAATATTCTGCAGCCGTGATTTCCTCTTTGACGGCAGCACCATGGCAAAGCTAAACAGGGAGACAAAACAAAGGAATTTTAATGTAAATTCTGGCTAATAAAAACTCTGAGTTAACTTACCGCAAAGCTGGCCACTAAGGTCACTAATAATAATTTCATGTTTATTCACGTAGACTCTGGAAATAATTGGAGATAAAAAAAAGAAATTTTTATTTAATAACTGAATGGCACTTTAAATTGTCATAATTTGGAGAGGAAGTATTTTTTCTATTTTTTTTTCAATTGGAGATGTTATCTTTCAATTTTAATTAATTTTTGTTATCGTTTATCAGTCAAAACTACACCATTTCCAATTTGAATTTAAAAATTTTAAAATTCTATCACGCATTTTAAATTCAAATGCTGAAGAGTACTTTACTCAAAAAGGTACCAAGATAAAGGCATGTACTTTAACAAAAAAAAGTACCAAAATTAAATGCATAAAAAGAAGCTCTTAAAGAGTCCATTGAAGTACCTTCTAATAAGAAAATGCAACAAAAAGAATTAAAAACATTGTAAAAATGGTACTTTATTAAAAAGATACCAAGATAAAGTTAGATGAATTTAATGTTAAGAACATAATTGAAGAAAAAAGTACCAGAATTAAATGCATTAAAAGAAATTCTTATAAAACCTATTTTAGTCCCTTCTAGTAAGAAAATGTAAAAAAAAATTAAAAATGTTTTAAAAATGGTACTTTACTAAAAAGATACCAAGATAAAGCTAGATGAATTTAATGTTAAGAAAATAATTGAACAAAAAAGTACCAAAATTAAATGTATAAAAAGAAGCTCTTATAGAACCTATTTTAATCTCTTCTATTAAGCAAAAATGGTACTTTACTAAAAAAGTTCCAAAATAAAGTCACAAGAATTTAATATTAAGAAAATAATTGAACAAAAAAGTACCAAAATTAAATGTATAAAAAGAAGCTCTTATAGAACCTATTTTAATCCCTTCTATTAAGAAAAAAAAATGGTACTTTACTAAAAAAAAGTACCAAAATAAAGTCACAAGAATTTAATGTTAAGAAAATAATTTAACAAAAAAGTACCAGAATTAAATGCATAAAATGAAGCTCTTAAAATGCATATTTTAGTCCTTTCTATATACATAAAAAGAAAAGTTGAAAAGGGTACCAACATAATAGTACCAAAAAAAAGTACTTTTCAAAATAATACGAAATATGGTATGCATTTTTCCCATGGCAAAGTTTTAATTCAATTTAGATACTCATATGTACATAATTAGTCATTATAACCCTCCAGTCAGGATTACGACCTAGTTTCTCACACCACTTATGTTGTATGTGTGTGTGATAATTTCATACATGAATGGCGGGGACCTACAGTTTAAAGTCGACACCGAACGACAGATTTTTGAGAAACTACTCATGGCAATTTTTTATTTCACTCTCAGAGTTCTTGCTAGCAATCTGCTGAGAGGAAGTCGCCTAAAGAAATATTGTTGCCATATTTCGTTTTGATGTCTGACCTGGGATACGAACCCGGGCTTTACGTCTAATAAGCCAACACAATACCTACTAGACTACGGCGACTTCAACAAAACGAAATATGAAAAAATATTTCGTAGGACCCTTCCTCTCAGCAGATTTCTGGCAAAAACTCTGAGGGCTAATAACATTACCATGAGAAATTTCTCAAAACTCCGTCATTCGGAGTCGACTTTAAACTGTAGGTCCCGCCGCTGATGTATAAAATTGACATACGCCACATACTTAGTAGGAGAAGCTAGGTCGTAATGCTAACCGAAGGCTTGTAGTGACCAATTATGTATGTATGGCAGACTTCTTCGACATATGACCCACAATTTAGGCATAAATCTATTTATACGTTTAAAAGTTCCAATCGCTTGAAATAAAATCTGGCAACCAAGTCATACCGGCTCAAGCATACAGACGCGCCATGAATAAAAATACGCTGCGTTCAAACCAAAGTTTATTAACCAAGTTAAGAATCTTTGTATAGAATTTCAATGTCGCTGTCAGTTTAAACCTCAATTTTGTTTATTTATTTACAATATTATTTAGTTTTTATTCTTTTTTATTTTTTTTGTATAATTTTTGCAGAACAAACAAAAAAAATACAAATTTTCAACTGCTGACTGCATTAAATTGGTTGTTAAAATTAAAGGCACGTGAAAAATTGCCATAAAATTAAGCCAAATAGCCAAAAACAAAAAAACAATTGAACAACAATGGTCAAGCTTGGTTTGAATACTAATAATGGCCAACAACAACAATAACAATTCATTATTATTGTAGGGTTAACAAATTATATTCAATTAAATTAAATTAATCGAAAAGCAACCTATAAACGGATCAGTGATTATTTTGTTTAATTTTTTTTTTAGAAACTCTGCCCTCTCTTACCCCTTCTAACTCTCACAATTTTAATGAAATCATTATTGAGATGACGCCAAATGAATTTTAAAATCACACTGTCCTACTGAAATGTCAATGAAACACTAAACAGTGAAGTGAATCAAATGCGACTTCCGTACTCTGTAGACTTTGGTTTGTAAAATAGATTTTCCTGGTCTTCTCTGTACTAGCTGAAGCCATTGGATTGACATCTTTTCTTGCGATAGAGGGCTCACTTGATAACACTTCTGATAGACGTGATACTCGGATACATGAAATAGGCCCCATTACACACGATCTGTAGAAACAAAGGCAGGGCATGTAATGATAAAGGTTGGGACAACCAGTGGTTACTCACAAAATCTTGGGGACCAGGCCTACCGTGACCCACAGAGTGTTACAGAACAATTACTGGAGCAGTCAGAACAATTTTGAAAATGGGTCAGACGGAGTTCAAAAATATACTGGAAGTGGTATAATCTGACAATAAACACTGTAGACTTGGTCTACAGCAAAGTTGGAGGCCCTGTTGGATTGGTAACAAGATTTGGTAACAAGGACTAGAGTTATGACAGTTGCATACAGTAACGACGAGTAGAGCTATGGCGACTTTACTTAGGATAATTGGGAGAGAGATCTAATACGAGATTCATTAGAGAAATCAAGTGTCTGCACCAGCGGTCAGCAATGAGTATTCAAAAAGATGAGTAGATTCAAATCATACTCATAATTTCTGATATATATACGCATTCATACTTATTTTAGTATCATACTCATACTATTCATATTCAAAGTTTACAGTACTCATACTTAAAATACGCATGATTCTCCTTTACTCAACATTTACAAGAATCACAAAAAAGGTATGATTCGCATACGAACACTATAATACTCACTAGAAGGTTGTGTTTTCCCCTTTTCTTGTTGTCTTTGTCTTTTTCTTTCTTCTTCTGTTTTTTGTAAATGCAACAACAACTAAGACTGTAAATTTTGATGAATGATTCACATTACTCGAATCATTTATGAGTATTATAAGTATTTGTCTAAATTTATGAATCCGAATCTGAGTAGGCGTATGAATCAAACATATTTCGAATGTGGTATGAGTTTGATGTCAACGTTGTACCCATTGCAACCTATACTTATAAATCAATGTTGTAGTGAGTATGAATGAATCAGAGTAGTTAAATTTCAATACTGTTGACTCACTCATACTCAAAATTTCATGAGTACTTATGAGTAGCGAAAAATTGATTCATTGCTAAACAAAACCAAAAAACTCTTTAATTTGGGGGAATGTTTCACTACTGAGTAAAGCGAGTTAGTTATGGGAGAGTCCAAGACAAATAATATGAGAGAGAAGAGAAAAGGTACTCAGTTGCATAGGAAAACCTGCAGTCGTCTTCCAATCACAAGTCTATGCCCTCGAAAAACGGAATCAAGTACAGGAAGTACAAATAGAAATACTGGCAGACAATAAAGCTGTCCTCTGAACACGCTGCGCATTCACGATTAACCCGCGATTAACCCCCGATTAGTATGAAGCTGTCTTGGCGAACTTAATCAGTTTGGCAAAGGAGATACGGTCACCTTCTGCTACATCCTAGGTCATGTGGAAATACACGGCAATGAGCAGACATATTAGCTTGAAGGGAAGGGGCCTTCCACAGTTCTAATAAAGCTGGGAAATTTTCTGTAAAGCGGAAAAAGATATTTCGGAGGATATACTTGGCATAAGGAAGCCTGTAAACATATGGGTGTAAGTCTCTAATCGCTATGTCTTGTAAGCTAATTACAATGAGAAAAGCTTTGAATCATGATTCAAATTAAATCCAGAAGCTAATTGAGGTTAGAAACAAGCTTTTTATCCGAATACTGCAAATTAGCTTAGCTGGATCGACAAAAATAGATTAAAGCAATGGAAGCAATGAAGAAATATTTGTGGGAGTCATATGTTGCCAAGAGGGGTACTGGAGCATAAATTGCAGACTTTGAAGAATATTGTTTCGGGATAAAGATCGGGAAAAGAAGCCAAAGACTTGCTCTCAGCAGATTTCTGCTAAAAACTCTGAGAGAAAATAAAATTGCCATGAAAAGGTTTTTCAAACATTAGTTGTCCAGAGTCAACTTTAAGCGGTAGGTCCCGCTACTCATGAAAAAAAGTTAACACACACACCATAAGTGGTATGAGAAACTAGGTTGTAATCCTGACTAAAGGGTTGTAATGACCAATTAACCCTGTAATGACCTAAAAGCATCATCAGTACACATGCTTGGAACCTTTACAGCTTTAATGCAGCTCAGTCATCGGATATCGCAACCAATTTCTCACAATATTTGGTAAGTGAAGCGTTATACAATGTTCTTCAATATGTTTGATGATGTCTTTATTAAACCCTATTGGAAGCCTATGTCGTCGCTGTAGTCTCGTAGGTTGTATTGGCTCCTTAGACGTAAGGCCACGAATCAAAACCCAAAATATGAAAAAATATATAATAGGCGACTTGTCCTCATCAGATTTCTGGCAAAAACTCTGAAAGTGTAAATAAAATTGCCATGAAAAGTTTCTCAAAGTCGACTTTAAACTCTAGGTCAGGGCACTCATGTATCAAATTAACAGACACAACATCGGTGGTTTGAGAAGCTAGGTTGTAATCCCGACTAAGCGGATGTAATGACCAATTATTTGTGGGTATGTGTGGAAGCCTATGTATATCACGTATAGCAAAGATTTTCGAAATAAAAATATTGATTTGATAGCCTTAAGTGGTGTTATTTTGTAGACTCCGAGAATTTTACAAAGTCAAGTGCCTGTAAAATGTAGATGAAGTCATCAGGCAGCATTCACTGACGTATTTTATAGTACGAGCTAAAAGTTATTGTTTTTCATCATATACTTTCAAAGCACTTTAGCTTAAGTATTTAATTTTTCTTCGAGATTTAATTGATTTTTTTATTGATTTTTTTATTTATTGATTTTATCATTAAATTGCATTCTGGATTTTTTAATTACTTTTTTCACACTTTCTATTCTATTCCATTGATTTCTATCGTTTCGAAGATTTTATTTTCGATTTCTTTCCAAAAACTGATAAGATTGCTACTGGTTTTCCTAATGAATTTGTCTTATTGTTGTTATTAATTGGAAAGATAATAAATAAATAATAAATAGTTTATAACAATTTAAAATGAATTTATGATCATTACTTGGTCTAACGCGCGTTAAGTTTTTTTCAAAATCTTATCAGTTCCCCTTAGTAAGCGAGAGATCATAAAATTAAATATAACCGGAGGGAAGCCTGTTATAAATCTTTAAATTGCGTTTAAGAATTAAATTATTACTTATGATTCTGACTCTTTAATTGTTAAAGTTTATAACATATGTATGTATATACATACATGCGTACTTGATTATGATTTATTAAAAAAATATCGTGGGTACTTTTCCATGCATAGTTTTTGATATTTGGACTTAGACTCATGGGATTTTACTATGTAGCTTTCGAAAATGCCATGTAATTATTGAGAAAATGAAAGTGCCTAGTAACAAATAGGGTAGAAAAAATAATATCATTGGTTGTAAAATAGATCGAGGTCTGAGTCAGGGCGTAGTTTTTCTAGTTTTAAGCAGGAACTTCTAGAATACTAGAATACTTACTAGAAGTCGTCGTAGTCTAGTAGTTAGTTTGCTTTCTTATCAAACATGAGACCTTTTACAAGCCCCAGGTCAGACATCTCAAACATTACGAAATATAAAACAAATATTTCAACGGCGACTTCCTCTCTGCAGATTTCTGGCAAAAAAAAAACTCTGAGAGAAAATAAAATTGCTATGAAAAGCTTCTCAAAAATCTGTCGTTCGGAATCAACTTTAAATTGCAGGCACCGCCACTCATGTATAAAATTAATACGGTAATCCTGACCGTATCTAGAATACTACCAACTTTAAGTCCAAGTGAAGCACAAGTGACAAGAGAAAAGAATGTTAATTTTAACACACGTAGTTTATAGAATCTTTACGCTTCTAGCGAAAAGGTTGCAGCCTTCCAGAACGCAATGCATTTTTTTGAGTGGACTTGGTGGCTTGAGGAGAAGATCTAGTATGTGGAACAGGAATGACCTTCGTTGTACCGCATTTGCGGTAAGTAGGGCAGCCAGAATCTGATGAGCACATTCTGTGTACCTTCACTATACCTTTACGCTTCTATAGAACAGGTAGGACTCATCTATAATGGAATGGGAATCTATTAAGATCTTGATAGGTTTTTTCTGACAGGGCTTTAGGCCTTGACGGGAAGATCGAGTATGTGGAACACGGATGCCTTTCGTTCTGGAGCATTTGAGATAGTGGGCCACATTATGTGTACCCGCACTTATAGATCTCTGTCCCTGTTAGGATTTTCGACACTGAGAGTCTAATTTCTGCCATTAGCTGCCTTTTGAAACGACTGTTTCTATCTTCCTCTTTTCCCTTCATTTTCTTTCATTCTTCTCTCTTGGATCACCTATCTTTTGTATGTTTCTATCAGTTCCCCGGCTTATAGCTCCCCTTTAGTGGAGTATCGCATTAATTGCAGACAATAGTTGACAACAAATGTATTTTTCATGGGGTTTTCCCGCTCAAGTCTTATGACAAGCGTTAGAAAATTGGTCGCCACATTAATTAAGAGCAAGAAAACATCGAAAGACAATTTTTTTATGCCTAGAATGCTACTATCAGAACGAAATCCAAGACGTTTTTGCGTCAAACTATTACGAGACTACAGAACCGAACCTATTATGAGCAAGAAATGTCGAAAGACGGGTTTTCATGCCTGGAATGCTGTTTCCAAGACGAGATCCAAGTCGAAGTCTGCATCGAACTGTTACAAGAGTATTGAACTACACGTATTATGATCAAGAAACATCGAAAGATGGGTTAACATGCCTGTCTCCAAGACGAAATCCAAGACGTTTCCGAACCACGCGTTTTAAAGGCAAGAAACGTTGAAAGACAAGTTTCCATACCTGGACAAGTTTCCATCGAACTGTTGCAAGAGTGTTGAAGCGCACGGTTTAAAAGCAAGAAACATTGAATAACTGAAAAAGGTCCATTTCGAAATCGAAGACTTTTTGTGTCGAACTTAAACTCGAGTAAAATAAAAGCTAGGTAAAATGAGAAGCTAGGCCGTAATCCTGACTAAAGGGTTGTAATGGCCAATTATGTATGTATGTAAAATAAAATATATTCTATCACATCAAACCAAACTGAGGGAGTTCCTCCATGTTCCTTATAGGAACCTCAGGATACAATATATTCACAACTATTGATTGCTTTCCGTTCCTTATTTTTGACACAATTTTGCCACTTTTTCATAGAACTGGGAAAAGTTAGGTTAGGTTAGAGGACGTGTGACAAGTACAAGTACGAGGATTGTGACAAGTACAGTACCCGGACGTCCAATTGACCCATTGTACAACGTCCTAGCTTCTCACACCATTCGTGTTGTGTGCGTTAATTTTATCCATGAGTAGCGGGACCTACAGTTTAAAGTCGACTCCGAACGACAGATTTTTGAGAAGCTTTTCATGGCAATTTTTACTCTCAGAGTTTTTGCCAGAAATCTGCTGAGAGGAAGTCGCCAAAGAAATATTTTCATATTTTCGTTTTGATGTCTGACCTGGGATTTGAACTTGGGCCTTTCGTCTAATAAGCCAACGCACTACCTACTAGACCACGGCGACTTCTAAAAAAGTTTATCAAGCTTATGTTAAGAATCCATTGAATATTTTTTTTATCTAGTCCGGCTTATCTGCTTGATTTCTATTGCTGTTGTAAATTGGTGTTCAAACAAGAACATTTTCATTCCAGAAGTTGACAAAAAATATCACTTGGCAGGTACTTTTTAGATGACCCCAATAAAAAAATAATTGATCCGTACTTATCTAGAACAGCAATTGTTTTTTCAAAACTTCTTAGATTTAAAACAACAACAATTATAAAAAAAAAATGTTGCGGTTATTCCCACAGTTTCTTTATCAATAAATGTTTAACAATGAAATTATTTCACAGAATATTACAGCAATTGCGGTTGTCATACACTTTATTTATGAGAGATTTTCATTAAAATTTTATTTAAAAAAAATAAAATAAAAACAACCACAAGATATTTATTTATTTATGATGATGCTGATCAACGTTTGTCTTTATAAGAATAGTAAATGTTTGTGTCACTAATTAAAGAATTTAAAAATGTAATCAGATCAAGAGCAGCATATACGGGTATGTATATGGACCGAAAAAACTTTTGAGTTAATTAAACGGAAACAATGCGTTTTTTAAGGGAAAATTTACAAAATTTTGTATTTAAAAACGCGCTTTAAACCTTATTTTGTTGAATTTAATACACTTTTTTTATTATTATTAATTATATATTGATTGTTTAAAAAATTAATTAACACTTACAAAGTCTCGTTCAAAAGTTTTAAAATCACGAACACTTAAACGTTTTAAGAGTATGTCGTGCGCACCCAACGATAAACGCACAATAACTGAGTTTAACTAAGCATTTGCTGGTTTATTTATACATTGAAAATCAAAATAATAAACACATACACCCAGGCAAACCTGTTTATTCATAAATTCATAAATATCACTGTGAGTATTTATCTCTCTCTACTCTAGTTAATGCGCACACACACGCATACTTCCTTACTTACATAGTAAATATCACAGAGCAGTTATCTCTCTTGCTAGTAATTAAATAGTAGCAGTAGCAGTAGTTAGTCACTCTCTTTTATTTTTTAAATCTCCCTTGCAATTGATGTAGTTTATGGCCCCTTGTATTACCCATTTATCAATTGAAAATCAATCGTGTATTTATGGCTCTCATTACTCTGCCATTATCAGAGACTAAACACTGAGCATATGTATGTACGTTGATTTACAGTTTGACTCTCTTATTGTGTCCATTGATTACTGGACTCTACTACTCTGCTGTAAATTTTAAATAGAATAACAGCCATAGATAGTATTTTGGATTTTTTTGTTGTCCCCTGCCTGTCATTTCTAACCGCGAAAAAATATGTTGACAGTTTAATCCTCAGGAAGAGAGTACTTTTTCCAAGTAATAGGGGCATTCGCTTATCACTAAGTAATCAAAGCTAAAGGTGGTAAACATTTCAAAACCCGAAATATTTATTTTTATTTTTTAAATTTTCGGCTGACCACCTAGAGAACGTCTCGGAACTTCCGATGAAGCGGCTTAGACTGCCAAACGCGTGACAGTTCATCCACATCATCTACATAGTAGACGATAAGATGATTTTTCCCCTTCAACAAAATGCTAAGCATAGTACAAAACAGCTGAAGAGCAATTTCTTTATCTAAGCGCCCCAAAATGCAATGCCTAACGATCACACTGAGCATGTCCATTTCGAGTTTCACATACGCCAAGATTTGGTGTGTCAGTGTTGCAAAACTGAAATTTTGAAATGGTACTGAATTATAACCGAAAAAGTACTTTTTTGCATCAAAAAGTACTTTTGTAAAAGATACATACTCCCCGTGCTTCTTTATGGCGCAGAGGCATGGACACTATTAAGCACTAATGCAGTCACCTTGAGAGTATTCGAGAGAAAAGTCTTATGTATGATCTTCGGTCCAGTGCAATTTGGCGATGATCCAACATTGAGCTGTATGAGCCCCTCATAGATGTTGTGCAGCGTATTAACATCCAGCGGCAGCGCTGGCTCGGCCATGTCGTTCAAATGGAGGAGGATGCTTCGGCGAGACGGATATTTGATGCGCGGATCTGCGGAAGACGACGAAGAGGATGACCTTGTTTGCATTGGAAGGACCAAATCGAGGAAGCCCTGTCATCGATCGGTGTGACCAACTGGTGTAGGTGCTCAAGAAGCAGAGGCGCCTGGAAAGATGTGTTACGGCAGGCCGAAATATGTTATTCGGATTGTTAATGGCCAATTAAGTAATTAAGTAACATACTTACATACTTACATTGCGATTCGGCAAGCGTTTTCATTGCTTTTCGTATTCTAAAAACGAACGTACGTTCCCTGGACGTTTGGGTAACCGGGGCTAAAGCCTATTTCTACTTTAGCATGGCGTTGAACGTATTGCTAATGCATTAATAGTTGAAAAGCGCAAGAGATAAAAATGAAAAATTAAAGCGTTGCGGGAGTACTGAGGGGTTTTTAAAATGAAAAAGTACAAAAGTACTGAATTTTTCCACACTGTGGCGTACCATTCTACCCCTAGTCAAACCCCTTTGATTTTAGCGTTGACGAAATCCACTTTAAAGGGAATTACCAAAGAATCCCTGAGAATTCAACACAGAGTTCGGCGATTGCGCCACATCAGGATGGTTTTCCCACTGCTACCTGATATATATTCCACTATAATTTCATCGTCATAGTTGCATGCTTTCGTATAATTAGAGCAGCTTTTGCTCTCTAGGTAGTTCACCAGAAATTAGGTGAACTGAGACTTAGATTCAATTAACACGTTACATCGCTTCTACTTTAATTTCTGCATCAAACGTTATTGTTTTCCTTTAATTAGAGCAGCTTTTGCCTTCTAGTCCAGTAAATTCTATATTCATAGGTTCCAGAACAAATTATTTTCGTCAAGGCAACTTCTAGAACTGTTACAATGTGAAAGATTCAATCTTTTCGTATGAGCTCCTATTAGATGATGCCCATGTATATTCATAATTATCATGCACTGGCAAAGGATTTCTAATAGATCTGAAGGGAGAAATTGTAATAGAATGGGGATACTGAAAGGTACATCCTACTGAATCCATGAATGATGATCTACATGGTCGCTCATCTATAACTGTCTGAGTGCAAGTAATCGTCTGTATAGTCGCCTATATAGCCTTCTGTATAGTCGTCTGAGTCGTCTGTATAGTCGTGTGTATAGTTGTCTGTATGGTCGTTTGTATAGCCCTCTGTGTAGTCTGCTGTAAAGTCGTCTGTATTTTCGTCTTTATAGCCGTCTGTGTAATCGTCAGTATAGTCGCTTGTATAGTCGTATGTATAGCCTTCTGTATAGTCGTCTGTAAAGTCGTCTGTAAAGTCTTCTGTATAGTCGTCTGTAAAGTCGTCTGTAAAGTCTTCTGTATAGTCGTCTGTATAGTCGGTTGTATAGCCGTCTGTGTAGTCGTCTGTAAAGTCGTATGTTTAGCCGTCTGTGTAGTCGTCTGTATAGTCGTCTGTATAGCTGTCTGTATAGCCGTCTGTATAGTCGTCTGTAAAGTCGTCTGTATAGCCGTCTGTATAGTCGTCTGTATAGTCTTCTATATGATCGTTTGTATAGTCGTCTGAATGATCGTTTGTATAGTCTGTATAGTCGCCTGTGTAGTCGTATGTATAGCCGTCTGTGTAGTCCTCTGTATAGTCGTCTGTAAAGTCGTCTGTATACCCATCTGTGTAGCCGTCTGTATAGTCGTCTGTAAAGTCGTCTGTATAGCCGTCTGTATAGTCGTCTGTAAAGTCGTCTCTATAGCCGTCTATGTAGTCGTCTGTATAGTCGTCTGTAAAGTCGTCTGTATAGTCGTCTGTATGATCGTTTGTATAGTCTGTATAGTCGCCTGTATAGTCGTCTGTATAGCCATCTGTTTAGTCGTCTGTATACTCGTCTGTATGGTTGTTTGTATAGTCGTCTGTATAGTCGTCTGTATGATCGTTTGTATAGTCGTCTGAATGATCGTTTGTATAGTCTGTATAGTCGCCTGTATAGTCGTATGTATAGCCGTCTGTGTAGTCGTCTGTATAGTCATCTGTATGCTCGAAGTAATTTCCGATACAGAACGAATCGAGCTAATCCCATTTCGAAAAATGCAATCTGATCCTAACTTCGTGTCACCCAAAATGTATACCCTATTGACACGTTATCTCAGGTAGTAATGTCATAAAGTCGCCATAGTCTAACAAGTAGTGTGTTGGCTTATTAGACACAAGCCCGTTGCTCAAACCCCAGCTCCGACGTCTCGAACAGAACGAAATATGAAACGACTTCCTCTCACCAGTCCTTCTAGCAATAACTCTAAGTGTAGTTTCATATATAACACATGACAACACACAACTTGAATGGTGTGAGAGACTAGGTAGACTAAAGGGTTGTAATGTCCAATTTAGTATCCTGCTGTTATCCGCGAAATGTATTTCATACAGCTTTTCTCCACAGTAAAAAGTCATCCAAACGATGAGTAATCATAAGAAAGTGTTCGCAATTAATTCTACCAAGGCGGACTCTAAATGAATAAAGTCTGCTAAAGAAACCGAGTTCGTTCAGATACTCAAAACACTTCCCGATCAGCTGCGATTACATTTAATAGGAAGACAGTACTATTGATACAGTACACTCTGTAATTAACCCAGCACCTATCGACCTATGTTTGGATCTCAGTTTGAAAGACTCATAGAGAAATACTTCTACATACGGAGAGCGTTATACTCGACCCCAAATACTTCAACATATGGAGAACGTTACACTCGACCCCATATACTTCCGCCACCATCGCAGTCTTTAATCACCTTTGAACTACACTAGGAGCAATGTAAGCCTCATTTAAAAACTATGTCCTTCGGTCTGGCAACAAAGTAATGAATTTATGCACGTTATTAAATATGTTCCTTTGGAATCTATATTTTTTCTGACTATACTTGAAAGCCTTCAATGAATACCCTTAATATTCTGGACTTATAAAGTGAAAAAAGAAGAAAAAATATTTCCCAGACACAAATCGTTTATTTACGCTTGCGCGTGGATGACATTTGTTTACAATTTCTTTTAAGTCTTATAAATACTCATGACATTATTAATGTGAAATTAATTACTTTCTTACGAGACGACAAACGACGAACGACAGTATGTGTCACGACAGACGAGACAACAAAAAGCAAATGAACTGATAAAGAGACAGATTTAAAATACAATTTAAATCGAATCAAATGTAAATGAGTTTCAAGACAATACAAAGACGCGGGGAGATTTGGTTTCGAAGTTAAATATAGAACAAGGGAGGGAAGGCAGGAAGATGAGGGTGAATGATTGCAAAAATAAAAAATACAAAATAAACCATAACATAACAAATAAATTTATAGAAAAAGAGAAAGTTTTTATTTGTTTTTGTTGTTTAATTCTGCTTTAAGAAGATTAAGGAAAAAAAGAGTGGCGGCAAAAAATAAATATGTTTTCAAAGTTCATGTAACAAATACTTGATTAGCAAAACTGATTCATAAAAAATTGTTTTGCATTACACATCAATTGAAAACACATTTAAATGAATATGTTTTGTAACTCTTTGTAAGAAAGAAAATCTCCAGGTGTTTGAGTTTTATTTTTAAAACAAAATTTTTACAAAATTAAAGAAACAAGAATTTAAAACATGAAAATTTAAAGAGTATTGGTGGAGAGAGGCACTTCTGTAATAAAAATTTCGAAATTCAATTCAATATCCTTTCAAACATTAATCATATTCATAAACTTACTATCTGTGGTAGACCAGCCTAAGGGCAAATTCAATTTGCGATTCTCCTCTTGCAGCCACTTCTGCAAGGGTTCGAAATATTCCAATAATGCAGCAGGATTCATTGCATTGTCGCCAGTAAATTCTTGTAAAACTTCTTTCCAATGGCGACTACCGCCAGCCGAAAGGAAATGTCTAAAAGAACAGATGCCAAATATTAATTTCGAATTGATTTTTGTATAACAGTAAAGGGGTAGTAAAAAGAAATCCATTATTTTTCTAATAGTTGTAGTAAAGTTATCTCTGTAGTCCAGTGGCTTTAGAGTAACCGATTATTTGATTTGGCCGCACTTCTTTCACCTCTACTAAATAAAGCCTTAAATTTCAAGCCTAAATAATAGATTTCTTTTCACTACCCCCCTGTTACAAAAAATTGTCACTTACCCAAATGCATCTCCAGCAGCTTTGCTTCGATAAATATCACAATTATCCAAAGTTTTATGAGCATCGCCTTTAACATATTGGCCCGCCTTAATACACATGGCCCTGTGGAACTGGAATTGAAAAATGTGAGCAGCAAAATATCTTAAATATTCAACATCAGCATCAATATGATACTTTGCGGGAGGATCAAAATCTTTATTGGTTCTAGCGACTGGAGGCTCTACGCCTGAAAATTCAGATCTCATTTTCCAAAATTCACAATTCCATGCAGGACTATCGATTTCCTTTCTAAAGACCGCATAACGATACTTATCCATGGTGTAGGCAAAGGGTAGAAAAACGATTTTCTTTAAAGCCTAGCGCAAAAAGAAGAAAATAATTATAAAACGTGTTTAAAAAGATCTTTTAAAGCCACCGACCATTTTAAATAATTCATTAATGCGACTGGCCTCATCCAATTCTGCCTTTTGCGACAAGCCAATAGCATTTAAATGTTTCGTGGAAGATACGGACAAGGCTATAACATCACCAACGGCCTCATGAAAGCCAGGATTTGGTGCTCCCCTGAAAGGGGTAGGCTGGTTTTCATATTGCAAATAATACTGAATATGACCCAATTCATGATGCACCACATACAGATAATGAGTATCGACTTCAGTACACATTTTAATGCGTACATCACTATTCTCAAAGAAATCCCAGGCAGAGGCATGACACACTATTGTACGATCTTGTGGTTTCTCCAAGACACTTAACTTCCAGAAGCTTTGAGGCAAGGCACGCATACCCAATGATTTAAAGAATTCATCGCCCAATTCGAACATTTTCTTAACGGTATAGTTTTGTTTCTTCATTTCACCGCTGACATCGACAAACGAGATATTTGGATAGGGTTTTAGTAGCTCTATGACTTCATCCCAGTTTTGTGCCCACATATTACCCAATAAATGCATGGGTATGTTGCCTTTGGTTGGTACAACATCACTGCCATAGTGTTGCCCGAGACGATAACGTACATAACCATGGATTTCACGATATAGGGGCAGTATAGCGTTATAGACCTCATCGAGATGTTTTTCAAAATCCGGATCCTCATAGAAATGTATCCAATAGTCGGCATATGAAGTAAAATCTAAGAAAAGGAATTGATTTCTTACTTTACAACACCTGATTCTCAATTACTTACTATTCATTTTGGATGCCTTGTTAGACAACTCGACATATTTGGCAAAATTCTCCTTCATTGGTGTACCGGCCTTATTGTGCCACTCCTGCCAATAGTGTGACAATTCCTTAGGATCACGACTATTCGATAGACGCTCTTGTATATGTGGCTCCAAAGTGAGAGAACAATCTGAGGGATTCTTATAAGAACAAACTTTTGTACTGGCATAGTTTGTTTGCATGTTGGCGATGGCATTCTTTAAAGCTTTAAAATCATCCTCCTTCAAGATATCAACACCGGGATCGGCTAGAATTTTTGCTTGTCTTTGTATACAGGGATCGTCTAAGTGATCGTAATGCAAATTACGTATGGCTTGAGAGAGTTTTAAATTCTCCTTAGCATTCTCAGACGATATGGTAATCATATTTAAACTATTTGCCTCCGTAACATTTGTATTGTATTCCCAGGCAGCGAGATATTCGATCCGATAGCGTTGTCGCAGCAATTCATTTTGACGATCGAAAAATTGTCGTGCTTCGGGATTATTCGCTGAACAGGTGTCAGCACCAGCTAAAGCGTTAATGAAAAGCTAAAATGGAACGGAATTTTAAAACATTGACAGCAAATAAAAGAGATAGTCTTGCATAAACTTACCTCCAAACAGATAAGGGTCATGAACCCTATAGAAAATTTAAATTTATGCGCCATTTAAATATCACAGGCGGCTACCGTCCGATGCATACACAACTCTTAAGGCGCTCTATAGATGACTGTTGTTTAGTTTAAATTTGTTTGCTTAGGAAAAATATTTTATTTAAATCGTCTTGTTATCAGCAAAAGAAAAGCAAAAAACTGTGAATGTTTATTGATGCTGACTGGCTGGCTAGCCGCAGTGCACTTTTGATTGTTTTATTCAAATGTATGTGAAATTAAATAGGTTTTCATCGTTATCACAATACAATATATATGAGATCATATAAACCTTAATTACTCATTATGTGAAGAGATTATTCTAAATATGAGGCTTGCAACAAAGATCACCACAATAATTTTCCATCGAAATGATTAAAGGCTCATTAAATAGGCCTCCAATCGAAAATACTCAATCAAAAGATTACAATGGATGACCAAAGATTACAAGACCTGCATCAGTGGCATACAATTCAACAGAGTTATTCCCTTGCACTGCTCAAAAAACCTGAGTTCCATTCAAGATAAGACCGCGAAACGTTAATAATTACTTTTCAATACTGAATAGGCACTTAATGCATACAAATAAAGTGTCTTTTGTAAAGAATTGTGTTTAAAAGTGCTAATCAAATCGGCATTCTACAATTATGAGCTGTTTAGAATTCCGTAATCATAATCAACAATCTGATTGGACAACCATTTCTTCCTTTGGACCAAATATAAGAAGAGTTTCTTAAGGTCCAGGTAGAGAAAATCGTACAGGATAGAGGACTCTGATAAGATCTCGAGGCTCACGGTTGACTAGTACGGTTCACTTGTAAAGACATTACATTGTCTTTTGTAAAGAAGTATAGTCCTTGTGGGCTGCTATGATGATTATTGGAAAGGGCAATATCCCTGAGAGAAATATGAAAAGTAGGCAGAGAGTTCACGAAATGTTTGCTCAAACTCATAGGTACAAAATGACGAGAAGGGAAGGAAACAGTTGATCAAAGGCATGTCACATACCCAAAACTATTCGCAGACGAAGGAAGGACTTCGGCTTCTACTGTTAAACTCACTGATACGTCGTGGACATTAGGACACTTAGCTTTATCATTAGCTCTGGATGTTTACAGCATTAGGGTGGGAGTCTTTGTGGTGGTTATCCTGCTATCAAAAATAGTGAAGAAGGTTGTTAACTCTATTAAAAGCTTCCAGAGGCCACAACCTTTTAGGTTTTTGTTGTTGTAACAGTTCTGCTGTTATCTCCGGAAGTATCTCCCTGTAGATATAAGAACGCCTGTTGTACGCCTGTGAAATTCAGGTGAAGATGGAATGGGTAAGAGATGGAATTATGAATTATTAGTTGTGTATGTATGTAGTCATCGTTATCTTATTGGTAGTCCTAAAAGGTCCGCTGCTGTCGTTGGAATCAGCCACAAGTCGGGTTGTCGGATTTGCGTGGCAACCAAAGGTTTTTGTTGTTGCTGTTGAAACAAAGATTCTACACCTGATAGATTTACCCTGAGTATAAACTTCCATATGGTGTAGTTGTTGCTGTTAATTTCAGCTAATAATTTAAAAATTGTTTTTTTCAAATTTAACATAGCTTATCGAGGTCGTACTGTTTCTGCCGGTATATTGTTTTCTTTAACGCTCGCTCTATGCCTTCTTTATGCAACAAAACTAAACTCTTCAAACTATTCAGAAATCTTTAAAATCGTCTTTATTTCATACACACACATACGTACCTCCAATATATATTTGAAAATACACAATTGATTTAAATTTTCATTCATTTATTTTAAATTTTAACAATATTTTTAAAAATTTCTTGTCAGCAGCTCCGCAAATCTTAAAATATTTGTTTTTATTTTCATTTATAACAACCCTGTTTTTGCGAGAGACATTCTCAGTGTTGCCGACGTTCGTTTGGTTAAGTTTCCTTGTTCAATTTTATTTTCATTTGTAATATAAATTGACGCACTTTAATTTTTCGTGTGCGTAGTGTGTGTTTGTGGACTCTGAAGGTTGGTTGGTGTACGTGGGGTGAGAGAAAACTAAGATTTGGGGGTTAGTTGTTAATTTACCATTGATTCAAAAAAGTACTTTTTCAGCACCATTTCAAAATTTCAGCAACACTGTGAGTTTTTCCTTCCCTGGCAACACTAGTTGGTTGGAAAAATTGTTCGTTCAAAAAAAAGGGTTCTTTTTACTAATTCTCACATTCTTTTTCCGTTTCCGGTTTATATAAGTAAAAATTAATAAGCCCCTGGACCTATAGATTGGTCTGTCTGTCTAGTTAGGTAGTTAGTGGCCTATTGGATGGACGCAAGGTGTGGTAAATTTTCTTGTTGTGGTAAGTTTCCAATGTGGTGAGTTTTAAAAAGGGTGGTGAATTTATCAGGTGTGGTGAATAAAATCGAAACTCACCATAGTGTCGTTATTCGAAATGGTGTTGTACTACCATAAACCAATGTACATATTGTATATTCTTAATTTTGGGTGGTGCATGTCTAGAATACGCATTTTTCACCTCTGTTAGCGGAGATATTCACCTATATGTTTGGCTACCGTTATACACTGCATTATCGACTGTATGGTTTTATTATACAGATTTTATGGTTTGCTCTTGTCAATTAAAATTATGCTGTTAATCAGTGTTGCAAAATTGAAATTTTTAAATGGTACTGAACTATAACTGAAAGAGTACTTTTTTGCATCAAATGGTGCTTTTGTAAAAAAATATTTATTTATACTTAATAGTACGGAAGGGAATAGAAAAACTAACGACTGTACTGAGGTATTTTTGAATGGGAAAAGTACTGAAAAAAGTACTAAAGTACTTAATTTTTCAGTACTGTTGTTAATACATTTTTGAATAAGTTTTCTCTTAATTTTTTCAAATTGTAAAAAATGTAGCTAAACTATAATGGCAACCCACATGTTTTCGAATGCTTCTGAAAATAAAAAAGCGCTTATATTAGATTTTTTAAATTGTTTACAAAACCCGTAAAATTACATGCATAAAATAAGATAAAGGACAAAATATGTAAAATAATGGAAATTCTAATGCCTTTCCTTATACTTATTATTTATTATTCTTAAATTTAGTATACGAAAAAACGTAAATTTTACACTCAAAATAGCGGACTTATTTTCAGCCTTTAAAATACAACCCTATGAACTGCAATACCGACGTAAGAATTACTTGTTTCTTAAACGAACGTCATTATAAAACAAAATTACAATTAAAAAACAACAACGAATACAGAAACCATAATAAAGAAAACAATAAATAACAAGATAATGAAAGAATAAAAGACAGGCAAAAGCCCAATTTGATGCAAATTCCGTTTAGTGCATTTTGACCATTTGTCGTGGAATGTTAAATCGTAAATGTTAAGTGCGGTAAATCGACAGCTTCGTACGCTATAAAAATTTTGGCAAAGAAAAATGCGCGTATAATTTTAATAAGTGTGCGTTTTAGTGTATATGTGTACGTGTTTTGTTGAGCAAAACACAAGTGATTGTTTTTGTAATAATTTTAAAATGGTGTTCGAAAGCGTTCTCTAAAAATAAAAATTTCGTTTTTTGTGAAAAGAAAATTGTAAATTGCCGCCGTGTTGCAAATGTTTATTATAAAATATTGAAGAAAAAATTCAACAATTTCCTCTTAGTAGTGTAATACGAGAAGAAAACAACAATATTTTATGAAGTTTATTGGCGTTCGTTTGGGGAAGTGATACAAAAAAAAATTACAGAAAAAAGAAGAAAAAAATCAAATATATATGTGTATGGAATGTATATGTGTGTGTGAAAATAAAAAAGAAAATTTGTTGTTGTTTATTTTAATAACGTGTGTGTAAATGTATGTAAATTGCGTATTTGTTACGGTTCGTATGTAAGTTTACTGGAGTATATTAAATGAAAACAACAAAATTTTAAGTGAAATAAACAAAATAACAAACCATCTTCCAACGAAAAAAGACCACTGAGAGGGTGCAAGAGAGAGAGTGGAAGTGGAAGTGCAAGTGAGTGTAAGTAAAGAGAAATTACAGAAGAAAAAAAATCCTTTACTACTCGTTTCTAGTGTATTTTTTGTTTACCTTTTACTCCAAGTATTTATTGTTGTTGTTGTTTGTCATGCTGCTGTCTTCTTGATTTTCAACTCTTTGCTTAGAGTAGTAACAAAATAAATATTTTTACGTCACTGCTCTATGGTTATTACAAAAACAAACAATAACTTGTTACAATGCGAGCAACTAAATCTACAACAACAACAGCACTATAGAATAACAAATACTCATGCAAAATAACTCATGAAATGAAATTTTCATCCAATTCAACTCAATTTTATACAGAGAAGAGGCAGCAGGCTTGTAAAAACATAAAAAAAAAACAAAACAAAACAAGGAAAATGTAATTATAGTAGCGAGCGACATTAATTAATTTTAATTTAATTTGTTAAATTAAATTTGGTTTCATTAGTTTCAATTCAATGTGGTCAAGTGCTTGTTTAGTTTATTTATGTTGTAGTAGTTGTTGTTTTTCCATTTAATGAAAAAATAAAAAAATGCAAATTTGTTGTGTTTATTGACATTCAATTAAATTCCATTAGAAAGTCATACAAGTGCCGTTAACGCTGCCGGGCCGGGCCGCACAATGTAACGTGTAAACACAAACACAAACAAAATCAAGTGGCGTAAAGGAATTTATGCCTTCAGTTGCATATATTCTACGTCACGGGGAATTTTAGGCAATAAAGACTGTGTGTAAACAGGTAAACAAACAAACATTGAAAGTGATTAGGAAAACCCTCTGTTTTTGCACAACAAATTAACGGGAGGTTCAGGTCAAAAAGTTATTCGTTTCTGTTAACATTTTGTAGGTAAACATTTCATAGAAAAAATACTGGAATAACCCATAATTCCTAGGTCCTTTTCAAGCAAAAACAAAATTATTCGCAATATTGAGTTGCAGGTGGTACTCACTGAGGCATAAGTTATGATTGTAAGGTGGATTCATCAGAATCTCGCAGTTTACTTCAGTCCGCACGCCATGTCTGATGTAAGATTTTTGCCGTAGCAGAGCATCTCATGGTAGATAATTCTCTGCTAATTCCTGTTTATACACTGCAAAACTTGCCTAACCGTCAATGGCGGAATTGGTGACCATTCCGACGGTTAATGTAGTCGACGTAGTCTAGTAGGTAGTGTGTTCGCTTATTAGACGTAAAGCCCGGGCAAGGCAAATTCATAGATGGTAGCCGCAGGTCTACAACAAATACAACAATGCAAAAACAACAGGCATTTTGTTTTTGTTAAAGACCCTTAATGTTGTCAAAATAGGAAGAAAAAAAAATGGAAAAGGAAAAAAACAACAACAACAACACGCACACGCACAACAAACACACACAAAAACAACGAAATTTTGCCATTAAGAAAGTGCTCAGCTGTTTAGATAGTCCCACCGGTTACATGAATTCGCTTTGAGCCCGTGTTTGAGCCCCAGGCCAGACATCAGAATATGAAAAAAATATTTCTCCGGCGACTTAATCTCAGCAGATTTCTGGCAGAAACTCTGAGAGTAAATACAAATATTGCAATGAAAAGTTTCTCAAAAAATCTGTCATTCGGAGTCGACGTTAAACTGTAAGTCCCGCCCGTCAAGTATAAAAAATTAAAGCACACAACATGAGTGGTGTGAGAAGCTAGGCCATAATCCTGACTGAAGGGTTGTAATGGCTAATTATGTATATATGTATGTATGTAGTTGGGGAACCCTCATTCTCAGGTCTAGAACCGTAGGATTATTTAGTAAGCCCCAGAGCCGACCAAGTTAGAAGTCTAGTTTCTAGTGCGAAATCGTCTATCAAGATTGGGTTCAAACGAGGTATAACGAGTCTCAGATAGGATAGAGGATTGAACCGAGGCATAAATATGCACTGCGATAAGTACCCAGCTTTATGTCTAGCAAGTAGTAGTCTAGCAGCGTGATTTATGGGCACTACCTTGACTTGAAACATTCTACAGTAGTCGGGGATCCAGAGAGATATTCTAAGATAAAGTCCATTGGAGCCCCCCTTATTCTCAGGCCTAGAACCATGGGATTACAGAGAATGAGTCAGAGCTGACCATGTCAGAAGTCCAATATGGAATTTTGGTGTGAAATCGTCAATCAAGATTAGGTTCAAACGAGTTATCCTCATTTTTTTCAGATCACAGGGATCCTTAGATAGAGTAGAGGATTGCCAAGAGAGAATAGTGAGCATTACAGGGCATAATTTCGAACTTTGATAAATGCGCCACATTTTGTCTAACTAGTAATCATGTGAGTTGCTTACATTTGATCTTCACCATGTGCTTGACCGGTACTGCGGTGTATTCTAGCCAAAGTTCATGATAGCTGCGAACTGCTATCTGAGTGATAGAATTTTTTCTGAAAATCGGAGTGCCAGGTTTACGTTTCTTATGAACGTAGCCATGGTGTCCAACCTCGTTCACTTTTTCAGGGAAATTTCGATTCATAGAGGGATATCCCGATCAGAGTATCAGGGGATGCCAATCGATTCTTCTGAGGAGGAGGCTTTCTCTCAACTTATGTGTCAGTGTCTATCGTTGAAAGCATTGAAAGCCTGTTGCTCTAGCATCTAATCGACAGGGTCTCAGGGGATGCCAAACGATTCTTCTGAGGAGGAGACTTTGTCTCAACTAACTATGTGCCAGTGTCTGTCGTTGAAAGCATTGAAATCCTGTTGCTCGAGCACCTAATCGACATACATTTCTAGGGAGTTGTGAATGGTCATTTGACGTAAAAAGACTCTGTAAGATTAATCATGTTGGCTAGTCAGCTTTCTTTCAAAAACTTCAATGAGGTTCGCATTTCTCTATGATTTTGACATTTACTAGCCTATTAAGTTTCTTAATTTTAAATTTTGTTTTCTTTTTTTAAATTTTAACGCATTTTTTACATCTTTTTGTAGCCTTATCTGCTGCGAAAGCTGTGGGTGTTTATTGTACAAAAAAAAAAAATTGCTGACAAGTGCTGCAAATCGTCGTTAGTTGTGGATGAAATTAAAAAAAAATAAAAGAAAATAAAAATTAAATTTAATAATTTCAATAAAAAAGCATGTGAAAAGTGTTTAAAAAAATTAATAAAAAAAATAATAATTTTTGATTTATTTAACGGGAAGTGATTAGAAAAGGAAACGAAAGAAAAAAATTTAAAAGAAAAAATCAAAAATAAAGTGTTTAAAAATAAAAATTTAATTTGAAATAAAAAAACAAAACAAAATGAATAATTATCAGAATCAAACACCACCACCGGTGTTGCGAAATCATCAACAGCATCATTTGCAACAACAACAACAGCAGCAGCAGCCGCTACAGCAACAATTGCCACATCATAATCATCATTCACATTTCTCAACTGTATTGGCGGCAACTGCAGCTGCCGCCGCCATGACAACAGTGACACCCGTAACAAATATACAATTGACACCTTCACATCAGCTACAGCATCACCATCAGCAGCAACATCATCATAGTATGCAACAAAATCATCATCATCATCATGGCGGTAGTGGTGGTAATGGTGTTGGTGGTGGTATGCAACAGCAGCATCATTTTATCACACCTGCTGGTGGTAGTGGTGGTGGTGCTGCACCACCATCATTGCCACCCTTACCGCCGCCACCAACACCACAAATTGCAGCCGCATCCGCCTCGTCAGCAATAACAAATATCGTGACACCTTCACATCAGCTACAGCAACAACAGTCACCGCATCCACAGCAACAACCGCAACCTCTAATCAGTAATTCGTTGGCCATACGTCAAGAAATTCAACGTTTCGAAAGTGTACATCCATCGATATATGCCATCTACGATTTAATCGATTTATTACCCATAACCGATGCTCAAATTGCTCAGCAAATACGAGATCATGTTGTTTGTATTGAAGGTAAGTAATCGTCACTTTATTTCTCTCTTCTCTACCTCCATTTCTTATTTTCTTTTCTTTGCATTTTCATTCAAATGCCATCCATATCTTGTACTCGTGTAAGTGCATTTGAATTTTTAGGTTTGATTGTGGTTTTCCCTGTCTCCCCTCTAATTTCTCTTCTGCCTCTTCTTTAGGCCTATCAAATTACAAAAATATGTGCGAGTACATATTATATGACGTGATTGTGTTTGCCTTCTTTGCCTTTCTTAAATAATCACAATATTTTTATTACTCTTTGGCCAATGCAAGTGAAAGTATTTACAAACAATGTTTTAAAAATAAAAAATACTACAGAAAAAAATTTTTACACTGTGTCGCAAAAGTATACACACATTCGTACATAGCTTTACTATATTGTTTACTGTTCTTGGAGTATGTTTTCTAGTTTTTCTCTAACACTTCACTTCACTTCAATTCTTTTTTTTTAGAATATGTTTGTAGAAGGGTTTTTTTTGTAGCCCACTGTCATTATTACACATATTTAGCTTGCCAGCCATCCAGCCAGCCTGCCTGCCATCGCACTGGCTGTGTATGTCACATCTTGTGGTGCATTGTAATTTATTTTTATTCGCTTCTCCTTCTATTAATGACCTTGCATTTGCTGTCTCTCTCCCTTCCCTTCTCTCCTCTACTCTTTTCGTTTCTCCAATTTTTATTTCTTTGAAGACCGGAAAATGTATTCTTTTTTTATTGCTTTTCTTTATCGGAAATATTTTATTACAAACGGAGTGAGAGCGACCAGAAATGATCACAATTTCATTGGAAAACATTGCGGCTGTCTTTTTATCACACTTCAATAAAATGCAACTGAAAATAGTTTTTTTTTTTTGCTGACAGTCAGAAGCTCTGAAGAATTTTTAGGGAAATGTTGGAAAAACAAAGTAATTTGGGGGCACTTGGTGGCCAAACAAAGTACCGTTATTCTAGGAAATCCAACAATGCAGCGCCGACAACAATTAGAGTCGGATTTTCTGCACCGCGTACCCGTTGATCAATGATCCATCTATACTGTAAAGAGTTTGCGAATAGAGTGGTTGAGGACCTCGAGAAGTATCGGTATCCTGCCTAGTCATATAAAGGCCAGAGAGTTCTAAAAATAGCATATTGGGACTTGTTCTGTGTCCTTCCAACAATTTTAGGATAGCAAATGTCAGAGAAGGCAGTGAAAATTACTGGGGGACAGAAGCTTCAGTATCTTTCCCCTATTATTCAAAGGGCAGAGGACCCTTGAAATAGCACAGGAGAAAATGGAAGGCACTTGATTATAGCGTTGAACTCGCCCCACCCAGAGGACCCTTGAAATAGCACAGGAGAAGATGGAAGGCACTTAAGGCCAACTTCGAAGTCTCCCCTTCCAGAGGGCCCTTGGAAAAGCACAGGAGATAGAGGGCACTTGAGTACGTCGTCGATTTCAGCTCCTTGCCCCTCTTATGCAAAAGCCAGAGGACCCGTGAAAAAGCACAGTGGACGATTGGCGGCAGTTGACTACAACGTCGAGCTCGCCCCTTCCAGAGGACCCCTGAAATAGCACAGGAGGAGTTAGAGGGTACTTGAGAACGACGTCGAACTATCCAGATCAGGGATCTTACGTGCTTTTTTTTCAAGATAAACCGAATAGGTCATCTGAAACAATGGAAAACTTACAACACGGGCTTTCTACACCCATTTTCATGAATAAATACAAAATATATTTGGGATGGATGAAAAGATTTCTTCGTAGCATCTCAGGCTGGACCTTCATTACATATTGTCTGGAAACAGTAGCATATCTTTTCGGCGGAAAACTTTACGGTAAGGAAGGCACTTGAGAACGTATAAGAACTTTCTCCTTGTAGTTGAAATTCTTATGAGATTCTGTTGCCTTTCAAATGACGCTATGGATGATGAAGGGAACTCAACTGAACCTATAAACTGAACCGGTCTGCTGTAATACGCGAGCGGTTCGTAAGTGCAAGAGCTCTGTAGGCGAGTTTGGACCAAACGGAATCAGTTTCTGTCGTACCCTGGGCCATAGTAATATTCCTAGAAATGAAAAGGTTGATGGCATTGCTGGACTAGGTTCTCATTTCATGGATAATGTTGAAATTATTCCTCCAGGCTGCCACCCCTATGTGCTCATTAAGGAATTGATTTGGGGTTTAAGAACAGAAACATTAAGTTATTGTTGTTGTTTTTGTTCTTCTAGTACTAGATCTGCTGGTTCCCGACTGCGAAAGATATGCCCGATAGATACAGCTTCTGCTGAGTTGATAATCCTAGACAGTAAAATAAATTCGGGTTGTTCTGAAGCCTATAAGCTCTTATCGTGGGAATAAAAATTTTCGTCGGATTGCTATGTGACTGAAAACCTTTGATTATTGACTGAACTGGCTTGCTGTTGGCACTGAGCCAAACACAAACCTGGTGATTAGTTTCCTACTTTGATTCCATGAGTAGTAGTTGAAGAAGACAAAGTATCTCCTCTTTGTTGGGATAAATCTTCGTAGAAAAGAGTTGTATCTGCTAGCGGGAATATCCTTTGAAGATTTGACTTCTCTGTCGGATGACGAAATCGAGGGTATACTGAGGTTTATCATTACATTATGCTGACATCCATTCTCATGCAGTTGATCTTTATTTTTACATCCTCCCTCTCTACCTCCTTTTTTCTTTTTAAATCTCCTTTTTCCTAGAACGAATGCCTTGAGTCCCATTACCTTCGAGTGTATGTAAGTAGTACTTACGGATGTGGATCAGAGATCAGCAATGAGTATTCAAAAAGATGAGTATATTCGAATCATACTCATAATTTCTGACACTTATACGCTTTCATACTTATTTTAATATCATACTCATAATACTCTTATTCAAAGTTTGAAGTACTCATCGTACTCATACTTAACAATTTGTTGATTTCAACTCTCCTTTATTCAACATTTACTAGAATCACAAAATAAGTATGATTCGCCTACGAGCAGTACAATACTCACTAGAATGTTATGTGTTTGCTTTGCTTGCTGTCTTGGTCTTTTTCTTTCTTCTTTTTGTTTTGCAAATGCAACATCAACTAAGAGTGTAAATTTTGATGAACAATTCGAATCAATCGAATCATTTATGAGTATTATAAGTATTTTATCTAAATTTATGAATCTGAATGAGTAGCCGTATGAATCAAACATATTTCGAATGTGGTATGAGTTTGATGTCAACGTTGTACTCATACTCATTGCAACCTATACTTATAAATCAATGTGAGTAGGAATGAATCAGAGTAGTATACATAATTTCAATGCTGTTGACTCACTCACTTGAAGTCGCCGTAGTCTAGTAGGTAGTGTGTTGGCTTATTAGACGTAAAGCCCGGGTTCGACATCAAAAACGAAATATGTATGACAATTTCTTCCGCGACTTCCTCTTGATGTGCATCATATCTTTGATGTGCATCATATCTATGATGTGCATCATATCTATGATGTGCAGCATATCTATGTTGTGCATCATATCTATGTTGTGCATCATATCTATGATGTGCATCATATCTTTGATGTGCATCATATCTATGTTGTGCATAATATCTATGATGTGCATCATATCTATGATGTGCATCATATCTATGATGTGCATCATATCTTTGATGTGCATCATATCTATGATGTGCATCATATCTATATTGTGCATCATATCTTTGATGTGCATCATATCTATGATGTGCATCATATCTTTTTTTTTTTTTTTTGTCTTGAGCCGGAGGTGGGAATCTTCTAAAGACACTTTTGTTCCAACAAAAGAGTGCACGATTCACCATCACTGGTGCCTACGTACTAAACCCACCCCCTACACACTTCAACCACTCTCCCCCCGCGGGACTGCCGTAAGGTATTACTTCGCGGAGGGCTGGTTAGCTCGAAAGCTTCATCACGTTAAGGCAAATTTCGCCTCCGTTTCTCTAGTCTACGGAGTTCTATCATAACTTCAGCCATTCTCTGGCTATATTGGCTCCATAGGTTCCTACAGTTCATCAGCTCTTCCATTAGCCGGTTTGGTCCTAAACTCGTTTCTCCGGGCCATCTAAATCTGGGGCAGCATGTTAGAATATGCTCCGCATCTTCCTCCTCATCTACACAGTTTGGGCATATAGGGGAAGTGTCATGACCAAATCTGTGCAGGTACTTCCTGAAGCACCCATGACCAGTTAGGAACTGGGTCACGTAATAGTTCAGCTCGCAATATTTGTCCTTCATCCAAAGGGTTACGTCAGGGACAAGGCGAAATGTCCATCTTCCCTTTAAACTGCTCTCCCATCGTGACTGCCATCTGTGCATGGAAGTCCTTCGTTCCTCCGCTTTTATAGTTGCTATTTCTTCTGGATACTCGAGACGGCGAAAGTATATCCTCCTCATCTCATCCGCCAATATGTCTATCGGTATTGTCTTTGCCAATACCAATACCGCTTCATCAGATACTGTCCTGAAGCCACTTATCCGTCTAATCGCGCTTAAACGATACACCGAGGACAGTATTCTCCTTGTCGTGCCCACGGAGAGTGCCTCCGACCATATTGGGCATGCATATAGCATTATCGACGTTACAACCGCCGAAATTATTCTCCTTTTGAATGGACCTGGTCCTCCAATATTTGGCATCATTCTCGCCAGTGCTCCCTGTGTTACAGACGCCTTTTCGCCGATGTATTTCACGTGCTCCTTGAAATTCAACCTGTCGTCGATAATCACTCCCAGGTATTTTATCGCTCTCTTTGATTCGATCCTAGTGCCTCCAACGGTCACTTCCATTTTCTCCACTATCTTCCGGCCGCTTATCAAGACGGCCTCCGTTTTATGTGCAGCAAGTGTCAAACCTGCCTCATCCAGCCATGCTCCAACATTTCGAATCGCTGTGTTCGTTTTCTCCTCTATTTCCGCTACCGTCTTAGCCACCGAGACTATGGCAATGTCATCTGCAAAGCCCACAATTGTAGTCCCGTTTGGCAATCGCAGTCGAAGTACACCATCGTACATAATGTTCCACAGTAGTGGCCCAAGTACAGAGCCCTGCGGGACACCCGCCGTTACTACGTATTCCTTCTCTCCTTCATCCGTTAGGTATATTACTTTCCTGTCCTGAAAGTAATTGTTCAGAATCTCCATTAAGTATGGCGGCGTAGCCATGTTAAAGAGGGCTCTCATAATCCGCCCCCAATTCGCTGAGTTGAACGCGTTTTTAACGTCAAGGGTGACAACCGCACAGTATTCCTTGGTGCCAAATCTCCATCTTTCTCCTTCTATTGCGTCTTTTGCAATGTCGACCACCCTCCTTATGGCGTCAACAGTGGACCGTCCCTTCCTAAATCCGTATTGCAGGTCCGAGAGAGCTCCTCTTGCCTCGGCACATGTCAGTAGTCGATTGTATATTATCCTCTCCAGTATTTTTCCCATCGTGTCAAGTAGGCAGATGGGACGATACGATGATGGTTCCCCTGGTGGTTTGCCAGGTTTTGGAATGAGAACCAATTTCTGCTCCTTCCATCTACGTGGAAAAACACCCTCGACGAAGCACCTGTGGAACACCTTGGCGAACATATTCGGTCTAATCCGTATAGCCGCCTTAAGTGCCCTGTTCGGGATTCCGTCTGGCCCCGGTGTTTTCCTATCTCCTATTCCAGTGCATGCTGCAAGTACCTCCTCTGCCGGTACCTCGGGTATGGTATGAGCGGCCTCCGGCTCCCTACTTATAAAAGTGTAGGGCTGGCCCCGTGGGAATAATGTACCAATAATTTCCCGTAGCAAAACTGGACAACCCAGTTTAGGCTGTTTCCGAGCTCCGATTTTCTTGCAGACGACTCGGTACGCCGTCCCAAAAGGATTGACGTCAGCCTCCTGGCATATCCGCTGAAAGGATAGTTTCTTGCTCCTTTTAATGGCTCTTCTAAGTTGATGCCTTAGATCTTCATATGCAGCACGTTCGGCTTCCCATGTCGGTCTTCCTCTCGTGCGCTGGGCCCTTCTTCTCGCCCCAAAGCATGCCGACCGCAGATTTCGAATTTCGTCATTCCACCAGTAGCAGGGGGTACGTCCCCTGCATACAGTCCTCCTTGGCATAGCAGCATCACATGCAGTGTTGAGCATGTCGTATACGCCGTTCACCATTTCCTCGACCGTGCTGCCAGTCGTACGAGAAGACGACAACATCAATCTGTACGTCTCCTCGTCAAAGCGGGAGTCCTTCCATTTAGGTCCCGTAAAGTTCGGCAATCCGTGTGTTCTCGTGTTGCGCCCAGTAACCGTCATCACGATTGCCTGATGGTCACTATTCGTGAAGTCCTCAGTTAGCCTCCACGCAGTCCGTGAAACAAGACCATCGCTCACAAACGACAAGTCTATTATCGAGCTCGATCCAGCTCTCCTAAATGTGCTTCCTCTTCCGTCATTCATCAGCGCCACAGGAAGGGAAGCCAATGTTTCCAAGAGGCAGCGACCCCTGGCGTTAGTATACCTACTACCCCATTCGGTCGCCCAAGCGTTGAAGTCTCCTCCAATAATAACGGGGGTGTTCAGGCGCACGTGTGACGCCAGTCTTTCCAACATATGCTGGAACTCATCCATTGACCACCTCGGGGGGGGCGTAACAGCTATAGATGAAAACTCCCTTTATCTTGGCCATAACGAAACCAGTGTCCCGCGCATAGGTTTGCTGGATGGGTAATGAACCACAAATCCATATAGCCGCAGTGGTAGATCCGTCCGTGATCCAAGTATTATTCCTCGGCACCCTATACGGTTCGCTTATGATTGCGACATCGATATTCTCCTCCTTTACTCTCTGGACCAATAGGTCCTGGGCTGCTTCGCAATGGTTCAGATTAATTTGTATTAACCTCATCTCCTGGAACGTGATTTAAGAGCTCTCAGAAATTGCGGACACTTTCCGCTCCCCGCGATATGGTTGGCGGATTTCGGGTTATCCACTTTGCAGAACATGCATAGTGGTTCCCGTTCGCAATTCCGAGCAACGTGACCGTCCTGTCCACACTTGCGGCATGCTCCCGAGCGGTCAACTTTACTCCCGCACTGACGGGCTATATGTCCATCATATATATGATGTGCATCATATCTATGATGTGCATCATATCTTTGATGTGCATCATATCTATGTTGTGCATCATATCTATGTTGTGCATCATATCTATGATGTGCATCATATCTTTGATGTGCATCATATTTATGTTGTGCATCATATCTATGTTGTGCATCATATCTATGATGTGCATCATATCTTTGATGTGCATCATATCTTTGATGTGCATCATATCTATGATGTGCATCATATCTTTGATGTGCATCATATCTATGATGTGCATCATATCTATGTTGTGCATCATATCTATGATGTGCATCATATCTTTGATGTGCATCATATCTTTGATGTGCATCATATCTATGATGTGCATCATATATATGATGTGCATCATATCTATGATGTGCATCATATCTTTGATGTGCATCATATTTATGTTGTGCATCATATCTATGTTGTGCATCATATCTATGTTGTGCATCATATCTATGATGTGCATCATATCTTTGATGTGCATCATATTTATGTTGTGCATCATATCTATGTTGTGCATCATATCTATGATGTGCATCATATCTTTGATGTGCATCATATCTTTGATGTGCATCATATCTATGATGTGCATCATATCTTTGATGTGCATCATATCTATGATGTGCATCATATCTATGATGTGCATCATATCTATGTTGTGCATCATATCTATGATGTGCATCATATCTTTGATGTGCATCATATCTTTGATGTGCATCATATCTATGATGTGCATCATATCTATGATGTGCATCATATCTATGATGTGCATCATATCTATGATGTGCATCATATCTATGATGTGCATCATATCTATGATGTGCATCATATCTTTGATGTGCATCATATTTATGTTGTGCATCATATCTATGTTGTGCATCATATCTATGATGTGCATCATATCTATGTTGTGCATCATATCTATGATGTGCATCATATCTTTGATGTGCATCATATCTTTGATGTGCATCATATCTATGATGTGCATCATATCTTTGATGTGCATCATATCTATGTTGTGCATCATATCTATGATGTGCATCATATCTTTGATGTGCATCATATCTTTGATGCGCATCATGTCTATGATGTGCATCATATCTTTGATGCGCATCATGTCTATGATGTGCATCATATCTTTGATGTGCATCATATCTGTGATGTGCATCATATCTATGTTGTGCATCATATCTATGATGTGCATCATATCTTTGATGTGCATCATATCTTTGATGTGTATCATATTTATGTTGTGCATCATATCTATGTTGTGCATCATATCTATGATGTGCATCATATCTTTGATGTGCATCATATCTTTGATGTGCATCATATCTATGATGTGCATCATATCTTTGATGTGCATCATATCTATGTTGTGCATCATATCTATGATGTGCATCATATCTTTGATGTGCATCATATCTTTGATGTGCATCATATCTTTGATGCGCATCATGTCTATGATGTGCATCATATCTTTGATGTGCATCATATCTATGATGTGCATCATATCTGTGATGTGCATCATATCTATGATGTGCATCATATCTTTGATGTGCATCATATCTGTGATGTGCATCATATCTATGATGTGCATCATATCTTTGATGTGCATCATATCTTTGATGTGCATCATATCTTTGATGCGCATCATGTCTATGATGTGCATCATATCTTTGATGTGCATCATATCTATGATGTGCATCATATCTGTGATGTGCATCATATCTATGATGTGCATCATATCTTTGATGTGCATCATATCTGTGATGTGCATCATATCTATGATGTGCATCATATCTTTGATGTGCATCATATCTTTGATGTGCATCATATCTTTGATGCGCATCATGTCTATGATGTGCATCATATCTTTGATGCGCATCATGTCTATGATGTGCATCATATCTTTGATGTGCATCATATCTATGATGTGCATCATATCTGTGATGTGCATCATATCTATGATGTGCATCATATCTATGATGTGCATCATATCTATGATGTGCATCATATCTTTGATGTGCATCATATCTATGATGTGCATCATATCTTTGATGTGCATCATATCTATGTTGTGCATCATATCTATGATGTGCATCATATCTATGTTGTGCATCATATCTATGATGTGCATCATATCTTTGATGTGCATCATATCTTTGATGTGCATCATATCTTTGATGCGCATCATGTCTATGATGTGCATCATATCTGTGATGTGCATCATATCTATGATGTGCATCATATCTTTGATGTGCATCATATCTGTGATGTGCATCATATCTATGATGTGCATCATATCTTTGATGTGCATCATATCTTTGATGTGCATCATATCTTTGATGCGCATCATGTCTATGATGTGCATCATATCTTTGATGTGCATCATATCTATGATGTGCATCATATCTGTGATGTGCATCATATCTATGATGTGCATCATATCTTTGATGTGCATCATATCTGTGATGTGCATCATATCTATGATGTGCATCATATCTTTGATGTGCATCATATCTTTGATGTGCATCATATCTTTGATGCGCATCATGTCTATGATGTGCATCATATCTGTGATGTGCATCATATCTATGATGTGCATCATATCTATGATGTGCATCATATCTGTGATGTGCATCATATCTATGATGTGCATCATATCTTTGATGTGCATCATATCTATGATGTGCATCATATCTTTGATGTGCATCATATCTATGTTGTGCATCATATCTATGATGTGCATCATATCTTTGATGTGCATCATATCTTTGATGCGCATCATGTCTATGATGTGCATCATATCTTTGATGCGCATCATGTCTATGATGTGCATCATATCTTTGATGTGCATCATATCTATGATGTGCATCATATCTATGATGTGCATCATATCTGTGATGTGCATCATATCTATGTTGTGCATCATATCTATGATGTGCATCATATCTATGTTGTGCATCATATCTATGATGTGCATCATATCTATGATGTGCATCATATCTTTGATGTGCATCATATCTTTGATGCGCATCATGTCTATGATGTGCATCATATCTTTGATGTGTATCATATTTATGTTGTGCATCATATCTATGTTGTGCATCATATCTATGATGTGCATCATATCTTTGATGTGCATCATATCTTTGATGTGCATCATATCTATGATGTGCATCATATCTATGATGTGCATCATATCTATGATGTGCATCATATCTCTGATGTGCATCATATCTATGATGTGCATCATATCTATGATGTGCATCACATCTATGATGTGCATTTGCTTAAGTATTTGCATAAGCATTTGCCTAAGTATTTGCATAAGCATTTGCTTAAGCATTTACTTAAGTATTTACATAAGTTTACCTAATCATTTGCTTAAGCATTTGCTTAAGTTTGCTTAAGCATTTACATAAGTTTGCTTAAGCATTTGCTTAAGTATTTACATATGTTTGCTTAAGTATTTGCATAAGTTTACTTAATCATTCCTTAAGTATTCGCATAAGTTTACTACTTGATCATTTGCTTAAGATATTAATTGCCCTCTGATTATACAGCACTACAGAAAATGAATGGGAGGCGTTGATCTAATGGACCAAAAGAAAGTTTATTATGAGTACGATCGCAGAAGTAATTGGCGTTTTTATTTACGATTGTACTATGTATTCATAATAGTTATATAATATATAAGAAACTCATATTGGCTAATAGTTCCTCAATCAATGAGACTTCTATTAAATTTCGAGCAGCTTTAACCAAAGTTGCTTCAGTTCAAGAAAACGTACCTTTTCAGCGTCAACCGAATTTGGAACTCATTTTATCTTTTTTTATTTTTATCTGTTAATTGTAGTTCTTATTACGCAATATTATGTAACAGTGATTAACTATAGGACTTATTTTTATCAACTTTTGTTTTTTTTTCTTATTTTACCCGGGAATTTACTTAATTTGTCCTGTTTTTCTTTCCCAGTCTTAAATTAATTATTTAACTGAGTTCCGTTAATAACATAATGTTATGTTATTAACAGAACTAACAGAGCTCTGTTAGCTAACATGGAGATATAGATTTTAAAATCTATGTTCATACACATGTTCCTTAGAACAGTATACTTATTTTGCTAAGAAATATGGTACCCTTTATCCCTACTACTTGAAATACTTTCCATCAACATTATGGACATTTCTTTTTTTCTTTCAAAACAATTCTTTTTCGCGATTTATTTTCCACTTAAAAATTATTTTGTGTTTTCTATTCTTTTGGCTAAAAAACACTTTCGTTTAGTGGTTTTTAGCCGGCAATTGCAATCTTTCTTTTCCTACTCTGACTGACTTCAACTGAAATAAAAAGCAATTTAGACAAACGGCCTACAAACAAACAAACAAAACACAGAACCCATAAAAAAAAGAAGTAGCCCATGTCAACCCACATTAACAAAAAAGAAAAAAACCAGCACTTGAGCACATACAATAGATAGACGCAGAGACAGACAGACAGAAAAGGTCTTAAGCTTTGAGTGTGGTATAAAGGCACAGACAGACTCGTACATACTACACGTACGTAAGCAGGCAAGTCATTGACATCAATAATGCATGAAATTGCAATAGGCCTCTAAGGTATTGAAACTAATATTATACGCATACAGCAGCAGAATGCTACATACATAGACGGATGTACTACTGCGGCTAACGAATGGCAAAGTCAGCAAGCACACAGGGAAAAAACCTAAAACAAGAGGAGATGGATGTATGGATAGAAATCCATAAAAAACTGAAATTCAGCATAAAAAAGGAGAGAGAAAAACGTACAAATAGTGACAATAAAACACTTTTCTGGTGGCTCTTAAAACAAAACTACACCATGGCACCGGCAACAGCACCAGCACCAGCTTAACAATAAACGTTAACGGCAACAGCTGAAGCAGCAGCAACAAACAAATAAAACGTAGAACAGAAGAGAACAGAAAAAAAACAGACGCTTAAACAATCCGTCAGGTGTTGTTGCCTGTATAAACCAAACAGACAACCAACCAAACAACCAAACAAACAAATGAAATGAATTGTTAATAAAAAAACAACAATAACAACAACAATAAGCATATGACAAATGTCTGTTACATTAAGACTGGCCTGGCCTAGACTAGCCTACCCTAGCCAGGCCACTATGTACATACGTACAGCAGTCAATAGCTTTAAATAGTTGGTATTCACTGACTGACTGAATGGTGATTGAAAACACAGAAAATGGCAAAAACTTTATGATGACTATTGTAAGTCCCCTTTCCTCCCCTCCCCTCTTCTCCTTCCATCGTTTCTGTCTGTGTTGTTTGAACATTTGCTTTTTTTACTTCTGTTTTTCAATAATTTCTTGGTCCAAATCATCAATGATTTCGAAACAGAAGAGGAAAAAAAATCATATGAAAACTACATATGACCAGGCTTTTGTGTCTTTGTTTGCCTTCTGTTATCATTTCGTGGCATTGAGATGTTGGGATTTAATCAACGGAAATTTAATTTTCATTATCTTTCACACCCTGGCTTAAGTTTTGTAAAGGCCACTGTATGTCATCATTTTCGTAATGCAAGTCCTACTGGTTTCCTGTTTGTATTTCCTGCCTGGGAGTGATAAGGTTATCCAAAGCCTTGACCACAAGACAAGAGAGATACCATCAGAATTGATCTCTGATTGTAGATAACATACTGCATGTTATTATCATTGTCGTATTCAGTAGGTTAGTCCATCGCCAGTTACTTAGGCTCTGTCCTGACCATGTATGAATCCCATGGACTCCTCTACACAATTATCTGTCCAACACCTACAGCGAATAGTGTGCAGTTGGCCACAATCCTCAATCCACTGGTATCCTCAAGTATCCTCTCCCAAATCTAAGTTCATATACCAACTTCGCATGTGGTGAAAATAAATTCGAGAAAAAATCCACAAATTTTAACAGAGGAAATGTTAACGATAACGAAGCAATGTTAAATGCTTAACAAAATATACGATAAATGTTCGTGAAAGAAATCGCTCAAATTTACGATATCGGAAAATGGAATATCTATGCCTTGCATTTTTTAGACTATAACTTGCATTTTTCGTCGATAACATGCATTTTTGGATGATAACTTACATTTTTAGGTCGATGACTCTAATTTTCTGGTCGATAACTTGAATTATTTATACGATGACTCGCATTTCTTAGGTCTATGACTTGGATTTTTCGTCGAGATCTTGTATTTTTTGGTCGATAACATGCATTTATTATTTTTTTTTTCTTTTTGAAGATGACTTGCATTTTTTGGCCGATAATTTGCATTTTATATGTCGATGACTTAAATTTTCTGGTCGATAACATGCATTTTTTGGATGAAAAGTTACATTTTATAGGTTGATAATTTAAATTTTCTGGTCGATAACTTGCATTTTTATACGATCACTCGCATTTTTTAGGTCTATGTATTCGATTTTTTCGTCGATGTCTTTTATTTTTTGGTCGATAACATGCATTTTTGGATGATGACTTGCATTTTATAGGTCGATAACATGCATTTTGTTGGATGATGACTTGCATTTTATAGATCAATGACTTCAATTTTCTGGTCGATAACTCGAATTTTTTTGATGATGACTCTCATTTTTTTAGGTCGATGACTTGTATTTTTTGATCCATAACATGCATTTTGTTGCATGCTGACTTGCATTTTATAGGTCGATAATTTAAATTTTCTGGTAGATAACTTGCATTTTTTAGGCCGATGACTTGCATTTTTTGGCCGATAATTTGCATTTTATAGGTCGATGTCTTCAATTTTCTGGTCGATAATTTGATTTTTTTTTTGACGATAACTCACATTTTTTAGGTCGATTACTTGCATTTTTTATTCGATAGCTTGCATTTTTTTTGATTTTTGTCAATGAGCAAGATATTAGCATCGTCGCCTGTATGTGTTCTGACGCCTATATGTCTAGTCCCAAGTAACGCTCGAACGTAGGGAAGCCTGTTTCGGAATCCTTTGTATCCCATCCTTATGCTATCTTAAATCACTAGGTCTATCTCCCCCACAAGTCCATTTTCTATCCTACTTAGCCCCATTTATACAGATCACATTTTGTTGCTAATTTGTAAAAAACAATTAGTTTCGACACCTATACCTCTGGTACCAAGTAAGGGAAACTGTGTTGAAATGCTTGATATCATGGCTATCCAGCCCATTAGGTCCATTTTTTTTATCCAATTTAAGGAAACCTGTTTTATATTCCTTGATACCATGGATATGTTTCTCAAATTCCGAAAAAAAGCTCTGAACTTAATGAACTTGAAGCAAAGGGGCGAACGTACAGCAACTAAATTGCTATTACAATTGCCATAAATTAGCTGCCATTGCATAAGTGGCTGCCTCCTAAGTGTCAATTTTATACTCCGGGCTTAGTGCTAAAACAAAACCTTTAATTGTTGAGTTCAATCAAGCCTCTATTCAAGGCTAATATAACTGTTTTTACAAGATTGGACTTTTCAATGAAGCGAAGAATCAGGAAAATAATTACAATTGAACTCGAATTGTTTCATACTACTTTTTCAATTACATACGCAAAGTTATCGATTAAATACGCTTAAAAATTCAATCATTTTGCAGTAGTACAACGCACCGCACCCTTTTTTGTTTGTTTTTGTTTTTGTGATAGCGAGTGAGTGAGAGAACATAGAAAATCAATCAATCAATTAAGGGGCAGTAGAAAAAGTTAACAATTTAAAAATAATCAACTACTGCAACAACAACAACAATAACAACATAAAAAAAATAGCCAAAAGGCCCATCGAATATAAACAGCTGCTCGCACATACTGACAAGCAGGGCATTCGATTGTTGAAAGCCGGAAAAACATAAGCGAGAAAGTTAAAAGGGTTCAAACGTTACAATTTAAAGCACCCTACAACGGCAATGTTTGTTTGCGAAGGAATTTCGAAGTCCCCCTCTTCCTCTTCGAGATCCACTGCTTCACTGCAGCTGTCATTTGAGTGAATGTAAGTTCTAGTGGCTTGCCTTCCAGTAGCACTGTGACCCGTAAGAATCACAATTGTGTGATGGATGATCATTCGGTTTAATTAGGAGGCGAAATCTCTTCGTGATATTTTATGAGCAGGAGGGCTTTATTTTAAGAAACTGCCTCTACAGGTTGCTATCTTTAGTGCTATTGAATGGGAGTCTATCAAGATGGGTCTGGCAGTAAATGAGGGCAAGTTATCGACAAATAGGGCCGATAACTATACTTTCGATGTAGTCAAGGAATTTATTTATCTTGGATCGGCCATTACCCCAAAAAAATTATGTCAGCCTGGAGATCAAGCGCAGAATCACTCTTGCCAACAGGGGCTACTATGGTCTCAATAGGCAATTGAGTAGCAGAGGCCTCTCCTGTCGTACTCCAAAACTAATACTCTGCAAGTCGCTCATACTCCCCGTGCTTCTTTATGGCGCAGAGGCATGGACACTATTAAGCACTGATGCAGCAGCCCTGAGAGTTTTGGAGATAAAAGTTCTATGTAAGATCTTCGGCCCAGTGCGTGTAGGCGATGATTTTCGCATTCGATCCAACAGTAAGCTGTATGAGCTCCCCAACGGCATGGACTTTGTGTAGCATATTAACATCTAGCAGCTGCGCTGGCTCGGTCATGTCGTTCGATTGGAGGAGAATGCTCCGGCGAGTATTTAATGCGGCGATTTGAGGAAGTCGACGAAGAGGACGACCTTGTTTGCGTTGGAAGGACGAGATCGAGGAAGCCCTGTCATCGATTTTTGTGATGAACTGGCGTAGGCGCGCAAGAATTAGAGACGCCTGGCAGGACGAAATCCGTTATCGAGTTGTTAATGGCCAGTTAAGTAAGTAAGTCTCTGCAGATCCTTAGAATTACTTTGACGGCCATAGAGGGCTCTACCGGAAATGGTGGAGAAACTTCGGAATTCAATTTCTACAGGACTTGTACAATTTTCTAGAAGACAGGGAAAGACCTCTCCCTGGATTGATTACATGCAAGAGATGAGTTACAATTCTAAGGGACGATAGGGATTGGGTATGTACTTTCGAGGCTCTATTACTAGCATCACAAACAGTAGTTTAAAACACCACATACCCTTAACACCCGGTAGCGGAATAACATATAAATCGAGAGAGAGGAACTCCACATCAATGAGCAACATGTGCGATTTTCAATAAAAATTAAATGCTTAAGTTGTTATTGTTGTTGTTTCCAAAACTAACAACTAAAATTAAAAATAAATTGAAAAATTGTTTAGCGATGTCTAATACTTCTGCTCTCCACTTCTTCTAGTATTTGTATCTGTTTGGTCCACACACACACACTCAGTACAACAAATGCCTGGCATAACTCTGTTCATTCGTATGTATGCTGTAGTGAAGAGGCGTTTATTTTAGTAACTTGCAGAGCTGGGAGGAGTAGACTATTTATCTGTTATTGTTTCACAAGCATATACAATTGATGATGATTTTCTTATATTACTTATTGTTGTTGTTGTTGTTATTTTTTCTTCTCTGAACAAAATGTTTACAAAACGTTTAATGGTCTTTTGGTCGAATTATTCAGTAGTTGTTGTGTGTCTGTCTGTCGGTCTGTCTCTACGCCATAAATAAATTGTTTTTACTCAATGAGTTTCAACCCATATATGCTCATATTTATACTCATATACACATACACACGTAGTACACATTAACAAATTGTACAATATTGATCAATGTCATGTTTATGGTTCTATTTCGAGTTTCTGGTAAAAATGTTTTTCTGGATTTTTTTTGTTTCGTTTTTCGACGATTTTTTTTTTCAGTTTTTGTAATGTTAAAAATATTTAAACAATTTATCATGTTTTATAACATTTTATATGACAGATGGATTCTTTTTTGTTGTTGTAGTCGGTTGTTCTGTTTTTGGCAAGTAATTTTTTTCTGTTTTCAACTCTTTCGTTTTTTGTCTTGTTCTTCTATATTTTGCTCTATTAAATATGGTTAAAGTACTCCAACATGCAAGTTTTAGACTTTTTACGCCTCTGGTTTTTATTAAAGACTTGAAATAAATTCGTCTGACATTGATAATGAATGACACCAAAATGAAATATACTCAGATGGTTAGAAATAAACCATTGACGGTTAAGCTTTACACTGTTTCCCAAATAAAAGTTAAATGCTACTATTATATAATCACGATTTATATATAATAGCATATTACATAAACCAGCATGAATAGCATGAGATATAAACCTGGTTTATATAGAATAGCATGAAATATAAACCTAATTTATATAGAATAGCATGAAATATAAACATAGTTTATATAGAATAGCATGAAATATAAACATAGTTTATATAGAATAGCATGAGATATAAACTAGGTTTATATAGAATAGCATGAGATATAAACTAGGTTTATATAGAATAGCATGAGATATAAACTAGGTTTATATAGAATAGCATGAGATATAAAAGAGGTTTATATAGAATAGCATGAGATATAAAAGAGGTTTATATAGAATAGCATGAGATATAAAAGAGGTTTATATAGAATAGCATGAGATATAAAAGAGGTTTATATAGAATAGCATGAGATATGAACTAGGTTTATATAGAATAGCATGAGATATAAACTAGGTTTATATAGAATAGCATGAGATATAAACTAGGTTTATATAGAATAGCATGAGATATAAACTAGGTTTATATAGAATAGCATGAGATATAAACTAGGTTTATATAGAATAGCATGAGATATAAACTAGGTTTATATAGAATAGCATGAGATATAAACTAGGTTTATATAGAATAGCATGAGATATAAACCTAGTTTATATAGAATAGCATGAGATATAAACCTAGTTTATATAGAATAGCATGAGATATAAACCTAGTTTATATAGAATAGCATGAGATATAAACCTAGTTTATATAGAATAGCATGAGATATAAATCTAGTTTATATAGAATAGCATGAAATATAAACATAGTTTATATAGAATAGCATGAAATATAAACATAGTTTATATAGAATAGCATGAAATATAAACATAGTTTATATAGAATAGCATGAGATATAAACATAGTTTATATAGAATAGCATGAGATATAAACATAGTTTATATAGAATAGCATGAGATATAAACATAGTTTATATAGAATAGCATGAGATATAAACTAAGTTTATATAGAATAGCATGAGATATAAACTAAGTTTATATAGAATAGCATGAGATATAAACTAAGTTTATATAGAATAGCATGAGATATAAACTAAGTTTATATAGAATAGTGTGAGATATAAACTAAGTTTATATAGAATAGTGTGAGATATAAACTAAGTTTATATAGAATAGTGTGAGATATAAACTAAGTTTATATAGAATAGTGTGAGATATAAACTAAGTTTATATAGAATAGTATGAGATATAAACTAAGTTTATATAGAATAGTATGAGATATAAACTAAGTTTATATAGAATAGTATGAGATATAAACTAAGTTTATATAGAATAGTATGAGATATAAACTAAGTTTATATAGAATAGTATGAGACATTATTCCATATTTATTAGTTCATGCACATGCCGGTATTTTTTAACTTCTAGCCCTCAGCCAACAACACATGCCTGCGTTGTCTCAAATTTCGTTTTTCTATTACTCGTACTATATTTATTTAAAAAATTAGTCTCGATTGCTTGTTTATTAATTGGCTAATATTGTTTATTTTTTTGCTTTTATATTTGCCCTTTTGAACGTCTGCTTCAATGTCTGACGGTCTGTTGATTAAACACTATTATTAGTGTACCACATTATTTATGTTGTAATTCAATGAAAGACGAACGACCACCAACAACCCTCTTTTTTAATGCACAAACTCTCACTGAATGTGACAAAAAAGCTAATGACCATTTCTACTCTTAACAAATTGCAAGAGTTCATAATGAGGGGTTAGAGATGCCTATGAGGCTGCTGATGGTGGTGTGTTGCAGCTTTTTTTACTGTCGTTGGTGCATGCAACTTTGAATAAATACGAATACAATTTGTCAAAAAAAAAAAAGAAAAAAGGAAAGCATAGAGAAAAGAGTAGAGATTTGCTGACAAATATAAATTGCATTGCCACTGCAGTAGATTCACACATTCACACACACACATTCAAAAAACAGAGGATGAGCCTTAAGTAGAATTCAGCAGTGGAGTTTAATTTCAATGTCGCATTGTTACTGTTTCTGCTACTCTGGCTGCTTGGTCTGCGTGTGTGTGGTAAATATTTTCAGACACGTATTTCCAGCCACGAAAAATCACAACAATTTCATTGTAAACTTTAGGGAGACAATCATCTGCAACAATGTTGTATTTCGATATGTTGTTACCGACAATACCTACTCCTTTTATTTTCGGTTCAATTCTTTATTTCTTTTTTTTTTGGGTTTTTATATTTTGTTCTTTTGCTGCGTTGTTATAGTGATGGGCATGACACTCTATACTTTATAGAAATATACAGCAGCATCGAAAAGCATTCATTTTAACTGATTTCATGGTGTTACAAAAAAAAGTGGGAAACAAGAATAAAACCAATACAAAATGAAATTGCACTCATCGTAACACAACGCTACAAAATAATCATCAACAGATACAAAGATTCAAGGTAGTACAGCCATAGCTATAAGGATAATAGAACAACGACCTGTTATACGGGGATGAGACACAGACAAATAATACAGCCACAAGACAATATAAATCGGAAGGAAGGAAATGTAAGAAAAGTTAACTGCATGTTAAAATGCAACAAAATAACCAAAAAAAAAACCAAAATTGATGAAACACTGCACACAGGATAATCATGTCTCCCATACTATCCTTGCACGTTAGGGATTACTTTTTCTCTGGTTTTCTTCTTTGCCTCTATATTTTTCTCATGTCTTACCATTTTTCTCTTGTTCTGAAGATGAAGTGTTAATGTTGCAAGTGATGTTAACGATGCTATACAATGAACATGTTTTTACACTTTTAAAATCTCGGTTAACTTAAGTAAGGATAAGAAGTTTTTACTCTTAACTCTAATGGCTTGCTCCAATTCACATAAGACATGCAATTGTATGCTACTGCAGCCAGGCAATTAAAAGTGATTATTTTCTTTGTACCGTTTAAATATTTTTATGTAATATAAAATAGCATGGTTTATATAGAGTAGCATAAGATATAAATCTGGTTTATATAGAGTAGCATGTGCTTTAAACCAGTTTTATATAGAATAGCATGAGCTATAAACCAGGTTTATATAGAATAACATGAGCTATAAACCAGGTTTATAAAGAATAGCATGAGATATAAACCCGGTTTATATAGAATATCATGGGATATAAACCCGGTTTATATAGAAAAGCAAGAGATATAAACCCGGTTTATATAGAATAGTATGGGATATAAACCCGGTTTATATAGAATAGCATGAGATATAAACCCGGTTTATATAGAATAGCATGAGATATAAACCCGGTTTATATAGAATAGCATGAGATATAAACCCGGTTTATATAGAATAGCATGGCATACAAACTAGGTTTATATAGGATAGCATGGCATGCAAACTAGGTTTATATAGAAAAGCATGGCATGCAAACTAGGTTTATATGGAATGAAGATATAAACTAGGTTTATATGGAACAGCATGTGATATAAACCAGGTTTATATGGAATAGCGTGTGATATAAACCAGGTTTATATGGAATAGCATGTAATATAAACCAGGTTTATATGGAATAGCATGTGATATAAACCAGGTTTATGTGGAATAGCATGTGATATAAACCAGGTTTATATGGAATAGCATGTGATATAAACCAGGTTTATATGGAATAGCATGTGATATACACCAGGTTTATAGGGAATAGCATGTGATATAAACCAGGTTTATATAAAATTGCATGTGATAAAAACTTTATGTAAAATAGCTTGAATAGCGAATTGAATTTCACCCATTAATCATTTTAAACTCAAAAAAGTTCTCTCATTTCATTTCTACGGGTAAAATATCCTTTCAAATTACCCCCAATTTGACTCGCAGCTGTCAATTATTTATTTAAATCTTGGGAGACAACATTACGATATTTTTTGTATTTTTTCTTCTCTGTTTTATTTTTTGGGTTTTGTGCCAAAATTAAGTCTCATGGGAGTTGTTTTTTTTGCTCTGCTCATTACTTTAATTTTACTTCTTAGTATTGGCAACAAAAACGTATTTTTTTTAAGCGTGTACGGCCAGGAAATTTTTGTTTAAGGGTGGCTAATGATACAGCATTAGCAATTTAAATTTAACCACCCATTTAAGCTTTAAGGCTTCTTTTCAAAAGAAAATCCTTGTAAGTATTGATTTTCTTTTTCTGGGATTATTACTTGCCTATTCAAATAAGGAACTCTTATCGGATTAGTAGTAGGGGTGAGTGTAAAGACATTAGAATTTAAATTTTATTTAAAAAAAAATTGAAATTCTCTTAAAGCCTTGAAAGCTTTGAAGAAGCACTTTAAGAAGAAGCAAAAAATAAAAGAAATTCTGAAAAAAATTCTGAAACAAATGGCATTTAACACTTTTTTGGCAATCTATTTGAACATAAAAGCATTAAGAATCAGTTGGGGATTATCTTTAATAAAAAACAAAAAAATTGTGCAATCGTCATCATCACCAGCATTTCTGTTTCGTTTAACGTTGTCATTACAATTCAAAGCCCTATTTGATCACTGAAGCAACAAACCAATCAATGTTGTTGCCAAAAACGAATAAAAAACTGAAAAAAAAATTGGAAAAGATTTTCCAATATTATCCCCCCTTTTTCTTTGTTGTCAGGACATGTGGAATGGTAGAAAAAAATGCAATTTTTACGCGTATGTTTTAAATGTTTTCCGATAGATTTCAATCTACTCCTTCCTACTCTACGACTCTCTTACAAACTACCACCGCAAAAATTGTTACCAAAGCTCGTTTAAATCATAATAACACACACAACCCCATATAAACCACCCCTGCCTAGCTATCGCCTAGCCTATCCCAACCATCTCTAACCTTGTCTATAGATGTTGGCATAAATGGTTGAATGTCTGATGCAAACTTGATTAAATGAAACCTTGTCGTTAGGAAAACTTTTCCCCTTTTTTCTGTTATTTTACTGCCAACATATAAATTTTTTTTTTTAAATTATCATTCGTGTAATGGTCATAGACATGTTACCAACGAGAGTCATAAAAAAGCCGGACAAAAAATACAAAATATAACCCTGATTTCCTATACGTTAGTATGGCCAACACAAAGAAAAATTGCCATTGAATCCAATAAACTAAAATAGAAGCTGTCGAATTGATAAAAAGCAATCATCATCATCGTCATCATACTGTTACGTACAAACATTTATATTTTTCCCCTCTTTCCCCTTCTTCTCCTTCGGAAAATTATTCTAGAAAAGGGGAGAAATGGTGGTAATTGTATGAAAAGGTCGTACGTGTTGTTTCAAAATCTATGCAACGCTTACAATTTTTTTATTTTTTGCTTAAAACTGGGCAAAATTACAAATTCTAGTAAAAAATTGAATTGAAAACACATGGTTGAAAAAAAGTACCAAAAGCAAAAAAGTACTATTTTAATAAAAATCTAAGTACCAAATTTTAAATTCATAAAATACTTATTTTTTGCCATTCAATCTTAAAATTAATTGTTTACAAAGGAACTTGGTTAGTAAAAAGTACTTTTTATACGTTCTGTTCATAAGTACTTCTTATACTTTCTGTTTATAAGTACTTTTTATACTTTCTTTTTCTAAACAGTACTTTTTATACTTTTTTTTATAAAAAGAATTTTTTTTATAAATTTTTTATATATTTTTTTTTATTAAAAGTACTTTTTATTTATTTTTATTAAAAGTACTTTTTTCGTTCTAAAAGGTAATTTTATACTTCTAATACTTCTTTCTTTCTAAAAATTACTTTTTGTACTTTTTTTTATAAAAAGTACTTTTTATACTTTTTATACTTCTTTTTTTTATAAAAGTACTTTTTATACTTTTTTATAAAAAGTACTTTTTATATAAAAGTACCAAAATTTGTAAAAACAAATGCATTGAAGAATCTGTACTATATATGTATAAACTTTCCACAATTCAAGAAAGTATCGGCAGAATATATCGTTGGCATTTCAAACTGCTTTAATCTGCCATTATTTTGTTTGAATTCGGAACCAATTTTGTGGAATTTATTGGGCTATATTTGGGAATCTTCTCAAATTTTGTATACTTTAATGAACATGGTCTTTAATAAACCTTGTATGCTGTTTTACGATTCATGAAGGACTAGAATATGGATATGGGAATGGGTGCTGGTATCTGTCCCAGAGTTTGAATTAATCCGAATGCCAGAACCGCTCTGCTTAGCAAGCGCCAACTTACGCCCTACAAGATTATATGGTAATGGTGTAAAATCTTGCCTATGATCCAATGGAAGTTTAATGTCTGGCGATTAGGGTTCATTCTAGGCGATTAGAATATATCGATATTCATATCATATCTCAATTTCTTAACAATTATTATTATTGGTCCCCAGAAATATTTAAGCAATGCATTGAAAATTAATTTCATATTTTGAGTTAAAGGCCTATTTAGTGTATTATAATAACGATTCTATTTGCCAAAATCAGCCAGAGAGGGCTCAGTCTACAACTATAACGACAAATTACAGAAACCATAAGTTAAGTCCGTATATTGTTGCACACAGACTTTATATTGTACAATAAAAACAAATAAATAAAACAATATCTAAAGTGGTGGCCACGAATTTAAGACACGACATATGATGGACTTATTTGTGATAATTTTGTGATAATTGAGAAATCTCAAGAAACCCATGATATTTTGGAAAAATATACTTTGGTGTTTTGCCGCTTCGGCTCTGATGGAAAGCAGTACGTCTGGCGCCCACCAAACCTAGAGCATCATCCAAAGTACACCCTAAAAACAACATGGTGGTGGAAATGTGACGGTGTGGGCAGCATTTTCCTGGCATGGTGTAGGTCCCATTTACAAGATAAATTCTAAAATGGACCACCATGTTTCCAAAAATATTGTAACAGACACAATGATACCATTCGCTGAAGGCAACATGCCTCCAATATAGAAATTTATGCATGATAATGACCCTAAGCACATTTCACGTCTAGTGAAGAGTTGCCTGGAAGAAAACGATATCATTGTTCTTAAGTGGCCAGCTCAATCCCCGGACCTCAATCCAATTGAGAACTTGTGGAATGATGTTGAGGAATATGTACGAACAGTTAAACAAAAAATTCAAGCGATTTGTGGGAAGAAATCCAAAGAGTTTGGTACGCAATTCCAAAGCAACGTTATGTGGCATTAGTCGAAAGTTTACCCGGGAGATGTGCTGCTGTGATGAAAAATAAAGGATTTCCCACTAAATAATAGGTTTTTTTTTATGAAGCTGAGCTTAATTTAGAGAATAGTGTTATATTATGCCTATTCTTAAATTCGTGACCAGGTAAAATTTGTGTTTATGTATATAATATGTAAATAAAAATTCTTAACCGAATATAGGTAAGAAAATATTATTAATTTTTCTTCATAACATTACTAAAATCCTAAAAAAATATCATGGACCCATAATTTTTTCGATAAAATGTAAAAATTATCTCAAATAACTCAGTCATATGTCGTCTCTTAAATTCGTGGCCACCACTGTATATATTGTCAGCATTTTACAGTAAAATAAACATCGTGTCCATAGATTGTCGGCCACACACTTTCTGTTATAAATATTATTTTTATTAAATTAAATAATTAAATAAAATATAAAAAGGTGTCCACATATGGTCGGCTGTACGTTTTATATTTTACAATAAAATAAAAAAAATCGAGAATAATATATTGTCGGCCATAGAATTTATATTTTACAATAATATATTACAATTATAAATAAATGTCCATATATTGTTGGCCACCCATTTTATTATTATACAGTGGAATAAAATATCATTCTCTTGTTCTGTTGACTATGCATTCTATAATTTCTTTCGGTTATACAATTAATAGTCTGCTTGAAAACAAATACGAAATTAAATGTCCAGATATTACAGGCCACACATTGTATTTTACAATACAATAAATAATCATGTCCGTGTATTATTGGACACATTCTTTATACCTACTTTACTTTCGTATTGGCTAAAAACTTTATATTTTATGAAATGCTCATGAACACATACTATAAGTGTTGGCCACACACTGTGTGTACTATGTATTACAACAAAAATCAGTAAAACTTCAAATTTGTATCATAATAATAATAAACACACCGAAAAAAATCAAAAATTCAAAACGAAAAGAGAGGAACAAAAAAAGAATACCAACCAATATTCGTTCCATATGGTGAAAAACTCGTTTTCGAAAAACTAAACTAAAAACAAACACAGAAACAAAAACAAAAACAAATAACCATGAATTTTGTTGCGCTCAGCTCATCATCATCAGTTCAAAATTCAATGTTTTTCTTATACATTTACGTTCTCTTGTATCTGTTGTTGCTGTTTATAAAAATATAATTTTTGTTGTTGTTATTTTATAGTAAATTTTAGCAAAGAAATTTGAGCTGATTTAAGTGGTTTATTATTATAGTATTTGCGTGTGTGTGTTTGTAAAACTCAAACTGTGTTTGTTGTTGATTAAATCGAAAAAAAAGGAAAAATGAACCGAGAGCCAACGGCAAACCAAATACTAAACTATCATCACTGGCTCTCCCTTTTTCTCTTTCCCTCTCTCTCTCTTTAATTGGTGTTTTTTTACCGTGGCTCTCTGCTTTATTTTTTTTTTGTTAAGGAAATTAGTATTTTAAAACTGGTTTTTAGTTTATTTTTGTTTACATATGGACGCTTCCTCTCTTTTGCTTTTTTCTTTACTTTTATTAAAACCAAAAATTTTTTTTATTTATTTTTATCGGTACTTGCTTTTCATCTGGAGGCTGTACTTGTAAATAATAACAACAAAAACAACAACAACAATATTAAAATAATATATCAAAAACAAAGTGAAAAGTAGTAAACGAATGTAAGAAATGAGAACAAAAATTGAGGAGTTTAGAGGAGAAAGAAGGTTTATTTTTTATTTTTATATTGTATGGAAATAGGCCCGTAAACTAAAACTAGTATTTTTTTTTATAAGAATTGTTTTGGTTTTTTTTCGATATATTGCTCGTTGGAAAATCCTTTTTGATGTTTATTATTCCGTGAAACAGTCCGACGGAAAAAATTAAGAACAGTAGCACATCGCTGTAACGTAAAGCTTTGTGCCAGCTTGGATTGATTCTGATCTCTACTGTTAACAATTAAGGGGGCCGAAGCAAGCAATTCAATCAAAACGTCCAAAAATGATCAACAATGTTCCATCATGGCAACCCTTGACCACAACCGTTATGGATGGCCTAGCGTAAACTGAGATAATTATGCTGTTTAGTTTTGATACATCCACCATATAATTCGGACCTTTAAACTTCAGATTAATAGGTATGTTGTGATGCCACAACTCAATATCTAACATTGGTATCAAACAGTCCCTAAATTATCTTCGCTATTGCGATGATAAGCTAAAGTGACTGGACATGAGAGGCCAAGAATCTTCTCCTCGCAAAAAATATGCATTTCTGAACGAGGTTAACCATCCTCCTTACACCCACAGCATCAGCGAACGTTATTCTACGGAATGCCAAGTCTAACTAATAGTACGGTGGATGACCATGTTGTTGTCGCCGTAGTCTAGTAGGTAGTGTGTTGGCTTTTTAGACGTAAAGCCCGAGTTCAAACCCCAGGTCGGACATCAAAACGAAATATGAACAAAAAAAATTTCTTCGGCGACTTTCTCTCATCAGATTTCTGGCAAAAACTCTGAGAGTAAATAAACCTGCCATGAAAAAGTTTCTCAAAAGTCTGTCGTTCGGAGTCGATGTTAAACTGTAGGTCCCGCCAATTATGCATAAAATTAAGGCACATAACATGAGTGGTGTGAGAAGCTAGGACGCAATCGTGACTGAACGATTGTAATGGCCAATTATGTATGTATGTATGCATGTATGTATGACCATGTAGATCCTAGCAATTTTGCATTCTACCCTCATACTATCAATGAACTTGTCTCTCCCTATACTACGACCAGAGTATATCCAGCTTAACTGAGGCAATCGATGGCATTCACGAGGTACTGTAGTTACCGTACTAACCAGATAATTAAAAAAAGTTCAGCGACTTCGTTACGCGCGGACGGATAATATGTTGAGTTCTTCCCCGCCCTGAATCAGTTTGTGTTTTAAAGGTCACCGCAATAAGCTCTTTACGCTTTTCTCACTTCACACTACGAAAATAATAAAGAATATGTACTTGTTTTTCTTGGGATCATTGCCCCCTTTCGGTGTTTTTTCAGCAGCTACGAAACATTTTATTTTTACGTGCGAAAAACATAGTTGAGCTGAGCTCTACGTCTTCCTTAATGGCATTTTAACTGGGAACTATGTTTTTTGACCAAAATGTTGATGCCCATGGTAAGAGTGTTTGAAATGGTTTGGAATGAGAAGTTTTATAGACTCCCGACGAGCATCTTGGCTCTCACACACCATGGTTTAATCGCTCCTGTGAACTTACATTCAAATTCAGAGCGAAAGCATTCAGAAATTGATGTGATAATAAGAAGGCGAGAATTTCAAGTGCCGCGATACTAAAGAGCCAAGAATTCTGTACTACCAACGTCTTCGTGCTAAAGCTTTCTTTAACGACAGTTTACCGTTGTGTCGAAGACTTGCCTAAGGTCTATAACCACAAGATCAAAGCAGGAGCGATTTGTCTAGAACACACACTGTTGCTTTCGGAATATAGCAATCACTGTATAACATACATATTCATATACAAGGTTTGCAAAGTTATCTCCTCTGTCCCTATTCTGCTTACAAACAGCTACCACAGTGTTACTTTCGCTCCTTTTTCTCTTTCTTTGCCGATTTTTTGCTCTTTACTGTTTTCCATTCTTCATTCACTAATGTTTCCTTGAGCTGTGTCGTGTCTGCCGGTTTTCCTCTTGGCCTCTTTTCCGGGCGGTTCCCCCGGCCTTGAGGCGCCTCTCTTGTTGAGGGAACTTATAGGTGTGGAGACATCACAGTCGTTCCTGTTATTCTTGATGCTCTCAAGGGCCTTACTCGCTTCCTTTTCCTTTTCTGCAGTCTTTCAGTTTTCTCTATAGCTCCTCATTACGTCAATGGGCTCCTCTAATTCCGATATTCCGCTCTGAACTTCCATGCGGTTGTTCCTTGCCCTCGTCATTGCCACTCTAATCTTGCGGATAACACTTTGGCACTTAGTAAGGGTCTCCTCCTCTGAGTCTCTCATCTTGCATATAAACTCCTGTCTAGGGGCACTGTGCCCCAAAAGCGGTTTCTCTGTTCCACTATGCACCGGTTGCGTTGCGTGCGATTGCGAACCCTCCTGCACTGATGCTGGTGTCGTGCCACCTCTTTCAATCCCAGTGCTCCTCGCAGATGTATACTGAAGGTTCGCCGTTGCCTGGGATTTTTTCGCTGGTGATCGCCTGATTTTCGATCTGCTCATAAAGGCAATCTCACCCTGCATCATATCTTCCATTTCTAATATTCGTTTATTCATTTCTTTTCATTCGGGTTCCATCTTCAAGCCGCTATCTCGTATCGGCTATGCAGTTGTCCCTTAAAGACCCCGAGGGGGCCTGTGGCAATCAGTGATGTCCGCGCAAGGGGTTGACGCAAATCCTCACGAGAGTTTGGTCGGACACTAATTAGGAGTCATCTCAACTAAACCTGCATCACCAACTGTTTAAATGGAGACTATAATCGAACGTATTTGAATCGAACGTATAGATGCACCTTTGTGGCATAAATTTTTAAATAGCTTGGGGCTTTGTTGGGTTTAAATGTTTTAATAGAGATTTTTGACCTCATCCTGTTTTTAACGGCTTGAAGATAGCCCTCCATTGGTCGTGTTAATCGTATTTTGGGCTGCTAAGAATAGACTTCAAATAATCCAAGCTTTTGCTACAATTGCTTGAGCTTGATTCGTCTGCTTGTTAATCCATATATTTCCACGTCCATTTTAAAATGTGTACACCCTTTTATTATTACGTTGTATAGAAATGATTTTTCAAACGCAAACTTAACCGCCAAACTAAAAACAGAAAACTTTTGATATTTAAATAAAACATAGAGGCAGACAGCAAGCCAGCCAGTAGACAGACCCTCGTTTTGTTAATGAAAGAAAAAAGCTACGTTTTATTGTAACCCCCTTTAACAATAAAATACCAACACTTTGTTTAATTTCCTTTTTTTTTCAAAACAACTAAAGGCCGAACGAACGACCCTTTTTTCGAAAACTCCAGTCACCCAAAAAATTATTACAATAGAGAGAGTATAAAGAGAGAGAGAGATAGAGAAGACTTTTGGACAAAAAGGTGCTGAATTCTTTTCAAATTTAAATTGTTGCAAAATTTTGCCATTCATGGTAATGAATTTATTATGAAAAGAACAAACGAAACCCTTCCTGTGCCTTTCAGCATTCAAGACAAAAGAAAAAATTCTTTCAAAATTTCAATTTCAATACAATACAGTAGCCAAAGCAAAAACTGTAACACTTTTCATTATCCATCATTGATCAACAAACACAAAGTCTTTGAGATTTGAGTTCTTTTGAAGCGAACCTATTGTCTGAAAATATGCCCGACTGTCTGTCTGTCTGTGTGATCTTCTTGTTAACTTTGAAAAGAGCTTCTTTTCTTTTGATTTTTATTGAAATTCTTTTTCTGTGGTTTTTTTTTTTGTGAAATTTAAAATCCATTTAAAAGAGTCGAGTATTTCAGCAAATAATCTGACAGCAAATTAAGATACAACAAAACTGTTGATTTACGATGGGAAAAATTAGGATAATCAAGATCTCTTGATAAAGATCTGTGTTTTATAAAGGTAAAATGTCAAGAAGAATATTTTAAAAGATAATTTGAGACATAAATATCTTAACCACCAGGGGATAGTCGATAGTAAGTTGAATATTGCCAGAGGAATCTATAGAGAAACACTAAAGGATGACAAGGATTTCGAAGTCAAGATCATGTACAGACTTCTGCAGGACATTAGTAATCTTTTGAGTGAAGTTTAGGGCAACAGTGGCAGTTAGGGTACTGTCTTCTCATTGTCCAATCGGGTATTGCCGTAGGAATCTAGAGAGGGGCACTAAAGGATGAGAAGGATATCGCTATCAAGATCATGTACAGCCTTCTGCAGGACATCAGTAATCTTTTGAGTAAAGTTTAGGGCAATAGTGGCAGGTAGGGTACTGTCCTCTCATTGAACAATCGGATTTATCATATTGTTACGTTTTTACCCTTTTAAAAAGGTTTAAAATATGAGTTCGTAGATTGCAAATAAAATAAATTTGTATTTAATTTTAAATCAATTCTTTATTGCTCGCACAATTCCGTGTGCCACCTTTGGCAGAATTGATTTACACAACAACAATTTGTTTTGTTATTCTTTTTGTACACTCGTTCGTTAGATCTTCACACACTAAGATCTTCATACCACGATTCTCTTTACACACAACGTGTCTTCACACAAGACTGACTGAATTCTTTCTCTTCTCGTTGCTCGCTTTGCCTTATATTTTATATACATAGCTGGATGAATACTCTCGAAGTAAAATGACTGCCTTTGCGAAATATCTAAAAATGTAAACAAGTTATTTTCATTATTGTTGTTTGTGTATCTTGTTTACATTTGTCCTTGCAGTGTTGTTGTTGCTTGTTTACAATTTGTTTTCCTTATTGTTGTTTGTGTATCTTGTTTACATTTGTCCTTGCAGTGTTGTTGTTGCTTGTTTACAAGTTGTTTATTATATTCTTGTTTATTCATCGATCATGTAAACAAGTCCATTGTTTTGTTATTGTAGCTTTTCTGTGATCACGTAAACAAGTCCATTGTTTTGTTTTTGGAGCTTTTGTTTATCATTTTAATAACACCATTCCCACTTTCGTAACAATATAATGACCACCCAGAGAACGTCAACAAAATATTTACTCATGTATCCAGTTCACTCAATGAAGTCAGATTTGGGGAACGTAAATAAAACAGACTATGTGTGAGATATCGCAGACATTTTTGATGTGTTTGGCAAAGAGGTCAGTTGTGGCTCGTAGTTTATTCGCATATACCTGCGACTTAAGAAAATCCCACAAGAAAGAGTCTAAAGGGGATCAAAGTTCACACCACCTCCAAGTCCTTAAATCGCACGTGCGGGATATCCGATGTTAGCGTTCTAAAGTTCCTGTTGGACGTGATGGAACATATGTTGGATAAACTAAAGTACTGCTTTTTACTACACCTGTTATTGTATTACATTTTCACTTCTGTAAATTTCATTCAAAAAATTCTATTAAAATTGAAGATCATTCCATTAAAAATCTTTTTTAAATTCCTAAATACTCCTACTTTTTGTGCCAAAATACCCACTATTATTATTTTTTCTTATAATTCACTGTCTTATTAAAAATATGACATAGTTTCTTTTTGTGATCATCATAATTACTTATTTTTACAATATTTCCACACAATTTTATTTTTTGATGACACCATAATTAATGCCTTATATGATGGATGGATGGATGTATGGCGGCCCCTATCATAAATTAATTTCCACACTAAAGACATTTTAATCACGCCATCAAAAGGAAAATTATCTTTTATCTACACGTTTATTTTGATTTATTGTGGTCGTATAACAGTAAAACACTTTTCCCACGTTTTATTTTTATCTTTTTTTTCATTTATTTATTTATTTAAATAATTAAATTTAAATTGAATTTTAAAGCAAGGGGGAGGGGGCACCCTATGCTTTTTTATTTACAAATGTTTTATTAATAGATTCGTGTTGGCATGTGTGTGTTTCGAACTGGCATAACGGTAATATGTCAGGATGGCCGAGCGGTCTAAGGCGCCAGACTCAAGTGCAAACTTACTCTGTTTGAACAGAGTTCTATACGAGCGTTCTGGTCCTCTCTGAGGGCGTGGGTTCGAATCCCACTTCTGACAAGAATTTTTTTCCTAAATTTTTTTATTTTTTTTTTATATTTTTATTTTTATTTTTTTATTGTTTTATTATTTTATTTTTATTATTAAATTTTAATGCTTTTATTTATATTCCTTGGTAATTTTTTATAAGTTTTTATTTTATACTATATATTTTTCAAATTATATACATTTACAAATACATATTTTTATTAATTTTTCTTTTATTATATTTTTTAATAATTAATTTTTTATTTTTTAGTTTTTTTTTAATATTTTATAATTTTTTTTGTTTATTGTTAAATATTTTTTACAGTTCTATTTCTTTTTTAATGTTTTTTATTTGTCTTTTAATTTTCTTTTTTGTTTTTTAAAATTTTTTTTGTTAATATTTAATTATTTTTTTACGGAATTATTATCAATTATTTAAATGATTATTTATATAAAAATTATTTGATTTATTATCTACAAAAACAAATTATTAATTAAATTAATTTTGTTGTTAAAAAATAATTAAAATTTTTTAGTTTTTAGAATCTATTTTCTTAGTCAACCATATCATACGCTACATTGATCCATATCTCAGCATAAGTCAGGATGGCCGAGCGGTCTAAGGCGCCAGACTCAAGTGTAATAACTTGCTCTGTCTCAACGGAGTTCATACGAGCGTTCTGGTCCTCTCTGAGGGCGTGGGTTCGAATCCCACTTCTGACAAGAATTTTTTTTTTTCCAAATTTTTAAAGCTACAAAACTAGTAAGGATCAAAATTTTCTTTCTTAGAGTGCTATGAATATAAAAGAGTTCTTTTTTTGTCCAAAATATGATATGAACTTTTATTACAATTTTAGTTTTTAAATAACTATTTGTTGAACACCGTTATATGTCAGGATGGCCGAGCGGTCTAAGGCGCCAGACTCAAGTGCAAACTTGCTCTGTCCTAACAGAGTTCTAAATGAGCGTTCTGGTCCTCTCTGAGGGCGTGGGTTCGAATCCCACTTCTGACAAAGAATATTTTCTTAGTTTTAATATTCAGACTAAAAATATAATGAGGGCCCCCTGCCTTGCCTTTGAGAAAGACCTATAATGAGGACTCATTGCTGCAGTTCTTTCTAAAGTATTGAATAAAAACTCATATTTGTTGAATTGTGAAAAATTTTAATTTAGAACACTAAGTGTTTGCAAGTCCAAGTAGTGGACAATAAAAGCTTGTTCTGTTCTATGCTAACAGATTTTATCAAAGGATTATCAGGGGTTCTTGAATCCATCTGTTGATGAATTCTGCTAGAATTTTCAAGAAAAGGTATTATGGTCTTGAAAAAACTTCTGTCGATATTTTTTTTCCGATTTTTAGTTACTCTTGGGAATCTTTGGTGTAGCTTATGGGGTTGGTGAATGCAAAAGACTTAACATGTCAGGATGGCCGAGCGGTCTAAGGCGCCAGACTCAAGTGCAAACTTGCTCTGTTCTAACAGAGTTGTGTATTAAGAGCGTTCTGGTCCTCTCTGAGGGCGTGGGTTCGAATCCCACTTCTGACAAGAATTATTTTCTTGAATTTTTGTTGAATTTGATATAATTTCTGGAGGCGTTTTCCAGCCCATCCGATAAGAAAGGATATTTGTCGACTAAAACAAAGTTTGTACTCAAACAGGTTTTATAAGCATGCTTTGAGTCCATCTTCCTTATTTACTAAAATAGTCTTGAAAACAAGAACTCGACATTTAAAGATTTTGTGAGCCGGTATACAAATTTCAAGTAATGCAGGGGAGGAACGATGTTCACATCTGGGAAATTAGTACCAGCCTTATCTAATTTAGCAAAGACTGAGTTTCCCTCATAACTTGCATGAGGACGCACCCAAGCAGAGGTTAATTCGCCATTTTACTTAAGATGAATGCCATGCAGACTCTATTAAGGTTTTCAAAGTTGTTTGCGAAATTCGGAATATCACAGTCGTACATTTGCGGTAATACTAAACAATCCAATCTGGTCGCTGAAAGCAAGGCTAACCCAGATATAAAAACAACTTTAATATTCCTTTAATGAGTAAGGTTCTATCCTTGACTGACACTCAATCGTAACAGAGAAAAATACTCGGTAATACCGAGATCGGTTCAGAACACGATAAATGGTAGGTACTACAGTAACCCTACAGTCTAAATCTAATCAAATGTTTGTAGATGATGTACAAGCCACATTATTGGAAGTCCCATCTTCTCAAACCAATCTTAGGTTTTGTTTTGGATTGAGTCCATACGATAGGGAAAATAAATTTTCAAATGAGGGGCTATGAAGTTCGTTGTGGTAGGATGAGGAAGTTCCTCCAGATCACATTCCAGTAACGCTCTGCTTAAAAGCTTTAATTTTTTATCACCTTTTTCGCTGTAAGGATCAATGGGTAGACTTTCTGTAGAAGTTCTGCCAAACATTTTAATGATAAAAATGCCCCACGATCTTAAAGCACTTTCTTTAACAAGCAAGGGTTTACAGCAGGGGTGCCCAAAAGTTCCTTATGGAAGTGCAAACACCAATCCATTTAAAGAAAAACTAATTTTTATTAAATATTTTTTGTTGTGAAAACTAATACATACAAAGAAAAAAAAAAACAAAAATACTTCATATATTTATTTCATATACGTACACGGCAAAAAATATTGATTTCCATTTTTTGTAAAAATTATCTGAAATGAAAAAGAAGTTAGTGCATGTAAATTTTATTTCAAACTCGTACTTATCTATCGAAATTTCCTTCAAGTCTTCCATGACCCTTCCAACAAATTATCCAAATTTATGTCTACATCAGTTGTAGATATTTTTAATAAGGCCTCCAAATTTTCGTTCCTCATTCTACTTCTATGTTTGTTTTTAATTAATTTTAATTTTGAAAATGCACTTTCACAAATGTATGTACTACCAAACATGGAATACAATCTTAAAATTTCTTTTTGAACTAAAGGGTATTTATTTGGTTTTAAAACTTTCCAAAAATCAATGCCACTTAAGTTAGAAATTTTAAGTTCAGAGTCACATTGCAGATTACATAGCTCCATTTGTAGCTCAGGCTTTTGATTGTATATGCTACATGTCATTGGAGTAAAAAAAAGGGCTGTCATTTGCTTAATGCTGTCAAAATCTTTAAATCTTTTTTCAAATCTCCAAAATGACTTAAATAATTAAAAAAATTAAAATTTTTAATTTTGTACTCATCATTTAAAATAGTTTTTAAGCGTGGAAAGTGGAACATTTTATCCGTATTTAAACCATATATTAGAATATCTATCTTTTTAAGAAAGCCTTCGATTATGTCAACCAAATCAAAAATAGATTTGTTTTTGCCTTGAAGGGAAATATTAATGTTATTTAGGTGAGTTGTTAAGTCCGTTAAAAATGCTAGGTCTATGTTAAACGCTTGAGATTTAATTTCGTCTAAAAACTCAAAATTTTTCGGTTCTAATTCTAAAAACTCAACAACTTCCCTTCGCACCTCAAAAAAACGTTCAAGGCATTTTCCTCTACTTAGCCATCTCACCTCAGTAAACATAAGTAGATCTTCATACTGATTTTCGCATTCCTCAAGGAATTTCTTAAACTTACGATGAGCTAACGAATTGTGTCCACCTCTAATTTTGTTGACTATTTTTACCACAACATTAATTGTGTGGACACAATTCGTCCATTTAGCACACAATGACTCCTGGTGAATTATACAGTGGAACGAAGGAACCTCAATACCATTTTTAATCAACTGCCCAATAAAGCCGTCCTTTTTACCAAGCATTGCGTGAGCACCATCTGTACATATGGCTGTTAATTTTGCCGATTCTGTTTTTATTCCCAACCTTCCGTTTACCGCGTCAAAAATGTCAATATCTCTCGTATTTCGATGGAGCGGAATCAGTGCAAAAATTTCCTCGTCTACATTAAAATTATTGTCAACCTTTCTTATGGCTAGTATAAGTTGACTTATGTCAGAAATATCGCATGATTCATCCAACGCAAGAGAGTAGTATGTACATAGCTTGAATTTTTTTTCTAGAATCGAGTCCACGTACTTGTTAATTTCTTCGATTCTGCGGGTCACTGTGTTTCGTGACAAAGGAACTTTTTCAATTGAATCTGTCAATAAATTTCCACTTTCTCCAAAACAAGATAGCATTTCCTTACAAACTTTTTTAATATAAATGCCATCAGAAAACGGTTTAAAGTTCTGAGCAATTTTTAAGCTTGCAATATACGATGCTTTTAGAGGTCCAGAATAAGTATCATTTGACTGAAAATTGAGACGCTGCATGTTTATTTGCTCATCATAACTTGTATTGTATTGTATGTACTCCAAGATTCGGAGCACATCATGAACCAAAAAAGACTTTTTAAAGTCAGCAACTAGTTGTTCTCTTGATCCTAATACTACGTAATCTGCATGAAATGCCTTAAAATGCCTTTCAAAACTATATTTAGTGTTACTTTGATTTATTTGGAAGCATATTAAACATTGTGCTTCACCCTTAAAATTATAAATAAAAAAAAATCATTTTCCAATTTATTTTCTAAATCCATTTTGCAAAGATAGTAAAATGCGAGTGATCATATAATAATTTTTCTGTGAACGTTTAAAATTTATAATTTCAAACTAAAACCTTTTTTTCCAAGTGTTTTTCAAACCAAACTTTTTTAAATGACGCATGAAAAACAAAAACAAAATCTACATTGATGATCGCTGTTGTCAATGTTTACCACCAAAGTATACGAAAGTGTTGCTGCTTCGTATACAATGAAGGAAGACGAAAACACTAACAAAGCAAAGTTGTTTGTGTTTTTGTATTTCTCGTGCTGAGTGTGCCCTATACGTATATAAAATACACAGCCTACTGCCAAGCGCATTTACAAAAACAAATGTGCATGAAGTGTATAGGGCTTGGGCACTACTGGTTTACAGTCTCCGAAATGTGGCCATATACAGTCAAAGAAAATAGTCTACGTACACCACTGTACTGAAAATTGAAAAAGATGTTATAGTGTTGTCAAAGACATTTACAATTAAGATTGTTTGAAGTAAAGCGAATTTAAAAAAATTTCCGGGAAAGAGTCTACCTACAGTGGTGTCTACTTACAGTGGTGTCTACATACAATGGTATATGTATGTAGACTTTTTTCTTTGACTGTAAGAATATGGATTACAGAGTTATACGAGACACCGATGAAAGGAAAGCGTTTTGCGACGATTGAGGAGATAAAAGAAAAATCGAAACAGGAACTGCTGGCGATACCAAAAAGTGCGTATATGGCTGAGATATCATGTTGCACAGCTAGTAACAGCAAAAATTATCCATGTACTCATTTCACTGCTTGCACTGGAATGCAGTTTGACGTCAAAAATCAACATTTAATTTCGGATATTTCTTGAAAGATATTGAAGAGCTCTTATCAGTTGGAAGATGTGGGTTTGAAGATCACTTGAGACAAAAATTTTATTTTGAATATTTTTTTTGAAAATATTTTTTAAGCGTGTTTCGTATTTATAGCGTCTTTGTTTAGAGGAAATAATGCCAGTCATTGTTGTGTTTTCCATAATTTCATAATTTCCTCTCTTCAAATGTACATATGTATGTATTTCGGTGTGACAGATAATTTATTTTTAATGACTTTCAACATTATACAACGAAATCTAAAAACGGTTTTTGTAAAATTATTAACAATTGTAACACACCATATTTGCCATTTGTTGTTGTCTATTCTGTCTATTGCTATTGCCATTATTAACTGTCATTCTCTAACAGCAACCGCTACACAATATCTTTGTATCTCTTTGTATCTAACTTAGATGTCGTGTTAATAATACTTTTTAAAAGTACATTTTAACTATAATTTACGATTTTTTTTTTCTTTTTTACAACGTTTGTATAATTGCCACACTGTAAAGCAGAATAAAAAGAGGAATTGAAGAAGAAGAAATTCTCAGTTTAATTTCTTAAAAGCCGACAAACACTGTTGGATGCTACTGTTTTACTGTTTTAATAGTATTTCGAAAGACAAACGGACAGACAGGTCGAAAGACAGACAGACGGTAGATTTAGAGCATCATCCAAAGTGAATTAAAAAATTTAAAAAAAAAACGTAGAGAAAGGTAAGAAAAGAGTTCTAAATTGACACGATGTTAACACAGAGATTCTAATAAAAATTTTGTGAAATATGTATGTGTGGTAAACAGTGGGAACTCTAAATGGGGAATAAGAACAACATTAGAAATGAAAAATTACAGCCTTGATAGCAATGCCAGCAAATAATAGTGTTACGTGGCAAGTTCTAGACTATAGGGTGGGAGAGGTGAAAGTATCTAAGCATCTGATATAAATATTTTTTAAACAATATGGCAACACGTAGCAGAACTATCGTCATACATTCCTTCGAACAGCCTGTTCGAACTGCAGTAGTATGCGATGAATGACCATTCCATTAAGGCAACAACGATAACAATCACTCCAATTCTTATCCATAGCAGCCCGTAGAGTCTAGTAATATTTCTTGTACACTCTTCCAGGCAATGAAGTTAAGCAACCATGTGAAAGGACCGAAGGATAAGAGTTTAACTGAGATAATTGTAACATCTTTGTGTTGTAACATGTCGGGCAATTTGAATACTGTATATGAGCTGGCGAGTTATTCCTATTCTACGAATCCATAAAAGAGTTACCTATGAATAATTCGACATTTCCCTGAGAAATCCCAGCATTCATTGACGGAGTTACATTCGTGAGGGAGTCAATCACAGCCTGGCTATCCCGCTAAATTAAGAAAATTTTCAGGGAAAATCTCATTACCAAAAAGCATTGCTACGTGTATGGTTGGTTATTTAAATGTGTTTTTCGGTCAATGCCCCGCATAGGCGCTGGTTAGGCTTTCTATATGATTTTCCTTTCCCATCCCTCAGTAATCATGACCTGCAAAATTTACTTTTGTTACTTTTGACTGAGTGCCTTAGTCAGTATTTCGTTCCCCGAAATATCGTCCTTCAACATGTCTCCGCTTCAATTTAACCCCAATTTTATCCACTTTTGGACGAATTCTGCTGCTTGCAAATGATTTGAAAGTCCCGCTTAACTGTGTTTCAATTATGTTTGAGGATCTTCTTGAATTTGACCACCATCTTCATGTACTTGGACCAGATTGACCTGAACGGTCTGTTTTTTGTATCAAACTCACCGCACAAACCAGTTCTAGCACTTTGAAATCGGTGGAATTTTCAGCTTCTGAAATCAATCGATATATTTTAGCTGTACTTGTACTTTAAAATGGTGGCTTAAATATTGACTTCCAATGCTACAAGATTAAGGGTCTGTTTCTGTAAAACAAGCGATATCAGACGAACAAAATGGAGACGTTCTGAGACGTCTGAAATCGTTTGTATTTCAAAATCAGGGGATTAAAGGTGCCATAAATATGTCTTCGATCATGCAAAATAGTTTTTTGCAGTCCATCGATTTAAATCGAAAGCTGCTCAATCGAATTATGCTGCAATTGCAAACGCTTTGCAATTGTTGCTTGAGTGGATCGCCATGATATGGATTAGTATTCTTAAGTTTGAATAAAAAAAAAACTCTTGTCAGAAGTGGGATTAGAAGCCACGCCCTCAAAGAGGACCAGAAAGCTCATATAGAACTCTGTTAGAACAGCGCCTTAGATCGCTCGGCCATCCGGACACATAACGGTAGTTTTATTCCATGAGACTCTTATATTTTCTTGAAGTAAGGAAGGAAACGTTTAAGAATTTAGGAAAATGAAGAATGACGACCAAAGTCGTTCGTCGAAAACCGTTTGCCTTACAGAAACAGGAGATTAGAGCGGCCATAAATAAATCGATTGTAAAGCATGTTAGATAAGCCATTTTATTGGAAACAAATGTCGTTAAATACGCCATGCAGAAGCAAATTATTTTTTGTTTCACTTTTTGTTGTTCTTATGAAGGCTCCACTGTATTTTTTTTCTTATGTTGTGACATCAAGATTTCACTGTAATTTTTTGCTTTCAGACATATTGTATGGAAGAGCGTAGTAAATGAAAATGTACTTTGTAATGTTTTATGAGTAAGCGGTACTTTTGTAGAACCTTTTTTTCTTCTTCTTGTTCCCTATGAATTAACCACAAAAAAGTCATGCATTTCAAGTGATTAAATTTCCTTGTGAGTAGAAAGGTCTGCTGACTAGTGGCTGGCTGGCTGGCATAGTTGCCAGTTTTCATTTGAAATTATCGTAAATTTTTATTATTTATTTCCAATTTCATTGGTAATGGTAATAAATTTTTTTGTGTAATAAAATATAAAATTAATGCGAATAATAAATAATTTAAATTGTATATGATTAAAGGTCGGTTGAAGCATTAAAAATTAATAATAAATTCGTCAGAAAAGGCGAGAATAGTTGATGTCGATGATTCGCTGTTGTTTTGGCGGAAAATAATTTTGAGTTCACAATAAAGTCTGGAGGTCTCATGAGTACTCTGTTCATGTTTTCAATCGTTGTTAAATTTAGAATTATTCTGGGTCTTTGAAAGTGATAACATTGCAATAGCACGGCCTCAATCCCAATGGTGATGCTGACAGAGGCGTGACTAGAGCGTTGTTTTCGACAAAATCAATCTGAAGTAGCGATGAGTTCTCATGTTGCAAGTCCTTTAACTCAGAACGTCTTTTTCTATGTTATACTCTAGAACAAGGGGTCTAAGGGCTTGTAAAGCATCTCTAGATCGAATTATAGCCTCAGATGTAATAGTCTAAGGGCTCCAAGGGTCCTAAAGCTTTGCCTAAGCAAAATTCTAAGTGATCCAAGGGTCGTAAAGCGTCTCTAGAACAAATTCCAGCCTCAGATATAATAGTCTAAGTGATCCAAGGGTCGTAAAGCGTCTCTAGAACAAATTACAGCTTCAGATATAATAGTCTAAGGGGTCCAAGGGTCGTAAAGCTTTGCCGAAGGAATTACAGCGTCAGATATAATAGTCTAAGCGGTCCAAGGGTTGTAAAGCGTCTCTATAACAAATTACAGCCTCAGATATAATAGTATAAGTGATCCAAGGGTCGTAAAGCGTCTCTAGAACAAATTCTAGCCTCAGATAAAATATTCTAAGTGATCCAAAGGTCGTAAAGCGTCTCTAGATCAAACTCTAGTCTCAGATATATAAATTCTAAGGGCTCCAAGAGTCGTAAAGCGTCTCTATAACAAATTAAGCCTCATATATAATAGACTAAGGGGTCCGAAGGTCGTAAAGTGTCTCTAGAGTAAATTACAGCCTCGAGATATAATATTCGAAGGGCTTCAAGGGTCGTCAACGTCTCTAGAACAAATTCTAGCCTCAGATATATAAATTCTAAGGGCTCCAAGGGTCGTAAAGCGTCTCTAAAACAAATTACAGCCTCAGCCTCAATATTTTTATAAATTTGTTTTCAAGCTCTTGAAAAACACCCTGTTTATGTAAGAAAAAAATTCTTGTCAGAAGTGGGATTCGAACCCACGCCCTCAGAGAGGACCAGAACGCTCATAATACACAACTCTGCTAGAACAGAGCAAGTTTTTCACACTTGAGTCTGGCGCCTTAGACCGCTCGGCCATCCTGACTTAATAAATTCATGCAATTAGAAGGCCTTAAATAAATCTAATAGAAGACCTGATGTCACTCTATCTAGGGTAAGAGCTAGGGGGTGGCCCTCTAATAATAAATTTGGCCACTTTACAATTGTTTAACAGGCTTATTTATGCAAAATTATGGACAATTGTTGCAATATTCAATGGATTTATATGTGCTATGTATGAATGACTGCTGTTAGGCTGGCCTTTTCCACTGCTTAGGTGGGGCTATCAGGGGGTATGGATTTATTATAAATGATGTGATTTGAATAAATTATTTTGAGAATAAAATTGTTTTTATATTTATTTACTATTAAAAAATACAACAACAGAAAAAATCAAAAATGAATTGTTCAATTTGCAATGGCTGGATTAAATCCAGAGAGGGGAGTATGTGTTATTGGCTTTACAATACATATTTTTAATTTATGCTTGAATAAATCACAATCGATGTATGCATAATGACAAGTGTTATCGATTGGAAAAGAAGGATGATAATGACGATTTCATATGAATTTTAAAAAAGTAAATAACATTGGTTTTTGCATTGTGGTGGTCGCAGAATGATAGAAAGTAAAAAACGTGTTCCTTCTAGATAAGATTCCGAGTTACTGTACTTTATTTTATTCCAATAAAAAACTTTCTAACTGTAGTTATATTATAGCACTAATACTAATTCTAAAACTTTAATTTATAAAATCCATTACAATGTTGCATTATAAATGTACAAAGTTGTAACCAATTGTATTTCAAAAGACTATTTAAACGGTTAATCAAATTCAAATAATTGTAATTTTCTATACCAAAGGTAGAAACTGCTACAATACTCCCCGGCTAGCTTCTGCGTTATTTGTAAAATTTAGGAAACTTTACGCGTCTACCATATCGGGTAACAGTAGGTGTTGGTTCAGGATTAACATTTTTGTTGGTTTCCTCACACATTGTCCTTCGTAGGTTGCCTTTGGCGTCCCTGGGACATCATATACATACGTTTTTGCTGGCTTGATTCTGTCGATCGAAATTTTATCTCTCTCTTTACCACGTTTTATAATAAAATATTTTTTATATCGCTTTTCCACTTCAAACGGACCTTCAAAAGCTGGTTCCAAAGGTTTACGTACCCTGTCGACCCTTATGAAAACAAACTTGCACGTCTCTAATGCTGGATTTACAAAATCGGCTTTTGTAGAATGCCAAGATGGTTCAGGACATCGCAGGTCACACACAGCTTGACGTAATTTTTGCACGAATTCGGTTTGACTGTCTTTATACTCACTCTTAATCCAAAATTCTCCTGGTACGCGCAACTGTGTTCCGTACAGCAGTTCGGCTGGGCTTGCTCCGATATCAAGTTTAATTGTAGTTCGTAGTCCTAATAACACTAAGGGGAGAACGAAATTCCAGTCTTTAGTAGCATAACACTTTATGGCATTTTTAAGAGTGCGGTGCCATCTTTCAACCATACCATTCGCCTGTGGATGGTATGCTGTGGTACGTAGGTGGTAAATTCCGAGTACTTTCGTAAGTTCTCGAAAGAGATTCGATTCGAATTGTCTACCTAAATCCGTTGTTACCTTTTCTGGAACTCCATATAATGCTACCCATCCAGTGATGAAGGCTGACGCTACCGTATGAGCTGAGATATCTGGGATAGGAATAGCTGTAGGCCATCTCGAAAAACGATCCACGCAAGTTAGGCAATAACGATTACCGCCTGAAGTTGGTAGTGGGCCTACAAGGTCAATATTCACGTGCTGAAAACGTTTGTCGACAGTATCATAATTGCTGAGAGGTGCAGAGGTACGTCTGGTACTTTTAACTTTCTGACACTGTAAACAACCACGCACAAATTTTGTAACATCTCTTGCAACACCTGGCCAGACGAAACGGTCCATTACGAGCTTTCGCGTAGCTCTTATGCTAGGATGCGCAAGATTATGCAGTTTTCGCATTACTATCTCTCGATGTGTTTGTGGCACATATGGTCTTATATTATTGCCCTTTATGTTGCAGTATAGCATTCTTGTAGAATCTGGAATTGATAAACGTGTGAATTTAATGGACAAATCTTTACCTGATTTCAAAAGTGATTTCAATTCAGGATCGTTGTCTTGCTCTGTTGCCATCTCATCAAAATCAATCGTATCAGACATTACACTGTTGATCCGAGAAAGCCAGTCTGCTGTGTTGTTGTCTTCGCCTTTTATGTGGCGGATGTCAGTGGAAAATTGACTAATGAAGTCCAATTGGCGTACTCTTCTCGGTGGCACCTTTTCACTTTTTTGATTAAACGCATAAACAAGCGGTTTATGGTCTGTAAAGATTGTAAACGTACGCCCTTCCAATGCATATTTAAAATGCTGGATGCCTTGGTAAACTGCAGTCAGTTCACGATCGTAAGCACTATACATGCGTTGAGCGTCAGTGAGCTGTTTCGAATAGAAACCCAGAGGTTGAGATTTTCCATCTACGATTTGATGTAACACAGCCCCGACCGCATAATCTGACGCATCTACGGTCAGCGTTAACTTACCCTGAGGCGACATGTAACTAAGTTGTGTTACGTTGGCCAAATCATTTTTGCAAGCCTCGAAAGCTGCTGACGCCTCAGGTGTCCACATAATTTTTGTGCTGTCTTTCTTTTTATTGCCGATTATAAGTTTTTGTAGAACACTTTGATGTTTTGTCGCATGTTGTAAAAACGGCCGATAAAAATTTATCATACCTAAAAACTCTTTTAATTCTTTCGCCATTGTCGGTTTTTTAAAATTACGAACAGCTTCCACTTTCCTTTCAGGGGGCCGAAAACCTTCACTATTAATGGTGTGGCCTAAAAACTCAAGCTCGGTTCGGCCAAGCTTGCACTTGTCGGCATTTATTGACAGGTTTCCTTTTCTTAATCTGTCAAACACTTCACGCAAGTCCTTTTCATGCTGTTGTTCGTCTACAGAGGCCACTAAAATGTCATCGATGTACGCAAACGTGAAATCCAAACCTCGCAGCAAGTCATCGATGTAACGCTGAAATGTTTGGGCAGCATTTCGTAACCCAAACGTCATATACGAAAACTCAAAAAGGCCAAAAGGCGTTGAAATTGCTGTTTTGGGTATATCGGCAGGTTCAATAGGTATTTGATGATATGCACGTTGTAAATCTATAGCCGAGAATATCTTCTTACCATACAAAATACTGGTGACATCGTGAAGGTATGGTATTGGATACCTATCGGGGAGTGTAATTGCATTAAGCCGCCGATAGTCGCCACACGGTCTCCATTCGTTGTTAGGTTTTCGAACTAAGTGTAGGGGACTGGCCCATTGACTTTTTGATGGACGGCAAATTCCTTTCTCCATAAGATACTGGAACTCCTTTCTCGCGGCTTCCAGTCGCTCGCCCACAAGACGTCTTGGTCGAGAAAATACAGGTGGGCCCGTGGTCACAATGTGGTGAGTAGTATTTGTTCTTATCGGAGCTCTGTTTGAATTGAGGATACACAAATCGTTATATTCACGCAATATCTTGGCAAATTCGGAATCACTTTTATGTGTTAAAACTTTTATTGATAAATTTTTTAAGAAATTTCCTTTAGTTTCTAACAATGTTCTCCTATCAACTAGTTTACCTCTCTTCATGTCAACAAGCAAATCATATGTTTTCAAGAAATCGGAGCCTATGATTGCGCTATTGACATCGGCGATGTAAAAATTCCAGGGTAAATTACGGCGCAAGCCAAATGTCAAAGTTAAACGGCGTTGACCATACGTCTTGATCGGCGAACCATTGGCGGCGTAAAATGTTGGAGTTGATTGCTGTTTTTGTTTATCACTTTTATTGGGCGGAATTACAGATACATCGGCGCCTGTGTCAACTAAAAATTTAATACTTGTGTTTTTATCACAAATAATTAGGCGAGCAATCTGCAAAAATTGATCGTCAGCACCGCCCGCAGAGTCTGACGGTTTATTTAGTTTTTTGTATTATTGAACGAGAAATTGCAGGGAGGCCGACACTTACGTGCTTTCTCACCAAATTTTTCATGATACCAGCACAGGCCTGGTGTTGCAGCCGTTGGTGTTGTAGATCGCCGTCCTCTACTCCTGCTTCTGCCACGAAATCGGTTTTGACCCTTACTCAAAAGTTGCTCTAATTGTTTTTCTATACGTTGTATACGTAGGTTGGTATCATCTGAAAGGTGTTGTTGTTTTGAAACCGCTGCGACCTGTTGGTAGTCTGACACCTCTAATATTTTGTCCGCTAGTTTCGCTAGCTCCGGCAAGTCGGCATTTGAAGCTTGTAGTATAGCTCTTGCTTGCGCTGGCAATCTCTGTAACCAAAGTGATTTAAGGAAATCATTATTTATTTTACCTTTAGCCAATCCACTCAGTTCGTTCAATAACTGAGTTGGCCGTTTGTCTCCCAAATCAATTTCAGAAATTAATTTTTGAATTTTCTTTTGCTCACTGTCACAGTACCTTTCTATAATGCATGATTTGAGGTTAGTGTATTTGTCTCGCTCCGGCGGGTTTAATATTGCGTCGGATATTTGTGACAGAACTCCACTTTCAACGGCGGCAACTACAGTATTAAATCTGGATATATCACTGTTAATACCAGATATGTTAAATTGGGCCTCCACTTGCGCAAACCATATTTCAGGCTGCTCCGGCCAAAAAGGTGGCACTTTCACAGACACTCTATTAACGATGGTATTATTTTCATTGTTGGCAGCAGATGTACCAGAAACTGCTGATGTTTGTGCAGGTGGATGTGTCATATTTTGCTCTTGCTTATCGATATTCATAGTAATATTCGTCGTTCAAGGCGTCGGGGTCACCAATTGTGGTGGTCGCAGAATGATAGAAAGTAAAAAACGTGTTCCTTCTAGATAAGATTCCGAGTTACTGTACTTTATTTTATTCCAATAAAAAACTTTCTAACTGTAGTTATATTATAGCACTAATACTAATTCTAAAACTTTAATTTATAAAATCCATTACAATGTTGCATTATAAATGTACAAAGTTGTAACCAATTGTATTTCAAAAGACTATTTAAACGGTTAATCAAATTCAAATAATTGTAATTTTCTATACCAAAGGTAGAAACTGCTACAGCATTAAGGAATTTATTTAAAAAAAAAAAATTAATTTAAAAAATAATTTGAAATAAAATTTGAATTTTTTTATTGTATAACGGTTTTCTCGATCTTAAATTGAACCTTTGTCAGCAGTTGTGCTTTTATGATATGGCCTTGAGAGTTTATAGAAAAAATTCTTGAAGTCTTCTTCCGAAACATCATTTGTATGAGAACACAGTGTACAGTTTCGAACTCAGACATTTACCGATCTTAACCGATCTAATTTTTCCAATTATTAAACCTTAGATCTTTGAACTCAGTGTGGAAACCAAATCTAGTGAAGTGATCCTAAGCACACCTATGGGAAGTTAGAGATTAAAATAGATTTTCTCATAATTCGCATAGTTTTAGGGACCCAAATATTAATGCGTATTAATGCTTCTTTATTTTTAAACCGTTATATGTCAGGATGGCCGAGCGGTCTAAGGCGCCAGACTCAAGTGTCAAAACTTGCTCTGTTCGAACAGAGTTGTATACGAGCGTTCTGGTCCTCTCTGAGGGCGTGGGTTCGAATCCCACTTCTGACAAGGATTTTTTTTTTTTAAGGAGCCTATAACCTTAATAATCCTGTCAACGTGAATTAATTTTCCCTCGAATTCCTTTTGTTCCTTTTTCCCTGCATTCTTAAACACTTTCTTACAAAATAATGCAAGGGTCTTATGGAATAAAATTTACGATACCGTTATGTGTCAGGATGGCCGAGCGGTCTAAGGCGCCAGACTCAAGTGTTATAACTTGCTCTGTTCTAACAGAGTTCTATAATGAGCGTTCTGGTCCTCTCTGAGGGCGTGGGTTCGAATCCCACTTCTGACAAGAGTTTTTTTTTTTATTGAAATTGAAGAATGGAAACTGAAATCGTGGGCACCCACTGAAGCAACAATTGCAAAGCGTTTGAAATTGTGGCATAATTTGATTGAGTACCATACGATTTAAAATCGAGAGACTGTAAAAGACGATTTTGCCAGACCGAAGGTTGAAAATTTTTTAAAAACAATTTGATTTCCTGTCCTTAAGCTTAGAATGTTAGAGGATCGACCATTTATGTCAGAAATTTAAATGTAGAGTCACCTTCTCCTATCTAAATTCGATTTAGATGGGATATAGACCGCGTTTAGGCACTGGCGATTCTTAGATAGGGTAAAGAAGTGGCTCGAGAGAATAATACCTGTTTAACGGAGCCTGTGGTTCAAACCCAAGCTCATACATATCTCGAACAAACCGAGATATGAAAATAATATTTCTTTCGCTGACTCCCTCTCAGCCGACTTTCCTTCTGGTAACAACTATGCCATGAAAAACTTTAGAAATCTGCCGTTTGGACATCATCGAGGTGAAACTGTAGGTTTTACCACTCATGGGTAAAGTTAACACTCATTACATGGATGGTTGCAACCATGACTAAAGGGTTGTAATGACCATAACAAAGGGAAAATTCAATTCTATTTCGAGGTCGAGTGTCCCTCGATATCTGGCAAAATATTTAGATGGAAGCGACCGGAGCATTACAAACTTGAAATTACAAGATTGAACGCTATAAAACGAAGGCCATAGCGTCAAAATAAGGTTCTGGCTGTGGCGCAACTAGAACGGTCCATTACATTATAAGCTGATAAAGTCGACTTTGGCAGTCACGTGGTACCAGTGTCTTGTACAATTGATTCGTTTGAGGCCACCATTGTTGCAAAGTACAACTAAAACCTTCAAATTTGGAAAATGGTTAGCGAGTGATTTAATCACTCCCTTGTTATAGTCCAAAACCCTAATGCCTAAAATTAATTTGATTGTTGCAAAGTGTTCTCACTGGAGTACTTTTCATTTCAAAGCAGAGCACCCGAAAAGTGTTTCGATTCGTTCAGAAGGGCCAAAAGTGAGTGAGTTGGCACGATTGCCCAAATGGCCCAACATTTTTAAGATGCGATATGGGGTATGTGTATGAAAATAAATTTATTTAATTTAGCAAAGACAAAAACCAAAAATTTTAAAAGAGTAAATGTTAAAGTTAACAGAGCAATGTTAAGTGGTTGATAGAAAATAGACAAGTGTAGGATGATCGATATTGTGGGAAAATGGGACGTGCTGCAGATATCCCACTATATATGTATGTATAAATTGTAGCCTAAGGTGTCTCCAATTAAACCCAATAAGTGGTATATCCCAAATAATTTTGGAATTTGAGTTAACTTTAACATTAGCTCTGTTAAAATGTTTGGTTTCTGTCTTTGCTAGCTAAATTTGAATTTATCTTCACACACACGTATGGCTATATTCTGAATCTCTGTATTCGCCTAAGTTAATAAAGCTAGGCCGTAATCCTGACTGAAGGGTTGTAATGGCCAATTATGTATGTATTTATGTATGTAATAATGCTCGTGTTAATTTTTTATTGTCATTAAATAGGGTCCAGTCTCTATGTCATCAAACATGATTCGCTAACTTTTCAACTAAACTTACCAAATAAGATCAGTGCAGAGCTGGATACTGCCTGAAATAGAATGACAAGAAACCATATGATGCTGAAGACCAAATAGAAATATTAAAAGAATGCGGATTATTTCTTATTTTTAATTACAATTTTATTATGCTTTATCTGTGTCTACATACATATCTCTCTCTCTCTCTCTCTCTCTATCTCTGGCTGTTTATCTCTGTAAATCTATAAAGAAATTAACCACACAAATGGAAAATAAAACCAATTTTTCCATGTGGCTTCTAATAATTCTGTTTGATTTGAAAACAGCCAGGCGTACCGCCAACAGTGTAGCCAGCACTAGCACCAAGTCTTGTGGCGTTTGATGACTGACTGACTGACTGATGAAGACCACAACAGAGCAAATGGTTTACGGGGCGCACTCAGTGAGCGGTGAGTGAGTGCATACAGAGTGTGGTGGCACATTATCAAGTTGGTAGTCTAATGATGGTTATTATAATCGTCATCATACAGATCGACAGATGGACGGACAGACAAAGCAGACAGACAGATGGATGAAAAATAAAATATTATAATGCATAGCACAATATCAGCCTGCCTGCTATGGACGGTAGGGGCGATAAAAGCAGGGAGTTAGCAGCCGTTGTTCGTTCGAAAGCAAATTAAGGCTGGCCTGTGTCTAATGGACGTTTGATTTTTCCATGTAATTTTCCGACATGAAAACGTTGTTAAAAGATTTTCTTTTGCTTGCCATCCTTCTCTCTGTCTCTCTATCTCTTCTTTGCTTTCTTTCTTTATTTAAACACCATAAACTTTAAAATAAATAAGAAGCTGAACTAAAAAGGAAAATTATTTATTATTTATTGTGGCTGTTGTAAGTTTAGAAGAAGAAGAAGAAAGCCAACCATGACTAAAGTCATGGCAGTGAGTCAGTCAGTCAGACAATCAATGGAAATATGTATAAAACCAGTTCAAAAGCATTGTGAGGCTAAATTGAACATTTTCTTTGTGGGTCAAGAAGGCAACAAAAGAAATTGGCGGGTGCCAATGACTGCTGTACATATAAATAAATAAATAAACACGTAAATTTAACAGTTTAAACAGTTAAATTTGAAATTATTGTACAAAGAAAATATGATTTTTCGCAAATAAATACGTACATACGAGGGTGTAATGAGAAATGGTTTCTAGAAAACCAATCCCCTTGATTGCAGTAGAAATTCAAGTGTTTTGTAAAGAACTCCTTTCACAGTTTAAGCTTAAATGATCTGCAATTTTTATCTGAGTAGTTCGGTTTTAATCCGGACTGCAAAAATTATGCTTCAAATTCACTTTCATACATAAGCATGACTTTCGCAAATGCATTGAATATTTGGAGATGTATGAGCAGCTCGCCATATAGAGTTAAGCCGGTCAAATTATCGATCGATGGCAATACATTTCGCTTTAATCACAAAGGCCGTTTAATTTTAACTGTTTTGAGCCTAGCTTTACATGAATTTCAATTCATCTCGTTTAGCCATGTTTCAATCGCCAAGGCGATTTAACTTTAACTGTTTTGAGTCTATCTTTCCTTGGCTTTCAACATATGTATCTGTCAGCAGACAGACTGTCAATCTTAGTCAATCTACCTATCAATCCAGCAACAAGAGTTTGAAACCACTGACGAATCTTAGACGATTTTGGATAATTTTTGTATAATCTTCGTACTGTTTTGGCGTATTAGATTGGAACCTGTCTTTCAAAGCCCAGCTCAAACATCTCGGACTTCTTAGGCGCTTTTCTCTGCCGCAGTCTTCTGTCAAAAACTGAAATTGCCTTAAAAGGTTCTCATAAAATCTATTGTTCAAAATCGACTTTAAATTGTAGGTCCGGTACTCATGAACAAAATTGACTCACACTCAACATGGGTGATGTTTGAAGCTAGGTTGTAATCATGACTAAAAGGGTTATTGTAAGGACCATTTAAGTATGTAGATAAGTGGATAATCTGAAGATTATTCCCTTGTATCTATCAAAACAGCTGGTAGTTATAACCGATCAAGTCTGGACTAATAGATGGGTGAGACAAAACTTTCACAACTATTGTTATATGATCTACTGTTGCTGTGACAGGTCCGGACTTTATCGGCAGAGGTTGACATTAAACGATACATTAACATTCGTTCTAGGTTCCTGTGGTTGACTGGTCTGATTTCAGCAATTCATTGCAGATTATTTTCGTCTGATATCATCAGAGTATTCAATTGATATTCGGTTTGGCAAGGATTCAACCATGTGACTAGCCTTTACATACGATGTAAACGTACGTGATGTCCTAAATTTTTTTCTGGCTTTTAAGCAGAATTTCTTACATGTAAAGTCATTTTTCGGCTCCACGTTATATGGATGAATTATTTTAATTTCAAATTTTAGTGCTTGAAGGGCTTTCAATCTTCATTGAGGAATACTTTCAATGGGACATCTTCGACCTTTCCTTCAGCTAACGCGGGTTATCTTTGGTTTTCATGTTAGAAACGCTACTGAGTAGCACAAAATATCTCGAACTTACTCATAAGTCTAATTTCTGTTGAAGAAAACCATACGTGCTTGATCAATTTTTTAATTTTTATTAAAATATTTAAATGATCGTTATTTTTTAATTTTTCGGTTTTTAACTGTTAGAGCAACAATGCAGATGTCACTAGACATCTGTCTATTGACTTCTGTCAAACGTTGGAACAACCAACGCTATTTACTTTTAAGCTTGATAGAGATTGATAGCTGTTGTCATGCAAAGTACGCTTTTAGCACAGGCACACACCCCTCAAAAAATGTTTTTCAATAAAAACTCATTATATTTTTTGTTTTATTTCTTTACAGGTATGTTGTATCCTCCCCCTAAGGGAATGTAATGTATAACAGATAAGTATATCCTATGTAATCCATTAAACATATCTTCCTTATGGGAAATATTTTTTTTTTTTCAAATTTGTATCAGCTTGGCTATCTAAAGTGCTCTCGAACTTCGTTTGAAGCCGATTGTGTGCTTTGGCAACTGAAATCGCATCAAACTAAGCTGTTCGCTGGCATCCTTTTCAAAGATTCTAAAAATTTCTACCAAATTTTCTCAATTTTCCTGATCATCAAATTCATGTTTTACAACCGCCAATTAGCGAAAGTTTCATTAAAACCCATGCTAAAACCTGTAAATGTCTTGTATGTCAGGAATAAATCAAAATATTTCATTAAAACCACAAACAACAAATCCCCATTCGTGTGTAGGTCTCTTTCGCCATACACCGTCAGAGTAGTTAACCGAAAAACCACAAAAGAAAAGCAAAGCAAAACATGTAGGAAAAGTAGAGAGAAAATCTCTCAAAGATAGTAAAAAACTACAAATAATTTACAAAATATTGTAATTCAACAACAACAACAACACTTCCAACAACTGGCCTTAAATTTATGACCATCTCCGGCTTTAAGCTGTAATTTTAATGAAGTTTTCTAAAACTAAGAGGGGGGATTGCTAACAAGATTTCATCCAAAGTAGGTGTCGATGTTAATTCATTGACATTTCTCTACTGTTGCCAATTTCCTTTATCTGCCTGTCTTCCTGCCCTAAGCAGGTTTTCCCGTTAAAATGATTTAATGCTGGTTGGACAGTTTAAATAAAGCCCATATTAAAACGGCATTTTACATATGAATTGTTGTTGTTCTTGTCGTTTCTTGTTGTGTCCGATCCTATTTAAGCTTATATCTTAAGCCTGGTTATCTTAACTTTAATGTAACCATATAGAGCCATAAACAGCAGTCTCATTCAGTGTTACAATGTTTCTTCTTTTATGAGCATGAACATATTTGTAATGTAAGGAGAGCTACACTAAGTTTTCAAGGCAATAACGATTTAGAAGAGAGTTTGGACTAAAAATGACTGTAAAAGTCTAAGCTTTGTTTAGTACAAGATCGTTAACACACTGAAAGTCATTGATGTATGTATGTTTGGCTTGTTAGAGGAAAGGTCGTGAGTTCAAACCTCACTCAGATCTGACATCTGAAGTACAGACTGGAAAAAAATTTCGGCGATTTCCGTTCATCATTCTTCTGGCAAAAACTCTAAAAGCAAATAAAATTGCCATGAATAGCTTCTCAATATTATCGTTCAGAGTCGACTACAAATTGTAGCTTCCGTCAGCCATGTATAAAGTTTATACACACACCATGGGTGGGGTGAGAAGCTATGTTGGAAACCTGAATAAAGACCAATTAATCCAAACCAAACCAAAAGTCTCCACACTACAGACTTCACTATATAAACGCTCAGAAATCGTAATGCTTCTCGTTACTGTAACTATGATGGATGAACTCGATTTGCAGTATGAGGCATTTGCAGTACCGCACAGCGTACTGTCTTCAATCTATACTTGCAAACTCGCAGAAATCGTAATCCTTCTTGTTACTGCAACTACGATGGACAAACTCGATTTGTAGTGCCGCACAGGGTATCATCCTGAATCTACGTGAGTAAACTACAGTGTACAAACGCGTACTGCAGCTACGATAGATTTGCAGTACTAGACATTCGCAGTACCGCACAGGGTACCATCCTGAATCTATGAGTTCAGACTGCAGTATACAAACACGTATAAATCCTACTCCTTCTCGTTACTGCAACTACGGTAGATAAACTCGATTTGCAGTAGCAGACATGTGCAGTACGGCACAGTGTACCATTTTCAATCTATGTGTGCAGACTGCAGTATACAAACGCGTACTGCAACTACGATAGATTTGCAGTACCAGACATTTCCAGTACCGTACAGGGTAATATCTTGATTCCATGCTTGCAGACTGCAGTATACAAATGCGTAGAAATCGTAATCCTTTTTGGTACTGCAACTGCGATAGATAAACTCGGTTTGCAGTACGAGACATTTGCAGTACCGCACAGGGCTACTATCTTGATTCTACGCGTGCAGAATGCAGTATACAAACGCTTAGATATCTTACTTCTTCTCGTTACTGCATTTACGATAGATAACCGCGATTTGCAGTACCAGACATTCTAGGAAACATAGCCTTGTAAGGTATGTTGCAGTTGTGGCAAGCATCGTAAATCTGGTCATAGGACTACAAGACTACAATCTTAAAATTTCCCTGACGTTTCTGCATGACTTCTTAACACAGCTTGATAAGCAGATTATAACCGGGGTTAAGATCCGCCGTTTCGTAGGGTTGGTGTTTCCTTTCCAGGAAACCTCTACGTTTTGTTTTCGATTTGTTTATTCTTTCGCTTCCTACGGAAAGTTCTGTGATTTCATTGTCTTCTTTAGCCATTCATGCATCCATCCATCCCTCCATCCATCCACCTTAAGTAACATGTGTGTGTGGGCATTTGAACTGTTTTTTTATCATTAATTACTGTCGGTGTAGCAAACCACTGAAATGGTGTCATATGACTCCTAACTCCTGCCTTAAATACATCCAACTGTTGTTGTATTTGTAGTTGTTGTTGTTGTTGATGTTTTTATTTAAGTTACATTTATTATCGTCAAATCCAAGCAACTAAACCCACCAACCAACCAACTAACAAACTAACTGACTGACAGACTAACCGACTTCCCTTTGAGGTTTCATTTGAGGTTTTTTCTTACAAGTCTTGGCGTTTCTTTTTCGGTTCTTTCTCTTTCTTCTGCTCTTTTTTCCCCCCCATTTTATGTACAATTTTGTTGGCGTTTTACTGTTCTTGACAGCTTAACAGTTAATTTAGCTGTCATATATGCCACACACTTTTTTTTCTCTTTTTTGTTGTTGTTGCTCTAGTCTTCCTGTAGGTCATATGATAATACAACATGTGTTATACCCTCCCCTACCTCCATCCGTCTTCATCTCTTGTATTACCATTCTTTTATTGTGGTTTTTGGAAAAATATGATGGCTTATGGTAGTGGCGGTGGTGGTGTGTTACAATACTTCAGAGGAGTGAATGGATATGCGAGGGCAGGCTATAACTTTTTTGTTTTATTACTTACGGTGTTTCATTTATTTTTTCTTGTTGTTTTTTTTTTGGTTTCTTCTTTTTGCACTTGCGGTTATTGTTTCATTATCTTACTCTTATTGTTGTTGTTGTAGTTGTTGTAGTTGTTGCTGTTGTTGTTGTAAGTTGTATGTTGTTAGAATTTAATGACTCTGTTGGTACGTGTGGTAAAAATGGTCAAAGAAAAGCTCATGTGGATTAAGCAGGTATGCTGTGTGTTTGTTGTCTTATCGTAATTTGTGTCAAAACTTTACCATTTACTTGGCGTTAAAAAATTTTCTTTTTTTTTCTTTTCTTGTTTGTTTGGATTTTCATTTAAAGATAATCCACTGCCAACAATCTTTTAATTGTAAAAGTTTTTGGAAAATTATAAGTTTACGACGGTGGTGGTAATATTCGTTAACTGGCAAGTGTTGTTGCAACTATAGCGCCTGAAAGTAAATAAGGGAAATCAATTCCTTAAAACTAAAATCAGTAGAAAACGAGGTCGATTCAATTGGTCGATGACTAGCATATTTTAGGTCGTTGACTTGCGGTTTTTGGTCGATGACTTGCATTTTTTTGGACGATAAATGGAATTTTTTTGATCGATGACGCATTTTTTGGTCGATAACTTGCCTGTTTTAGGTCGATGTCTAGCATTTTTTTTGGTTGATGATTTTCATTTTTTTAGGTCGGTGAATTACATTTTTTGGTTGATAACTTGCTTTTATTTTAATCGATGACTTGTTTTTTTTTTGGTCGATGACTTGCCTTTTTTGGTCGATTACTTGCCTTTTTAGGGCGATGACTTGCATTTTTTTGGTCGATGACTAGCAATTTTTTTGGTTGATGATTTTGATTTTTTTTAGGTCGATAACTTGCTTGTTTTAGGTCGATAACTTGCTTGTTTTTGATCGATGACTTGCTTTTTTTGGTCGATGACTTGCCTTTTTTGGTCGATGACTTGCATTTTTTTTGGTCAATGACTAGCATTTGATGATTTTCATTTTATTAGGTCGCTGACTTGCATTTTTAGGTCGATGACTTATAGTTTTTTATCCGATGACTTGCATTCTTTAGGTCAATGACTAGCAATTTTTGGGTTGATGATTTTCATTTTTTAGGACGATAACTTGCATTTTTTGTCCGATGACTTGCTTTTTTAGTCAATGACTTGCTTTTGTTAGTCGATAACTTGCATTTTTTTAATCGATAACTTGAATTTTTTAGGTTGATGACTCGCATTTTTTTTTGGTTGATGATTTAAATTTTTTTAGGTCGATGACTTGCATTCTTTAGTTGATGACTTGCGGTTTTTTATCCAATGACTTGTTTTTTAGTCGAAAACTTGCATTTTTTTGATCGATAACTTGGATTTTTTTTTATTTCGATAAATTGAATTTTTATTTCGATAACTTGCATTTTTATGCCTATAAGAAAGGTACTAGCTTAGTCACCTATATTAGCTTCATCGCCTATATCTCCGGTTCCAACTAATGCCCGACCATAACTAAAACTGTTTTGGAATCCTTAATACAGTACATGGCTATCTGAGTTGCTTAGGTGACAGAGGGCATCTTTTCTCTACTCGGGTATTGGTACGAGATGATCTGAATCCATGTATGATTCCTTTGTTAATTTGAATAACCCAGTAAACCGTTTAATAGTGACGAGTGACGTTCGATTTATAGATCTTAAACGGTTTAGTAAGAGAAAAAATCATGAACGAAAGTTCTATATGCAAATTATTGTAGACAATCTTTAAGAGCTCCTATCATATCTTAAGTGGACTGTGAGTGTTGAAATAAGTGGGTCAGTTAAGATAATTTCAAACTCAAACGGGTTTGGTGGTATTGCGAAAAAAGGCCGAACTTGAATGTGCTTTGTGGGATTGACAAAGTACCTTAAACCCAAACAAAGTGGTTGTGAAAAATTATAGGAATTAATGCCTAAACTCAATAAAATTTGTTTTAAATTTTTTGGAAAACTTTAATAATTTTTTTAAAGATCTGGTTCGTATGAATTTTTTTCTCTTGGTTTGTATTAGAAATTCTCGATTATCCTCTAGCAAGTAAACAAACAAGCAAATGAACTCTCAGTATAGACAGACAGACAGACAGTTTTATTTATCTTCCATGATGTATCATCGTCATCATTATCATACTTGTGTCATCATCCATTATATGTACAATGTATGTATCACTGAGGGTTGTTATAAAAATCATGTGTGATTAATTTCTTGTGCCCCTCCCCCTAAAAATTTTTTTCTTCATTTTATTCATTATCATGGTGATGATTATGCCTATGATGACATCGTTGTGTTTACACATGATAATTAAGTTGACAAATGTTCATAATTTTGCCTGAAATGGAGAAGCATAAAGCTGTCAAAAGTATGTTTTTTTTTTGCTCTCCTTTGTTTTGTTTTTATATTTGTTTTCCTAAGAAGACAATATTTTTAAAAGAATTTTATTACAATTTTTACGACATTTTTGGCCATAACATTTGAGGAAAGTGTAACTTGTTTAATAATTTTGTTTTTTCGAAAATTTTCCAATTAATTTTAGGAGGTATGAAGCAGATGTTAATAAAAAAGAACGTGGAAAATAATGAAATATAGGATCTTTAATTTTATTTGGCAAAAATTTATTGTTATTTCCCATCAAAAATTCAGAATTTTCTTTAAAATATCTTATTAAAAAATTTTTTTCTGCTTACTCCTCTCTTTTATCAATCGTAAGAGGCCTGATGACACTATGTCAGGATGGCCGAGCGGTCTAAGGCGCCAGACTCAAGTGTCAAAACTTGCTCTGTTCCAACAGAGTTGTGTATACGAGCGTTCTGGTCCTCTCTGAGGGCGTGGGTTCGAATCCCACTTCTGACAAGAATTTTTTTATTGATTTTTTTTCTGTCTTATTTTTGAGTACGAGGGCTGCTACTTATAAATTGTGGAAAAGACTTTATATGTCTTTCCCAAGGCGAAGTAAGAGCTTTTGTTCACGCCCCTGCGATTTCTATTGTTATTGTATTTTCTTAGGCCATTTGATAAAGCTAACCTAGCTAGCAGAAATATTCGCTGATAATTCCAAGTTGCGGGAAACCATTGCTATCAGATTTGCTATCAGAACTCGAAAAGGTATTACTTCCTACGGTTCTTGAGATAAATTAGTGTTCTAGGCCGTATGGCATTCCAGTACTAGTCCTGAAGTGGTAGTCCTCGACCCACATTAGTTAGTCGATTAGTTAACCCTTTTAAGGCCTCACAATAAGCCCGTATTTTTTCCACAATGTGCCACTATTTCATTGCTGTGAATTTGCTCATAAAAGGAGAGATAAATAACCCTGAAAACTACCATATATTCGAGGTTTTCCAAGGCTATCGCATAATATGTATCAGTTTGTGAAGTATTTGGAGTCTAATAACCTAATCAGAGACAGCAAATGTATAACGTAGAACACAGCTGTCATGCAGAGCATATTCGTTCGTGGTCGTTTGGTCGATGTAAGAACAGAGTTCCAAATTGGTTCCCCCTGTGGTCCCTCTTTCTAATGAGAGATAGGAAATATATAACGTAGCACATGTGTGTCATGCAAAGCACATTCATTCGTGATCGATTGGTCGCAGTAAGAAGAGAGTTTCGAATTTTTTCTCCCTGTTGTTGTTGTTGTTGTAAGAGTTCTGCTGTTGTCTCCGGAAGTATCTCCCTGTGGATAAGATATAAGGTAGTTAGTTTGTGTATTTGATTTAATGCCTGTGTTATTCAGTGGAGATGGAATGGATTAGAGATGTAATTATTTGCTTCTAGTTGTGCGTGTGTGTTATTAACGCTATGTCCTAACAACTCCGCTGCTGTCGTTGGCTTCAGCCACAAGAATATGGGCCGCAGGGCTGTCGGTTTCGCTGGGCAGCTGAAGAGGTGCACCGTGTCATGTGGTGCTTGATTGCATGATTGGCAGCAATCCAAGGCCCTCGGGATGACCCTTGCATCCTGATCTTAGCCGGGTCAGGATGATTCTGGTAACTCTTGGTAGCTGCCTTTCATTAACGGAGTTTGGTGGTGGATGCCGATTTATGACCCTGTTGTGGCTGAGTTCGTTCATGGTTATCGTGATTGTCGTTTGATGTAAGGCGTTTTGCGCTTCCTTTACTGACTGTGGGTCTACTATTGAAGGTATGAGGTGGGTGATGTCCGTGTTGTAACTTGTAAAGTCATGTCTAATGCGTCGAGGAGAAGGGTCGTCCATGACTATGCGATGGTTGGGATGGGATGGCAAGTAGCAGGCTATGAGGAATTGTGTCGTCAGTAGATCATTGTGTTTCCTCACTGACAGTATTTGGGACTCTTCATGAAGGCGGTCGATGCTAGTCATCTTTACGCATCCTGTGGCTTTACGTAGGGCGTTATTCTGTGTCGTTTGTAATATCCGCCATTGTATATCACTCAAGAATGATGTCCGGATTGGAGCAGCATAATTGAGGAGTGATCGTCCAATTTTTTTTTACGCCGAGGAGGGGTGAATGTTCCTAACCGCACCATAGAGGAAGTCGTCACATCCTCCGTGTGTGGGGCCCTCACCCACTAAATTCCCCCCCCCCTCGTCTCGTGGACTTGTTGTGCCCACTCCGTAACTACGGTGGTATTACTTCGGAGTGGAGTCCTTTTGGCCATTTGGCCCCTGCGTGTTCATATCCGCGTCCGGATTGCGTTTCGAAAGTTGAGGAGACATTTACGTTTCTCCACTATTCCTTTAGACCAGGATCCCGTGCCGGTTTCCTTTAACACATGTGTCCGTATCAATTATGCCGGCGTGCCTGCCTGTTCTGCAGCCTCAAGGTCTCTCTTCTTCAGCCTAAGAATGCGCTCCACGTAATTCGCCACTGAGGCCCAATTTTCTCTGCTCGAAGTCATAACACCGACAATATTAGCGGCCGTGATCGTTCCAATTTCCGACGTCAGTACAGAGCGATAGCTTTGCCAGCGTGCACTTTCGAAAACAGTGTGCTCTGCATCATCAATTACTTCCCCTTCTTCGTGAAGACAGTAAGGGGAAGCGGTCTTCCCCATTCTGTGCAGATATTTCCTAAAATATCCGTGACCCGATAGCATCTGTGTAACGTAGTAATTTACCTCTCCAAATTTCCGACCAATCCATGGCCTTATGTCCGGGATAAGTCTCGCCGTCCACCTTCCTCTATCTTCATCGTTCCATCGTCGTTGCGATTTTGAGATGGTGTTTTCCCTGAAGTGCCCGGTTATGTGATTTCCAGCCGATTTCGCTCTATAAATCTCCATCCGCTCTGCCGCCAGCAGATCCACAGGGATTGTACCTGCTATCACAAGTACGGCTGGGGAGAGTGATCGTCCAATAGCCTTACAGGTTGTGATAATGGCTTCTTTGTCCATTCCCCATGTAGTGCCTGCTAGTCGTCTCTGTGGTATACCTTGCTGAGCGTTGCCTGTTAGTTTCATGTCATTTAAATGGATATTTGTCGAGATAAACATTGGCATGTGATCGAGTCTCTAAGTACTCAGTTTAAAACCAATCTAAGGATTGGATAGTTTATTAAGCGATAGAATGCATTCTTAAGAGCGTAATGCATGGTTAACTTCATGTCATGTAAACGAACATTTGTCGAGCTATACTTTAGCGTGTAATCGATACAGTCTCGAGGCGTTCAGTTTAGAAGTAGGCTAAGGATTGGACAGTTTATTAAGGGGTCGATTGCATCTTTAAGAGCGTATTGCATGGAAGCTCCACTCTGCTGATGTGCGCTCTAAACTCGAAGACCGGAACTGCGCTTACATATGGTGACACAACGGGCTGTTATGCGTGCACAAGCATAATCAAAACTAAAACTTCGATCTAACCTAACCTAACCTAACTGAAGATACTCGAGTAATTTAAACAACCAATAAAATATGTCCTGAATGCCAAGGTATATATTACAGAAGCGGTTTTTTTAAATTTTTTTGTTTCAATTTTAGACCGTGAGGCAGAAAGTTTGTCATCAATTGAAAAATTTCCAAATACACTGATTACTTTGCTTGTATTACAGCCATGCCTTGGGTTTTTTTTTACAGACTTTATTAAAGGGAAACAAAAGAAAACTTTTATTATTCAGTCCCCATGAAATAATTGAAATTTTATTTCTTTCTATTGATTTTCATTTACAACAACAACAACTTGTTAAACATAGAACTTTCGATGTTAAGCCGCCGCTAGTTGCTAAATACTTGAGAAATTTTTAATTAAAATTTCTCACACACAATCACCATACGAGACTTCCTTAAAACACAAGTAGAAAATTCCAACAGGAAACGTACATAGATTTACAATGAAAATCATGATGACGCAAATTAACTTGATCTTTAAGGGTTCACACACACACACACACACAATTTACAAGACAATTAAAGGTAGTCGAGCACACCAATACTTTCAAGAAGAGAAGTAAATTGCAGTCAAGGAGAAACAATTAAAAGAAAGAGAGAGTGGCAGTAATGTAATGAATAGCCATAGAAGTTGAAAAATATTTACAAATTACAAACACTTTAGGAAACTCTTGAATAAATATCGAGAGTTGTAAAGGAGAGAACAATAGAGTGAGATGGAGAGTCTAGCAGACAGTTATTCCCCCATTTCTACTCACTTGCAGTAATTAAACAAATTAGAATTTTATTTTACACTTTCAATTCAGTACCCAGCTCTGCTTACTCTCACTGCTACAAAACAATTTTAGAGTTCAAATACTGTGGAGTTATTTTCACCTCTAACTTTACTTTACTTTACTCTCAGTTGTATTCACCTCTACGTCTCTCACGCTCATTACTTAAACAAATTTGTACTTCAATTGCAATTTGAAGGTTACTTTTTAAAGGACATTTTTTCTACACAGAGAAAGAAAGAGAGAGAGCGAGAGAAAACCAATATTATTATTACATTTTCTCTTCTTTACTCTTCTCTTTATTTTTTTACTTGTGTTTTATTGCAACAACATTAAAACCACTTCAAGTACTACCATTTTCAATAACACAAACACCTACCCACACTACTTTATAAATAGAGAGGGAGAGAGAGAGAGAGCCAGAGAAATTTTTCAAAAACTTTGCCTAGAAACTTTATTTTTCTTTAAAATATGCATGGCGCACTGTGTCTGTGTGTGTGAATGAATGAATGAATGTATGGAAGTGTGCGTGTATTCATTTGTTAACATAACTAAACATGTTTTAGCATGTCGTAACATGTTTTTAATATTGTTTTTCCGTTCCTTTTTTCTCCATTTCCAAAACAATACTTAAGAAGATTTGGTGTTTTTCTCCGTTGCTTTCATTTTAAACACATTTTTAAGGCATATGCATGTAGTGAGCACGGAAGTAGAAAAGTAAACCCACACAAGCAAACTATTTAGAAATACTTTTCTTCCTCCAGAAGGCATGATGATGATGATGAAAAGTTTAATGACATGCCAGCTGTACAGTATTGTGTTTAGAATGACAAAAATTAAATTAAAGTTCCATTAAAGTAGTATTTTAACAAGTTTCTAAAAAGTTAGTTAAAGAAGTTACACTGGTTTGTACTTAATTTTCCAAAAAGGTACCATTTGTTAAAAAGTACTTTCTGTCTTCTTTAATAAAGTACATAGCAGTATTTTTAGGGCCTATAGATTGTGAAAAGTTTATTCAAAGGAAGAAAAAATACAAAAGCATTTAAAAGAAAAAGAAATTTTTTCATTAAAAAAGTACTTCTTTTAAGGGAATTTTTTATAAATAAATTTTTTCTTTAAAAAAGTACTCTTTTACGTATTTTAACAAGTTTCCAAAGTTAGGTAAAGAATTTACAGCCAATTGTATTTAATTTTCAAAAAGGTACTATTTGTTAAAAAGTACTTTTTTTTTTCTTTTTAACAAAGTATAAGTATTTCTAAAGCCAACAGACTAAAGAATTTATTCAAAGGAAGAAAAATAAAAAAGCATTTAAAAGAAAAAGAAATTTTTTCTTTAAAAAAGTACTTGTTTACATATATTTTTTTACATTAATTTCAAAAAAGGTACCATTTGCTAAAAAGTATTTTCTTTCTGTTTTACAAAATACGAGTATATTTATTCAAAGGAAGAAAAATAAAAACGCATTTAAAAGACAAAGAAATTGTTTCATTAAAAAAGTACTTTTTGACATATTTGTACGTAAATTTCAAAAAAGGTACCATTTGCTAAAAAGTTCATTCTTTTTTTATAAGTATTTTTAGAGCCTATGGACTGTAAAAATGTATTTAAAGGAAGAAAAAATATAAAAAATATTAAAAAATTTTTTTTAATGAAAAAAGTACTTTTTACATGAATTTGAATTTTTCATATTGTAAAAATGTATTCAAAGGAAGAAATAATTAAAAAGCATTTAAAAGAAATTGTTTAATTAAAAAAGTACTTTTTTACATATTTGTACGTAAATTTCAAAAAAGGTACCATTTGTAAAAAACTACTTTCGTTTTTTATGAGTATTTTTAGAGCCTGTAGATCGTAAAAATTTATTCAAAGGAAGAGAAAAAAATTGTTTCATTAAAAAAGTACCTTTTTACTTAATTGTACCAAACTTTCAAAAAGGTACAATTTCTTAAACAGTCCTTTTTTGCAAGTATTTTTAGAGCCTACAGACCGCAAAAATGTATTTAAAGGAAAAAAAAAATTAAAAAAATAATATTTAAAAAAAGTACTTTTTTTAATGAAGAAAGTATTTTTTGTATGAATTTGAATTTTTCATATAAACTTGTAAGAAATTTATTCAAGGGTAGAGAAAATACAAAATTATTTAAAAGAAAAAGAAATTGTTTCATTAAAAAAGTACTTTTTAACGTATGTGTACATAAATTTCAAAAAAGGTACCATTTCTTAAAAAGTACTTTCGTTTTTTCGAATATTTTAGAGCCTGTAGACCGTAAAAATGTGTTTAAAGAAAGAAAAAAAATATCAAAAAAAGTACTTTTTTCGTATTTAATCAAAAAGTACTCTTTGTATGAATTTGTAGTTTTCGTAAAAAATTCCCTTGTGTTGTGCTCAATCGTCGTATTTTATTTTAGCATTTGTGGTTGTACTTTCTTTTTTGGGACTATTTTTAGACCCTTTAGACCGTAAAAATGTATTTAAAGGAAGAAACAATATGCAAAAATATTAAAAACAGGAAAAAAATTAAAAAAGTAATGAAAAAAGTATTTTTTTAATGAAAAAATACTTTAATGAAAACTATCTTAATGAAAAGTACTTCTAATGAAAAGTATTTTTTAATGAAACAGAGAAATTAAAAAAGTACTTCTTCTATGAATTTGAACGTTTCATAAAAAATCGCCTTCAATTTTGCATATACCTCGTATTTGATTTCAACACTTGTCCTTGAATACTTTACCTTGAGGTATTTAAACAACATTTGCTAAAAAGTACTTTTTTATACAAGTATTTTTAGAGCCTATACACCGTAAAAATGTATTCAAAGGAAGAAAAAATATAAAAAAATATATAAAAAAGTACTTCTTTTAATGCAAAGAAGTACTTTTTGTATGAATTTGATTTTTCCATAAAAATTCCCTTATGTTGTGCACATACCTTGTATTTATTTGATTACAACACTTGTCCTTGAATACTTTACCTTCAGATGTTTAAACAAAACACAAAAAAAAAACCACATATTTTCGTAACAAAACAAAACAGAAGAGAATATTTATTTACATTTGAAGGCAAATCCATAAATTAAACTGTAAATCACCACCCACCCACATTTCATTTTTCTTCCCATCCGCACATCATCACATATTATCCAGGCATCAGCCAACATCGATCCATTTTAAAACAAATATTGTATGCGACAGTACCTACCTACCCCCGTTTATTTTGCCTGGAGGTGGACATTTATTTCCTGTGCTGTAAGGTATGTAAGTCGGTTTGTTTCAGATGCTTGCTTGGCTGTGTTCATTGAAAATTTATTAATGAAACCCTTTTGTAGTGACAATTATTGCAACGACATGTTTAGAATATTTTATTTAAAACAACAAGTGTGTGTGTGCATGTGTGTACATGTGTGTATTTAATGTATTGCAACAAAAAAAATTCTTCTAAACAAGATACAGTGTATCTTGGAAATATTTTTGCATTTACAATTTTGTTGTTTTTGTGTATCTTGAAAATATTTTTGCATTTGCAATTTTGTTGTTTTTGTTGTTAATTTGTTAAACAATTTTGTTTAATTTATATGCGATACTCATCAGCTACAGTCACATCATCATTATCATTGGCATCGGCATCATTGTCGTCGTCGTTAGTGTCATGTTTTATGCCGCCGTAAAAAAACCCGTTGCAAGTTACCATCCCTGGCTTTACTTGCTATCATTTCCTAAGTATTTTTTGTTTTTTTTTTGCGTGGGTTTTAATGGGTTTTAGAAGATTAGTAAACGAGGGGTACTTATTACCCAGTATTTCAACTAATTTTTCTCTTTATTTTCTTTCTGTTTTTTTTTTATAGTTTATTAGAGCTGAACTAATGTCTGCTGATGACGATGATGATGACATTATCTTTGTTTTTCTAATTTTGTTCTCATTTTTCTTCATTTTTTATTACAAAATAGTTTTGCTTTTAATATGTGTGGCCCAATAACATTGTCGTCATCTTTTACTTCGACCCGTCTCCTCTCAGCACTGTGTTGTTCTATTAAATTAGGGTACATTGCGTGTCAGTATTTTAATCTGGTCACGCTTAAGTGCATTTAAAACTGGCAAAATAATTTCTGAAGCGCTTAAAACAGAATATTAATTGCATTCCAAATGACAAATGTAATGTATACGAGGGCCTGTAAACATTTCTAGTTAATTTTGAAGTAAATATCCCCTTGATTTTTTTAAAATCCGAAGGTATTCTTAATAGAAGCAGTTCCTCAAATGTTAAAGGCTATCTCTCGTTAGCTTTAAGAGCTTTATGACCTTCATATACACGTTCCTTCATCTGCAAGAGTTTCAAATTTTTGGTTTTCAACGACATTTCGGTGACAATTTATCGGCCAATGAACGGTTCATCTCAATTTCCTTCTGTTTTTGGACTGTATCAATAGGCAAAATAGGCGTTGAAAGGTACCCGTCTGCTTCATTTGAGAAACAGACTGGTATCTCTTGAATAATTGACTTGAGTGTAAAAGTGTTGCATGTTGTTGAGAGGAGCAGCCATAACAATGTTTGGATCTGGGATAGATTTTTGTATGTCCTCTCGTTTCTTCAAAGAACCTATGCAGTTACATTGTATCTGCCACACGTTCTTATTCCTTTTATTATAAATCAAAGTTTTTTTTTAATGTTCCAGTATGTTAGGGTTGCCATTCCTATTTCATTTTCTTTTTTCCCATCCCCTCCTTTAGTGTCTCACCTAAGTACACTAGTACAATGGGTCAACTCGACCTCCGAGTATTGTATTTGTCTCTTTAGACAAGTACACGTCCTCTAACCTAACCTAGGGTTGCCATCTCTCATTCCTAGAAACAATGTTGCTTTGGTAAAATGACGTTTCAGATGTAGTGGTGCTCATTCAATTCTTTTATTGCCCAAACGTTATAGCCTGGCTGCCCTAGCTTATCAGTATATTTTACAGGCAATGCTCTTCTACTCAAGATAGCCATGATTTCAGCAGTTAGATTACTGAAATAATATTGAAACCGGTATGAATTTCTGATATTTAAGTCATCGACATATAGTACATCTCAACCCCATGTTTTTCTATTTAACTTCGAGTCATGGGTGTATATTTCCTGGGGAATTGGAAAAGAATTTGAATTCGAATTCTAGTAGTTTTTACTCAGGGTAACACAGATAATTTGGTAACGAATCCATGACTTTAGCATGACCTTGTAGCTGCTTAATTCAGCAGTGCGTAGAGTTCAATATTAATGCCGTGAGAAATTTCTGTTACTGCAGGAGAAGCTCAATATGAATTCACCAGGGCACTAATAACAAGGATCCAGTAAAATATGTGACGTTCTGGATAGGTTTAAACGTCGGTATAACGTTTGTGAGCGTGTGGCTGCGTAATAGCAAGGCTGCGTACCCAAATGTTAGGTTAGGTTAGGTTTGAGGACGTGTACAATGTCCCAATGACAAGTACAATACCCAGAGGTCAGAATCAACCATTGCAATACGTCCTAAAGGACAGAGAGAGAGAGAGAGAGAGAGAGGATGTCAAAGGAGATAGTGAAAAGCAGAGGAGCTAGGAAATGAAGGATAAGTGACGCGGGACAACAAAGACACAAGAGAGCGTGACTCAACCTTGAAGCCCTAGCATTTCTCAACCAGCTCAACCTCTTTATGAAGACATGGAGAGCCCTTTATGTCGGCTCTCTACAAACAGTTTAAATCTTCGAAGAAGCCTCTGACCATGGTCCTCAACCTCAACTTACTAAAGGCTGGGCAGTTGCTAAGGAGGTTTTCGATACCGAATGTTGATCGTATTAAATAAAGAATTGTGTAGCTTACTAGACAAGCAATCCAAGCTCAAAATTTAGCTCTGAAATCTTGAAGGAAAAGAAATACGAGGGGATAAGCGAGTCAACAGGTTTTTTGTAAGTGCTATGTCAGTAACTAAATGCATCTGAAATTTGTGCGCCGAAATCAATATTAAGACTGTAGGTCCCACCACGATCAGATACAATAAACATACACCTCATGGGTGATGTGAGAAGCTAGACTATAATTCGGTTTATAGGCTTCTAATGGCCATTTGAATAGCTCAAGTTCAGTTCACCAGTTTGTTCATATTTTTAATTCCACCCCCTTTAAAGGTGCACACCCTTCGCCCAAAGTAGCTGTTTAACGCATTTAAGCCAAAAATTTAAGAACCTAACGACTGACTATTTGTTGTTAATGCCATATCATGAAATTAAAAATCAACATTGTCTGGACTTTTAAAAATACAAAGAAATGGAAAAAAAAGTCTGGTAATTTACACGGCAAGAAAAATGGCTATAAAATATTACAAAAAAATAAAAAAAAATATATATTAAAAGAAGACAACAACAAGTGAATGAAATATGGCAAATGAAGAGAAAAACCTGGCACAATAACTTGTAAAATGTTTCAACAAAAATGCAAACGCCAAGGGGCTACACAGGGGGGGGCAGGGTAATACAAGAGAAGTATTCACAGATGGTTCTATAGTACGTTGGTTGTGTAATAAAATAAAAACAATTTTTTATTTGTGAACAAATGATAGCCAAAGCCAGTCAAGACACAAAAGAGAAACCGAAACCGAAACTGAAAATGCAAAAAAGTTTTCACAAAAAAACAACGAATTTTTTCACTATTTTTTAAGGATTTTGTTGTTGTTGTTGTTGGAGAATAACAGTCATAAGAATAAAAAAATTAAGTTTGCAAATAAAATAATGTCTATATTTTATGCTGCTGCTGCTGCTCCTGCTCGTGGTTGTTGCTGTTTTTATATGATTTTTGGCAACACCAGCCAGCCAGTCATCCAGCCACCCTGAAGTAACATGTAGACTTTCTAGAGAGGGGAGTCTATACTCTCCTACCATGTTTTTGTTAGCCTTAAAATCATTTCCTTGTGCACATACATACATGAACGTTAGGCCAGTTGTTTAAGGTATTTTACATGTAAATACAAGCAATGTCATGGTAGTTCCTCCGTTCCGAACTAAAAAAAATTTTTTTTGTTTTTTTTTTTTTAAATTTTTTACGGCCTTTATATGAGATTTTGATATCCTGGATTTTTCACATTTTTTAGTTCTGCTCTATTGTTTTATATTTTATTTCGTACGTGTTTCCTTGTAATCGTGTGTGATATTCCAGAGGGGTTGAATCATATTTAAAAACCCGCCAGTTAGTGGCTGATTACCTTTAGTCAAGTATTTAATTCTTATGGTGTTATATTCACTTCCCTTTTTTTTTAAAGGGGAACTGGAATTGGTTACGGATTTATTTTTTAACGAAATTTTACTGTCAAATAAATGGCAGTAAATGTGCCAACATTTACAGAATTAACGCGGAGTGTTTGACAACTGTATCACCCTTGATTTTTTAAAATTTTTGATTAATTTTGTTGGTGACACATTGCAACGTAGAATAACTGCAGGAGGTTCTCATTTCAGAATTTTAATTGCCTGACAAAAACAGACAAAATCTGAACAGTTGTGGGGAGTTAATATACAGCGTTAGTTGGGAATAAAAAAAAGGTAGTTGTAGACTTCCAAGTCTCAAAATACCGGGGTTCCGACTTTTAATACGAAACTGGGATTCACACAGAATGCATAATCTTCTAAAATTGGTTTGTGTCTTGAATAAATTATATGTAATTTTGGAGGGTAAGCATTTGTCTTGAATCCTCTTTAAATGAAAAATTATTTAAAAAAGAGACTTAAATCCCCCTCTAAATAATCAAAACGGGAAGCCTGCTGACTTCCCTAAACGGGATAAGATCAGGTTTGTGTCTTGAATAAACGGTATGTAATTTTGGAGGGTTAACATTTGTCTTTCACTATAATAAGAAATTAATTAGAAATTAAGAAACTTAAAGTCCCTTCTAAGCAATCCAAACAGAAAGTCTGCTGAATCCCTAAACGGGATAACATAAGGTTTATGTCTTGAATAAATCATTTGTAATTTTGGAGGGTGAACATTTACCTTTTTCTATAATAAAAAAATATTTAGAAATTTAGGACTAAAATTCCCTTCTAAGCAATCCAAACAGGAAGACTGCTAACTTCCTAAACGCAATAACATGAGCAACGAACATCATAGGAATGTCAGGCGATGTTGCCTCTCAAGTTAGAGTAGGACAGAGTGAGCAAAGTTCCTTTGTGCTACTGCCCAACCCAATAGAGCCGCATTGTTTCTAAACAACTTCAGTTGGCAACTTTTTCATCCTAGAAGAAGCTACAATCCAGAAGCAATGCAGAATAAGAGACGTCCAGAAGATTAGCGAGATAAAGTAAGTAAAAAGCATTGAGGTTAGGATTTTTATTAAGCAAAGTTCTTTACCACTACCCGAGATAATAACCCAATATACTTTCACATTGACAGATACATACATACATAATTGGTCATTATAACCCTTCAGTCAGGATTACGACCTAGCTTCTCAACACCACTCATGTTGTGTGCCTTAATTTTATACATGAGTAGCCGGACCTACAGTTTAAAATCGATTCCGAACGACAGATTTTTTAGAAACTTTTCAATTTTGCAATTTTTATTTAACTCTCAGAGTTTTTGCCAGAAATCTGCTGAGAGGAAGTCGCTGAAGAGATACTTTTTTTTCATATTCGTTTTGATGTCTGACGTTTTGAACCGTGGCCTTACTTGTAATAAGTCAACACACTACTTACTAGACTACGGCAGCTTCATTAAGTGAGAATAAAAGACAAATGTTCACTCTCCAAAATTGCAAATGATTTATTCAAGACACAAACCACTGTACCATTTTCATACATGGTTGTGTTATATCGAGATAACGACATATATCGCCACTGTAATCCTATACCAATCATCTGCATAGCTGGAAAAATCTTAATTAATGAAACTGAAATCAAATCAATGAAAATATTAAGAATTGTTATCACCAACAGCTGAAAACCATCTTCTTTTCCTATGCTACTTAAAAATGCTGCATCGGCATTAGGTCATATGTATATAAAGAAATTTTCTAACTTTATTGCTAAGGATATTCTCAGCTTAATTACATTTCAAACATAAAAAACCAAGCCAAAATCGGTTCAAGTATGTCAAAGTTACAGAGGAAACAAACATATGTATCCAAAGAACGACAGGAAACTTATAACACAACCCTGTAGTACAGCTTGTTTACGTTCTCATAACATTTAAACGGCCATTATAGGACAATACACTGTAGTATTCTATACTCTCTCTCACACAGACACACTAATACACCATCATCTCTATTATTACGGCATTTCAATAAATGTATGACTGCATATGTAACAACTCTCATTGATTTTTTTTCATTGAGAGAAATCACGTGTCACTGACACTTTTACACACTCTCGCTCTTTCTCTTGCTCCCTTTATTATCATTTACAACACTTTTTCACAATCAAGTCTGGTGTAACTCTGATGTCTGATTTGTGTTTTTCACTTACAATGGATGTGTCCATCCATTATCGTGTATTTGGCTGTTCAAATAAATGTCGTTGTTCGTGTATGTATTTAACTGTTACAGTGGATTTGTGTTAAACAACAAGTAGAGTGACCAGCATTTCATGTATTGCGATGTATTTTATGTTTCTTAACAGAAACATGATGTCAACCCAAGAGGAAAATGTAAAAGTGTCCAAAAAAAAGGAGAGCAATTGAGATTTCCGTTACAATAACAAATAATATGGAAGACTATACATATGTAGGAATTAAAAACGTGGCTTTAATCAACGATTAAATTATAAAGATTTTGTTTAATCATTACCGTGATTAACTTCAATCTTTAATCTTTTAGACTTGAAACCATATGGTTTGATATTTAAAACAACAACAACAACTTCTAAAGCAACCGGTGTTTACGATGATTTGTTTATTGGATTTCTATAAATTATACACCCACTCCCACGCTCTTTTCTTTTTATTACTGTACTCCCTCTCTTAACTAGTTAGACTCTTTTTTTATTATTCACTTTGCATATTCACATAAACACTTGTATTTTATGTCGCTGTTGTTGTGCTTTTCTTATTACATTGTACTTGTTTTAACATGTCGCTTTTGTTGTTATTTTTGTTAATCAGTCAAGTATACAGTTATTGCAGCTCAAAAAAAAAAATAAAAAATTAAAATAAGAAATACAGAAAAAATTTTGTTTTTGTGCTTTTTAATAATTTCTTGTGTTCTTTTTGTTATTGTTTCTACCACTGCAGTCGCTGCTGCTGTTGTAGTTGTTGATATCATTGTTTTATTGTGTGGATTTTATGACATGTTTTGACTGCCTTTAATTTATTAGCAAGCAACACCATTACAACAAGTCTGAATGCAAGACAACTCATTCTCTCTCCCTTCTTTCCCTCGCTTACTATAATTTTGGGTGTTATTGCCAAGGGAGAAAGGACAAGCAAGTGTTTGAGCAAGAGTATAATTATATACACACACACATACACGCATGCATACATGGATTTAGGGAATTACGATATTTAGTGTGGAAATCATTGGCTTTTAAAGTATGAAGTGTGATAAATCGTTATTGCTTATGCATGCATTTGAGACAAGTGCAATTAAAATAGTAAAAAGGGAGGAGAGGTTGCCAGATTTGGACGAGTTTAAATTATAAATAAACACGATCAATAGCTGGAAATTTGGCATTGAAAACTTGAACTTTAATTATTCTAGGATAATTTCTTGTAAGAAAATTTTGAGAAAATTTATTATGAAGATTTAAATAGAAGGTTATAGGAATTTGAATTAATTTTGTAATGATAAGAACTGAAAAACACTTAAGTAAACTGTTAGATAAGAAATAAAGGGTTATCCATTTTTCTGTTGCAAAAATGAAGATAAATAAATACACATAAAGCCAGGATTTCGATGGAGCTCGCCATTAAATGCAAAAGACAATGTCAATGGCAATGACAATGGCCGCCTGGAGATAGGTTGCAGTTGTCGATTCTTTGAATTTAGGTTTTGACCACTATTTCGCGTATTTCGGGAGGTACATATCTTGGTGGTGACTTAACGAATGTTTATTTTTAAATGTTCCGACATTAGAGGATGAGCGGCATATGTATGTAAGGTACAAGACTTATCCCTACAAAATAACATCTAACTACCCCAGATTACAAGATCTTGGAGATCATATATACATACATAATTGGCCATTACAACCCTTCATGGCAACTTAATTTACTCTCAAAGAAATCTGCCAGAAATCTGCTGAGAAAAAGTCGCTGAAGAACTATTTTTTTCATATTTCGTTTTGATGTCTGGCCTGGGGCTCGAACACGGGCTTTTCGTCTAATAAGCGAACATACTACCTAGTAGACCACGGCGACTTGATCTTGGAGATCAATTGAGCCAAAATCTCTTGTCTCTTGCAAACCACTATTCCTCCAGTTTTTATACACCCTTAGAGCCCTGAATTAACGCTGACATTTTTTCCAGTCTAGCTATGATATCTGAAAAAAATTCGTTCCAATAGTCTTCAGACCATAATCCTCGCCACACAGCCACTTTTCTCGAATGCAATGGCTTTTCAATAAACATTTTGAAGTTCTCCATGGCCCTCATGCGAAAAGAGCTCAAGAATTTTTTTTAGAAAATTCTGAATTGAAAGCCCGCTGCTATAGCACCTAATTAGCATGTCTACGGCATTTTTAATGGGCAGCTGGGATTCATTTAATGCATGAATTGGACTTTATGTAAATGGAAGTGTAATTCAAATACAAATTATGAAATTATGATCTGTAAGATAGGTCCTATTTCTGAAAACACCGTAGAATCGTACAATACACCACACTTTTTCTGACAGAAGCAGTATTTTTGGCATTGCATAGGCTCAACTATACTAGTAACGCTTCCAGTTTCTTCAATTCTTTTTATAATCTTGCCAACTAAGTATTTGGACAGTAGTTCGGCACGGCGTACAGCTACAAAATTCGCCACATTAGAATCAGCACTTTTGTTATCAGCTTCACCTTTTTTAAGCGTCCTTAAAAGCCAAGTATTTGAGGAAAAAAATTTCACTTCGAATGAAGGATGTTTGACAGTTGACAGCTAGTCACGTCGATGGGTTTGAGTCCGATATTTCGATAAATCCTTAAATATAATTAATCAAAGGCTAGGAATTTCGCAATAAAAACTTGAAAAAAAAAGTTTCCGTAAGAATATTTCTCAAAAATTAAATAGACGGTGCAATCATAAAAGATTACTTCATACTCATCTTCACCTTCAAATCCTCCTCTATTTTCTCTGTTTCTCTTTGCATACCAACTTGATGAAGACCTCTATTGTTTTAAATTATTTCTTGCCGTTAAAAAAAACTGTCGCCAAAAATATGCAAATTTTTGTCTTTAAATTATGTCTGTCGGTCTGACTGACTCTGCCAGTCATTTTAAGCGTATGTCCCCTTTTGGAAAAAGTAATTTTTTTTTGGTAAGACACAGACTATTTATGGTTGACTACTTGTCATTATCATATGCAGAGGTTATAAACAATCAATTTAAAGTTTGTTGTTTTTTTTATTTCTTTTTTTTGGGCAACTTTCTCGTCTACGTGACTTTGCCAAAAAACATAAAAACATGTTCGCATACAGCCCTTTAGGGAAGTTTAGCTAACGGTTACTGTTAAAGACACCTTCTTTACAATAATTTAACTGCTAGTTTGGTTGAGCAGGTTTATTGAACTGCCACCATTATTCACGTGACTCAATTATTTTGAAATTTTTAAGGAATTTCTGTTTTTTTTGGTTTTGAAAAATTGAATATTTTTTAAAGGAGAGTTTTATGATATACGAGAGAAGTATGTGCAATAGTGTAAGCAAAAAGTAAGTGGACGGTTTTTTCTTTTTGTTTTCGAAACTTAGAATATTTTTTTAAGGGCGCTCCTTATGATGTACGAGAGAAGTATGTGCAATAGTGAGTGCAAAGAGTATGTGAACGTTTTTTTTTTCTTTTTACCAACTTTTTTCTTTTTACAGCTTCCATACGATGCCACCGTGACTAACGCGACCTGACGCGCTAATTCGCCCACGTGTTGACTTTACAAAGACGTATTCGACAAAGACATCCAGTAGTAGTACGCTGAGTGTTGTTTTTAAACGAGTCTGGTAGATTTTACACCTTTTTCGAAATACTGAGTTGCCATCTGTTATCCACGGCCTTTTAACTAAACAAAAGAGAGTTAAAATTGGTCTTACAATCGTGATGTACATCTAGACGGTTACTTTTGACGTTCACTGTAATTATATTGTTACGTTTCTATGTAACGTTTAAAATATAAGCTCGCAGATTGCAAATAAAATAAAAATAACCTTGTGTTTAGTTTTAACTTAAAATTCTTTATTATTCGCATAATTCTGTGTGCCATTCTTCACAACTTGATGTAAACAACAACCGTTGCTTTGTTTGTTATCCCTCTGTTCCACCCTTTGCATAAACAATAACAATTACTAGACAATTATTCGACAGATCTTTGTAACGGAGATCATCAAACCATGTGTTCACACAAGCCGGGCTGAACTTCACTAACTCACTCTCCTGCTTTGCCTTGCCTTTTATATTGCAGAGTAAATAGTCTGATGAATATTCTTGAAGGCGAACGTTCATGATTTCGCTTTTTCGAGATCTCTATAATTATAAACATCGTTGTTTATGTTTATTATTGTAGTGTTGTTGGTATATTTTTGTTTACTTCTTTATCATTTCTTTATGTTGGTGATAGTTGTTGTATTTTTGTTCACTTGTTTACCATTTTTTATGCTGGTGTTTGTTGTTGTATATTTGTTTACTTGTTTACCACTTTTTATGCTTGTGTTTGTTGTTATATTAAGAAGTACTATAATTTGTAAACAAGTTTGTTTACTTGCATTGTTTTGTTTTTGTAGCTTTTCTTTATAATTTTAATGTTAAGCGATGTAAAAGCAAGACACTAGTATCTAGATTTTTTTATTTTCGTAACAATATCTTCTTTGAACTTCGAATAAAATTACTTGCAAGTACCCGGTAATTGAAAATATTTTCCCAATTTTCTTTTCCAATTTTTTTTAAACAACTTTCAGTCAATAGAAGAACAAGATTAGTAAACAATTTTGAAAATTCCATTCGTAATACTTAAAAAATTAAATAGTTTTTCTTGCCGTTTTACGATGTACGCACAGTCACTACTTTTTTGAAATTTTTTTGTAGAAAAAATGTTCAATGTAAGCCCTCTGCGGACTCAGTGAATACTGTAAACCTGTATGTTGCTGAATGCCTTGGCAAAGTGCGTAAAAATAGACAAAACGGACAGACAAGATGGCATGAATGAATATTTTTTCTTACGAACGGAAGAAAGAACGCAATGATGTAGGAGCACAGGGGGCATGGTGGGTAGAATTCTGAAAGACAGATAAACATTTAAGATGTTTTACACTTCATGATGCATAAATTATAAACAAAAAAAAAAAGAAAAAACTACAGCGCCAGACGAAAATAGCATTAAGAAATCTTTAAATGTTAGATGAGAAGCATCGTATATATTGGCTGGTTGACTGCGTATATTTATATTGTTGAATATGCGGCTAGAGGCAAGACGCTAGCAGACTACGTATGTATGTGCCAGTGACATTTTACAGATTGCAAAATTTGTTTCAACAATATTTCTGATGTTTTTGTTTTCTTTTTGTTTTAAAGAAATTCTTTACAAAATCCACACTATTTGTTTTGGTTTGTTTCATGTTTTTTTTAAACAATATTATCGGAAAGAATTTGAAATATTATTATGATATCCGCCCACCTTCTCGAAAACTGGGCACGCAAGCCGCGATGCTACTTCTAACATACTCAATTACTGGGCATTGTAGATTTGGATTAAGGCTAAGATAGAGCAGAGAGTGATACAATACCATCGTTGTGACTAACACACTCTTTGGTCGTTTAACTGGGCTGGCTGCCTCAAACTGGGCTTTCTATGCGTATATGCTGCTATTTACATGAAAATTGAGCTGTAAAGTAAACTAGTCTTATGCAATTCATTGCAGATTATTACTCTTGCTGTCATGAAGTACCCATACAATAGTAGTGCGACCATATGAGCTTCTTAATTGCATTCCGTGTACCCATAAAGTCTGTTTCTAGTCTATTGCTCTGGCAGACTTCAGGATGCCTCTTGGTCTCAAGAATAACAATAAATTGTGCAACACCGTTCTGTTCTCATCATCACTGGATATTCATGTTGGATGCGAGACACGGTATCGATTCAGAACAATTGTTCTTTGAGTCTACAGTGTCCTGTCAAAAAACCAGTAAGTAACCCTAGGTTTTAAACTTGCGTAGTCTAGTAGGTAGTGTGTTGGCTTATTAGACGTAAGGTCACGGTTTAAACCCCAGGTCGGACATCAAACGAAAAAAATATTTCTTCGCTGACTACCTCTCACCAGATTTCTATCACAAACTTTCAGAGCAAATAAAATTGCAATGAAAAGTTTCTCAAAAAAAAAAAAACTGTCTTACTTTCTTACTTAATTGGTAAGTAAGTAAGTAGGTCCCGCCACTAATGTATAAAATTAACGCAGACATAAGTGGTGTGAGCAACTAGGTCGTAATGCTGACTGAAAGGTTGTAATGACCAATTATGTTATGAGGCAATGATATAAGCAGCCACAAGCAGGGCTGTCTATTCGTATATGCGATTGGAAAACTAGATTTATACACTTAATTGCAGATTATTATAACTCCTGTACAGGCCGAGTGCCCTGTCAAAAAACCAGCTACTAACCCCAAGTTTCTCTTGCTCAGTCTCATGCGTGATTAAAATCTTCTCCTATTGAGATTTGCCAACAAAAGTTATGATTACCTCAAGCCTGTTCGATTTGTGAAGGGTACTTGCCTCTCTGTATCTTCCCTTTTTCTTGCGTACACCTTTCCCACATGTGTCTCAACCTTACAGAAAATCTTTGATCCCCGACGTGGAAGCTTTCCAACATACATATATCATATACATGTTGAATTCGAACATTCGGAACGATTGCTATTTGAGTCTAGAGAGCCCTGTCAAAAAACCAGCTACTAACCACAGGTTTTTCTTGGGCAATCTCGTACATGACTCAAATCAGATATTATTAAGATTTGCCAACAAAAGTTCGGTTTGAATAGGGTACTTGCCTCTCTGTAGCTTCCCTTTTTGTTGGGTACGCTTTTCAATTTGATACAACAGCATCGTTGTGGCTAACACGCCTTATGGTTGCTTAACTTGAACATACTGAAGCTATGTTAAAAGAGGCTTCAAGCTAGGCTTTCTATGTGCTTTTCACATTACGATTATTGTAAAAGCTGTAGGGGCGTGAAAATTGCACTGTAGGATAAACTGGACTTGTGCACTTCATTGCAGACTATTATAACTTTAGCGGTGAAGAGGTGCCTTAGTAGTGCGACCATTTAAGCTATTTTACTGCCTTCCAACATATAACAATACATGTTAAATACGAACATTCGGAACGATTGCTATTTGAGTCTAGAGAGCCCTGTCAAAAAACCAGCTACTAACCCCAGGTCTTCCGTGAGCGATCTCGTGCATGACTCAAATCTGTTACTATTGAGATTTGCCAACAAAAGTTATGATTGCCTCAAGTCTGTTCAGTTTGAAAAGGATCCTTGCTTCTCTGTCTTCCTCTTTGTTGGGTACGCCTTTCAAACACGTGTCCCAATTTTACAAAAAAGCTCAGACCCCTGTCATGGAAATAACTTTCCTGCTCGTATGCTTATCTGCTTGCTCATTACACCTTAAATTCCCACATAACCTAAAATCTCGCAGAGATAGAGGGCTCTAATGCGCATGTCTGGCTAATTATGTTTTCCCAGACAGTCCTTTGACAGTTTCAGTTCTTTGAGCCTTCGAATAATGGCTTGACTATCAAATAGTAGTGCCACGCCCATTTATTTTAACGTTCTGTAGAAAAGTGACCTCAAACAGTTTCAATTCTTTGAGCCTTCGAATGATGGCCTGACTATCAGATAGTATTGCCACGACCCGTCCTTTGTACTTTCTATCCCAACTGAATTGATCACATCTTTCGATGGCATAGACTTTCGCTTGGAAGATTCCTGCCAGTTTTTTCGAAGGTTTTTAATATTTCATTCTGTTGCCAAAAACTGCCACTCCTGTCACATGATCCTTGCTTGGGTCATCCATACATACATACATAATTGGCCATTACAGCCCTTCAGTCAGGATTACGACCTAGCTTTCTCACACCACTCATGTTGTGTACCTTATTCTGCGGGACCTACAGTTTAACGTCGACTCCGAACGAGAGGGATTTTTTTGCGAAACTTTTTGATGGCAGGGCATGAAAGTAAATAGCAGAGTTTATGCCAGAAATTTGCTGAGAGGAAGTCGCCGAAGAAATATTTTTTTTTTTCATATTTCGTTTTGATATGTGGCCTGTGGCTCGAACCCGAGCTTTACGTCTAATAAGCGAATACTCTACTTACTAGACTACGGCGACAACCATCCATAGACCACCTTATGTATGTATCCCCCCAAAATTTTATACACTGTAAATAGTTTTCGTGAACTTACTGCCTCAGAAGTGATTCTCATGGGATTTGTAGGACTTCTAATTGATTATGAAGGGGACTACATGAAAAATTCATAAGACCGGATTAGTTGGAAGTGGAACTTTTAGAATATCACAGCAGATTATATGGCCTCTCATTGAACTCAGAGAATTTGCGTTCAACATTACCTTGTTTGTATATGATTTCTTTGAAATTCTTACTCAAATATATTTGCAACCCCAAATTTTTTATTCGTTTGTTTGTTTCAAAGTGACCTTTAACCCTAAGCTCAATATTTATTTAAGAAACAAGGAAGAAGAAAAAAAGAACCCCTTTTTTTTCTTAACGAAAAATTCTAACTTCTAGACAACTTCAGAATAAAGAGTTTTAAAACTGAAAATCAAATAAAAAAAAAAAAAGAAACCAAATAATGACAACTATTGTCTTAATGTCAACAACACTTAAAAAATATTTCGTTTTTTTTTTCTTAGGCAAACTTAATGGCTTTAAAGCCAGTGTACTAAACACAGCACACTTTAGCCAACCGACAACCCCTTTCTTCCAACTTCTTAAGAGAAATTCGTGTTTTTTTTTGTAAGTATTTTAGTGGTTGAAATAAAAAAAGACGAAGGAATTTATTTTTATAGTGTCTTGTGCTTCGAATCGAATACAAAAAACCGGGAATTGAAATAATAAATGCTTGACGTAATGAATAAACTATTGAAGTTTTCTTTGTCCCACTCCAATCTCATTCGTACATACTCTTGCTCAGTGTGGTGGTACAATGGTCTCCAGTCAAATTTTCATTTTATTTCTTTGTATCTCTTTCAGCTTCCAAAATAAATAAAGTTTCTGTTCAAAAGCAGAAACTATAACCACATTAACGGGTAATCCAATTAGGGATGGCAAGAATGGCAACTGCTCAATTGCATTGGGAACCGTCTTCACTGTGCTATGCTCGTTCTATAAGATTTTTTTAAATGACATTTCCTATATTATGACCCGTTCCAAGTATTCTAATGATATAAAATCATAGAATGGATAACCCTTTACCATTTCAGGCAATTCTTTTGCTCCTAATAAAGTTGCCTCATACCCCCAGAAGCCTTAGAGAGAGGTTTCCTTGCATCTTGCGGTTGAATTTTTCGTTTTTACAGACAACAGATTATCGTTTACCGCGCTCGTTTAGTTCGTCGTTGCCATGCTAAAGAAGCCAAAACTTGATAAAGTCGTTTATAAAGTTTTATTGTTTTTCATCATCTTCTTCGTCTTATTTTCTTGGGTTTTCTGTATAAAATAGTATAAAATTAGCGGTAAAATGTTTGAGAATATTTGTGCAAAACGATACTTATAGCAAATTTTAATATTAGAAAATGAAATATTATATTCATAATGTTTTTAAGCTCCCAAAATTATGCAACATTTTTAGATAATTATATAAATTTTAAATGAATTTTATTATTTTTAAAACTCCAAAATAGACAACAATATTGTATAGTTTTATTTAAATTTAAACTGTAATTTTGAAGCTCCTGAAAGTAGGCTATAAAACTTAAAACAATGTAATAATATAGAACCTAAAAGTAGACAACAAATGTATATAATTTACAGAATTTTTTAACTTGTTTGAATGTTCAATTATTTCTGTCCATATATTAATATTGGAAGCGCCTAAAAGAAGACAACATTTTGTGTATTTATAGGCGCGTAACATTTCTTAGTAATTCGGAGTCAACAATCATATAGAGTTTACAGAGATTTTCAATTGTCATTGCTTTCCCTCATAACGTTGTCATTGAGAGTGAAGGTGCTCAATGATCTCCTAATACTTTGAGACTGTGTTGATAAACTTGCTTGAGGCTCCCCGTTGGATGCCAAGAGGTAAATCTGTCCCTTGGGAAGGCAAACGACTGCGACTTATACCGGTTTGCTTGGGTCATTGAACATTATAACATTCATTCTAGAAGTTATAAGAAAATTTTTGTGATAGACTCGTGCTAACCTCAAGAGCAGAACCGTTGATAGCAGGGGGGTTACTCCGTAACTCGATTCGAAAAGTAAAAGTTTTCGAAAAGCGTTTTCGATAAGTAAATAAAAGCTTACTCTGTAAATCGTTCGAAAATTTTCAAAGAAAAACTAAAAATAAACTTGGCAGCACCTTAAAAAATAAAGAAATTTATAAAAAAAATATTGAAAAACAAAAGTAAACCGAATTCATTAAATATATATGTGTATGTACATATATCTATATATGTATGTATATCTGTAACCTAATTATTTTTGTGTCCAGACTCTAATCCCTCCTAATTTTCTTCAACTAAATACTGCGTTATTACTGGTGAATCAAAGTGTTTAATTTGGCTACCATTAATTGCCTCATCCATTGTCAGTAAATCAGCCGTTTGTCTTTCTAGAGGTGTTAATGAGCAATACTTGCTTGATACTCCACCCGTATCAGAGATGCTTAGTTTTTTCTACTGCATTTTTCTACTCGACATGATTTTTATAGTCTGCCCAAACCTAATAAAAGTTAAACGTTTAATAACCCCGCGATAGATCGCACTCAAATATTTAGATCTATCTAAGCTTACTTTTTTCCAAACTTTAACATGTCGCTGCTGTGGACCAAGTGAAACCAAATCTGTTATTAGTTTCTGCCACAGATTATTAGATTTGTTTCTTCCATCCGTCACTTTTAGATGTCCCTTGGCCAAATCCAGATGCGTCATCATAAAGTCCACAACAGTTTCGTATTGTTTTTCGTTGGTATATACAATTCTTTTTGACTCACTCCACTGAGATTGTTTAAAATATATTATTTTATGTTTATTTTGCAATGTATTTGTATTAATTTAGTTACATTTTAAATTTATTATTAATTGTCACCAACACAATTGCTAACGAAGAATTTTCGAATATTTACTAAGCTTTTCATGATCGTTTTCGTAATACAGAGTAATAGAATTTTTTGTTCGTACGAAAAAAAAGAAAACATTGGTACCACTTTCGAAAATTTTCCGTACTTTCGTACTACAGAGTACAATTTGTTCGAATACGTACATTTTAATTTTCGTATCGAGTTACGGAGTAACCCCCCAGGCTTCGTGAAGTCACATAGCAAATGGGAACGTCCTGCAGAAGTCGTTGTACTTTATTGTCAGCTGATTAGACAATATTGGCTGGACGTAATCGTTGGCTTTATTGTCAGCTGCTTAGACAATATTGGCTGGACGTAATCGTTGTACTTTATTGTCAGCTGCTTAGACAATATTGGCTGGACGTAATCGTTGGCTTTATTGTCAGCTGCTTAGACAATATTGGCTGGACGTAATCGTTGTACTTTATTGTCAGCTGCTTAGACAATATTGGCTGGACGTAATGCAAATCGTGCTCTCCGTATGATGTACAAATGAGCCCATTTTCTCATCTTTCTTTAAGGTGTTCGATGTCATCTGAATGTCGTCTAATTTGATTTGAATTAGGAAGGGTACCAGCTTATTAAGTTCATCGGATATGTTGTCCGCGTAAATAAATACTTCAACATATCTGCTCGCTGATATAACAAGATAAGTCTATTGTGCCTGCTTTAAAAAAGCTTTCCAATATTTATTATAACTTTATTTTATAATTTAAGGCTTTGAAAATTTCATTAACAAATGACATTGATTTTAATAAAATTAAAACAAACTCCTGAAAGTATGCTTTAACTTATATGTTATAATAAACAAGCCTGAAAGTATGCTTTAACTTTTATTGAAATTATTTAATTCACTTTTCAAATTACAAGTAAATTTCCTCCACTCTTTCCCTTTACCTGCAATAAAGAAAAAAACCGAGGAGAAAATCTTTCTTTCTTTAATATTTTCCATCATGCGGAAAAGTCTCTTCTTAAGACTTTTTCTCGCTTCAGGCAAATGATGTGATGGTTTTGTTATGAAATGATGAAGATTTTCTTTCTTTTTTTTTTCTCTTCTCATTCAAAATCTTTTCAAGATTCTTTTCTTATTTAATTTTTTCTATTTTCTTATTTTTTTTAATATATTGAAGGCAACATATGTAATTCCTTTCCATCACATACATATGTACATACGTCTTTTATATGATTGCATGACTGACTGTATCTTTCATGTCTTTAGAGGATACACAATGGCAAATCATGCTAGAGAAAGTAAAAGAAACAAATCACTTCAGATACTTACCATATGTGAATGGTTTAAAATGTTTTCGTCTTTTACGCCTAAAAGTCTACAGTAAATGGTTATCCATTTTTAGGGTTCAAAGGTATAAAACTGTGATTTCGATGAAACTTTTACTGAATTGTAATGCTTTAAACCACGCCTTTATGTTCAAAAATGTTGTTTAAATGACTGCCTACGGATTGGTGAAGTTGTCGATCCTTTGAAGGTCCTTCGAAAGGTATCTCAAATGTATGGGATTCTCTTCTAAATCGTAGTAGTGAGACGTCTTGTAACCATATACCATCTAGTTCATAATCTCAATAACAGGCTACATAAGTTTCTTTATAACCCTCCCTTTTCCTAGCACGGTAGGCCGTTTATAACGACAATAATCATCCCATGATCCTCAAAAAGTAACCCAGTCAGAGTTACTTGTTTTGTAGGAAAATTTCAAGTAGATTTACGCATTTTTCCATTGTTTCCATATATGTAAATAGCGAATCTTTGCTTTTGCCAAACTAGCAGTTGTAAAGCCTCTAAACTGATAACCCGATAATATGTTGCAAATCCTAAGGTTATGCTATGGTAAATGAAATTTTCGTTAAATTATGTAAAAGACAAGCAAAAAAAATTGTAAGAAAAAGTTTTTTTCTTCTTCTATGGCTTGATAAAGTCTATCAAAAAATTATTATTTTTTTAGTTTTGTTTTCATAAGAAAGGAATATTAAATTTTATAAAAATTAATGCATATTTTAGGGAGTTTTATTAAGGCTTTCATTTGAAAAATAAGTATTTTATACTTCTAGGAGCTCTTTGCCACATTACTTTGATGAATTATAGCATATTTATAGGCGAAAATAATTTTTTTTTAAAAGGGGGATTGTAATGATAGAATTTTGGTGTAAGCCATATAGGAAGGAAAACCATCTTCCATGTGTTCTTTCAATACCAATGAGAATTACCTGAAGTTAAAATCTTGAATGAATTTTTTTTGTTACAAAATTTTGCAAGAGAAAAAATGTTCTACGCTGACTGAAATGATGAAGCTGAATGGTGAGACGACGAGGCTGATGAAAAGTTACAAATGTTTTTCGTGTTATTATTATTTTAATAAAACACTGCCTATTTCCAGGGTATGCGTAAAAATTAGCATTCCAAAATTTTATTGCATACTTTTAGGTGCTTGAAAAAGCTAATTCTTGTAGATTTTTATTATATTTTTTATATGTATTTCAATACGTTTATTACATTCTGCGAGTATATATTTCGTAAATAAATTTTTTGTCATTTATAGTCGTCCTCCCTTTCTTTTTTTTTTTTTTTATTACTTTTATGGTGGATTATTTAGTATACCTGGCGTGTTTTATTTCTTTATTTATACGTTTGCCATAAATAATGGCCAACAATGTAACCTCCCAGGATTTGACCATAAAAATACACCTTTTCAGTGTAGATTGGAAAAAATATTTCTTTTCTTTTTTTTCAATTTTTGTTATTGAAATAAATATTATTTCGATAAATTCTTGTTAAAGATTAAAAAAATGTGGATTCGAAATAAATGCAAAATATTTCCGGGTACCCGAAAAAACCAAACTTAAATGCAATATGTTTAAATAATTTACAATAAATTTCTATTATTATTGTCTCTTCACTCAGCTTAGATTGCTATTACTTACCTTAGCGACGGATTACCATTTCCACTTCCATTTCACTCACATGTATTTTACATGACTTACTGTCTACTGTCTTAGCCAGAGGAAAAAGAAAAAAGAACGAACCCATTACCTCTGTAAGTGCAATACGAGTCGGTTGTATGCAGCTCCTTAAGGATTTGCATAACACGTAGCAGCACTTTCTATTTTGGCCATGTTTAGACATTGTAAAGCAGTTGCTGTAGTTCATTTGAAAATCATTCAATTCCTCTCTTTCTTTCTTCTTCTTTTTGCTCGCATTTAAATTATTGTCATCTGGGGAATATTCACAGCATCTTTACAATTCATTGTATCCAGAACCTCATACACATACTCCTATACTCCTCGTATGCACTTGTGATTGAATGTGAATAAATTGTTTTGGGGCTGCAACAACAACGAAACGAATCTATTCCTGGCCATAAAATTTGTTTCAAATGAAAATTTATGTTGCATTGCGAAAATAATAGATGGAAAGTCTTAAAAATTTATTTATGGCTGTATTAATAAGTGAGGAAAAAACAATAAAAATATTTAAAAGATGTCCGATAAAATTAAATAGAATTATAAATATGCTGCATACTTTAGGGAGATTCTATAAAATCAAAAAATGCAGCATATTTTAGGGGGATAGATTAAAGATAATGCGTGTGTCTTAATAACGACTCGTTTTATGAGAATTGGAATTAATAGTAATGCAGTGTTTTACCCGAATGTACTAGTCGTGGTTCTGTAGGCTTAATTAAGGTCTTCATAATTCATCTACCGTGCTAGGCAATAAATATGTGCCTCTTTACAGTTCATTGTATCGTATTATGTATTTGGATTTGAATCCTCATCCATATAAAGTGCAACCCATACAAAAATTAGAGCCGATCGACCATGGATTGAAGTCGCCATCGCCTAGTAGGTAGTGTGTTGGCTTATTAGATGAGAGTCCATGGTTCAACCCCTAGCGACTTTCAGCAGTTTTCTGTAGAAAACTCTGGAGAGTAAATTCAATTGCCATGACAAGTTTCTCAAATCTGTCTTTCGGATTCGACATCAAACCGTAGGTCCCTTGCCACTTATTGATAAAATTAACTCACAACGCGGGTGGTGTGAGAAGCTAGGTTGTAATCCTGACTAAAGGGTTGTGCTAACCAATCAACTAAGTTAAGTAAGACGACTTATCACGCCATAGACGTATGTAGATTGCTTGCTAGTGATACAAAATTTCAGTGTAGATTTTTCGAACACAAATTTCGTTAACGATTTAGGGCTCGATGGTTACGTTAACAAATGAAATTGTCGTATGAAATTCTCAAACAACTCAAGAAAGGGTTGTAGAAGTGGCAGTGCATTCGAAACAACTGACTGTTCAGCGTGAGTGACTCTGGAACAATCCAAAAACGGTTGTCAAAGTGTCATTGTGTTTGAAAAAACTGAGCGTTCGGAGCATGGGACCCTGTACCCAAAGGCTTTGTGCCAATAGACTTTGTGTTGCCTATAATTGAGGATTATTTAGCGGTCGATAGGTAGTTTCAACAAGACGTTTCTATGAGGCAGATAAAACAGAAAATAATAACAATAACAAGTCATCAAAAATGTTCTAGAACTTGCCAAGACGGAAATAAATTAAGTATAAATAGAGAAATAGCGATAATACAGTTGATAATAGCGTGTTTAAATAATAAAAAAGCTCTTAAATGTAACAGTATTATATAAATACAGTATAAATTGGGGGGGGAAAATATGGTAATACAAAAGTGTTTATACCCATAATCCATGAAGCCTTAAAATATGCTATAAAATTTTATGTTTTATGAAAAATATAATTTCCCTATAAAACTGAAACTATTTCTATGGTTTTGACAGAGCAAAAACGAATGCCTTTTATTATGTTTGATGTTGTTGAGTGTGTAGTATTTAAAAAGTGTATCTAACCCATGTTAATAGCCTGTACATTTTATGGCCCTTTTAACAAGTTTGCATGGTTGTAAAACTATTTAGAAAAAAACTTCAAATTTTTTTCTTGTTTGTTCGAAATATGAATACAAATCCAGGAAACTAAAATGGAAATAAATCTGGATACGTACTTTTATTTTATAATGCAAAAAAAAAACTCTCTCTATTCAGTAGTTGGAAATAAAAATATCCAACCACATTGTATATGAGTGAGTGGTGGTTGGAAATGAAAAAGAAAGAATGAAAGAAAAAAAAAATAATTTTGTATGTTTTTTAAATTCATTCATTTGATCATTATTAAACCTTGGGTTTGAGGTTAAAAGCTTTATAACAATTCTGCTTTACAGCAGCAGCAACAGCAGCAGATACCACCGCAGGCCATTATTAAAAGTGGAGGCTAGGGGCCCCCTAGTGTCAATTAATAAAATTGAAAATATCATACTTTTTCCAATTTCCAAATAGAATTACACAAACAAAATTTACAAAATCGAATTCAATTGAATTGAATTGTTAAATGAACAGGTTATTTGGTTGCCTAGCATCAGAGAGAGAGAGATATGAAAAAAAAAATTCATGTAAATGGGAATGGATTTTGTAAAGTATTTCGCAAATAAAATTGTAAATTTAATTTACTGTGAAAGCGAAAACAAAAACAAACAGAGTAAAAGGGGGAAAAAACTGGTAAAATTATTGCAGTTTATTGCAATTGATAATTAATATTTGGGATTACGAACAGAAAATCATTTAAAAATAGCCTAAGGGCTTTATATTAAGCCTAAAAGTAGGCAACAAAAATTGCAATAATAAACAGAAATAATGTGCAAATAAAGGCCAATGCCAAATGAATGAAATTAAAGTATATATGTAATATATAGCGTATAGGGTTTCTATTGCAATTCCAGTTAATTCTGTTATAAAATTAAAGAAATGGTAATGCAGTGTTGGTATTTTAAGGCCGCTTGCCCAGAAATAAAGTGCAAATAAAAGCCAATGCCAAATGAATAAAATTAACGGTATAGCTTAAAGGCTTTCTATTCATTCAATTACAGTTAATTATGCTATCGAAGAATTTCGGTAATGGTAATGCAGTGTTCTTATTTGAGAACCCGATGTGTTTTGTGGCTTAATAAAATCCTACAAGAGAAAGTTTAACGAGATCAAACCATATGGTCATTACCTCCACGTGAAATGACCATACCCTCAAATCACTCTTGCCTAATGTCCAATATGGCATGAGCAGTGAAGCAGGTGTACAGTCGTATTGAAATCACAAGTATCTCATCATAAGTTACTCTCCATTGAAAGTGGTGGCCTGACCAAATTTCTCCTGCACCTACGGCGCCGCCAGCCCAAAATCACTGCACTGAAGCAATGACCACTTGAGTACGTAAGTTCTCTTACAAATCTGTGTCGGCGGAGAATATCGGATTCGGTCCTGAAATATGACCTCTACGAATTGCACACCGTACTTAATATAGTAAAAGGAGTTAAACAGCGAAAGCTGTGCTGGCTAAGATACATATGTATGTATGTCGGGCGGATGAGCAAAAAAATCGTTTGCAAGTGACCCTTCAGGAATGTAAGATGGCATAAAAATATTTCAATATTTGCTGTATGAAAATGGACAAAAGACCGAATCGCATGGAATTCTGTTCTATATTCGGCCCTTGAACCCATCAGTTTGGGGCAAATGGCCTCCTAAGTAAATAATTTTAATTGCTTCAGCAAATAAAAAATGGTATGATAATACAGTTCATTTTGGCATTTCCTGTTATATGCGTTAACGAAGTCCCTTTGGAAAAGTACCTTACTAAAGTACCTTTTTATACAGTAGTTGGAAAAAAGTACCCTTCAAAAAAGTACTTTTTAGAAAAGTTTCTTTTAAATTCTATTCTTTTATTTTAAAACTATTTTTTCTTGTACTTTACTAAAGTACTTTTCATATAGCAGTTGGAAAAAAGTACCCTTCAAAAAAGTACTTTTTAAAAAATTTAATTTTAAATTCTATTCTTTTATTCTAAAACTATTTTTTCTTGTTTTTTTGACTACATCTTTAACTAAAACTATTTTTATTAACACTACACACACATACACACACTAAAATACCACTTTCTCTTTTTGCATATTTTCCACGAAACGATCCACTGTAGTCTCTAACACTTTACCACTGTGCTTGGCCATTTTCCAGAAATATGAGGCCACATCTACCAAGAAATTTGTCATTAAATCTTTCAAACCATTTTCTTCTAAAATCTTCTGGTACTCATCATTGCTCATGCCAGTCTTAACCGGATCATTAAGCAATAAAACCGGTTTATCGAACTAAAATTACAAGAGACAAGCTTTAGTAATGGGAGTTTTAATAAATTTGTTTTCGTCGCTAACATACCTTTCTAAACGAATTCCAATACAACTCATCTTTTCTATTCAAATCCTGTTCCTGCCTGGCCACTTTTAATTCCTCCACAAAGGCTTCAATATCCTTGTAGCGTTGAGTCTCAGGTTTTAAGTCTTGCTTCACTTTATTAAAGAAACCAATTTGATTTTTGAAAATGCTGTTCAAAAATTCCTCCGTTTCTAAAGTTATGCGACGTTCAAATTCTTCTTGGGTTTCCTCGGGCAACAAAGGTGAGTACGTTGTTGTACGTATAACATTGGCCAAGCTAAACTGTTGAAAAGAGAACAGATTTTTGGTACTTTTTATTAAAAAAAGTTTTTTTTCACTTACTTGTAATATACTTAGAATGACTAATTGTTTGAAAATTGTAGGCGCCAACATTGTTGCAAGTCCGTCCTATCGGTTTAAACGCTTTTTATAGACTAAGCTTTTGAATTTTCAAACCCCATTGAAAGATTTTTTTGCTTCCACTTTTTTTGTCTGTCTGTCTTTTATTTTATTTTTTTAATTTTTTTTTTTTTTTTTTTTGTTTAGAATTATGTACCCTACACTAGCACCCATAATTTGTGGTAGTAATACCAGACCTCGACCATTGGTTCCTTTAAGGGGAAATTTTAATTTTGAAAAGTTGGTATAACATTGAATTTCAATAAAATTTTTCAAATTAAATGAAATTATGGGAAAATCAGCAAAAATAAAAATTTCCCTATGAAGGGAAATTTTGGAAAATATTATGATATTTAATTTTTTTTTCTAATTTATTTATTTTTATTTAAATTTACATGAAATTTATGGTATAAAATACAAATTGTGGAAAATAAAAATTTCCCTATGAAGGGAAATTTTGAAAAATGTTGGGAAAGTTTAAATTTGTATATTTTTATAAAAACTTTTATAAAACTTTTTGAATAAAATAAAAATTGCGAAAAATAAAAACATCCCTATAAAGGGAAATTTTTAAAAATTTAGGGAATTAAAAAAAATTTAAATATTTGTTTAAAATTTGTTTTACAAGTGTGTAAAATAAAAACTTTCTTTAAAAGCAAATTTTCCCACTATACTCATTACATACTATGTAGGTTAAAGGTCTAGAAAGAAATTTAATTTTTTTCCTAGTTTATTTATTTTTATTTTGAGAAAAGAAAGAAAGTTTGTATGAAATTTATGGAATAAAATACAAATTGTGAAAAATAAAAATTTCCCTCTGAAGGGAAATTTTAAAAAATACTAGGAGATTTTAATTTTTTTATTAAAATTTTCATAAAACTTTTTGACTAAAATAAAAATTGTGAAAAATATACATTTTCCCTATAAAGGGAAATTTTTAAAAAATCTGGAAAATTCCATTTTTTTTAAATTTGCTTATTATTAAAATTTTTATCGTTTAAAATATAAATAAAAAAATATGAAAAATAAAAATTTTTCTATAAGGGAAATTTTGAAAAATACCGGGAATTTTTTTTTAATAAATTTGTTTATTTTTATTGAAATTTTTATAAAACTTTTCGAATAAAATAAAAATTGTGAAAAATAAAAATTTCCCTATAAAGGGAAATTTTTTAAAATATTGGGGAATTTAAAAAATTTTTAAATATTTGTTTAAAATTTGCTTGAAAAGTGTGTAAAATAAAAATTTTCTTAAAAGCAAAATTTCCTACTATATCCATTATGTACGTACATAGGTTAAAGGTCTAGAAAGAAGTTCTTAAAACATTTTCCTGAGGGAAGACTGTCTGTCTAGAGAAGGGTACCAATATATTCGTTTTGAACCATTTGAATATTTTAATTTTAATGGAAAATATAGATTTGAAATGTATCACTTACTTTTGTCGTTATCATCCTGAAGGTCAATTTTATTATGATTTTATTGCTGGGGTTCCTCTAGTAAAAGTTTATAAAATAAAATAAAATAAAATAAAATTGCCTCAATTGATAAAGATGTTTCGTCTATAATTTTTTGTATTTTTTTTTTGTTTTTTCTATCATAATTAAATAATTATTTTATATTTTGCTTTTCTTATTCTAAATCATTCATAGTCTTAATCTTCTTTCCTCATCATCAGCATAATTTGCGTTGTGGGGTTTCTATTTATAATTATAGGCCATTAAATGGCCTGATGCTGCTTTTTTTACTGAAATTTTTTTTAATTTAAACCTTAAAAAACGTGTCTTCTATCAGATATCATATATTTGTAGCATTTAAAAATGATTATGTTGCACCTTTTTTAAACACTTTATAAAACCATTTCCCCCCATGGGAATTAAAACACTTGCTAAGCATAAAGCGTGTGCGGGGCTGTAATAAACTATGAAGATTGCTTTCCTTCATTTCCTAAAGTTTCCTTCATTTTAAGCCATTAAAGTGAAGAAAAAAAAATTAAATTCTTGAAGAATGTTTCAAAGGAAATTTTTATTAACTTCTCTTCTTAAGGAAATTTTTCTTTTCGTTTTTTTATCGCATTTTTATTAAAAATATGAATGAAAATAAATTTAAAAACTACATTGAGCAAAGAGTTTTAATTTTTTTTGTTTATTGAAAATTTCCCATTTTAAGGAAATTTTTCTTTCTAAAGATTTTATGAGAACTTTAAGTGAAATTCTTATTATTATGAAGATTTTATAAAAAACGGGACTTGCTATAATAACCCTTATGGAAAATGTTATTAAAAAAGAAATTTATTTGAAAATTAAAAACTTTGTCGTTTTTGTTAAACTTCCTTCTAGATAGGGAATAATATTCCTTAAAAATTTGTTCTATATATAAAAAAAATTTTAATTATACCTGTGGAAACGGAATTTGTTAAAAAATCTAAAATAGTTCATTAAATAAAAATTTCCCCTTTAATGGAAATTTTTGTTCCCGAATATCAAACTGAAATTTTAACATTTTTTCTTTAGCAAATTAGTGCAAAATGGTTTATAACAATCGAATTTCGTAAAAAATTCCATGGTATTCATTTTTACAAAATTTCCCCAGAAAGGGAAATTTTTTTAAAAGTCTTTAGTATTTTTGTTTTTTTTTTGACGAATTATTGAAGACTAAGCCATAAAAACCAAATTCTTTTGTAAAAATATTTAAGAAATAAATTTGGGAAATTTCCCCTTTTAGGGAAATTTTTATTAGTGATGAAGAATCGATGAAAATTTTAAATTATTATTACAAATTATCCCAAAGTTCATAATAAAAATTGAATCTTATCGAAAATCCTTTAATAAATCTCCCATTTAAAAATGTCCCATATTAGGGAAATTTTTATTGGAGTGCATTTTTAATTTTTTTTTTTGCAGAAATAAAAAAACAATTTTATAATTTGAGAAATTTCTGGGAAACCTATTAAGTTACCAACTTTGTACACATTTTTTAAAATTTTCATTAACACCTTAATGTATGCAATAATTTTGTAATAGCTCAAAGAAAATATACATTCAAACTTACATTTTTTATACTTTTCGGTGTTTTTTATATGATGACTTACCGTATAACTAATTTAATATTCTTGATTGCATTTCTGCAACACAACAACTTTATTTGTTGCATACTTTTAGGCGATACAAAATGACTGAACTGTGTGGAGGTTAATTTTTTTAATAACAAAATTGTAAAACATTTATTATGCCTTAAATGTAAAGAACCTATAGGCTTTATAGGTTGTGTGAGGCTTGCCTGTAGATTTAATGGAAAAATTGTTTTTCAGCTTAGCCTAAAAGTATACTTTTTAAATGCTATTATAAACGCTTAAATGGCCATATGTTATACAACGTATGCGGCTGGTATCTGTAGCCAAACATTATTATGTTGTTAATGCCACTCTGTTACACACTCTGCCATACACAAATAGCCCATGTTCTTGGCGAAAATTCAGCCATGCATTCATGTAACCAGCTTGATACTCTATATGCAGTAAATGTTCGAGGCAAGTTAAGGTGGTGGCATACATGAACAACTTACCTAACCGCTAGTCATTTGTGTCATTATTTAATGACACTTTAACCATAAAGAAATCATGGCCAACATTGGATGGTAATGGTAACGCTAGCAAAAGAGCTTTAAGAAAGGAACATAATTCCTGAAAAAAGTACTTAAACTTCTGGCTCATACAGCCCACGCTACAAAGTTTGTCTGTCTGCAAATTAAAATTTCATTTGGGTTTGTTTAAACAACACCATGCTGGTAAAAATGTATCGTTAAACTTAATGGCAACAACGTGCATTTAGTCGGTTTTACCTTACATGGACGCATGAGAGAAAGAAAAACGAAACAAACAAAAAATGCCACAAGGAAGGATTTCATGTGATAATCACAAAATCCGTTTATATTGCCGTCAACTAACCAATACATTTTAACTTATGCACATACATATACACATACTTCGAAAAGAGAGACAATTCAATATAACCTCCTATAAGTATGCAATGCAATTTTGAATGGTGATTATATTACATTACATGGCATATGCAAAAGGGTCTGTATATGTTTCAAGGCTCCTCTGCATATGATGATATTAAAAAGAGAAAGGGAAAGGCAGAGAGAGAATTACTGCAGCAATTGCCTGCTTGTGTGTTGCTATAATGTCGTAAGCCGTTATGTGTTTATAGTACGATGGTATACCGTATGTATAATTTAATGATGTCAGTTTGCATTGCATACTTTTAGGGGTCAAGTTAAAAATGAACAATTTAATTGCATACTTAAATATTAATGATACAATTTTACGAATCGATTTTCTTTTTATTCTCTTTCCGTTTCTTTTGAAATGGCAAATGAAATTGAAATGTTATTGATACTGATCATCAAAAGCAAGCAAGGAGGTATAAAAAAAGCTCAATAAAAAGAAAACGGAATTAATGAGTGGAAAAGGGATTTTTTGTTAATAAATTATAAAAGAGACTTAAATGCAAGCACCATAGGTTCATGTATTATTAAAAGCAATATGTTTTCAGTTTAATGAGGAAAAAAATAAAGAAGGAAATTCAATTATGCAGGATTTCATTGACTTTAATTCCTGTTTTATATTATAAATTATATACATGATCGCTTGAAGCCATTATGGGCGGGCCCTTCTTGCCATTAGTAAAAGGCTTCCAAAAATTTCCCAAGAAGGGAATTTGTTAAATTTATTTCTATAATAAGCTTCTTAATAAAATTTGCCATAAATTTCGTTCAGAAAGTTTCTAGTTGTACGGAAGAAATGTACAGTTTAATAAAAAGGGAAATTTCTAAAGGAACAATTGGAATGCGGGTCTAAATTCACTAAATTATGTGGTTTAATTTTAATTCCATTAAAATTGTTGACATAAATGAACATTTTTTGTAAAGGTATGAAAAACAAAAATTTCACTTTAAGGGAAATTTTCTAATTTTTTTTTTAAATATTACAATTTTTATTATTTTTTGAAATGTTTTTAATAATAATATATTATTTGAAAGAAAGGAAAATTTCCTATTAAAAGGAAATTTTGAAAATTTAGGGAAATTTTTTAAATAACCATCTAAGTAATTATTTATTCTAACTTAAGCCTCACTCTTAACTCATTTGTGTTCATTATTTTAATTTTAAAAAATAAGAGTTTACTTAAAAAGGGAAATTTGTAAAATTGCTATGTAATTTTCTAAAACAACAAATTTACATCCTTTTTTTGGGATTTAAAGGTTCTTGCTTTTATCTATCCATGTTTTGATGTAAAGTGTAGAAAAATGAAAATTTCCTTAAAAAGGGAAATTATTCAAAATTTCTTTAAGAACGTAAATTTGTCAAAAATTAAAAGAAATTAGTTTTTAAACGTTGTATATATTGTTCTTATCCGCTTTCAAGTGAAATTTCGTAAAAATATAAAAAAGCGGAAATTTCCCTAAAAGGGAAATTTTTAAATGTTCCCATTGGAGAACAATTTTAAACAAAATGGGTAATTTCCGGTAATAATTTAATGAAATTTATCAAATAAATAGTAGAGTGTATAGAAATCTTAAAGAATGAAAATTTCCCTAAAAGGGATATTTTTAAAACTGAAGAAATTAGAAAAATTTAAAACAATTTGGTAAATTTGAATTTGGTAATAATTTAAGAAATTAGAAATTAGCAAAATAGATAAAAATCTTAAGAAATAAAAATTTCCTTTTTAGGGAAATTTTGTAAAAACTCAAAATTTCTTTGTAGGAATACCATCTTCTTAGATTTGTAATTACTCTCTGCTTTTTTCCTAATGATATTAAAACAAATCTTTTATTATTAATTTTAAAGTATTGCCTATCTAAAGGAGTGTAAATTTTTTTTGTTGAAGTAATGTATACTTTTAGGTTTTAAGGTACTTTTTTATATTATTCAACTCAATTTCTTTGCCTATTTTCTATTTAATTTCTAATTTTTATATTTATTTTCTCTTTCCAGGTAAGATGACACCCTTAAATATGCTTTAATTAAATGTATGTAAGTTTAAATGCTTTAATTAAAATCACATTTAAAAACTTCCTATTTTAAATCCCTAATGCGAGTTGTCATTGGTTTTGAAAAACTATTATTTTATTAATAACTTCCATTTGTAAAACAGGGCCCCATAAGAGAAAAAAAAAAACAAAAAACAGAAATCCTTTCAAATTCATTGTACAAATTACCCTCAGACGCGTGGTATACAACTGACTGAACATTTGTAATGTTCCCAATCCTGTTTACATTTCAATAAATATCAATTGTTTCGAGACGGACAACAACATGGATACGAGAAAAAAACAAAATATATCAGACTATATGGTGAAAACAAGCAGAACAGCGACTAAAATTGTAACTCATACTGGCTGGTCTCTCTCTATTTGATTTCCTGTCATCCTTCCTTCCTTTACAATTTTTATTCTCTATTTCAAATGTCCGGCTGTGGTTATTACCATAGGGTACCATACAATACAATATTCCTTATTTGCTTTATAATAATTTTGTTTTTGTTTTTGTTCAAAGCTTTATGTTGTGACCAACTATTTAACCGTATCCCAGTCCACTATCCTTCGTCTCTTTCTCCCCGTTTTAGGCTTTAGTAACTATTCATTCATTTAGTTGTGTCCATATACCATTAGCGTTATGTCTGTCCCTTGGCTATGCTTATGACTTTGACCATCATCATCATCATCGTCATCATCCTCAACATAATGAGTATCATCGTTGTTGTCGTCAATAGCCTGGCCATTTACTTCAATGTTTTACACAATATTTTATGGTCTCTTTGGGTAACAGACATCTTCCTACCCTTGTCCTCTTTTAAGTTTGCATCCAGGGCTGGCAATACTATTTTAAACAAATAATGCTTATTATATGGTAAATTTACACTTTGTCTCTTTGTTTCTAACCGCAGTTAAGCCAGTTTTACACTCAGCGTGGCAGTGAATAGGGTAGAGAGATAAAATTTTCCTTTTCAAGCGAATTGAATCTGGCAGTTTTTTTTTACTTTTCAAATGCCCTTTATATATACATATAGGGCCGCCAAATGCGCTTTAGGTACGAATTTTTTCTGAAATACTTTCTGGAATGTATTGGCAATCGACCACGAACTGAATTTAATTTCAGATACAACGAATCTTGCTTGATTATATTCGATATTCGATTGGAGTAGACCACGTTTATCGATAAAACTGTGAGGGACAATCAACATTGCATTCTTGGACCTCTTTAAGGACAAACGTTACATATGTGTGATCAAACTAGGAGCAGTTTTCCTCCAAGCCTCCAGCATTTCCTAGTGTAATTTCACTGAAGTCGCCGTAGTCTTGCAGATAGTGCACTAGCTTACTAGACATAAGGCCACGGTTCAGACATCTAATCGAAAATATAAAAACAATATTTTCTTGGCGACTTCCCCTCAGCAGATTTCTGGCAAAAACTCGGAGAGTAAAAACAAATTACCATGAAAAGTTTCTCAAAAATCTGTCATTCGGATTTGACTTTAAACCGTAGGTCCCGCCGCTCAAGTATAAAATTAACACACACAACATAACTGCTGCGAGAAGCTAGGTCGTAATCCTGACTGTAGGGTTGTAATGACCAATTATGTATGTGTGTAATATAGATGACCTCCCTGCGTACCACCCGAATCCGACAACCCGTATTTCATTAGAAATTTCAATAGCTGCCAGAGCAAAAGCTGCTGATGATAATTACTACATGTATTGCTTTTAGCCTGGTCTGCACCACTCACAATGCTATACAGTTTCCGGTAAAAATGAATCCTTATATCGTACGTAACAAGAGAAGAGTCAGTAAGCTAAGTCAGCACTGCTAAAATGTTTAACAAGACTCTGATAAATATCGTTCTTGAATAGCATACAAACTCTTTTCGTACTCGTGCTTAAAGGAACGATTAGCTTGTACTTGAGTCCACAAATTCTGTCACGATAAACGCATGGTTTTTAGACCAGTATGTATTCTCTTTCCCTTCTTAGAGACGGAAAAGAAGCTCCGCCCATGGTTCTTGGACTAGTACGTATACTCATTCCCCTCTTAGAGACGGAAAAGAAGCTGCACCCGTGGTTCTTGGACCAGTCGTATTCTCTTTCTGCTTTTAGAGACGGAAAGGAAGCTGTACCTATGGTTCTTGGATCAGTACTTATTCATCTCTCCCTGTTAGGGACAGAAAAGAAACGCCGCCGAAGCAGTTTTCGACTAATTAGTCGCTCGCTACTGTAATATCCGCCTCTTCACCGATTGATCGGACACAGTACTTTACTCATTCATATAAAAATTCTCGTCACATTCTCTCGGTGAAAGTATGACGTACTTAAAGTTGAGACAAATTTCTCCCAAGGTCCTCGATGGCAACCACAGGCTGATGACTCCTGGTACTGCTAAGCAATACAATGTTCATATAAAAAACACCAACGATATACGGGCATTAACGGCGGCTGAGTATTCAGGACATAAAGACAGAATACAAGAAACTGATCATTAACGTATCCTTCTCCTAAATAGAACTCTTTGTTTTCAGGGTTATAACCCCACACGTTTTGGGTAATGACGTTACACTCCGTCTTTCAGAAAGACGGAGAAAACCAGCACTGAGACTGATAGGCGAGCGAGGGTCCAACAGCACTTCTTCAGGAACATTCTTGACGGATTGGAAAGAGTTTATTGCATAGAGATTGATTTCTTTCCGCAAAGTCTTTTATCTTACAATATGTCATGATCTAAGTCTTATTCGAATGCCACACAGTGTCTGTTGTACTTTCAATGACAGTTTTATTCTAAAGCACACATACTTTGTCATTGTATTGACAGCATTAAATGTGCTTTAAATTTAAGTGATATAAATAAAGACAACAATACATACACACAGATAGACAGAAAGACAGAGAGATAGGGAGAATGTGTATGTTTAGCAATTATGTATGCCCCACTCTTAATGCTGCTCTACGCAGTTGACCATAGCCTGAATACACTTCAAAACCGTGTGGACATGACCAGGCAGGCATACGCTTAAAGGTTTGCTGCCATTACAAAAACTCTATTAAAAAAAAAAGTGAACGGAGTCTATGTTAGGGTTTATTTTTAAAATTAAATTTTAAATTACAGCATACTTGTAGGCTGTATGTTTAAATGAAATCCATTGCTTGTATATTTCACTGTAAATTTGTTATTCTTTGCAGCAGGTTTTTTGCTGCTGTTGTCTCTTTGTCGTTGTAGCCCGAAAACATTGTTGTTTGCGGTGATATCATTGAGTTGATATTGCTGTTGCTGTTTTACTCCATTTGTTATGCAGTCATACTCATTCAATATTCATTGTTGTTACCTAATAGGATTTGTTGCTGTTGTTGTTTTTGTTGTCGTTGTACTACTGCTGCTGCTGCGTATATCTGCAACAAAGTGGAAAATATTTCCGTTTTATTTATTTTATAGATCCTAAAAGTATGCTTTGTATATTTGCATTTTTATTTATTATTTATGGTGAACTTAACATTCTTGCCTAGTTTGGGAATAAAAAAAAACCAACCTTAAAGTAGGCTTTATTTTTTTTCCTTCCTTTCAGTATTTGTAAGGGAATTTTTATTTTAAAGGGGATTTAATATAAAAAAAAATAAAGAATTGAAAAGGCAAAAAATAGGCTATGGAAAGCTTTAAATGAATAAATAAAATGCGTACGAAATCTCAATAAAAAAATAAAATAGTAGCCTAGTTTAAGGGGGATTTAATAGAATTTTTTGGCGAAATTTATATTTAAAAACTCGGTACATTGTTTAAGAATCTACTCTACTGTTTGTAATTGGGAAATTTTTTTTATTTTAAACCCTTTTGTATATGCTACATAATATGTACAATTAGTACTTTATTCAGCCTTAAACTATACCTCAAAATTAATTTTAAATTTCTTGAATTTTCTTATTTTCTTTTTTAATTTTCAATTTCCTTTCAGAATGCATAAGATAGGCTTTTACCCTCCTTTAAATAAGATTCTTGATTTTCTTAACACCTTGGCGCCATAACGCCTTGTATACCATTTCGTAGAAGACAGCTGTTTGGCTATCAGAGAGTAGCGCTAGTGTGGTCGACGCTTTTTGTAAATCTTTAATTGTACCCTTAAAAAACAAAAAATAAGCCCTTTAAGTAGACTTTAAATTGTCATTTCTTTTGCATTCTTCTGTCATCTTTGAGTCGACATAATTTCACATACAATTTTATGTATGAATATATTTGTTTATGCGCCTTACAATATGCTCTCTTTTTTCTGTACTCTCAGTATTGCATGAAACCAAAAAAAAAACCACTCAAGTACAATTTCTTGACATATTGTTGTTATTGTTCTAGAAGAAAGAGAAATGAACAACATGTTGTGTTGTGCTCTTGAGAAAAATTTTGTAAAAAAAAAGAAAATTTATTTAAAAATCTTTTCTTTACTTTCCCAGTTGGGAGAAAAAAAGAGTGAAGAGGAGAGAAGAAATTAAGAATGAAAAGCACACATGAATAAATTCGATGTTGAAAGACTGAAAGGAAAGGGTGATTTTGAATAAATGAAAATGTACTCGTATGTACTCGTACGAGTATGAAATAATAAAGAAATCAAGTAGAGTGCAATAAAATAAAAACGCCATAATGTATGCTATGAACAGAAGTGTTTCGTTTTTTTTTTTACTCAACATTTTTGTTTCATTGTGTATTATGTTGAAATAAAAAAAAAAGAGAAAGAGTTGAAACACGTGTGTGTTTTGTTTTCGCTGAAAAACAATGCACGAAATACAATAACAAAATATTTTTTGATTGGCTCCTTAAGATATGCTCTAAATTTTAACCTAAGGTGTTGGCAGTTGCTTTCGCTTTTCGCAAAGCGGTGTTTTATTTCATAAAAAATATTCGTGATGATAGTAAGAAATTAAGTGGAGAAAAATATTTGTAAAAGGATTCAAGGAAAAAAGGGGTTTTAAACGGAAATAGGCTAATCGTTAGCATACTTTAGGGGTTGTATTGAGGATTGAATTTTAATTTTAAAAAATATTTTGAAAAGAAAATTAAATTAAGAGGAATATCTATCAAAAGAACATTTATGAGGCGCATAGCAGTGGATAGTAAGTAAACGTGGAAGGCTCATATAGAGAACATCACAGAAAAGACATATCGTAGTAGGCTTTGTAGAAAAATTCTGGGAATGCATCGCAGAAATTATGCACTGAATATGTACCATGATTGAGAGGCCAATAGTGACCAATGGAGCAATTGCCTGGGCTGACAGAACTTTTTTGGAAAACAGTTCACATGGAGTTGTAAAAAATGCAGTGACTGACTGGTGTTGGTATAACAGGGGCAATGAGAACCTGTCCTGACCAGCCGCACTGAACGCTCTGTTAGATATGTAGACAGAATAAGGCTACTCTGCTCAGTTATAGGGCATGTAGGTCTTGTTGGCAAAGAGCAAACAGACAAACTTGTGTGTGGGGGAAGCTTTTGCGCCGTTGATAAGGTCAAAACCCTTCTCTGGAGTGGAGCGGATGCTTAGAAAAGGATGATAAACGGAAGTGAGAAAAGGAGACAAAGAAATTAGGTGAGCCTGAGGCAATCAAAACTTTTGTTGGGCAATTTCAAGAAAATGAGATCTGAGTGATGCATCAGACTATCCTGGAATAATGTAAATTTGCCGACCGGTCTTTTGACAGGGCACTGTGGACTCAGAGTACAAATAATCAGTCTCGAGCCTAATACGTAGAGCCTGTGCCGGTGATAATGAATCATCAGAAGGCAATTTTGCGACCAGTGGGGCATTTATGCTTAACAGAATGAATCATCTGGACGCATATCAAATGCTAGGAAGGGAATTATTATTGTTGACACCGAGGCAGCACTCTGAAGTTTGTCAGGGCAATGGACTTGGATGAGACATTATATGGATACCCTATGAAGTTTGAGGAGAGTGCAATAGATCATATGGACGCAGAGTTAACGTAACAAATCTGCTTATAATTTTAGAAAAGCTATTTTTCAATAAATAATTCACCTCCACCCCATTTATATACGATGGTATTAAAAAAAAAAATATATAATAAACTCTCATACACCAACCCTTGCCACCCCCCACCCTATTTGTATGCTACCTGGTTTCCTCATTTTGAGTTTAACCATACCCCCGGGAGTATGTGACCTCTTCTGTCATTTACAGTGTATGAATTGTAAGTAATTAACGTTTTCATCCATTGAATGCGAAATTATAGGGCAAAATGGAACAGGTTCTGATTTTTTTTCTCTCTTTTTTTTTTTGTATCTGTAACACTCAGTAAATAGTCATGATGTTTTAACAGGCAGCAATCTGATAACACTCATGAGTTTTACAAACAAAAACAGAAAAAGGGGAGCAGATAGCAAGAAGCGCAGAAAGTAAAGGCAAAAAAAAACGAAAGGAATCGCACAAAAGAACCACATGCACACACAGCAGGCTTAACCGCAAGTACTTTTCAAACTGAAAGGGAGAACAAGAAAAAAACAAAGGAGTAAATAAACATACTGAATGGCCACCCTTTCTACTGCTCGGGGTGGAGCCTTTAAGACCCAAATCCTTTTGTTTTTGGCTGGCTTCTATCTTTATCATACACAAAAAGGAAAGTTGTCTCTGCCTCTGGCAGTGTCTGTCTGTCTGGTTGAGTGTAACAACATACTCGACGATTAAATGACATAATTGACTGTACGGCCTTAAGTAGAAAACAGCCTTAAAGCATGCTAAATATTGTTGTACATTTTCTTTCTCTTTCTTTCGTTTTCTTTTCTGCACACAAACTTGATTACAATACAATATGTCATCATGAAAACATTTCCACAACAATAAAAACAAAACACACATCCATCCATTCAATATTCAAAATTGTATTGAAGGTTTTTTGTTGCTCCTTAAAATATACTTCGCTTTTGATTTCTATGCCATACTACCAGTGTGGGTGTGTGTGTATGATTGCTTGCAATTAACAAACCGACAAACCAACAAATCAAAATAATTTTAATTTATTAGAATTACTGGTGGTGGTGGCAGTGTTTTTTGTGTGTTGCCTAAAAGTATGCTTTGTTGGTTATTGTATTGCTAATAAATATGCCACGTTACTGGTGTCATTAATTAGTGTCATTAAAATAAATTACAAGCAAAAATTTTAATTAGCCTTTTATATTTGATGGTGTGGAATCGTTTTTTATTCGACTTTGTTTAAAAGAATCCCTTAAAATATGTTTTATTTAATTAAAATGGATTAAACCTTGAAGTAAGGCAATACGAAGTGATATGTTATGGTCTAGGAATAAGAAAGATTTCTCTATTTAATGTGGTTTCGTAGTGGGTACTCTTATTTGGACCTGCTCCATAATACGCCTCCAAATAATTTTTTTTGACGCTGTTCTGCTAATGTCTAGTTTTGCCCTCTTAACCTTTAAGTTGTCTGCTAAAAAATTTTGGTTTGCGTCTTGGGTTATAAAAATGGAATTTATCTTCACACAAATAAGAAACTGTGGTTTTCGATAAAGTTCGAAAAGTTTTCTTACATTCCAAACGAGCGTAGAGAATACGTCTGCCCGGCAACCATTCGAGATCTGTATTGCCTTAGCCCTAGTTCATAAGCACTTCAATTTTTGACATTTCTTTGTCCTGGAGCTCATGCAGTGCATTATATTGGAATTAGGAAAACAGCAAATAGAGGAAAATAATGGCAACACGAGAACATGAGTACCTAGAATTGAGAAGATAGATGCTAGGATACGCCTTGGCTTTGTCATGTTAAAACCGCCCGGTTAATACCGATGGATCTCGAATTGAGCTAAGGACTTTCTTCTAGTTAATGTGCAAAAACCAAAAACTCAGAGAACGAAATCACACAGCATTAAATTATACGATCATGGTGGGCATTTGACATCAGAACTTTTTGAGATAATACGTTCTAGAAATCGTTGCTGCAATAAATCGATTGTATTACGTGTGGTATGGTATGTGGCGCCGCTTTGGTGAAACTACATGAAGCTCAGATCCATGCCGTAGAGTTGAGGCCAGAAAAATCCCATTATCATGTACTGCAACGTACGCCTTTCATGGTCGTTGTAATTACGTCCTTATCTTCAAATAAGTAAGGCCCAATCACGCTACCTGAACAAAATTGCCACCACCATACAGTTGGTAGTTGTGGGTACATTCGTTTCTCATGAGGATTTTCTGAGCCCCTAATCCGACAATTTTGTGTCTTCACTAAACCATACACAGGGAAATGCACTCGATCGGAGAAGATGAAATTGGCATTGGCATTTGCTTCGCTGTGCTTCATTACTTATTTACGAATTGCCAGTGCCTTCCATGATCTGCTGGTTTAGCTCCCAAGTAAGCTGAATTTTTTTTTCGCATGAAGGTAAAGGTCTTTTACTAAAATTCTCTGCGTATTGCTTCGTGAAATTTGAAATTGTTGAGAATAATGCTGAATGGATGTTTAAAGGTTATCGGTGACACTGTCCTTTACGGCTTAATGTTTTAAGAAATCAACCCGTACATTGACGTCTAAAGTCCATAACCGCCCAAATTTTTTAACCACCATTCGAACGTCCACTTTCTCGACTGAAAATTCTTCGACGTTTCCTAAGTCCTCAGCACTATTTTTCACATTTTTGTAACAACTTTTCACATAATAACGCGCTATTCTTTCTTACAATGTTCCATTTTAATTAGTCGCTATGCGACAGCTGTCAAATTTTAGAGTTGCCACTTGTATAAAAAGATTACAATAAATTTAAAAACTGTATTCCTACTGAGACACTCTTAGGGCCATTATTACAACTTGCCGTTAACTAAAGGGAGGATTTTAATGGGCAGATAAATGGTTTTTTAATTATAAGTATACAATAAGGTAGACGTGAGCGTTAAGCTAAAGGGAGCATCATCCTACTGGTAACTCTTAAAGTTAAATTTATGTTAGAACTTGCCATATTATATAATATTTTCAAGATGGCAACTTAAAATATAAACAAAATGAGCAAATGCAACAACAAAAAACAGGAGGCCGCCGTTGCCACTGCGTTTAAAAAAAAAATTATTCAATTGAGCAGTGTTATCGACATTGCTCCGGCACTGCCTTATTTTTAATAAAGTTAACTTTATTTTATCATTAGGTTGTAATAACGAAAAGAAGTTAAAGCTGACTTTAAAGTTCACTTTAGCTAAAGTTACCTTTAACTAAACCCAACTTTAATGGCAAGTTGTAATAATGGCCCTTAATGTCCTACTATATAAGACGGTCTTTAAATTACTTTTGCATTCTAGGTGTTGCTATAATTTTATTCCATACTGTTAATGATTATTTTTTTGGAACTTTTAATAAAAAAAATCTCTTCTTATTAATTTTTGTCAAAGAAATAACTTTTATTTACCAAAAACTTATGGAAAAACTTTTCGTTTTAAGAAATGCCAAAAAAGTGCAAAGAATTCGCAAATCTTTGGATCTAATCTGCTACTTTAATAACTTTACTTTGGCTTCTTACCTGATATAATCACTCGAAAAAGAAAAGGAGTGAGAAAGAAAGCTTTGCTAACTACTTGAGACATTTAGGACTTCGTTTAACACAAAATCCATACAGTAACTCTCATATCTTCAGGAAACTAAACAAATAAAGACGCTCAAAAAAAAGATACACAAAGAAAGTCTTCTTAAGAAAAGAATTTCATTTCAAAACTTATTAACTCTTCCTTTAGCTTTTTACTGGGAGAAGAAGAACAAGATAAAATTATGAAAAATAAAAACGGAGAAAAGAAAAGTTTATGTTTCAACAGTAATTTTCTCGTTTATGCCTGCCGCAAGTGAATACAAGAAAATAAACAAAAGTTTTTCCCCCATCTCCCATCACTGGTAATGCTTTCCTTTTCCAGTGACAACTTTTTTGTATCCGTTCGTGGTGTTGTCACACCACAACGTTGCTACCTGGTATTCTTTTTTCTTTCATTTTAATTTGTATTAAAAGAGTAAAACTTTCCTTCCTTCGCATATTCATATTTTACAGGGTTGTTAAACAGAACCTTAAAATTCCAGGTATTTTTTTTTTGTCTGAAAAAGGTGGTTTGGCTGGCCAATAGAAAGTAGACACTGCCACACAGAGTTAAAGTTTCGCTTTTTTATATGCACAGAAATGAATGAAAAATTTAATGAGGCTTGTAATGTTCGGTATGGATGGGTATCCTTCGTTTGATATAAATTTTATGGCATATTTTTAGGCGCATGAAAAACAAATTTTTTATATTAAAGAAGGAGAAGCTAATAATCGTAAAATATCTTTGAAAACATCAAACAGATGGAATGAATGGATAAAAGTTGAATAAATAGAGAGTGTAGTAAAAAGAAACATATTATTTTTGCAAGTAATTGAAGTCTTTGTTTAGGGGCAATTAGAATAATATATATCCCATAAAATATGCAGTGCTTTTTTTTCAATAATTTGTTGACCGTTGGATGTTATCGAAGCCTTGACAACTCTTGCGGATAAAAAGTACTCTTACATGTTTCGATTATAGGCGCCCCAAGACACAGGTACATGCGGGCTATTGCGTCCACCGTAATTGGAAGGCATGAACATGGACACTCTATTGCAATTTTCAATTTTCGACATGATATTTCTCCGGCTGAGATTATTGTGATTACTGGATATTGTCTCTTATAGGAGGTACGTGCAATACTTGGACGTAGAGTAACTTTACAAACTTTATCTATATGTACCCTAATGGTCGGGCGTTACTTCGGACCAGAGATATACGCGACGAAGCTAATTATTTTTTTTTTCAAATGAGCAAAAAAGAAAATACAAGGCAAAATCAAATAAAAAGTGGACTTGTGGAGGAGATTCTCCTAGTGGGCTGGATAGCTATGGTATCAAGGATTTCAAAATAGGTTTCCTTACGGTGGTTTTCTTCAAATAGAAAGTTTTCTATATAAATCAGGCAATATTGTCGCATTGCAGTCTTCTTGTCGATGACTTGCATTTTCTGTGGATTGCACTTTTTTAGATGACTTGCATTTTTTGGTCGATGATTTGCATTTTTTTATCGATGATTTGTATTTTTTGGACAACGACTTGTATTTTTATGGTGGCTGTCTTGCAGTTTTTGGTCGATGACTTGCACTTGTTTGGTCCATGATTTGAAGTTTTTGGTCTATAACTTGCATTTTGGTCTATAACTTGCCGTTTTTTTTGGTCGATAACTTGCATTTCTTTGGTCGATGATCTCCCTTTTTTTAGATAATGATGTTGTACAGTGTTGCTACGAAGCAGAGAAAAGTTTCTGCATGTAGCTTCTCTGCATAACTTGGTTTATATAGACTCCGTAGGCATTAATAGGCGCTACGTCAGAGACAACGGAGAACGCTCCAGGAGTCTAAGTGAAGCTAGTATAGCCCGTTGAACTTGTTCTCACATTATTGAGTGAATTAATGTCGTTGAAGACTTTGGGCATTGCAAACTTCAGATGATTATAGAGTTTGTTCCCTGGTTGTTGTGGGGAATTCATGCATCCAACGACAATATGGGTACTCCGTTGAATTGGACACCCTTCACGGCTAATATCATTTTACCTGATTGCTAGTTTTTTTCATTTGGTCTTATAGTAGTAACACTTCTTCTGGTTATCGTACTCAATCTTGGTAAGGCATACGAGTATATGACCTGTTGAAGTTGTTTAATGTCAAGGTATGTAGTAACTTAACCTAACATATGGTTTGTTAACTTGCTAAATAGGCCTGTGAACGTAAAACCTAACGAATTTCAATCAGAAGATATCTTTTTAAATTTCTGTAGAAGATTCCTTTATTACACAAACGATTATCAATTTTTTCCCTCGATTTTAATTTACTAAATAGGCCTCTTCTTATAAAAATATACATACTGTGATATTTCTGCTTAGTTAAACAAAACTCTTAATAAAATGTTATTTTCTTTTCCTTTAATTTATAGTCTGTCCACCATTAACTAAATTAAACTCCTACTTCAAGACATTATTTTAAACTTTACGCCTAAATATATGCTTTGAATATATATGCTTTAAACTTTATGCCTAAATATATACAGTGAATATATTTCATTGCCTACCTGAAGGGGTTATTATCGTTATTATTAGTAGTATGAAATTTTAATGTCGCCATAAAGTCAGAGACAGACAATTAAAGAAATTAAGTTCCATTTAGAGATTAAACACTCGAAATTCTACTACAAAATCATAAACAATTCAAGATGATTATAATTATTTGTAGTTAGTGTTGTTGTTGTTGTCATTTAAATGGAATTATTTATTAAAAAAAACAGAAATCTTAAAATAACAACAACAATAAGAGGAAAAAGATTTACGAGTAGAAAAAGAAATTTATTCCAATACCACCAGCCCACATTTAATTATGAAAATTGCTACAATTAAAAACAAAAGAATACGTAGCGAAAATAGTAGATATGCACATACGAGGGTAGGCAGAGTAATAGTATGGCCGTTGGAAGTTTTAAATTTAATTTTTTTATGTCCCTCCCTCCTATACACCTACATTTGGCAGGCAGCATATAATATTTTTATGATTTATTTAGTGGGTATCAGTGCTTCTAATGGCCTAATGAATGACTGAATGACTGAACGAATGCATAATTATAGTTGTAGGAAATGCATAAAATAATCATATGCTATGTACGTGTATGACGTACAAAATATTGAAAAAAAAAATTAGAATTGAAATCATAGACAAAATAAATAAATTTGTTCGTTTCGTTTTTTTTTTGCCAAATTTCATGTGCAACCTGATATTTAAAAAATGTCTGACAAAAATTTGTTTGCATTTCCATTTCGAAAACAAATAAAGGCTGGCTGTGTCATCAGCATTATTTTTATTATCATCATCAGCATCAGCGCCATTATTATTAGCATGCAGAGCTGGGGATTTGCAAAATGTCTGTATGTATGTATGTCTGCTTAAAGGTTTGCTTTAGACATTTTTGACTAGAACTGCTTTTGGGGTTTCTTTATTTTATTTTCTGCTAAAGAGAACCATAAATTAAATAAATGTTAATGTCACAAACACTAGGCATACTATAAGTAACAGTGGGAGATAAAAGTAGTGACTCTTTCCCTTAAGGGAAAAATTGTGAATAATGACTGAAGTCTTGTAATGACCAATTATATATGTATTGAAGATCATCTCAGTAATACGTAATAATTTTGAGCTGCACGACTGATCAAACATGTTGTATCAATTAAGTACGTCGCAACATGTTTATAAAAAGGGTAAGTCTGTTGCAAGTCCCCTTCACAATGTTGCAGATTTTATTATTTATAATCTGGCTGTTAGTGAGTACACTTTGTCAATCTTCTTGGTCAAAGACGTGACTTATAATAATGTTGCCACCTCCCCTTTTAGGGACTCGCTGATGAATACGAACATGTTGGATTTCCTGTTTCGGCACATTGCTCATAAGCTGATTAATCCACTGATCTGATGAGATATGAACAGCTCTTAATTTATTCAGTATGCAATCAAAGATACACCACAGGGGAGGCGTTTTCCCCATTTCCTTTGTTTATTAGTTGTAAAAGTAGTTCAAAGCGCCTAAAGAATAAGAACATTTGCGAAGTTGTGGCTTATTCTCAATTTTATTTAGTCTCAGAGTTTTTGCCAGAAATCAGCTGAGAGGAAGTCGCCGAAGACATATTTAATCATTTCTCATTTTGTTGGAGATGTCCGACCTACAGTTAGAACCGTAGCCTGCCGTCTAATAATAAGCCAAAATACTATCTTCTACTACGGCGGTTTACTCAGAATGCCTAAGTTAAATGGTGCTAAACTTTCACTTGCGTCTGAGGCCAATAATCTCGACATTATGCTGGACAATAACCTGAACAAGAAATATAATGTCGAGGAATGCGTGAAGAATTTTTTTAAATCATTTACACCAGTCATGCAACTCTGATTCGTGTGACTGTGCCTGTTTCGTTCGGTTGGACGGGCTATTACCGTGGAGCTGTCTTCAGGCGACTCTTGACACTATTCTCCGCCTAATTTTACCAGACTTAAACGTCAAACGTTATCGTTATTATTATTGTCGTGAAGAGGTGCTGCCTTAGTTCTGAGATCATACGGTTTATTGTACTCCCCTCATATTTTATAGGGTACCGCAATGCGGAGCAAAGTACCCATCTTTACTGAAGTGTCGAAGCTGCACGGGTACAATGGTGTTTGAGATATTTCGTGAGGATTTGAAAATGACATTTCATTCATATATGACAGCTTTAGTGTTTTTTTAGGTAAAAATATTTGCTGTCCTGCAGGCAGTTAAAGCTTCGATTCTTTAAAAGAAGATTTTTATGTTATTTTCGTTGGCAGTCAGATTGTCCTGAGGGCGTTAGGATCGGTCTTGTGTAGATAGTGTCTCGGTCGTGATTGTAAAAATGCCATAAGGGCTTTTGGACTGGGTAGAGACAGTATCTGCGCTATTAAATAGTACTTTAGATAATAAATTACCGAGAGTAGTTAAAGTACCATTATGAAAGTAGTTCTGTTAAAAGAATACCAAAGCAAAACTATATAAAATGGTGGAAAACTACTAAAAAGTACCGAAAAAGTGCCACGATTCAAAAAGTACTTATGCAAAAGTACCAAATGCAATAAAGCATCACGATTGAAAAGTACTTAATTAAAGAAGTACCAAATTAAAAAGTACCACAATCGAAAAAGTACTTAAGTAAAAAAAATACCAAATTCAAAAAAGTTCTACGATTGAAAAAGCACTTAAATACAAAAGTACCAAACTCCAAAGGTACCACGATAGAAAAAGTTTTTAAGTAAACAAGCACCAAAGTCAAAAAAGTACCACGATCGAAAAGGTACTTAAGAAAAAAATACCAAATTAAAAAAAGTACCACAATCGAAAAAGTACTTAAGTGAAAAAGTACGAAAATTAAAAAAAGTACGTCTGTTTAAAAATAAAATTGAAAATTTAATCTACACTTTTATGTATTTAATTACGAGTTTTTGTACAAAATTTTGACAAATGGTCCGTTCACAAAACTAACAACCATCTTTTAAAACTTTTAGTTTAGTTTCTCATTTGTCCCTCTCACTCTGCCATAATTATTATGAAAGTAACGTTCGCATTCGCATTCACGCTCACATTCACTTTAGCAAATAATTTTATTTGTTGACTTAATGGTGGGGTTATTTTGGATGATAGAAAAAAAGGGATTGTCTGTCTGTCTGTCGTAAAACTGAAGATAAAATAAGAAAAAACCTAACGACAGACGTTTAGTTTTTTGCTGCCTCTTTATTATTTCTTTGTTGTTGTTGTTGTTGTCTGAAACAAATTAAAATGTCATATTAAATGATGGAAACGTTAAGATAAGGCCGAACTTTAAATGGATTTTTTATCACAAGAAAAAAAAGGAATGGAATGGAAAGGGTTTTGTTTAAATGCTTGTTATTTAATAAATTAACATTTAGTTTTTGTTTTTGTTTTTTTGGCAGACTGGTATTATTATGGAAGGGAAATAAGGAGAAAGGTGGAAACAAATTAAATTTGTAGCTTTTAATATATTTACTTTACATGGTTTGTAGTTTAGAAAATAAAAAAACTTTGCTGAAATAGGCATCAGAGAGTGATAGCAGTGGGTGGGGTACAAAAATATGCACAAAAAGTTGATTTAAACATTTTGTTATCATCATAATTTAGGGATCATTTGAGGAAATATTAGCAATAAAACTAAGTTGTTTTAGTTATGAAGGAACCATTTTAAGGTTTAAAAGCATTTCAAAAATTCTTTGTTTTGGCAATAGCACAATCGGTCCAGCAGTATCATTCCACTCAATTGTTCTTCAAATAGATAGGGACATCAAATAGATAGGGGATCAACCAACGCCTCCATGCAAGTTACATCATCATATGTGAGTATTTGGACATAAATATCCTCTTGGTTAGGGGTCGCTGATTAGCTACATATATATGTGGACATAAATCACAACCACTACGTTGCTACCACAAGGATGCCTCACTGTAGTCGGGCGGACACGATTTTCTGTATCATTCACGAAACGTAATTTATTGCGGTGATATCTGAAGTAATAGTGTCTGCATAGGGCGCTACCAATATTTGTCTTCTTTAGTTTATAATTAAAAAGTCCCTTTCCGCAATAGAGTGAGACCGTACTAATCGCTTGACCTTTCGCAACTTATTTAGCCCTCCCCATTTTCCCATTTGCCAACTTTTAGCCTGACTTTTGCGCATTCGATCCCACAATACATATATCTCTTAATCAATAAAACTTGCTCCTTCTGCGAATCCTGTTACCCTGACAAAGCTCAGGACACTGCTCGCTGTCAGTGAGGACAACTCCCTCTCTAGTTCCTTATACGTACACAGGTGTTTCCTCCTGGGATGCATTAACACCACACAGCTGGCAAGTATAGGTTCTAAGAATTTATTCTCCTTACCACAGAATCTACATATTAGACTCGAGGTGATCTGTATTCTGAATAACTTTCTTCGGCTAAATATTTAATCGAAAAATGATGATGCTATTAAATTCTGCTTTGAATATAAACATCATAGTAAAAGTCTCTATTGCCCAGTGTGTTATAGCATCAGCTACAACAGGCGTCTGATAATCTAACACTCTACTTCCTAAACTACGACTTATGTAACCGGAATCTGTAGATCTGAAGTACTGCATCACAGTTCGTTATATGTAGCTAGCCCAACCTTATCGAAACTTAACCCTTTCTTATCTAATGAACTAAAATTGAATCGTTTTTTTCTTTCACTTTATTTTTTAGCATCATTCACACTGCATTACCATTTTCCTAAGCTTGTATTGTTTCATCATCATTATTAACAGTCTTCTTAAAAAATCCTTGGCCTCCTTTAAGGTTTTGTTGCTGTATTGGTTTTTTATTTCCATCAATTATATGCTTGCATGTGTGTGTAGGTACTACTGTTATTTGTGGTCCGTATTAGGGTCGTTTTTTGTTGTTGTTCTTTTTGTATTTTACATGTTCCAAATTTGTTAAATTTGCCATGTAAGCAACTGTTTATCCCCCTTTTGTTTTTCAGTCACTTGAAATACAAACATTTTTTTTTCCAACACAATAGTTTAGCTATGATGGCATACTTATGTACATACATAGTCATAGTATGCAAATAAGAATTGTAAAGTCAAATATGTATTAGAGCAACAACATGTCTTTTGGTTTCATTATCCTCTGGTTTTTTTGTTTTGTTTTTCGGTTTTGTTTTTCGTTGTCTTCTTTTTTAAGCAGTTTGTTGTGGCATAAATATTGAATTTCGTATACCGCAACAACAAGTTATTTTTCTAAGCTGCAAAAGAATTTAATACCCTGCGAAAATACACAAAAACTAAAGGAAGAGGTTTTTAGGTTTTTTAGAAGAGTGGCAATTGAGCAATAATATGTCAGAATAAATGGGGGTACCTCCTATCTACTGCTTACAAACTACTTCATATGAAATTTAGGACACAACATAGAAGAAGCAAAATATGTTACTCAAGTATTGTTATACGTAAATTAGGTGATCACTCTACGTTGAGAAGTGCTGCAAATTTCTTACAACCCCATTGATTTAAGATAAATTTATGCCGAGTCTTCTGATAGTCTAATCAATTTAGTCTGAATGTCCTCCAAACAGTGGGACAATGTATACGAATATTTGAAATTAATTTGTCTACCCAACAAGAGAAACTGCATTGAAATGAGTTCAGCCGTAAAGGTCTTGGATAGGATGGAGGGGAGTGGCAGCCTTTTTAAATCGAAACTCACTTGAGCATACAAAATCAGTGCTAACTCCATTAGAATCAACCAAAGTTCAAAGTTTATTTCATTCAGTGAACGAAACCCATTCTCATGCCTATCCAATGATCCGTAAGAATAGATGCTGGAACTCATTCAATTTAAATAATTGATTGATACGCTTGCTATTTCATTTAGGCCTGGGGAGCCTTGCAATAAAGTAAGATTCGTGTTCAGCCCAGGATTTGTCAGAAGCCAATAAATACCTCTGCCTAATAGAAAGTCCCCCGGGTTCCCTCCAATTAACTGTGGCATCACAATGGTCCTAAATGCTGGCCTAAGTGAGATCTCTTCTTTCACTTAACCAAACCTAACCTAACATAATAGAAAATTTAAGAGAGGTGAGAGTTATAATAACGTTCTTATGTGCTAAGAAGTGTGTCTGATCTGTGAAATTCATCAGTCACATCAGTCTCTGAAGTAGGAATCCATATTACATTGATCCGAGATTGCTGCGAGAGTCGATCAAGGAAGTTCGATTAATTCAGAGCTGAAATTTACTCCCGAAAGAAATTTAATTGCTGCTTGGCTCAGAATCAATTTAACTGTGTAGTTCATGTTCATTATACATGCTTACATACACACATAATTGGCCATTACAACTATTTAGTCAGGATTACAACACAACTTCTCACACCACTAATGTCGTATGTGTGTTTATTTCATGTAAGAGTGGCGGGACCTACCGTTTAAAAGTCGACTCCGAACGAGAGATCTTTGGAGAAATTTTCTCTTGCCAATTTTATTTATCCATTATATCGGCCTTAAACACGGTTGTAAGGCAGATAAGAAGAGCATCTAAGGTTAGGCTCTTCGAAGAAAACTCTGGGGCCCATCTTATTGTCAAGTTTAGAACCATCCATGCAGGCTTGTACAAAACACCTGCAGAACGCTAGTGTGATCAGTCCAGTTCTATCAAGACTGGATTCATGCGTGGTATCAATTCAATTCCACTTAAAGTTTGAAAATCCTCAGATAGAATAGAAGTAATCTATCAGCGTGACAGGGGTTCTAACTCCTATTGCGACGATTAATTTGATGGAATTTGATGGAAGCATAACAAATATGGCCTCAGTAGGACAGATGGCCTTTGTAGGTGTGATGGTCTTTGTAAAAGTGATGGCTTTTGTAGGAGTGATGCCCCGAGTATCTGTAATCTGTAATCTGTATCGCAAAAGTTTTCCACACTTTCTTAACACTTTGACTGCCGACTACGAGATAACTCGTCGATTGCGTTCTCTAGGGTGCCAACTACGAGTTATCTCGTACTCACTAAACCAGCCATTTTTTTGTAGCTACGAATAAAATCGTATTATATCAGTGCTAGTATCGATAAATCGCTTCTGGGAAAAGGATAAAAAGTAACTGTTGGCTTGCGTGGCCAGTTTTCTGAAAATTACCGCGGCAGTCAACGTGTTAAGGAGTGTCATATTCCAATTTTTATTAAGGTCAGCCTACCAGAAGACATCTAGGGAATCTAAGATGCTACAAAATGCGCAAACAGATGAGATCTGATTAGGTCCTCCTTTATGTGTCACAGGGGTTCCTAAGTATCCGATCAAAAACTTTTTGAACAAAAGTCACACCCTTTAATCGTTAATTTTGAACGTATACAGGTCTCGCATTTTATTCCTAAGTATCATTTGCACTGTTTATTCCCAAAAAATATAGCGTGCATTCCCCCTACCCATTATTTGAATTTTATGTAGTAACACTGCCAACCATGTACTTACCACCAGCATGATGTTGTTCACTTTCCATACTAAAAAATTTCCTTTAATTTTAAATACTTTTTGTTGTTGTTGTTGTTCCGTTTTTGGCAATCAATTTTTAGTATGTTTATAGTTATGTTGTTATTCTTGTGGTGGTATTATGCGCAGGACATCATCATCTTTCAGCAGCAGGATGTCCTTATTATCCTGTGAACAAAATTAAGTTTCATGACTGGCAATGAATGAGGCAACAATTTTAGTGTCGTTTTTTTTTGTTCTTTCTCTGTTTAATTTTTACTGTTATTGTCGTCAGGGCACAAACAGTTATGTAATTTAATATGTTTTTTGTGGTGGTTTTTGTTGTTTGTATCTCTCTCTCTCTCTACAATACATAGGTATATTAATACGATTAATAAGACTAAATGTGGTATCATAGGAGGAGGGGGTAACCTATTGAGAAAGAAGATTTTGTTTTTGAGTGTTAAAAATCCGTTGTTATCTAGTAAATCTAGTGGAAGTACTTTTTTCTTTGGATTTGTTTTGCACAGGAAATATCATATTTTTACTCAAGTACTACCCTACTCTGTTTTCCCCAATTAAAATGTATTTGTTTTTTTTTCTAAAGTTTATTTTAAAAGAAATCTATTTTTAATGACACTCTAATTATTGTCTAGTGTTTGTTGCGAGACTTGTATAGACTTTGATAACAGGTTTTCATATTTAATTTGAAGCTTTCAATGGGAAGTTATCAGTTGTTGTTGTTGTTGATGGAATGAAATAATTGTTATTTAATTGATACTTGAAATAGAAAATTAAATAAACAAATCTATTATATTAGAAGTGCTTACAAGTCTAAAATGCATATATGCGTTGTTGGCTGGTGGCTAAAAAAAATAGTATGAAATGAAACCGACTTGAGGCGCCTAGATTTTCGTTTCATGTGATTTATATTTACAGTTACAGTTTCGATCACTTTCATATGTAGCGTAGGATCTCGGCAAATAATCTTCAGTTTAGGCCATCCACTGCCATATTTTTAATTTCACTTCGGCCTTTATTCCGATCTAGGCAGCTTCATTATTAAGCTCTCTCCTCTAGGTAACCTTTCTCTAAGCGGCTCCCCTTAAAATAATAATCTACTTGAGATCAGACTATGCCATCCCGAGGTGTTTGTAGAGTATGGTGAAGCCAATTCCATTTGAAATTTCTGATTTCCCTGCCGATTGGCATTTGAATTGTCTCTGTTCTCTTGACGTACCATTTGTAGGACTCTTCGCAAGTAGTGCTCAAGCACCTTTTGTGAATTCTGCACGAGCGAGTCACAGATTGCTTGTCGAATTGTATGGCGAGCACGCTCTATCAAAAAAATGGTATTATTGAAAGGTCTGCACTGCTTCAAAAATTTTAATTTTGACATAAAAAGCGTCTGGAACATGAGAAAAAGAAGTCTGAAGACCATAAATTGGAATCAAGAGTACAATTTTTCATTCAAGGAAGGAAAATGCATGGATTGATTTGGCTCAAGCCTTTCAAAAATGCTAATTTCGGCATCAAAGCCATAGAGCCTCCGGTTAAGCCAAGAATTGTTTGTAGAACATAAATTGGCTGACATTGCTTGATCAAGATTGGTGTCAGGTACACTAGAAAAGCTTGTACAATCATTAGGCGAGACTCAAGCTGCCTATAAAAAGCATTTAAAACTAGCAGAGCCATTCAGAAGCAAAGCAATTAAGTGCCACATGATCTAAAACATTTGTATATCTGAAATGCTGTGACCGCTTTAAAAAAAAATCAGTTTTGCATGGAATTATCACAGGCATCTAAAACAGGACTGATTACGACAACAGCATACACAAGAAATCATATGTGAAACGGGGACAACCAAAATAATCTACCGCCCAACAGAATATTAATTCAGCCAAGGTAATGCTCTGTGTTTGGTGGGTTCAGAAGGGTGTGATCTATTATGAGCTGCTAAAACCGGGTCAGACTATCACGGAAGATCTGAACAGATAACAATTAATTCGTGTGAAGCGAACATTGACAGGAAAACGACCAGGCACGACATCGTAATTTTCCATCTTGGCAATGCTTGGCCACATAGTAATACTATGTTCAGATATGCACCTTTATTGCGTAAATCGCAATAAACGCCATTATTTAGCTCAATATTTCATATAAAGCAAATTGTTATAATATTGAGTAAAACTTAAAATGCAGCACTGTCCTAAGTGTGTTTAGTGAGCATATTACAATTATCCGAACACTTTGTGTTGATATTTGACAACTCAAATGTCAACAACGACAAAAAAACAATGTTGTTGAAACAACCAGCTGTCAAATGAATATTGAATAAGCAGCTGAACTGCGTATATTGTTTTGTCTGAACACTTAAATTATTGTACTCAATAAACCGAATATTGACTCAATAAAAGTGCATACCTGAACATAGTATAAGGCAACGATCAAAAACTATTTAGAAAACAGTAGATAGGGAGTTTAACTTCATGCGCCATATAACCCGGACCTTGCCTCTTCTACTACCATTTGTTTCGATCGATGCAGAATGCTCTCACTGGCATATGATTCACTTCAGAATAGGCTATCAAATATTAGTTCGATTTATTCTCGGCCTCAAATGACGAGTCGATTTTCATTGCAACAGAATCCACAAATTACCAAAAACATGTTAAAAAAGTCGTAGCTTTTGATGGACCATACTTAGAATGGCACATTCTTTCTGAAAAACTATCTTAAGAAAGCGATTTCTTCCAACAAAGAGTAGACAAAATCTAACTCAAAAGAATCGACTGCTGCATTGAATTTCTATTTCGTACTATTGTTACGTACGTAGGCTCATAGTGAAATACGTTAATAAAAATCCTAGCTTTATGTGTATTTTTCAGTTTAAGTTTCCCTGTTGAAGCAGCGAAATGAATCACCCTTTATGTGGTTATGATCTGTATTGTGTATGTAAATTTTGTAAAGTGTTCTTTTTCTCTATTGAATATGATTCAATTAAATATTAATTACTCCTGACTGTAAAGCCACTCAATTAATTTAAATACGGTTTTAAATACAATTTTTTTGTTTTGTTTTGCTTAAAATAAATAATAATTATTATTGACGAAAGATTATATGCAACAATTAAAATAATTATGACAGTGGAAGCTCTAGCAATTGAAGCGCGCTTTTGTAAATAACGGCAATACACGTATACGGGTTCTGTAATAACAAATAATTTTAGTTGCCATAGAGGGTATATATTTCATGAAGTGCTTAGGTACCGTATTGGCAGAAGAAAGCAAGATTAATGAACCTGCTTGTAGAACAAGCATATCCGGATATATAGGGTGGGCCATCTATCGGTTTATATTTGAACCATCGGTTATTTGGAAACTGGCAATACTAATGTCATTCTATTGTGTCACAAAATTCAGTATATTATCTCCACTAAACGTAATGGAACGATTTATACTATCAAATGGACCATACCATTCAAATATGTACTTCTATTGAGTCAATATTCAGTTTATTGAGTACAATATTTTAAGTGTTCACGAATAATAATATACGCAGTTCAGTTGCTTATTCAATATTCATTTGGCAGCTGGTAGACAAAACAGCTGGTTGTTTCAACAACATTGTTCGTATTTTTTATTTTTTATTTTTTTTTTATTTGTCGTTGTTGACTCACCGAACATACTTATGACAGTGCTGCATTTTAAGTTTTACTCAATATTATAACAATTTACGTATTTATTGCGCAATAATTAATTGAAACTTTATATGAAATATTGAGCTCAATAATGGCGTTTATTGCGATTTACGCAATAAAGGTGCATATCTGAACACAGTATTACGCTTGAGCAACCTTGGGATTTATTGGGCCAACGGGAAAATGCCCGATGATGTTCACTTTACCAAAAAAAAAATCTGCTTTTCGTATGAAACTAATTTTCATCTTGGTAGGTACGTTAATAAGTAAAATTTTCGTAATTGGGACTCAGAAACCAACATGTGATCTTACAGAAGCCAATGCACCCATTAAGAGTGACTTTTTGGTGCAGCTTGTAGGGCGTAGGCATCATAGGCCCATATTCCTTAAAAAATTAGGACTGCAAAACCATTACGGTCGATGAAGACATCTATCGCACCATGATAAATGATTTTTTTTGTACTCATGGTATGAAGAGCCATGGTATTGATGTGAACTATGTTGGGTTGCAACAGGCTGGCGCAATTTGCCACACATCTCATGCCACAATCGATTTTTTGCATCAAACGTTTGATGGCCGTTTAATTAGACGAAATGGTGATGTCAAATGGCTGAGAAGAAGCTCAGAATTGACAGCGTTAACCTATTTTCAGTAGGGCCACGTTAAAGAAAAGTGTCATGCCGACAAACCAGAGAAAATTTAACATTTGAAGGCTAACATTTATGATACCATTGCCGAGATATGACCCCATACATTCGAAAAAGTCTACGAAAATGGGTTCGATCGAATGAGGTACTAGGAGACTAGCCACGGCAGCCATATAAATAAAATAATATTCCATTTCTAACTGGAACAATTATACACATTCATACCCAAAGTTGATTTGGATACAATCCATTACCTTCTTTGAACAATTAGAAGCCGTAGTTGTTCCAATATTTTGTTCTTTCTTTAGAGGTTCCACTGTAACATTATTATAAAAAAAAAAATTTCTTTTCATATTTTAATATTAAATGAAATATTTTATAATTTTTTATTTGTTTTTATAATTTTTTTTCCCCTTTTTTTGTTTATAAATATTTTCCTTCACTATAAAATAGTCAGTAGTCCAAATGATTTGTGAAATACCATCACAGTATTTGAAAACCACAAATGTTTATACATTGTTTATTAAACACAAAAAAAAATTAAAAATAAGCAAAGAAATACAATAAATAAACTGAAATATTATAAAAAATATTAATAGAAATAAACAACAGAAACCAAAGAAAAATACTCATAATTAATGGAAAATGTGGCAGAAAACATGTCATGTACAGAGGCAAACAATTGTACATTAAAATATTAAATAAGTTTGTTTCACATTCTTTTTTCTTTATTATTTTATTATACCACATCAACTATTAGAATACAGGGAGTTGAGAAATTAAATGTTATTTATAAGGTTTAATGTCTGACCTGGAATTTGAACCGTGGCCTTACGTCTAATTAGTCAAAACACTACCTACTAGACAACTCTGGGCATAAAAGAGATTTTAACTTGCTTTCTAGAATCAACATATCAGAGTATATTACACAAATAGTTGGGAATGACTTCTCAAACAGGATCCCATGTACCTAATGCCATAAAATATACTTGATCCTAAAGCCAACGATTTTTTACAGAAAACAAAAATAGAATCGGAAAACAGCTGAGGTAGCACCCTGACAGAAAAGCATTGTTTTAGTGAACCTGTATTTTTCTATATCCTCGCGGAATCTTATCCAAGACCAGAACCCAATGTCTAGGCTATTCCATATGCGTGTATCGCTTAGGAAGGAATCCAACTCATATATTTGATCAAATTGTCGGGTATACCTTAAGTTTGTATAAGAAATTTCCAAGATGAAACAATTTCCTGGGTTTTCAAACCATTTTCTTCATCACTTTATGGAGTACCTAGTCACCGTATAATGACACAGCAGATTTGAATGACAATACAAGTGCAATTTTTTCGATTCTTTTTAAAGATGTTTTTTCTCTTAAATTTATCTGTAATATTTTTTGTTACAATTTTTAGAATATTTCTCATATCTATTGCCCTCATACAATAGAACTGATAAAGAAACAAAAAAAGCAGATGACATAACATGAGTTAATCTGCATACAAAAGATCTTCAACTACTTACGAATACTAATACAATACAATACCATACGTTACGATATGATGCCATGATACGTTACGTTACGATATGATGCGATATGATATGATACTACAATACGTTATAATAGTTTGTTTTAATAGCAGATTGTATCGCATGGATGGTATTTCATTTAATGTTCGAGAATTCTATTGTGATTTCTTATTCTTTTTTCATTCATTGTGATGTTTTCCTTTCATTCACTGTGAACAAAAAAATATCGACCAATAAACCGCGGGCTAATATTTCAATAGAATAGAGGTTTTGTTATGGCAAAAAAAAACGTAAGACTTGTGTGGTTGTAAATAATTTAGCAATGATGATGAGTTTTGCAGGGTTTTTTTTTGATAGAATTTTAAATTGTTTTGAAGTGCCCTACACTAACATTGTTAGAATATGCAAAACATGCATGTGATGGATAAAATAAAGAATGCATTGGCAGCCCTACTTTATTAGCAAAATTTATGGTGAGAACCCATTATAATGACAATCGCCAAGCTATCAGAAAGTGTGCTAATATCCCACAGATATTGTAATTAGTAATAATCATTTCCGCAGTCAATACCTACACTTCCAACTGGAAAAAGATACAATCCTCCGATAGCTTAATCGAGTGAGCGTCCCAACAACTTCGAAAATATTCGCCGGCCTTCAGCTCAGACTCGAACCATCCATTAAGCTCTGTCAAACAACAATTTGAATCTGGAGACACTACTCGATCAAGAATCGTGTCAGGCGCAAGGAGAGCTTACGAAATCATTGGGCATAACTCAAGCAGCCATTTTAAACCGTTTAAAGGCAGCAGGATTCCTTCAAAAGCAAGGAAATTGGATGTGACATCAATCAAAGCCGAGTGAGGTTGAAAGACGATTAGCAGGTCTGAAATGCTGTTTAATCGCTTTGAAAATAAATCCTATAACCTACAGCCCAGCAGAATATCCAATAAGCCAAGGTAACGCGCTGCATTTTTGTGGGATCAGAAGGTTGTGATTCATTATGGGCTGTGAAAATTGGGCCAGACTATCACGAAAGGCCTGTAGGGAAAATAATTTATTCATTTGAAGCGATTTTTGGCAGAGAAACACTCCGAAAATGTAACCAGATATGATGCCTCAATTTTTTTTTATCGTGAGAGCTCTCAGTCACTTATTACGGCGCCGGTCAAAAGCTGTTTGGAAAACTGTGGTGGAGAAGTTTTACATCATGCGCCGTATAGCCCAGACGTTACCCTGACTGACTAACATTTGTTTCGATCAATGCAGAAAGATCTCACTGAAATACGCTACACATCAGAGCAGGGTGTCAAATTGTTGCTCGATTCATTTTTGGCTTTAAAGGACGAGCGGTTTTTCTTTCGAACGGAATCCATAAATTACCATCTTCCGATGGACAATACTGTTACGTTTTTACCTTTTTAAAAACGTTTAAAATATGAATTCGCTGATTGCAAACAAAATAAAAACAAATATATGCTTAGTTTCAATTAAACTCTTTATTGTTCGTACTACTTTTGTGTGCCACCGTATACAACTTGACGAAATACAATAATTATTGCTTGTTCGCTATTATTCTTTGCTTACAACGCAGATCTTTTCAAAGGCGATCTTCAAACCACGCAGGTTCTCTTCACACACAACGTGTCTTCACACAAGACTGACGGAATTCTTTTACTACTTGTTGCCTGCTTGGTCTTGCCTTTTTATATGCCCACGCCAGCAGTCTTATGAGCTTTCTTGAAGTAGAATGTTCGTGGTTTCGCCTTCTCGAGAACTCTATCGCGACTTCATTGTTGTTTGTGTATTTAGTTCACATTGATTGTTGTTGCGTTCTCGCATACTAGTCTATCCCCTTTTCTTTCACACTAATGTTGTTGGTTTACTTGCAACGAGTGCGTTGTATTTGTTAGTGTAGCATTTTAATGTTAAATTTCCCTTTTCGTAACAATACTTTAAATGCCATATTCTTCAGAAAATTATTTTAATAAAGCCTTTTTGAATACATAAAAACCACCAGGTTTTAAGTTATGCTGCCAATAGCTCTCCTAAAATTACTTCGATTCTCATAGAAAATCTGATTACCATACGAGTGGATTGTAGTGTTGGTTGTTGGTGGACTCAAGGCTTAATACAAAATATAATAGAATGAAGGACATTATACCGAACAAAGAGCAGTGTTTAAATCTATGCATTGGTAGACAAACATCAAATCTTGGCTTAATCATGAATTTTATTTACTTCAATTTCTTCCTGATGAATACACTCATTTAAGCCTCTGTCTTCTATAAATTTTGTGCAATCGCTATAGTTTTTTATTTTTTTTTTGTGCTTTATTTTGCAATTGTCTAGTATCTACGAAAAAAGACCCTCATAATCTAGAAAAGCGATGAAGAAAACAAAAAAATAATTTCATGTACATGATGATGTTTAAGTTTGAAAGCCAATGTTCAAATACAACAACAACAACAAAATTATTAAATTTTTTTTTTGTTGTTTAAAAACTAGAGCATATTGTAGTTTGACGTTGTTTATCTCATTTACATGGTAACATTTTTTTGTCTCTCTTTATTTTCGCAAGTTTTTCTTCTCTATTATGAGGCTGTTGTTGTTTTCGTTCCTCTAGTTTGCCTTGTTTCGGCTGCCAAAGGTTCATTGTTCTAAACCATGGACGGCAAAAAAAAAATCAATACATTTTTAAAGCTCTACAACGTTTAAAATGATTTGAGAACATTGAATAAAGAATCGAATCTTTTTTTCTTATGCCTTTATGACCTGGATTTGTGATTAAAATTAGCTTTGTTTAGAGGGCTATTGCAGGCTAACAATAGACGTGTGACCTGTATTAACTGATGAACTTTTTTGAACTTATAAAAGGATTTTCTTTTAAACTATTGAGGTGTAAGGGTTTGGTGTTTTAAATCTGAAGCTGTGGTACTTTTAATTGCAAAGCTACAGGGCCCTTGAACTTATAATCTTTATGAGACTGCTTGACTGGCACATTAATTTATAAAAATTACCTACAGTTCTCAGGCAGTGCCCTTAAACTTCTAATCCTTCTGACTGGCACATTCATTTATAAAAATTATCTAGAGCTCTCAAGCAGTGTACACAGTCCCAAAATAAGTCAAACGGGTTTAGGATTTTCGAAAATTTTACCCTTGGGGCAGCCTTTATTCATTTGAAAATAAAATTCAATTTCACGATGTCGCTTTGAATACTCTCTGCCAAGAATAGAAGAGGGTCTAAATGCTCTTTAAAGCTTTTCCAGCCAGTAACTGCGTTTATCAAGTTTTTTTTAAGTTCTAAAATAACAGGGTTACCCTTTGTCTACCATATGCCCAGAAAAGGCACTCTCAATTCCATGATGTCTATTTGAACACTCTCTACAGCCTACAGAAGAGGGTGTAAATGCTCTTTAAAGGTTGTCGAGGCAGTAACTGTATTTATCATTTCTTTTTTAAAGTTCTAGAATAATAGGGTTGCCCTTTGTCTGCTATATTTCCAGAAAAAGTTCTCTCAATTCCATGAAGTCTATCACGCAGTCTCTGCCGCGTACAGAATAGGGTGTACATACTCCTTAAAGGCTACCAAGCCAGCAACTGAATTAATCATTTATTTTTAGAGTTCTAGAATAAAAGGGTTACCCTTTGTCTACCATGCGCGCAGAAAAAGCGCTCTCAATTCCATGAAGCCTATTTGAACAATCTCTGCCGCGTTCAGAAGATGGTTTAAATGCTCCTTAAAGGCTGTCGAGCCAGCAATTGCGTTTATCATGTATTTTTTAAAGTTCTAGAATAACAGGGTTGCCCTGTGTCTAACATATGCCTAGAAAAAGCGTTCACAAAGAAAAGACGGTGGGTTGTTGAACTAAATTGCTGTGTTAAGAAACTTAGCTTATTGTGCCTTAGTCTGTGTCAGGAGCTCCTGAGATATGGGTCTACTCTGGTGAGTCAGGGAACTCTGGATAGAATAGTTTTGTAGAATGGATTAGGGCATCTTAATTTTTAAAACTCTAAAACAATTATTAAGTGAGTATACACGTAGAGGTGGCCGACCTGCCAAAAAAGTCGTGTTAGACTCTCCAAGACCATATAAGGCCCATTGTAATACCAGAGTTTGCCATTTGCTCCCAGTCTCGTAACTATACGAAGCTTCTAATGAAACGGCCTAAACTGCTAATGTTCTTCTCGATTCAAGGTTTCATTCAAATTTTTGCCTGGCTGAGAAAAATTAAAGCCAAACAGATAATAAATGATATTGCAGTTCCAGATTTCAAAATTTCTTATTCTTTTAGAATTATATATTTTTTTATTCGTCAATTAATTTTTTGTTTTATTTTCTTTTATTTTCAGGTATGTATTATGCGATAAATAAACAATTTAACTAAGTAAAGTTTGATTGATAAATGAAATGGTGAATGGTAAGTCATTCTAGCTGTGCCATCTCTGCAAAAGTGATTACATAACTAACTTTAATTTCTAAATTTAATTTACAAAAACTTAATTCTTTTTTTTTATGAACATTAAAAATTATGTCCCCTGCTGTTAAAGTTTTTATAACCTCCTCTATTACAAAAGAAGAACGTGTGCTTAAGTAATACGTCGTATTTATTTTTTATTTTTTACTTTTCCTTGCGATTATTTTAAGTCATAGCGATACTTAAAGCGTTCGTAATAGGCATTAAATAGTTTTCCTTTCATTCTTTAAGTCTCCTCTTTTGCGGTTTTTAATTTCATTATAAACGTACATTGACATTAACAATTATTATGTGGGGGATTACATGCTAACAAGACATTTGGGGAAAAAAAATAAAATAAAATAAAAATACAAAGAAAAGTACCTAGGCAATCCTCTAAATAAATAATGAAATGTGAATAATTGACTTTTAAATGACTTTGAAATTTTATAGGCCATAAATCTAAGTTTATATATCTGGAGAGAAAAATTCAAACCTATTACCTCTTATTAGCATAAGCAATAGCATGCTATTGCTTAAGAATTAATAGCAAAAAGTTAATTTCAGTTAAACTTTCCTGTTGTCCTTTCTTCACTCCATTCTATCGGCTTAAATCGTTTTGTCTTCTTCTCTTCAGTGTCTTTAAGTGAGTTATCTGTAGAGAAGCTGTTTTGCGCCATGTTCTTCCATACATGCATACATAATTGGCCATTACAACCCTTCAGTCAACATTACAGCCTAGCTTCTCACACCATGTCCTTCTAGTTTGGGATAATTTGGTGATGTTAACCTATTCATTTCAATTTGCTTCAAATGCTTCATCACTTTAAAGGCTTCTTAGTTGCCATATCCCAGAGCCTTATTTTTGAAAAGTAATTGTTTATTAAATTTAATAGTAAAGAAATGAATTCATAAAATATTTTAAAAATATAAAAAATAATAAAAAATTCTTTGTCAGAAGTGGGATTCGAACCCACGCCCTCAGAGAGGACCAGAACGCTCGTATACACAACTCTGTTAGAACAGAGCAAGTTTTAACACTTGAGTCTGGCGCCTTAGACCGCTCGGCCATCCTGACTTATGTCTACTCGTTTCTATGAATAAATTATAAACACAAAACTCCAGTTAAATGTATACGAGGGTCGCTCATCAATTTCATCAATAGGATGTAATTTAAAAACAACAATAAAGTAAAAAAATTTCTTTTAGAAATGACAATACTCTAACCAGCTAAACTCCATTTTTTTCCTTTAAAGGATATAACACTGACACAAAACTTTAAACACCATCTTTTATTTGTTATTTGTCTCGTTTCATTCTTGTTAATGAAATTTTCCAGCAGGTGATTGACATTTGTAGTTGCTTAGTACTAAAAATAGTAAAAGGTAGCATTTAATCACAAAAAAATTCTTGTCAGAAGTGGGATTCGAACCCACGCCCTCAGAGAGGACCAGAACGCTCACGAACTCTGTAGAAACAGAGCAAGTTATTACACTTGAGTCTGGCGCCTTAGACCGCTCGGCCATCCTGACTTGTAGTGGCTCGTGAGTTACATTTTGTGTATTATATTATGGCTTCAATAAATTAAAGGAAAAAGGATTAAAAGAATTACTAGTTATAAATTGTATAATTAATGAGACAATAATGCCAAGAAATAAATAGTTAATAACTTAAATTAATACTTAATGAAATAAGAATAGTCAAAAATTATAATAGAATAATACTAAATTAATAGTATTAGAATATTGGTAATAGTAGTAGAATATTGAAAATTGTAGTGAAATATTAGTACATGTAGTAAAATGTCAATAACAGTAGTAGACGGTTACAATGGTAGTAAAATGTCAATAGTAATAGCAAAATATTAATAATAGTAATAGCATAATAATTTTGATAAAATATATAAAGAAATAATAGTAACCTATGGCTAATAGTAGTTGCATATTTATAACAGTAGCAAAATGTTAATAGTACGAGTAGAATATTAATAATAGCATGTAATATACATATACTATTTATAATAGTAAAAGGATGTATTAATAGTAGTAAAAAAATATTGACAATAATAGTTATTAATAGCTATAGAATATCGATAATAATATATTTTAAGTAGTAAAAACATGTTAAAAATTATTTTCGATAAATAAAAACAAAATAATTCTTGTCAGAAGTGGGATTCGAACCCACGCCCTCAGAGAGGACCAGAACGCTCGTACACACTCTGTTAGAACAGAGCAAGTTTTAACACTTGAGTCTGGCGCCTTAGACCGCTCGGCCATCCTGACTTGATGATGACTCATTGTCAAGATAGAAATTTTATTTTTTATTTCACATTTTTTTTGCAACTTTATAATAATTTCTATTAATTTTTTTTATATGTACTATTATTTATTTATTTAATTCGTATTCCGTGTTCTACAAATCCAGTGATTTACTGCTTTAATGTTTTATTTCACTTCCATAAATATTAAAAAATTCATTTCAATTACAAAATCTTTCTTTTTTTTTAGTTAAAATTGCATGAATTCTGTCTTTAATTACCATTAAAAATCGCGTGACTTGAGAAATAATAATAATAAAAGAAATCCGACAATAAATTAAAAAAAAAGAAAAATTAAGTAATAAATTTAATCGGTTTTTAAGTCTTAGTGTAAACAGTAAAATAGTTGTAAACAATGAAAATAAGAAAGAAAAAAATACTTTGCAATGCAATTTAATGAGGCAATTCACATTGTCTTTGAGGGCTTAAAGAAATGTATGCCATAAATTTAAAAACAAAATTTTTTCAAATGGTTTTGCAAGTTGGTGTTTAGTTTCAGCGGAATCTAATGATTATTCATTAATAGGCAATTTATGTTGAAGATTTTTATTTCAATTTTATTGTTATTAAAGGAAAGACGAAATGTATAATGTTTACTAGGTATACATTTCACAGCGAATAAATCGCAGGATACCAAGCATGTTGACAAATCTGAGTAAAAATACCTGGTACTAAATACCCACCATTTATTCACCTTCAACCATATCTAATTTCGTATATGGTTGAAGCACTTAATTCTTTTTTATCTCTAATGCTGCAATTACATTTCAAAATTATTCGTCAATAAATCTGTTCATTTTATTGCCTTATAGTACTAAATATACTAACTAAAATAACTAACCCAATGCCTTAAAAATTTTGTTGTTTTCATTCAAATCTCTTTTACTCTCCCACCACAGAGAGTATAATATCTAAATAAAACAACAACTACATAAAAGTGTAATGAATTTATCAGAGTCCCCAAGTAAGTGCTGAATGAAATCAAAACAAATATTTATTTCCATACGGTTACCCATACACACGCTCATGCAATGTAAAATTAGAGGCATTAACACAGAGACGTCGTTTGTTTCTTTTTTAACGATAAAAACGAGGATGATATACCCACTAAGAATTATTTTGATTTCGTTCTTGTTTTATATATATTTTTTTATTGTTGTTGTTAAGTTTAGTGTATCGTGTATCGTGGCATTATTTAGACACTCGTTGATTATAAGTCAGGATGGCCGAGCGGTCTAAGGCGCCAGACTCAAGTGTAATAACTTGCTCTGTTCTAACAGAGTGTGTACGAGCGTTCTGGTCCTCTCTGAGGGCGTGGGTTCGAATCCCACTTCTGACAAGAATTTTTTTTTCAATTTATTTTATTATTATTTAGTTTTGTTTTCATTATGTATTTAGTTTTTTTATTATTTAGTTTTTTTTTTTGTGTTATTTAGTTTTTTTTTATCGTTTACTAATTTTTTATTTATTATTTTATTTAATATACAATATTTTTGAATTAATTTGTTTTTAATTAATTAATCTTCTAGTTATTTTTTTACTTTTTGTATTTATTTTATCTTTATTTATTTTTTATTTATTTATTTTTTGTTTATTTATTTTTTATTTATTTTTTAATATTTAAGTACATACATATTTCTTTTTTATTTAATTTTGTTTTCTTTTAAAAATCTTTTATTTAAATAAAATATTAATAATAAAATATTAAATAATAAATATTAATATTCCTTTAACGTATTATTTTAACAAAACTATTTATAATTCTTTTTATCATTTTCAATTATATTTGCGTAGGCTATCCTATCATGTGCGTTATTGTGCATTCCACGTCTGCATGTCAGGATGGCCGAGCGGTCTAAGGCGCCAGACTCAAGTGTAACAACTTGCTCTGTTTCAACAGAGTTTAGTACGAGCGTTCTGGTCCTCTCTGAGGGCGTGGGTTCGAATCCCACTTCTGACAAGAAGTTTTTTGTTTTAAATTATGTATCTTTATAAAGAACTTGTTAAAGAATTCTAATTGTTTTTAGGATTTTATTTTTTTAACAAATATTTATTTGTAAATTAAGTTTTTTTATACATATAATTCTTGAATTTAATTATTTTTCTATCTCGTTTTACAATTTAAAATGACTTATAATTCTCTAAATCTTTTTTCAATAATTTGCTTAAGCCATCATTTCAAGTAAAATCTACTGCAAAGAGTTGGCATGTGTCAGGATGGCCGAGCGGTCTAAGGCGCCAGACTCAAGTGTAACAACTTACTCTGTTTCAACAGAGTTTAGTACGAGCGTTCTGGTCCTCTCTGAGGGCGTGGGTTCGAATCCCACTTCTGACAAGAATTTTTTTGGTTTTTTGAATTCAATAGACATTATTTTTTTTAATATAATTTAATTATTGTGTAATAAAATACTGGCAAAAAAGCAATAAATGTTGAATTTTTGAGCTTAAAACATAATTTATTTCTTTTTGTGCTATATGTGTGCTACTGAAAGACGCAGTATATCCGAGAATTTAACGAAAATATTAAATACCAAAGAGATTATTGTTAAATATTAGAATATGGTACTATATTCCTGTTGTCATTCGAAATCGACCCTCGTTTATTAAAAGAAATCATTTGTTATGGAAACTTTAACTCACTTAGCATTACAAGTCAGGATGGCCGAGCGGTCTAAGGCGCCAGACTCAAGTGTAACAACTTGCTCTGCTTTAACAGAGTTTGTACGAGCGTTCTGGTCCTCTCTGAGGGCGTGGGTTCGAATCCCACTTCTGACAAGAATTTTTTTTATGTTTAATGAATAATTTTTTAATCTAATCGGATTGTTTCTTCAGATACTATCGCTTTAATATTTTAAAGCATTTGAATTATTTTCTTTCTTTGTTTGAAATGACTTACTCATCATATTGTTGTTTGTTTTTTTCTTCTTTGTAGCTTTTGCTTGAAAGTCATTGACTTTTGTTTTAAATATTCAGCTTTAATTAATAAATATTTTTATTTTGTAATATTAACATACAGACCATATAATATTAAAATATGTTGTTGTTGTTGCTGTTCTTGTTGCTTATTTTGTTGTAATTAATATTCTGCTAAGGCGTCATTTTTGCATTTTTAATTAAGTCAATGAACAACAAGCAAATGACATGTTATTAAAATGAAACCCCCCTTTTAAAATTATAATAATTAAAATAAAAATAAACTTAATTGATCGATTAAATAAAATTTAAGAATGTGTTTTAATATTCATGAAAATATAATGTCACAAGGCTTTTAAAATTAAAATGACTTTAAAAATGTTTAGAAAGAATTTAGAGGTCAGTAAAGGAAAGAGATGAGAAGAGACTTCTTCCAGTCACTGTACGACGAGTTGCTTCAGACAATACCTATGTAAAGACTTGAATTAAAAATTCTTAAAACTTTCCTTTGATGTCTTCGTTAAACAATAAGAAAATAAAAATTCCCTCAAATGAACTCTTGGAGGCACATGAACTTCAAAATTCCCCTCCATCTTATACGGTTTGCTTGCCCGTATGAGATCCCACTGTCCTATTTGAATGAATATCTTGTATTATTAGAAGATTTTATTTTTTGGGTTTTTTAAGCCTTAACACTCTGGTGTCATCCTCGTGATACATTGGGGATTCATTACTGTCGTATGGAAAGTTTATCTGCTGCTTCAGTATGGACTCATTGTTAGTCTAGGTTGTTAATCTAGGTTGCCGATAGTGTTGTTATTTTATATGAATCTGAGGCACTTCTTGTGGAATATTTGCATTTTTGGAGACATTTTTCACTTCAACGGAGTACATTTTACAAACGAATATTCTAAGCTTGGTTCGTCTGGATCTTTATACTGGATCCATACTTAACGTAAACGACCTGAATGTCATCTTTCCTTAACTGGACCTGATCTTTGCTACTCTTTTTGCATCGGCAATCGTTACCCTATGCTGCTTGAGTAGTGGCTGGTTAGTTCAACATACATACATAATGCATAATTGGCCATTACAACCCTTCAATCAGGATTACGACATAGTTCTGTGTGTGTTAACTTCATACATGAGTGGCGAGACAGTTTAATGTCGATTCCGTATAACAGATTTTTTGAGCAACTTTTCATGGCAATTTTATTTACTCTCAGAGTTTTTGCCAGAAATCCGCTGAGGGGAAGTCGCCGTAGAAATATTTTTTCATATTCCGTTTTGATGTCTGACCTGGGGGGTTTGAACCTTGGCCTTAGGTCTAATAAGCCAACACACCACCTACTAGACTACGGCGACTTTGTTCGACATTTCGCGCTAATATTTCCAGTTCTTGGAAATTTTCTGTGCGATCTTGTAATAAAGTGGTCAAATTTCATCCAAATCCTCCGAACAGACTTCGCTCATGATGGCATCCAGCACCATAGCGAACAATTGCGATGAATGAGTGCAAGTATGTTTTATATCAGTGTTAATATGATATCATTGACTGACGTTCCGGTTGTTGAAGAACTAAGAAATGTACATCATTTTTCATTGCGCAAATGATTCGAATTATTTTCTGGGTTAGTCCTTTTCTTCTCAAGGTTTTCCATATAAAAGTCCATCTACTGGTTTATAAGGCTTTCCAAAAATTAATGGCACACTCTAAATAAGAAAACCTAATGACAGTAATATCATGTGAGATCTGAGTTTTTAAGTCCTTAGTGATTGAAGGTACTTTCCTGGTACTTTTTATAATTTTGTGTTGTTTGCTTAAAAATTTTATTGTATTTTATGTGGACCTCAGATGAGTTTTTATTTCTGTAGTTAAGAGTATTCTTGGACTTTTGGTTCCTCTTAAGGTTACTTTTTGTAGGCCGATAGTTATTAGTTATTCTAAGTGTACTTAGTTATTCTAAGTGTACTTTTTGTGTGATCTAAAAGACTTTTTATTTCTAAAGATACTTTTGTTTTCTCAGAAGATTGTTAAAATTGTTTTTGTTTTTGTATTTGATGCTGATCACATAATTATTGTTTATTTATCTTTTAATACATATCTAAAGTTTTTGAATACTTTTTTTGTAATAAAAATCTCCATAAGTAATCAACTGTAGAGGCCAGAATTTGTTTTCTTGATGTTAACTATTTTGATAAAATGCTTAATTTTTTACGCTTCGCCTAATAAAATGTGATAATTTTTGAAATAAATATTTTGTTTCATACAAAAAAAAATTACAGTGAACTAAAAAATTTTCCAACCACCTGTTCCTGTCATAATGTTCACAATGCTTATTTTGATAATTTAAAATAAAATAATTTTGTAGTATTTACCCATTAAAAAAGTAATACATAACAATAATAAATAAATAAAATTGGTGTAAAACAGAGATCAGCAATGAGTATTCAAAAAAATGAGTAGTTTCGAGTCATACTTATAATTTCTGATACTTATACGATTTCATATTTATTTTCATATCATACTCACTTCTACTCATATTGAAAGTTTAAAGTACTCATCGTACTCATACTTAACAATACGCATGATATTGTTGATTTCGACTCTCCATAACTCAACATACATATACAAGAATCACAAAATAAGTATGTATGATTCGCGTACGAATACTACAATACTTACTAGATGGTTGTGTGTTTGCTTTGCTTGCTGTCTTTGTATGTTTCTTTCTCCTTCTTTTTTTGTAAATGCAACAACAACTAAGACTGTAAATTTTGATGAATGATTCGAATCATTCGAATCTTTTATGAGTATTACAAGTATTCTTCTATATTTATAAATCTAAATAAGTAGGCGCATGAATCAAACATATTCCGAATGTGGTATGAGTTTGATGTCATAGTTGTACTCATACTCATTGCAACCTGTACTTATAAATCAATGTTGTAATGAGTACGAATGAATCAGAGTATTTGAATTTCAGTACTGTTGACTCACTCATACTCGAAATTTCATGAGTACTTATGAGTAGCCAAAAACCATTCATTGCTAATCTCTGTTGTAGAAAACTTTGCTGTACACTGTCAACTGCCATAAAAATATTTTTCTTATATGTGAATCCTTTTTTTTTTTTGTTGTTGTTGTTGTGTAATCTTATAGAAAAAACTCTTTTGCTAAAAGTATACCAACATTCGAGAGAAGCTAAGCCGTAATCCTGACTGAAGGATTGTAATGGCCAATTATGTATGTATGTATGTATACCAACATTCCAAATAATTCAAGTGCGATAATAATAATGTAAGTAATTTTTTGTAGTTCAGTGTAATGAAGAGTGTTAACCAGTTTTAAAAAGGTTTACAGTATACAGTAAAATGAAAACCTTCCATTATATTAAGGAACAAATGACTGAAGAAACTCTATATTGAAAATTGTGAGGTGTACGTAAACTTTTTTGCTTTACTGTTGTTTACATTTGATTTTCATGTACCTATGAGTATATATTCATATACACATATTTTTATTTAGTCTTGTTGTTGACAAAAAAAAAATACAACAACATATTCATTATATTGTCACTTTTTGGCCAAATAAAGCAAGTGGTTATACTCTCAAAGCCACTTTTGATAAATGATTTGTTTGCTTAACTTTAAAAGTCACTCACTCACTCACTCATTCACTCTGGTTATTGTTAAAGGTTTTCGCTTTTTTTTTTCGTTGGCTTTGTTTTGGTTTTGAGGGGTGTTTATTTGAAGTGACATGAATTGTAGTTGTCGTGTTCCACATGTCATCATTGTTGCGATAATTTGAAAATAAAAAAAAATTAAAAATAAAATAATTAAAAATAGATTTTACGAACACACGAAACGCAAAAATTTAATTTTAAAATCATATGAAAAAAAATTAAAGAAGAAATAAATAAATAATAAATAATTGTTGTTATAGAAATAAACAATTCGAAACAAAAATTATTTCATCATTAATAACTTATTGAAACATCTTCAATTAAATATTAAACATACACCAGAAATTGAAGTTTAAAAAAAGTATTTGTGCGTTCTAGATCTAGATCTCGCGTTAAATTTGTTTAATCTACAATAAGTCGATTAGGATTTCTTCATTTGTAAGAACGGTTCACAATATTCTGACAATACAGTTTAATTTCCCTCGACTGCTATCATTCTTTGTACCACATTTCCCACTGTTTGCTGTCAACCTAGGATATCAAGTTTTCGGCGGCATTGATACCACAGTGATCATTAGAAAAAATGTGCTCGGCATTCTCAATAATATTCTGGCATGTACGATAGAGTGTGTTACACTATATATAGTTTGCAGATGCTTGTCTTAATATCTATGATCTGAAAGCCTTTCGTCACATAGTAGTTTATTTCCGCTATATATTCCTATTAATCCCTTTATTAAGACTATTTGAAAGGAGCCTCCTTGTTCCCAGCACTTGCTAACACCTACTTTTTCCTTTATCTATAGTTTGTCTCCTCAGATTTCGTCCTATGTCCTCCGTTTATGCCTTCTGATGGCTCAATTGTTCCATAGATCGGACAGCTTACTAAAGCTGTCTTGAATATGTCAATTTCGAGTCAAGATTTATTCAGAGATAATTTACTACCATGTGGACATTATCTCGTCGTTGATGTATTCAAAATGGTAGGAGTTGCCTGGTGAAGAAGAATTTCCTTCTTTTGGGACGCTAATTGTCAGCAGTGTCCAACCAATGCTACCTCTCTTTGAGTTTGTCGTAATAAATTCACGTTTTTATGCAAATTATGATTCAAAAAATTCTTTTTTTACAGCATTTCGGACATACATATTGTTACATACATACATACATAATTGGCCATTACAACCCTTAAGTCAGGATTACGGTCTAGCTTCTCACATTATTATGAAAATGAAAAATCAAGATACTGGTGATACTGAAGAACTCCGTTACAAAGATATGTCGAATAATTGCCTAGTAATTGTTATTGTTAATGCAAATGGTGTAAACAGAGGAATAACAAACAAAGCAATTGTTGTTGTTTACAACAAGTTGTGAACAGTGGCACACAGAATTGTGCGAAATAATAAAGAATTTTAAGTCAAAACTAAACACAAATTTATTTTTATTTGCAATCTACGAACTCATATTTTAAACGTTTTTAAAAGGCTAAAAACGTCACAATATTAAATCAATTTTCAAAATCTCTCCATTTCAAACTTTATTATCCCTTCTCAGTAGGTCCAAAGGCATACTGTACGACTTAATTGCCCCTTTTATGTCTTTCCCCAAATTCCCCAACTATTGAAAGAATCCTGCTGCTTGTAAATTTTTCGAAAATTAATGCTCCGTGGGAATCTCATTGATTTTGCAAGTTCTTCTTGAGCTTGACAATAATCGGAATGCCTCTAGCTCATGGAAGCTATCTCTCGTATTTTGTAATAAATCGATCAGAGCTGAGAATTAGCTTGCTTGGGTAAGCAGTTTAATTGCTTCAACAGATGCCTTGTGGGCACAAATACATTTTGTGCATTGCAAAGAGAGGAACAATTTTCTTCTTTAGTGGCTCAATGATTTAGTGACAGATATTAACCTTACAAGATTTCATATTAGTTACTATTTTTTTTCGCTACTCATAAGCACTCATGAAGTTTTGAAATTTAAGTACTCTGATTCATTCGTACTCACTACAACATTGATTTATAAGTACAGGTTGCAATGAGTATGAGTACAACGTTGACATTAAACTCATACCACATTCGAAATATGTTTGATTCATACGCGTACTCATTCAGATTCATAAATTTAGAAAAATACTTATAATACTCATAAATGATTCGAATAATTCGAATCATTCATCAAAATTTACAACAAAAGAAAAAAGACACATAAGCAAAAAAGACAGAGCAGCAAGCAGAGCAAACATACAACCTTTTAGTGGGTATTTTAGTGTTCGTATGCGATTCATACTTATTTTGTGATTTTTTGTAAAATGTTGAGTTATGGAGAGGCGAAATCAACAACATCATGCGTATTGTTAAGTATGAATATGATGAGTACTTCAAACTTTGGACGCGAGTAGAGGTTCCGTGATATTAAAATAAGTATGAATGCGTATAAGTATCAAAAATAATGAGTATGATTCGATTCTATTCATCTCTTTGAATACTCATCTTTGATCAGGTGTTAACGACATGCCATCTGTTGTGAATCGCGCATTTTCAAGTTATATTCCTATTCTTCAAAAGAAATTAATCAAACGATAAATAACAAAACATTTATACTAAATTAATAATCAATTAAAATTTCAACAACAACAACAACAAAAAAATTCATTTCAAAATTAATAGAAAACAAAATTGTTGCCTAACCAGCATGTGCTTTTTGTATTGAAATCGTTTTGTTTTGTGGGCCAAGCACAGCATGTTTGAAAATGCTTGTCAATGAACTTGACTTTGTTGCCGCTTTTGTAAATCGTTTGCTAAACGTTTGTTATGCCGCTCCCCCAATTCTACAACCCGTTTATTGAATATTGAATTCTATTTCTACAATTCGGCTCGGCTACAGTATTAAAGCTTCCAATCAGAATTCAATACTTTGCTTTGTTTCAATATATGACCGCGCCATGAAATGAATTTTTTTGTTTAATTTTTTTTTATCAATGAATTGATTTGTATTTCAGTTGTTTTTGCGAAATGATAACAACGTCTGATTAGAATGCCTGAGAACACAGGTTTTTTGATAATCACTGACTGAGTATGCCTGATTTGATAAGGATGCCTGGCATTGCTTTTTTTTTGTTTGATTTGAAAATGTTCCCTCAAAAGAATATGAATGATTTTAATCTATTTGACCAAATGTAAGAGGGGGAGGTATTTGAAATTGTAATAATTGCATACCATGTACAAACTAGTCATTAAGGTCATGAACTTTTTAAAATGTTTAGAAATCATGTTAAAAAAACTCGTTTGATTTCAAATGCAAATTACGGTCTCTTGCAGTGTCATAATAATAATTCAAAAAAATTTCAAACTGCCTGCACTTCCAACGACAGACAATTTTTGACTGAAAAACAAAAGAAACTTAAAAAAGTAATTAAAATAACATTAACTGCTGAAGAACAATAAAATTTAAAACAATTCTGCTACCCCCAAGACAAACTTAATTAAAACAAATTCTTCTTTTACTACTTTAATCACCTTAATCACCCTGTGGAATTTCTTTAATTACTTTAACCAAACAACAGTTACAATAAATTTTCTAAATTCTTTCGATAATTAAAATAACACTCATATGTCATAAATGCAGGGGGGTTACCGCGTGTTTCTTTTCGAAAAGTAAAATTTTTCGAGAGCGATTTTCGAATCGAAAGCTAAATCGTACTGTGTTACTCGTTCGAAATGATGGCAAAGTTGTATTTATAAACAAATGGTAAATATTAGGAAAACTTGGGAGCACTCCAACAAAAATGTCTAAATGGACAAAAATTTCCTATGAAAAGAAGCAAAAAAATTAAATTAATAAAAGCACATAAATAAGTCCCAAAACAAAATAGTAAGGGACTCATCAAATATTATGGATCTGCAAGTCATCGACCAAAAACAGCAAGTCATCGACCTAAAAAAATGCAAGTCATTGACCAAAAAAATGCAAGTCAACAACCAAAAACTGCAAATCATCAATAAAAAAATGCAAGTCATCGACAAAAAAGTCAGTCATTGTCCAAAAAAAATGCAAGATATCGACCAAAAACTGCAAGTCATCGACCTAAAAAATGCAAGTCATTGACCAAAAATGCAAGTCAACAACCAAAAACTGTAAGTCATCGTCCAAAAAATGCAAGTCATCGACCAAAAAAGCTCCAAGTCATCATCTAAAAAATGCAAGTCATCGATCAAAAAATTCATGTCATCGGCTAAAAAAGCTGCAAGTCATTGACCTAAAAAAATGCAAGTAATCGACCAAAAACTGCAAGTAATCGACCTAAAAAATGCAAATCATTGTCCAAAAAAATGCAAGTCATAGACCAAAAACTGCACGTCATTGTCCAAAAAATGCAAGTCATCGACCAAAAACTGCAAGTAATCGACCTAAAAAATGCAAGTCATTGTAAACAGAAAAATGCAAGTCATAGACCTGAAACTGCAAGTAATCGACCTAAAAAAATGCAAGTCATTGTCCAAAAAAATGCAAGTCGTCATTGACCAAAAAATGCAATTCATCATCCAAAAAATGCAAGTCATCGACCAAAAAAGCTGCAAGTCATTGTCCAAAAAAATGCAATTCATCATCCAAAAAATGCAAGTCATTGACCAAAAACTGCAAGTAATCGACCTCAAAAATGCAATTCATCATCCAAAAAATGCAAGTCATCGACCAAAAAAGCTGCAAGTCATAGACCAAAAACTGCAAGTCATTGACCAAAAAAAAATGCAAGTCATCGACCAAAAACTACAAGTAATCGACCTAAAAATGCAAGTCATTGTCCAAAAAAATGCAAGTCATAAACCAAAAACTGCAAGTCATCATCCAACAAATGCAAGTCATCAACTAAAATCATGCAAGTCATCGACCTAAAAAATTCAAGTCATTGACAAAAAAAAAAATGCAAGTCATCGACCAAAAACTGCAAGTAATCGACCAAAAACTGCAAGTAATCGACCAAAAAATGCAAGTCATCGACCTAAAATGTGCAAGTCATAGACCAAAAACTGCAAGTCATTAACCTAAGAATGCAAATCATTGACCAAAAAAATTCAAGTCATCAACCAAAAACTGCAAGTCAACAACCAAAAACTGCAAGTCATTATCCAAAAAATTCAAGTCATCGACCAAAAACTGCAAGTCAATGGCCTAATAAATGCAAGTCATCACCCAAAAAATGCAAGTCATCGACCAAAAACTGCAAATCATCGACTTAAAAAAAGCAAGTCATTGACCAGAAAAGTGCAGGTCATAATCCAAAAAAATGCAAGTCATCGATCAAAAAATGCAGGTCATCATCAAAAAAAAAATGCAAGTCATCATCCAAAAAGTGCAAGTCATCGACCCAAAAAAATCCAAGTCATCTGCCAAAGATATGCAACTTGCGAAAAATACGACATTTTGTTGTATATATACATATAAATGCATATCAACTCAATGAGAATTATTAAAATTTTTAAGTTCGTTTTCCCAGAAATTTCATTTTATATAAAAAGAGTTAGTTTGCCTATATTTCTGATTCCAAGTAAAGCTGGACCCTAAGGAAAACTGTTTTGAAATCCTTGGTACCATGTCTATCCGGCCACAAGGTTCATTTTCCCCACAAGTCCATTTTTTGCCCGATTGAGCCCCATTTTATTCATTTAAAGAAATCATTTAGCTTCGTCGCGTATATCTTCGGTACCAAGTAACGCCCGGCAGTAACAAGAACGGTTATGGAATTCTTGATCCCATGGCTATCCAGTCCACTAGGACCATTTCCCCCACAAGTAAATTTTTTTTTTTATCAGATTTAGTCTCATTTGTACAGGGGTAGGGTAGAGGCAGAACTTTGTATGTAGATGAGATGAAATAAACTTGTAATGGCCCTTTGGGGCCATTAGTAATTCTGTGCAATGCTGAATCATAGAATCTCACTATAATGATACAGAGAGAAAGTGGACGAGTGTCAAGCTTCACTGTTTTCTTGGATTACAGTGGCGTAATGTATCACAAGATTGTAAATCAAATCGGCGTATGCAGTGAAAAATGTTTTGAATTTATTGGAAAACAGTTATGGCTCATAACATCATATGGTTAGCGGAAATATTTCGAAGGTAGGAAGGGTAGGCATAAGATTATAGTGTGTGTAGCGAAGCACATCGGGCTTTGGCGGGTATGGTATTAAATTGAAAATTTTCTAGAACATCAAAGCAATTGAAATGAAATTTTTTATGGAAATTTTGTAGGTACCGGCCTATTTTTGATGATAATTACAAAGTGATTCACATTTTTCTGTTCATTTCTAAGAACTTATTTCAATTTTTTTACATTTTAGATTTTTCTAACATAAATAGTTTAAAAACGCAATTTATTATTGTAACATGCCATGATGTCATTGCCTTAATTACAAATTCTAATTTTTCATTTTTGGAATTTTAATTGCTACAACGAAGATTCAATATAAATTTGGTGTTGGTTGTCGTGCATCATTTTCATCATCCCTTTTGAAATGAAATGTGAAATAAAAATAAAAATAGTTTCAATAAATCGTGTCGTTTGTAATAAGAAATTTAAGTTTCTTTTTCTTTGTTTTTGTTCTTGCTTTTAAACTTGAGGTCATTATCTTAGTTCCTGTATTTTTTTTTCTCTTTTTTTATTGCCTCTATCCAGATGAACAAAAGTTTTCTACTGGTAGAGTTTTGCAATTGTCATCGTCATCATCATCATTATTATTTCTTTCAAGCTGCTGTATTCTCCTGACTATTTGTAGCATGACATGCCTTGTATCCGCTTTTCCTTTTTATAATGCCTTCTACTTAGAAATCATCCTTTTGTTTTGTGGCCATCCTTTCTTTTTACACCCTCAACCAGTTTCTTAAGCCGGGTAATGTTAGTGAAAATAAGTGACAATAAAAATAATTTTCTACGCTATTCTCCGCTCATAAAAAGCTACACAAAAGCCATGGCTGTTATATGTCCTACGTTAAGGATATCCTTTGTTTTTTTTGGTACACAAATCACAAGATGGATTCATTCTGTAGCTGCCTGCAAACTGTTCTTTATTTACGGTTTCTTAAGATTCTTTCTTAAAGATTTATATGAAAACTTTAAACGTTCTTTAGTATTATAACATGGGTTTCTTTTTCTTTCTTCCAAGGTTTCGTTTTAGAAATATTTTGAATACATACATACATACATAATGTAGAAGTACATTAAGCTTTATACATAAAAGAATCCATAATCTTGAAATTCCTTGAAAATAATGCCATGAATTTTAAAGCATTCGAAAGCTTTTAGTAAAAAAAAAATAATTTTTCTATTCAAAAAACTTTAAATAATTAATAAATTTGCTTATAAATAAAAATAACTTATAAATAATTTTTCTTTGCTTATAAAGCCATAAGTGTCTATTTTCATATGCTTTTTAAATTTTGAAAATATCTCCAGAACTTTTAAAGTTATCAGAAATTTTGTAAAGTAAGCCATGAATTAATAATACTCATACGTCAGGGTGTTCCGTTTGTTTTAAATGCTCATAACTGTCTTGTTTTAGGAGATAATTTAATGAAATTTTGTTTTAGTATTGCTAGCAATATAAAGTTTTTTATTGCCTTATGAGGGCTGCTATATATGTATGTATATCGGGTCTTTCATTAAGCGCTTCTTATCTTTAAATTTAAATAAAACAACGTGTGTGTGCGATTCATCGAAATTTTTTTATTCATTTGAAAGACCTATTGATGTTATTTTGTTGCGGCCACTGCTTCTCTGGGTGATCAGAATGTCAAACTTTCCATAACTCTGACGCATAACTCAAGCTGAATTTGACCGGTGTCATGGCTAATATTGGCTTTAAGGCGCTCCTTAGTTTGTGGCTTATTTGCATATAGCTTTGCCTCAAGGCAACCATTTAAGAAAAAGTCTAACGGTGTCAGAAATCATGATCTTGGTGGCCAGCAATAAATAATACAAAATGTTTGTGAGATATCGAAAGTTTTATTCGTTTTGGGTGGAATACTGCTGCACTGGATGAAACGCATCAGAAATGCCCAATTTTCCCTGACTCTGGCTTATGACCATACTCTCAAATCTCTCGTGCTGAATATTCAATTTGATACAAGCTGTGTAGTGTACCTAGTCTATTTAGTGGTCGTGCTGTCTTTACGGATACAGGCTGGTACTGGAATCAATTTTATGGATGGGGTTAGGCTCCTTGATGAATCAAACCCTCAGACATTTATTTAAACAAACTTATGCTGATTATAAAAATGCCGAGTGGAGCCATCAACTTGAGTAGATCATATAAAGACTCATTTTACAGATGTCGGGGGAAAATTAAACAATTTTTGTAAACAATTATTTTGCAGTTTGGAAATACTACGCCTTAAATGGTAATTTTTAAAGCTTTTAAACCAAGAACTTAAAATTATTTCTTTTTGCAATTATAGTCTGAAATGTTGGCTTTATAACCTATTTTCAATTTTACGAATATCTTAAAAACTTACCGAGTTATGAAGGTTTTCCTCTAACCAGTCAATAATTAATATTAATCATACCACCAGATGGCTAAGATTTTTATTTTCTTCATAACTCGAGTAATTTTAAAGTGATTTTAATGAAATTTTGTTATCAGAAAACTGAAAAACAAGTTGTTGAATAGTGAAGAATATCAGTTTAAAAAGAATTATGTTTTCCATTAACTATTGAAAATGTTTTGTTATTTGAATTACTTGCCAGCTTTTTAACTCTTCTTCTGTGCTGTCATATTATGTCAGATATTTACTTCATATTTAATCCAATTATGTTGTAGCATTTGTGTTGACTTGTCAACTTGTGTTGTGACTACGCTCCTTTAGATTTTTCTTTCTTCCATTTGTCAAGTTTTCAAAACTTTATGACAAACGCTAACAGCAGGCAGCCAAGCAATGGCATCAAGTGACAATGAAAATAAATCGTGTGTAGAAAGATTTGATTTCACACAAAAAAAAAAGAAAGAAAATTTATTTTAAATCTTACAACTCTTTTGTGGAAACCTTTCAAATGCTTTTCCTTTTACTATAGCAATCGAAAACTTTTTTCCATTTTCCATAACTTATGTTAAGTTTTTCTTTTTTCCATAAATTTTTTTGTAGAAGTTCTTAAGTTTGTAACTTATTTTGTGAAAATAACTTATTTTGACAGTTTAATTTTATTTCCAATCTTATTCTTCTCGTTACAGGTATGTTGGACAAGAATATTTCAAAAAATAAAATAAAATATGTTTGTGGTCAGTGTAAGTAAAACGAATTACAACTTTGTGGAGATGTTAAGTTTTATTGGAGAATGAATAGAGAAATTGCAATTTAATTTAAAAGAAAACATTGCTTTAAAATTTTATAAAAAAAAATTTCATATAAAAAGTTCTTTATAACTGAGCATATTATGCTGTATCTTAGTTACACTGTGCAACATAAGTATCATTTTATGTTAAATGAGTGCCCTCTATTTTCCTATTGTTTCCGAAACCACATTTCGTTTCACTATCATTAAAAAAAATGAAAGATATGGAAGAAATAGGTCTTCCAACAACAATTTTTCTACTTTGACGGTTGATAACGGCCATTTTGTTGAAGCTACATCTGTCAAAGTCGTTGTCATTTATTCCGTCTGTTTTGTCAAATTACCATGAAGGGATGTAGCATTCAACAACACGCGAAAATAATAAAATTTTTTGTATTAAAATGGGTGTTCTGCTCGGGCAATGTACCGTGCACGATCACCATAGTTGTCCTACCGGCAGGACTATTCCTAATAAGGTGGATAAATTCGAGTTGGCTGGTTCAGTAGGTAATCAATCCAATACTCGCATGGCGACGAAACTCAAGATTTGTTGAAAACATTGTCGCTGTTTGTGGGAATGTGAAGCAGAATTCGAGGCAGGTTGATTCGCAGGCCAGAACTTACCGAATTTTGTGTCGTGACTTGAGCCTGCACACCCATGCAAAATGATGAAAACCAATATGCAAATAATGGAACTCAATATCCCTTAAAAATATTGACACTTTTCTTGACAATGAGGCGGTTAATTCGCATCATTCCTAGGAACTTTTGCAGGCCACAACCTGCCGAATTTTGTGTCGTGACTTGGGCCTGCATCTCTTTACAAAATTTAATAGACCCAGGACCTAAAACTAAACTACCGTAGAGGACGACGTTTGTCCTATTTCCCAATGAGTCTGGATAAATGAGCAGAAAAAAAAATTATTGCAAAAATTTTAAATGTATCCAATTCACATAATATCCAAGACACCAACCACTTGGTTTCAACAGGATATGTGCTACACAACCCATGCTACATTGTTTACTCTGCATGAGCAATATGAACGAATGATTATCTCACGTGAAGGTGATATGAACTGACAAGTGAGATCTTACGACCCCATTAGACACTTTCTGGCAAGGTTTTCATAGATTACATATATATGCACCTAGGCCACAAACCACAGAAATTCTCAAAGCCAATATAAACCATGCCATCGAGCAAATTCGCCCTGATTAAGGCCCTATATCTTGTGAGGGTTTCTTAAGTCGCAGGAAAAGTCTTCTGAAAGACCTTATAGTACATATCAGAGATCAGCAATGAATCGTTTTTTCGCTACTCATAAGTACTCATGAAATTTTAAGTATGAGTGAGTCAACAGTATTGAAATTCAACTACTATGATTCATATGTACTCACTACAACATTGATTTATAAGTACAGGTTGTAATGAGTATGTGCACAACGTTGACATCAAACTCATACTACATTCGAAATATATTTGATTCATACGCCTACTCATTTAGATTCATAAATTTAGAAAAATACTTATAATACTCATAAATGATTCGAGTGAAAATTTACAGCCTTAGTTGTTGTTGCATTTACAGAAAAAGAAGAAAGAAAAATCCAAAGACAGCAAGCAAGGCAAACACACAACATTCTAGTGAGTATTGTAGTGTTCGTATGCGAATTATAATTATTTTGTGATTTTTGTAAATGTTGAGTAAATAAGAGTCGAAATCACAAACATCATGCGTATTGTTAAGTATGAGTACGATGAGTACTTCAAACTTTGAATATGAGTAGTATGAGTATGATATTAAAATAAGTATGAATGCGTATAAGTATCAGAAATTATGAGTATTTCGAATCTATTCATCTCTTTGAATACTCATTGCTGATCTCTGGTACATATCAATTACGTACAGCAAATCCATTCATGGTGGATGTGTCAGTAGAACAGACAAAGCTTCGCAAACAGAATTTTCTCTTTATATTTGATTAAAAAGTGAAATTTTTGATTTTAAAGCCCTCATAGCGTATGATTAATATTAATTCAGTTTTGAATTTAAAATCGTTGAAATATTTTTATTTTTCAATATTTTTTAAAAATTCAAAAGACTTTTTCAAGCTAAGATTTAAAGGACTTTAAAGAGTCCTTGAAAATGTGAAATACTTTACAAATAGAAATATATGTATATTGAAATGGCTTTAACATAGGACAAAAATTGCTCTTTTTTTAAATTCCAAATTCAAACAATTCAAATTCATTTTTTGAAATCATATTTTTTACACGTTCTTTTTCTGTTATAAATATTTATTATTTAAAACATCCATCAAAAATTTTCCCAGTCCAACTCATATTTTTCATGATTTACAAAACGTTCAAGCTTTTCATTTCACAACATGAATGCCATGTAAAACGAAGCACTATAGCATGTCAAATGGATAAACATGCTAAAAAAGAAAGGAAAAAAGAACAAATAAACCTCTTTCCAATAAAACGAACACCAAAAATCTATCAATATTCTTAAAAAAAAAAGAAGAAAGAAAAGAACACAACCCACGACATGATATTCAATACAGATTATAGTACTTCAACCACTAGCATTTCAATGTTTAGCTGGTAATGCCGCTTGGGAGGTTTGTTTTTTTTTTACCCAAAGAGTAAATACCCTGTAATAGTCAATAACATTTACGTGCTTTCAAAAAACCAATACCACCCCCCACAACCACCAACACATTATTATTCCTTTCATTCTTTTCTAACCATTCATATCTCATCTCATAGAGATGACTAACGACGCCACACATTGACTGAAGTAATCAATGAACGAAAATCTTTTACGATTCATCTTCATTGAAGCAAAGGAACTTTGCCGCCAAAGTAATGGAAATTGTTGCTCCATTGTCTTGGGAAAGTTGATACTAACAACAATAAAAATAGAGGGGCGACTACCCCCTCCTCCCTCTTCTTCTCTTCCAGTTTTAGGAAGAGGGAAATACTTACAAGTTCATGAACAAATTTGTATTGTTCTTTGAAGAAATTTCGGTACATTATTAAAGATTTAGCAACAGAGGGTGGGTGGCCCATTTCCTAGTTAGGGGGTTAACAGGCGTAGCAACAAGGCGTTAATAACAATTCCTAAAGTTTGTAATTGTATTATTAAATGATAAAGTAATAAAGATGCTTAAGCAATAAAGTTACATTATATGGTAACAGCAACATATTTAATAAACCACGTTGTAAAGCACCTAAATGTAGGCTTTATTAATATAGAATATAATAGCAAAATATACAGAAAAGCAATATTATTATGTTCTAAACCTTGTAAATTAATAATATGAACGTTAGAAACCATTAACATTGTTTTTTAAATCATAAACTCTGCTTTAAAATAACTTTAGTGAAGGAAAAAATAAATAATTTCAAAAATAAAATAGTTTCACTCTTGAAATATATAAGAATTTTAGTGAACTTGTGTTCTAAGGCTTAGCAGCGTAAATAGCCTAATTTGTTAGCTTTTAAAATCAATTGACATTTTTTAAATATTTGCAAAACTAACCAAGTTATGGACAGTTTTCCGAAACTACACAATAATTAATATTACTCATACGTCATGTATTACAAAAAACTTTCAAAGTCTGTAACTTCGACATTTTTCATGATATAAAAGTGAAATTTCTTTTCCACAATAAGAAGAATATAAGGAATGTAATGAAAATCATAAATAAATGCAATCATTTAAAAGGCACAGGAAAATCAATCGATTTTCCATATCAAGTATTTCTACTTAGCATTTGGAACAATAAAATCATAGAAAGTCATAGGGCCAGGTATGAAAATTTTATAGAGTGCAGAAAGCGTAAATAGTTAAGTTTCAGACCGAATTACTCACTGAATTTATACAGCACTAGGCAGGTCTCTTTTGAGCTATCCACTTCAGCATTGTGGCATTTTGGGAAAGTGTAGAACGAATTAATTGGTAAAATATGGTACAACCATAAAATTTTCTGTTGAGTTGCCTGTATTGAGAGTGTAGCCTCTGCGTTGACCAACTCCCTTCTCTTCCCCGATTTTGGTGTAACTTGGTCAGTACAGAGACTGTGTTCACTCGTGGAATCACAACGGGCCGCTATGTGTGCTCAAGTGAGCTCTTTAATATCAGAGCTACCACTTCGACCTAACCTAGCCTCTCTGTATTGGGAACGCCATCGAGAAATGGCAAGCTAAGAGCGTAAAGTACAGCAAAACATTCTGTTAATGCTGCATGGGTGGCAAATATCTTTCCAAGGAAAAAAAACTTTTCATTTTTCTGAGTACTAATCCAAGATGCATTGGTCTTGACAAATGTTACTTGTATCCGCAAAGAGAGAACTGGAAGTTATAAAGATTAACACGCAGATCATTGAAAAAACTAAGTAGAGTTTAAAATAGAATAGAATCATGCGGTATTCCTGAATCTATTCAGATTTCATCTTCTAAAATCCTATCTATAACAGCACATATAGTGTCGAGATCGCTGAGAAAACTAGAAACCAAGGCATGTGATTACGAGACCAAAAGCAATACGTTTCAAGAAAAGGCTACTACGTCGGACTCTGCCAAACACTTTAGAAATGTCTAGAGTAACGTAGATCTTAAGAAATCGTCGGATGGGCTGGTTCCACCTCTTTGAAAGTATTGCCAACAAGACACCATTAGGACAAGTCTAACTGGAAGCCTATTACCTATTGCTACTAAGTTTGTTAGACCCTAAATATTCAGAAGGCCTTTGAAAAGTGCTCAACCTACTGCTGATGGTTTTAGGGAATCGCCGTTAAATTAACCAACTTCTAGCCTTATAGAGTAAGCTTTCAAACGCATTTTAAATTTATAAATTCCATGAAGCATGCAGAAAGTTATGAGAGTTTTAAATAAAATACTTTACAATTAATATTAATCATACGCAACGATGGCCTTGAAATCAGAAAATTGTACAGTTTTGCTGTTTAAACATAAAATAAAGCAAATTTATTTCACTAAGTTGTTAAGGCATGTCCTTGAGTCAGCCTTAAACATGCCAAATACCATTAAAAGCTTTTGGAAATTTTGTTTACTAAACAGTACTTATTTGAATTTATTTGCCTTTTCTCTACATATTTTTTTTTTTGCATTTCCTTTCCTTTTATTTTCTTTCCTTTTTCTGATTGTTTTTTTGCCGATTTATAACAATATCCTGACCAAAGTAATATCCTGTTTCATTTATTACTGCAACCCCATGAGGGTTTGTTTCAGTGAAACAACATTAATGCTAATCAGCAAAATTCTATTGAATTTAGGGGCTCAAGAACTTTAATGAATTCTCTACAGTAAATGTTTTCGTTTCGTTTCGTCTTCGTTTTCTTTATTTGATTTACAAAATAGGCCCCCAATTCTTATTTGCGTTACAATTAGAACAGAGAAAAAGGGGAAAATGAAATTTACTAAGTAAAGTTACGCTAACGGAAAACAAAGAGAAACATTTTTAATTGAATTTCATTTTCTCTCTAATTGTTCTTCCCCTCCAAAAAGGAGTCCTTAAGTCCTTAAGAAAAAGGAAAAGGGATATAATTAGAACTGGTCTAAAGCAATTGCTTAACATTACAAAAACACGGAAACAAAAATTATTGTCTTTTAATAAAGCACAGATTCAAATATTATAATTAAAATTGAAATCATTTTCATTGCCTATCCTCTGTTGCTCCCTAGGATATGCAATTACTTTTTTAATTATATTATGTCACAGCAAATGAATGGAGTTCATATTTATCTCTTTGGCCACATCTGTCATATTCTCTAAACATATTTCGCTGCTTAATTTATGCCATAATTTTTTAGGTCTCCCCTTGCTTCTCACAGTGACTGTGAGACAAAGCTTTGCAATTGAAATTGAAATTGTTTATAGCCCTTAAGATATGCAATTAGTTTTTAATTGTGAATTAATAACAATAAAATGAAGAGTTTACTTTTACGCAATGGTATGCAATAGAAAGCACTTTTTCTTTTCAAACAGCTGACGTTTGCTAAAGTCACCCGGAGTAGGGAGTTGTTAATTATTTCATGCGAAATAATAAAGGCTGTTACAAGATGAAATAATCGAAAGGCGGACATATTTCGTTTATTGTTCGCCACTCAATCTGATGATGGAACTGCCAATAAACTCCTTAGACAGGAGCATTTGTATATCGGGCCTCTGTAGCTATAAGCGCCCATTTGCAGTAGCACGAACTAGGTGAACAAACACATCTGATTATGGGCGTAAAAACGTCGTGAGATTCAAAGACGGAGGTGGGAGCCTATTTACATTATCGATGTTCATCGTTAGGATTTTTTGAAATGTCACTAGTTCGCAACATCCTGTGATCCGCAAGGCTTCCTACATTTCTAATTCCGACACCGAAATGTTAGGAATTTTGTATACCTAGGTTATAATGAAAGCTTTTGTAGGCATTTTCTTCCTGAAATAAACTCCAATAGTTCTTAGCCAGATCTTCGTTCTAGTGTTAATGAAATGACCTTTCGTGCCCTTTACATACATCATCCTGAGGTCTTCAGGACAGAGGAGTTGCTTGACGAATACTGAAGAGATTTTTACTTGAGTATTTCAATTATTTGTTCTTCGGCTCACCAACACAGTTCACCTCCATCTTTCTCAATAACTAAATCATTATTAGGTTATGTAGTTCGCAGTTGTAAGCCCCAGTCATATATATTTCAAGAATTACCTCCTGCTGTATGATCCTGTCGTACAAATTTAACAAGTGATTTATACTAACTTAGTCTCATAATTTAAAGCTGGAGACTGTGTAATGTCCTTTGATTTCTCTGCGTTGCAAAATTCAGAAACTTTACGCTCAGAAAAACACATTTTGTTGAAGTGGCACGTTAGGATGCGATGACTTATAAAGCAGCCTCTTAAGAGTCTCAAGTCTTAAGTAAAACCAGCATATCCAAGGCTTCCCTGTTTAGGGATATAATTTCGCCGGAAATCACCAAATTTACTCTGTCACTAGTTTCGAGGCATTATTTCCTTTGGTTCCCGGCCAATTAGATGGTGCTCGTTTGAAGAGCTTTAAAAACCACTTGGCTAATCATCAATTATAGGGCACAACACTCGGAAACACTTCCTTGAAAATATTTCAGTGGCATGACAGCAACACACAAGCTTGGTTGCAGTTTACTAGCAGTTTACATTTTCTCTCCCCTTTTGCATAATCTCCTCCTACGCTTATACGGTATTGTAGATTTTTCTTTTCTCTGGGATTCAAACCCCCCAATTCTTTCCAAATGTTTGTGCACTGGCATAGAACGAATTTGTGGTCTTCAGACCACAAGTGTTACAAGTGAGCTATTTATTACAATGAATTACCGCATGACGGGGTATGCAGCAAGGAATGACCCTCTATCTCCACTGCTTTGCTGATTAAGCTTGTGGATATAGTCCCCTTAGATTCTTGAGTGAACCTTATAAAGTGCTTATTGAATGCTCGAATGGCACTGTTGCTATCAGATAATATTGCAAAATGTTTTGTCACGTCCAAGTTGAATTGAGTAAATCTATCGATGGTGTTGACTTTTGCAAAAGTTTCAATCGTGGACGAAACTAGCCTTATATGGTAGGGGAAGAGTAAAGATAATATGATTCACTCATTGCTGCAGAAGGCCGGAATTAGCCCATAAGAACCAGTAGATGGGACAAGGTTTTCATTCAATAGCTCTTCGCATGTAAAGCCATTGCAAAGGCTTTTTTGAAGTCGTCGTAGTCTAGTAGGTCTCTCTTTTGTTGTTGTGTCTGGTCTGTGTGACCCCTTCGCTTCCCATTCTCCCCCTTTCCTACATCCTTTCCTTTTTAGCCTATTCCCTCTATTATCCTTCATTTCTAAGGACGTTGTACAATGGGTCATTTCAACCTCTGGGTACTGTACTTGTCTTAATTGACAAGTACACGTCCTCTAACCTAACCTAACCTAACCTAGTAGGTAATATGTTGGCTTATAAGACGTGAAGCTACGGTTCAAACCTCAGCTAAGACATCTTGAACAAAACGAAATATGAACAGACAAAAACCGTGAGAGTAATATAAAACTGTCATGAAAAGTTTCTCAAAAAATCAGTCCTTCGAAGTCGACTTTAAACTGTGTAGGTCACGCCACTCATGTATAAAATTAATACACATAACATAAGTGGGTGTGTGAAGCTAGGTGGTAATCCTGACTAATGCCCGATTATGTATATGTATACATATGTATGATAGAGTAGAGATAATATGATTCATTCATTGCTGCAAGAGGTTGGAATTAACCCATCTGGTTCAGTAGAATTTCATTCAATACCTTTTAGCCTGTAAAGCCATTGCATAGGCCTGTTTTTACACACAGTTTTGGTTGTATTTTATTATTAAATTTAACTTTTTTTATAAATAAAAATTGTAAATATTTTGTTTCTAAAATTATTATTAAAGGGTGTTTTTTATAGAGGTATAAAACTTTAAGTTGGCATTACTTTTCAAGATGGCGACCGATTTAACAGCTGTCAAGTGATTTATTCTCAGTTTAGTTTGGCAATTCATCATGAATAGACTCACGCCTGAACAACGCTTGCAAATAGTGCAATTTTATTTCGAAAATAATGGTTCCCGGTGTTCCCGATTTTCATAAGCGAATTTTGTTTAGCGATGAAGCGCACTTCTGGTTGAATGGCTACGTCAACAAACAAAACTGCCGCATTTGGAGTGAAGGTAATCCTCAAGTGTATGTGGAAACACCGTTACATCCAGAAAAACTGACTGTTTGGTGCGCTTTATGGGCTGGTGGAATCATTGGTCCGTACTTTTTCAAAAACGATGGTGGCCAGAACGTTATAGAGCCATGATTACTAACTTTTTCATTCCTGAATTGAATAACCATGATGTCCAGGAGATGTGGTTTCAACAAGACGGCGCAACATGTCACACATCTCGTGCCACAATAGATTTATTGAAAGACACGTTTGGTGACCGCCTAATTTCACGTTTTGAACCTGTGAATTGGCCTCCAAGATCTTGTGATTTAACACCGCTAGACTACTTTCTGTGGGGCTATGTAAAGTCATTGGTCTATGCAGTAAAGCCACAAACGCTTGACCATTTGGAAGACAACATTCGCCGTGTTATTGCCGATATACGACCACAAATGTTGAAAAAAGTCATCGAAAATTGGACGTCCAGATTGGACGACATCCGCGCCAGCCGTGGCGGTCATATGCCAGAAATCATATTTAAAATGTAATGCCACAAGATTATCTTTCGGATAAATAAAATTCATGTCAATCGAATAATCCATCGTTGTTTTATTGCAACTTAAAGTTCTATACCTCTATAAAAAACACCCTATACATTGCAGGCTTTAGGAATTTTAATCTTATTTGGTTATGGAATTAAATTTCAATTCTATTTATTTAAATATTCAGTATTAAGGGAAAACATTCCTTAACTCTGTGTATTCCTTTTTACATATTTTCTAATCCCTTTAAGGACTACTACCACACTTGCATGTTTCTTATAATGATATTCGTGTATCATTTGTGGTTTTTTTGGTTCTTAAAGTTTTCAATTTAAAATCTTCTTTACAGCCGATTATTAATTTTCCAATAAAATACTCATATTAAAATAATCAAATTATAATATCAACAACGACAATAGCATTAATAACAATAACAATAGCATTAATAACAATTGATTGTTGCAATTTAATTGATTTGTTTAAACTGTTAAGAGATTTTATTCCTGATTTTAATTGAAAATATTTCTGCTCATGAAGAGCAGAATTGGCAGCAGAAGTGCTTATCAAAAGGACTTTATGTTGTTGTTGCTGTTGTTATTGTCGAAGTACTTGAGTTAAAAATTAATTAAAATTTAATTAATTATAGTCCCCCAAGTAAATAATGAGAAAATTGAAAGATTTCATTAGAAGAAGTCAAGATTATAGATTAGAAGTATTGATGTCGATACGTTTATTGAGTATGTGTTCTTTGAGCAGGCTAACGGGGTGGCATATGAAGTTTATTAATATGGAGAGAGAGAGAGAGAAAGAAAAGAAATTTTGGGTAGCCATGCATGCATTTAGGGGCTTAGAAAACATATTTTAATTGGAATTAAACTTTAGAAATTGTAGCAAATGAAGGAATTTTCAATGTAGCCATCGTAGTCTAGTAGGTAGTGTGTTAGCTTATTAGACGTGAGGCCATGATTCCAACTCCAGGTCGAACAAAAACGAAAGATGAATAAAAAATATTTCTTCGCAAAAATATACAAGGAAGAAATAGTGTTTTTTATAAAGAAAATACACAAAGCCACGCCTATTTTAAGTGGGCTGTCTAGATTAAATCAATAGAGCCTTAAAATAAACAAAATAACCAATTCCACGCCCACAAAGTGAGCTGTAGAGATAAAATCAAAAGAGCCTTGAAGTAAAAAAATATACAAAGCCACGCCTATTTTAAGTAGGCTGTCTAGATTGTAGTCGCCGTAGTCTAGTAGGTAGTGTGTTCGATTATTAGACATAAAGCCCGTGTTCGAGCCCCAGGCCAGACATCAAACCGAAATATAAAAAAAAAATTTCTCCGGCGACTACCTCTCAGCAGATTTCTGGCAAAAACTCTGAGAGTAAATAAACCTGCCATGAAAAAGTTTCTCAAAAATCTGTCGTTCGGAGTCGACGTTAAACTGTAGGTTCCGTCATTCAAGTATAAAATTAAGGCACACAACTTGAGTGGTGTGAGAAGCTAGGCCGTAATCCTGACTGAAGGGTTGTAAAGGCCAATTATGTATGTATGTATGTATGTATAGAGGCGGTTAAGTGAACGTTGAGATGGTGGGTTTTTTTTTTTATTAAACTTGCCTGTGCTATGGTACTGAAGATCAGAGAGCAGCAATGAGTATTGAAAAAGATGAGTAGATTCGAATCATACTCATAATTTCTGATACTTATACACATTCATATTTATTTTAATATCATACTACTCATACTACTCATATTCAAAGTTTGAAGTACTCATCGTACGCACACTTAACAATACACCTTATGTTGTTGATTTCGACTCTCCTTTACTCAACATTTACAAAAAGCACAAAATAAGTACGATTCGCGTACGAATACTACAATACTCAGTAGAATGTTGTGTGTTTGCCTTGCTTGCTGCCTTTGGATTTTTCTTTCTTCTCTTTCTGTAAATGCAACAACAACTAAGGCTGTAAATTTTGATGAATGATTCGAATTATTCGAATCATTTATGAGTATTATAAATATTTTTTCTTAAGTTTATGAATCTGAATGAGTAGGCTTATGAATCAAACATATTTCGAATGTGGTATGAGTTTGATGTCAACGTTGTACTCATACTCATTGCAGCCTGTACTTATAAATCATTGTTGTAGTGAGTACATATGAATCAGAGTAGTTGAATTTCAAAATTTCATGAGTACTTATGAGTAGCGAAAAAACAATTCATTGCTGAATATCTGGAACATCTACAGCATTGACTATGAATGAGCCTCTACGCACAATGGTTGACGTGATTACATGGTGTTATCTAAGAAAGGGAAGAAGGAACTTTGTAGACATTGCAATATTGTAGGGGAACAAAACAGATTGTCGCTTGCCTAGCCTGCTAACGTTGTGTATTGTCCAGTTCTAGAAATATATTTGTAAATAGAATCCAAAGAAACAAGACAATTTAACGTTTATTAACTGCTATATTATGAAACAATATATCCCAAAACCTTTATCCAATAATTAGCTCACATATCTCGCATCTTAAATATATGTATGTATGTAAAGGAATTTTCAATTGTAAAACATTTCCTTCACAAATTTCTTCCAAAACCAAAAAACTAATCAAACCCATTTTCCATGGAAAGTTACTCGGTGAATGATGTCGACCCCTGTAATAATTTCGGTTCATAAAAGGAATGAAATTATCTGGAAGTAATTTTTTATGGTTTGAAAGTCCCTTTCCCATATTCTTGCTTTCGCACAACTTCAAATTGCGTCACCTAAGCCATCATCTCCATAAACTTTATATGAAATTGTATGCCTTGCTCTAAGGGGTTTTTTTTACTTACTTTAACCGTTTTCAAGGTATATATTTTAAGCATTTAATTTAATTTCCAGTAATAACATGAATATTAACACAAGCTTTCACCATTTATTATTCTAACCATACTTAGGCTCTTTGGCCAATTTAGCACGTTTTGGCTATTCTCCTTTCAGGGGGAAAAAAAACTGTATAAATACTGCATTACCTTTTCCTTTTTTTGCCATCAAATTGATTGAATAAGTTTTTCCTTACACCACTCTCTCTCTCCCTACTTTGGCTGCGCTGTCAATCTCTGTATTTGAGTTGTTGGAAATATGCTAAGAAAAGCTGCATAAAGTTTTCTTTCTTTATTGGCCCATATTGTTGCATATTTAATGATTTTCTGCTTAAGCCTTGAAACATCTTCATGAATTTCAATATGTTGTCTTAATAGAAAGAAAAAAAAAACAATTTCAATTTCCTGTTACCTTAAACATATAACTGTTTTTTAATAGCTTATAAATATTTAATAGAGATTAAAGCCTTATATGTTAGCTTTAATATGCCTTTTAAATTTTCTTAATAACTTTATTCTATGAAAAGTTATGGTAGTTTTTCTCTGATTAACTCTTAATTAAAATCAATCATACGCCTTCGTTTGGAAAAATTTGTTTGTGTGTTAAAATTCAATTTCAATTAAAATTGAATTTGTTTGTATTATTTTTTGTTTAAAAATAATTTTTTAAATCTTTCTAAAGCTTTTTAATTACATGAGTTTATCTCTGCTTAAGGCCAAAAAGTTTACAAGTCAAATGATGACAGACGGGGTCAACAAGACAGTCAAATCAGAAACAGCAACAGCAACTGAAATAGACAAAGTAACTGTAACAGAAATATTTATATTTTGCTTCAAGTCAAATAGGACAAAAAGAAGTTTGATTATGTTTGTCTTTTTTGTTTTCGGCAAAATCAAATCACAATATTTACAAAGTTTAAGAGTTGCGAGGTATGTGAGAGAAGTATAGTATAAAGGTTTTTGAAATATTATTAGAAATTATGGCAGTTAATTAACGTTAGAAAGCTGCCTTCATTTAAATTCGATTCATAAACTTCTTTCTAGTAACGGACAATACACAACGTTAGCTAGCAGGATAGGCAAGCGACAATCTATCAGACTTCTTTGTTCTTTACTGATAAATGTTCTTTTAGATAAACCACGTAATCACTTCAACCATAGTGAGTTGAGAGGCTCATTGTATTCTTAGTTAAGACTGTAGCTGTTTCAGATCTTCAGTAGCATACCACATGCAGATTAAGTTAAATATTCAGCCTTCGCTGTAAGTCTCAATGTACACTAAACCCTAAGCGAACCAAAAGGCATATCGATCATGTTATACCTTTTAGAAATATTCTGTTAAGTAACGACTGTTTTCAGCTTCCTAACGCAACTACTCTCAATGCTCATACCCAGACCTAGCAGAGATAAGCGACAGTTCCCGATCTTGTAAAATGTCTTGTCTTTCCAATACCTTCAAAACTGTCATCTTTTGTGTCCAAATAAATGTTCAGTAAAGTCGATGGTCTAGTAGGTAGCGTGTTGGCTTATTAGACGAAAGGCCCAAGTTTGAATCCCAGGTCAGACATCAAAACGAAAATATGAAAATATTTCTTCGGAGACTTCCTCTCAGCAGATGTCTGGTAAAAACTCTGAGAGTAAAAATTGCCATGAAGAAGCTTCTCAAAAAATCTGTCGTTCGGATTCGACTTTAAACTGTAGGTCCCGCCACTCATGTATAAAATTAACGCACACAACATGAGTGGTGTTGAGAAGCTAGGCCGTAATCCTAACTGAAGGGTTGTAATGGCCAATTATGTAATGTATGTATGTATGTATTCATTCACCACGTTGGCTCCTTAAGAATTATTGCCTATAAGGTTTATTCATCTGCTAGGCATGGCCTTATAGAATTTGTGGAGAAGTCGTAAATCAAAGATATATAAAGAGAATTTGCATTCTGTTAAGTCGTCTGAAATCGAAAAAATAACGAAAACGTAGGGAATGAAATTGTGGAACATCATATCGACCCCTCCATTCTATAGAACGTTTTTAATGTTCTTGCATATTTAAATTCTATGTTCTCTAACTTAAATACTGTCAAAATTTGGTTAAGATGCGTCGATCCGTTCCGAAGTTATAGGGAAAAATCTACTTAGAATACTCATATAGTCGTATGTCGCGTGAAAACTTTGAGAGCTCATAACTCAAAACACACTTTTTCGACTTAGAATGTTATAGAACGGAGGCGTCGATATGCTACGTAAAGGAGTCAAAAAGGAGGTACTTCCTAATAGTAAGCATCAACTCCGTCTCTCATAAAACGTGTCAAAATTGTGAATCTTACGTAATTGAGTTTGGTGACACACCTAACCTGACCTAAGCAAAATTATGCCTGTTTTTGCTTTTTATCTTAGGCAAGCAGGAAAAGATTCCTAAATGGTCCATGACGTCTATGGACTTTGGAAATTTCCATTTGTTTATGTGAACCGAAAAATGGTTTGATTTTGATTCAAATCATTATAAAAACAAACTGACAAATACCGATATGACAAATACATGGCTAAACACCATCTCGAGATCGCTTTCTGCAGGAAAACGGTCCATCAGCAATCGGTATTATAGGCCCTTTCATTAACTCCTAAGCCTAAAGACTCTTTTACTGTGCGGTGGACAGACTTTTTTAATTTTACGAACCGAACCTTTCTCACTCCACCCTCGTAACTTTGCAGTTTATTTACTTTTAAATTCTTTTTCTTCGCTTTTTTTTTGAAGAGTTTCTTTTGAATTTCTCTTTATATTTTTTTTTTTTTCTGTAAAGTAATTGAGAACTTTGCATTTATATTTCCATTCTCTTTTCATTTCAATGCAATTTTCACTAAGAAATAGAAGAGAATTCTTTACTGTTTATATTGTAATACAAAACATGAAAGAAATTCCAATTTTTTTCCCTGAGATAAAGAAGAAAACGAAACGAACGAAGAATGAAAATAAATAAGAAATGATTTGAACGATTTTTTTTTCATTTTCCAACTCCTATTTCTTTATATTATAATAGAAGATATTTAAAGGAAAGAAGTTTAATCAAGTGTAATATCATTAAAATTTTACTAAAGAAAATAACAACAACAACAAAATATTTTTAATCAAATAGTTGCCAGATTGAATTGCTTTTAACACTTAATATTTAACACTTAAGTCGTCTGAAAGTCTCTTAATAACTTAAAGCTAAAGCGAGTAAATAAAGGAATTCCAGTAGAAAATTCTTGTAATTGCTTCTCCGACTACTGCCGACTACTGCTCCCATTATGGCATACCCTATACATTGTATTTATGTAAGCATTCGAAAGAAAAGAAAAAAAAAAAAGAGGAGGTTGAGAGAGATTGTAAGTTTGTAAGTCAAATACAGGATATTTACCATGTTGCCAGTAGGACGAATACCGAATGCTGTAGGTAGAGCGAGCTTGCAATATAAAATAAAATTTTATGAACTAGAACGCGCATTCAAAGGGTTGGAAAATTAAATTGTTTTTGTCTTTGACATGACACAACAATGCATGTCTTTATTTTTAGCAATCAGAACAAATTAATTTTCAAAAAAAAAACGTCCTCATTTTTTCTGTTCAGATTTCATAAAAAAAATAGAAAAACATAACATCGTACAAAACATGACATTTAGTGGCACTGAAGTGGACTTGTTAACATCATCAGAATGAGAATTAATTGAAAACATAAAAATCTGATTATAATATGAAAAACTTTTCCAGTTTTATATATTCATAATGGCCATTGAAATTCATTTAATTTGTGTTAAGGGGAGGGTTTAGAATAAAATTAAAAAATAATTCATATTAATCATACGTCAAGTAGGGTAAAAAAAATTAATTCAAATAAATCATACGCCCACGAGCATTTATTTTTGTAGCAACCTTTCCAAATACGTAATGCTTCGTTACTTAGTTTGCCTTGACAAGTCGTTTGTGCTGTCGCCAGTTGCTTATCCCAATTGATGTTAGATGTTCTACAACTTGTCCCTTCCTATACAAACGAGTTCTACGTCTGGACCAATCTCCGCTGATCCTCGTTTCAAATACCCGTCTCCTCAGAATATCGTGTTCCTTTTGAACCTTATATTCGAGCCAGCGTAGTCTCTGGGTGAAAAATCGCTAAACAGCATTGTCCATGTTACTAAGAAACTCATACGGCTCATTATTGGTTCGGATGGGAAAATGATTCAGACCGAAATCTTGCACATAACTATTATCTCGAATATAGCCAAGGCAGATTCATCGTTGAGTAACAGCGCCTATGTTACAAGGAAAAAGGGAGTACGGGAATAATGAGCGAATAGTGCATCATTATCTTCGTCTCAAGCCTATTGAAACCGTAAGATCACATAAGAGTTTCTCTAAGCTTGACCTCCAGCCTGACAACGACGTACATACATACATACATATCGTTGGTCTCATGTAGAAAGGCCCTAACTCACACTTTTTTCGAAATTGATTTTTTTTGTGATTCCAATGCATTTAACACAAATACACATTGGAATCACAAAAAAATCAATTTAGAAAAAAATGTGAGTTAGGGCCTTTCTACATGAGACCAACGATATGTAAAAGGTCATTACAACTCTTCAGTCAGTATTACGACCTAGCTTCTCACACAACTTATATTGTGTATGTTAAATTTTATACACGTATGTTGGGACCTACGGTTTAAAGTCGACTTTGAAAGACATTTCGTTCACTATAGTTTCAAGAGCTGCATAATCAGTGTCTTTCAAACATTTAAAAAACTTGTATCCTACACCGTCAAAACCTCCCTGGCCTTATAAACAACATAAGAGGTATTAACGGAAGTAGTTATCTTATATATAAAAATTAATGTGTGTTTGTTTGTATGTTTGAACTTTATAGACGATTAAACGGCTGAACCGATTTTCTTGAAATTTTCACAGTATCTTCCTGTATGTCTGGAAGGAGTTATAGGCTACTTTTTATGTTGATATTCCAAATGAGCGAGGTGCCATGCCCACATATACTACATACTACATACTTAATATTTAATTGCATTTGAAATATATTACTCATACGCATAGTTACAAGTATGCAATAAAATATCTATGATTTTTTGATGTATAAAACCAAAGAAAATAAAGTATAAAGAATGTGCATTTTGGCATATTTTGGAATATTTTTCAAAAATATTTCACGACGCGGGGGGAAGATAGAAGGGAAGGATAAAGAAACCAAGAGCTTAACAATGCGTTGTTCTCATCGTGCGTTTTTGTTGTTTGATTTATTCTTCTGAAAGAGTGTTGCCACGAAAAAAAATTTTGTAACCAACATTTGTGAAAAAAATCACCAAATAAGAAAAAATATAACCAAAATTAAATTCGTAGGCTTTTGTTTTATTTTTTTTCAAGTTTAAATTATAATTAATAAAAAAAGAAACATAAAATAGCTTTTTTTTTATAAGAAAAAAAAAAATAACCAAAAGTAAGAAATAAATACATAGCTCATTAATGTATTATTTTAGAATTCAAATGAAATATATTGTCATCGAATGAAATTAGAATAAACCTTTAAGAAAAATTGCATAATTTAATTACTAAATAAATAAATTTTTTAATTATTATGTATTTTATTTCGATGGGGTAGCGAAGCACACCGGGTATTAGCTAGTACCCTATAAAGTTAGCATCTTGGTTCCATGATGAAACCTCGTTTGAATTCTCCTGTCAAAAACTTTCCTACCTTGAGCTTGTTGCTCAATGTCATACAGTACAAATTGAACGGCTTCGCAGATATAGCGAGCTCAGACCATTTTTTATAGGGGTTTTGTCTTTAAGGTAGTGGTGACTTTGAAAACTTTATAAAATGCCTAAGAACTCTTTGAATGAAACGAAATTCTATTAATGAGCCATACCTTAAAACGACATTAATAGACCTAAGTTCGCAAAAGAACTCGCAAAGGAGGCCATCTTTGGAGTCGCTTGGGTAAATATTAAGCTTCAGGCCCGAAAAACTGATTTTATTCAATGACTTTGTTCAGTTGAACCACTGTGCATAAAACTATTATTTTCACTATGAAGCCAATACTAATTATGACCATGAAGAGAATTATACTTTCTAGTCTCCAATATTTTCTACTAAAAACTGTAGGAGAGAATTTATGTAAATGTAGATAGCTCTATACAAGCAGCTCCTTCCTTCACTTGGTCATTCATAAAAATTGTAAGAGTAGTTCGATTCATACTCTTACAATGAAAATTCCTACTCTTATAATAGAAACATGCGGGCTTATGGGGCACTGTCGCTTGAAATCATTATCAAAGTGTGGCTTGATCTTCTCTTTCAAGCCTTTACTGTACTTGCTAGTGTGTTTTGTCTTTATAGAGAAGTATGTATGCATTTATCCTGCTATGTATCCCTAGTACAAAGTGTTTCCCTTTCTTTTTTTTTCGTTCGTAGTCTTTAGTTTTTTCAATTCACCTGATTGAGCAGATGCAGCGACGAGGCAATGAAGTAAGCACAGACTGGTTGGTACTGTGCATTTATAAGTTTTTATGCCTAAAGGTGAAATTATTTTCTCTTTTTTTTTTAACAAAATAAACGAGTGCAGTTTATTAACAAAAAATATACGTTGCTATCGTAAAGGAGTAACTATATAAGCACAGAAATATTTAATGTATGTCATATGGGGGACATATGCCTGAATGGGAATACAGTTCTTAAGGCTTAAAGGGCACGTAAATATTTAATCTCCAATATTATCAGGAAAATTTATTATGTTTCTTCTATAAAAAGGAGATTTATTTCTTAAATTTCCAGGATATTTTTCTTTTTAAAATAATTTTTTCTTTTAGTTTTTCATTTCCTCTTGTATTTGTTTGTGTTTAAAAATTATCCGTATTTCCTTGGGATTTTTGAAAAAGTTTTTTTCCTTCTTTCGATTTTATTTATTAAACTTTTAAGTTTTTCTTAAGCATTCGCACGCACACACGTCCATGGCTCTTAAATCATGTGAAACTCTCGTTCTTCCTCATCCTCTCTCAACAAATATCCTTAAACTTAAAAGAGTGTGTCCTTTAAACTTCGGCATCCTTCTGTTGTTGTATGGTATGTGCCTTTGGTTTGAGCGGTCCAACATAAATTATGAAAATGTTGCAAATAAAATGCACACACACACACACACATCCGTGTGTGTTTGTGTCATTTTGAAAGTAGTCAGCAAACGTATTGGAAATCGTAGAAGAAAAATGTAAAAATACTACTTGACTAGCAAGCAGACTTGTTCAAAAAGCCATTCATATGTCCTCGAAAAAGGACATAAAATATAAGAAATATTGGCCAAATGTAATAGAAATGAAAAGAAAATTACAAAAAACTAGTAATAAATTAGCATTAGAAATTAAGAAGAAGAAGACGTAGGAAAAATTATTTAAAATTTTTTAAATACCTACTCTACGAGCATTTGTTTAAATTTAAACTTTTAAAACACTCCATGTAAACGTGAACAATTTAAATAGAAAGTTAAAACGGAACACTCATATACACACATATATGCGTACATAATTGATCATTATAACCCTTTAGTCAGGATTATAACCCATCTTCTCACATCACCCATGTTGTCTGTGCTAATTTTATACATGAGTGGAAGGACCTATAGTTTAAAGTCGACTCCAAACGACTACGGCCTATACTCCACTGAAAGTCATTGATAACAAATAAGTAACAAGTCCTAGTAGCCACTGCCTCGTGCAGTCAATAAGTTTGGAATTTGCATCAAAATAAAGGCCACTCGGTGCATTAATTACTTTTACAGCTCATGAAATAGGAAATAATAGAAGAATATAATTTTCTTTATAGGAGTAAAGTGCTAAATTTAGTACTCTTTCACACCTTTTCGGTTACACCAACACACATACGTAGGTGGGCATTACAACCCTTCAGTCGGGATTAGAACCTAGCTTTTCACATCACCCATGTTGATAGATAGGTTGAAGTGATAGTTTTGACAGCTACGAAAGCTTACTTGAGCGCAAATAGCGGCCCGTTGTGACGCCACAGGTCAGCAATGTCCCTCTACTAACCGAATTCCCCCGAGCTAACCGTAAAAGTTGGCATACGCAGGGACTCCACAACCACCACACATGTTGTCTGTGTTAATTTTATACATGTGTGCAGAGAGCTACAGTTTAAATTCAACTCTAGACGACAGATTTTTGAGAAACTTTTTCATGACAATTTTATTTTACTCGCAGAGTTTTTTCTTTTGTCAGAAATCTGCTGAGAGGTAGTCGTCGAAAAAATAGTTTTTCATATTTCCCTTCGTTGTACCGTGGCCTCATGTCTAATAAGTCAACACCCTGCCTACTAGACTATGGCGACCTCTACCACTACTGTTGTCTAACAAATAGGAAACCTTATTAGGCTTAGAAAACTAGGGAATAGATTTCATCTGCAGGCAATATGGTACAGCTGACACTGCAAGGTTGGAAGTCATACCAAAATGTAGGGAAAAGAGAGAGAATTGAAGACGGCTAGACTTGTTCTACTGGATTAAAATCTGCACTAGTACTTCAATAGCTTTTTAAACCTTTACAACCACTAGGCCACTGTTCGTTTAAAATTCTTATCTTTAATGGATCTCCTTTATAACTCCTGCTTCCATTTCTAACTTGTAAGGAAGGAAGGAATAGACGGTAAATCTCAAAGTCTTATTTTTGTCATAAAGAAATCTCTGTCGGCTTTTAAAACTCTGAGCACGCTTCTGTGTAAGGCTCTACAGTCTCCTCATTGTGCAGCTCACAGGATAATGATCAAATTGATCGCTTGTGGAGGAAGAGTGAGTAAGATTTCAAACAAAGTTTTTTAATTTAAGATTCTTGACTTCTGGGCTCAACTGCAACAAAATCTTTTGCCAAAAAGTTTATTTCAATGTTAACGTCAAATTGACCTTAAACTTCAGGAACTCTTTCATTTCCTTTGACTCCATACCTGTCTGCTTACTTTTGAAAAGAAATTACATTTGTTCTTAAGAAAAATTAATCTTTTTTCACCGTATTTAACTTAAAGTTTAGTGTTAACGCCATAAATTTCAATTTAAAATCAGTCAGCAATTGTTGCAGAAGTTTGGCGGCGTTAAAACGGCACAACATGATCTTTGAGTTTCTCTTTTTAGCAGCGTGTCTTTTAAAAATTTTTTTGTTCTTTTTTGGGATTTTTTTTGTTATATTTTACGCGGTAATAAATATTCATTTTATATACATTTTCCTGAAACAGTTATATTTCTACATGAAAAATACAAAATAAAAACAAGGAAAATAAAAAGAAAATAAAAAGAAAATCCTTCTCTAAGTATATGAAATTTTTCATTCATTTTCGTTTCTTTTTTCTTCTTCTCATTTTTTCCCAATTTTTTTTTTTTTTTTTGCTTTCATTACATCCTTAAAGCAGACAGTTTTAAGCGCCGGAAATCTGTCTGACTCCTCATGTTCAAACATTTTATTCTTAGAAGAATAAACATTTTTTTTTGGCGTTGGTGGTCCTCTCATACTCCTTAAAAAGATTAGCAGATGAATGGTTATAAAATGATATTTGAATTGTAGGAAAAGAAAAGAAAAACAAGAAATATAAAAAGAAAATTCCAAAAAAAATTTTTGTTTTTCTTCAGAAAGTTGCTTGAAAAAGGTCTGCTTGAGTTATACAAGACTAACGTAACGTAACCTCTCTGCATGACTATTTCACCAAATGATTTCATTATAATGCCAGGGAGGATTATATGTATTTCCTCAAGGTTTGATATACATAATAAAAAAACAACAACAGAATTTTGTTGAAAAGCATTTATTTCAACCCTTCTACTGCCACGCCCATTACTTTTAAAGAAATTTGAAGAGACATTTGATTGTCAGGTCTATTCAAAATATCACTTCAGTTAGTGGAAGTTTAGCGTCTGAGTTTGTCGATTTTACGGCGTTCTCAGCAGTTGTGCCTATCTTAGAAACGATTATGACGTATTTGCCTTTGAGTTTGCTCCTTCATCCCTACAAAGTTCAACTCACACTATAAGTAAGGCCTGCTAACCACTCAAAACTATGTAGCTATGCTAATAGGGTGCTAGAAAACTAGGCTTTTAATGATGATTTTTCGAACAAGCTTTTTTTCTTCAGCAATATATCTAGTTGTACGTTGTTCAGATATGCACCTTTATTGCGTAAATCGCAATAAACGCCATTATTGAGCTCAATATTTCATATAAAGTTTCAATTAATTATTGTACAATAAATACGCAAATTGTTATAATATTGAGTAAAACTTAAAATGCAGCACTGTCATAAATATGTTCAGTGCGCATACTTTCTGTTGATATTTGACAACTCAAATGTCAACAACGTCAAATAAAAAAGAAAAAAAAAACTACAAAACTACAAAATCAAATAAAAATAATGTTGTTGAAACAACCAGCTGTTTTGTTTACCTGCTGTCAAATGAATATTGTTATGTCTGAACACTAAAAATATTGTACTCAATTTATCGAATATTGACTCAATAAAAGTGCATATCTGAACATAGTATTACTCTTTCAAGGAGCAACATATAAAATTTTGCATATAGGGGCTCTAAGAACACTGGAGTGATAGTGGATAGCCAGCCATAGCCACAGTATCCAGAAGAAGTGTTATTGCATGGTATTTTTTCGAAAATAATCGTGGAAGAAATGTAACCATCATTTCAGGGCACTATGATCGTATGAGACCCACTAATTTTGATCTGAAATTGAAGATCATTAAGTAGAAGGTGTGTCGAGCCACATATCGTGACAGATGTTGGCTTGATGACATCAAAAGTCTCTAAAAAGCACCCAAGTTCCTGTGATTTGATGTTGTTAGCCTTTACTTTTGGGGCAAGGAAAACTATCTTTTCGATTTTGATCTGAAATTGAAGACTATTAAGGAAGATGTGTCAAACCACACATCTCGATGGATTTTAGTTTTAGTTCATGAAAAGTCTCTATAAAAAATGCGATTTAATGTCATTGGAATTTATTGTTGGGGCGCGAAAAAGTTATATTTTCGCTTTCTCGCAAGAAAAAGCGATTTATACATTTTATCGCGAACTAGCGATTTATTCGCTGTATCTCGAGAAAAAGCGATGTTTAGCTCCCTTGTACGAGCTAAAAGTTTATTCGCTATATAACGCGAGAAATTGTGTATTTTTATGCATCCTCAGGCATTAAGGCGATTTTTCTTCAGTATTTCGCTGGAATAAGCTGTTGTTTCGCTATATCGCTCGAATGAGAAACAGCGATTTTTTCGCATTCCCGTCTGATAATCAATTTCTTCGTCTGCGTCGGAAAAAGGCTATTTTTTTCATTTTCTGTCTTGAAAAAGAGCTCCTTTTTGGACATATCGCAATATCTTTGTACCGACACCTAGAGAAAAACGAGTTTTTTCGCTATATCGCTCGAAGTACCATTTTTGTTGTCCCGCGATTTTCACGGGTATGAAGATACTGCTCGGAAGTAGATTCAAACAGCACTCGAAGTTCCCTGGGAAAAGGACTATTTTTTCGTTATCTATCTTGAAAAAGAGTTCTTTTTTGAACATATTGCTATATCTCTGTCCTTACACTGAGAGAAAAACGATTTTTTTCGCTATATCGCTAGAAGGACCAATTTTTGTTTTAACGCGATTTTCAAGGGTATGAGAATGCTGCGCGGAAATAGATTGCTGCTGAGTTGTTATCAAGCATTGCTATTATCGTAGTTCTTTGGATCAGACAGCAAGTTTGCATGCCTAGTTACAATAAGACTTATATTGATTTAATCAAAATTTTTCGTAGAAATTAAAGTTTGAGACGGGGAAAACAAAGTTTCTATTTCAACGGGAAAAGAGCGCCATTGAACGTCAAAAGGATGTTTAGAGAACGAAAAAGTGGTTACCTTAAGTGCTTACCCTGTTTTATCATTAAAAAAAATCCAAATATAAGCAAAAAATATTGAAGCGGAGGTCATCCTAAAAGTTGACTGATTCTCTCATTCCTCCCTCCTTCATAGTAAGTAAATCAGGAGACAATAACAAGTGGTGTGCTGTTGCCAAAAGATGACATTAATTCAGGCAGAAATATTTAATGATGACAAAAAGTCTCCAAGAAGAAAAGTCTTCAAAGAGGAAGACCAAAATTAACGATAAAAGGAAATGAAATATAAACTTAAGCAATCTAAAGGGTCTTCCCAAACCTATGAATTTGTTCGAAGAAAGGACTTCATTGGTTATTAAATTGTAATTCATTTTCAGGACACCCTTTATTTTTAAAGCGAAAAATTTCAATTCAAAATTAATTGGCCTCGAAAGTTTTTTTTAAAAGAGAACAATCGAAAAAAAGCAATCTGGCAAATTAAATATTCAAAACAAAAACAGAAAAAAGAAAGAGAAAGTGAAAGCGAAAGTCTAGTGAGAGGCAATGAAGTAAGGAAAGCAAAGGCAATAGGAAACTCGTTAAAAGTTAAGCGGAAATTGGCTTGAAATTAATTGAGACAACATTTTATGGCAAAAAAGAAGAGTGTTGAGCGTGATTCATATTAAGGGGGGGTGGTGTTTTATGGTGTCAATTAAATAACGATTTTGGGAGGAGAAAAATAAGGGAAATAATTTAAGTAATTTAAGTTTTATACAAATTCAGGCAAATATAGAACGGTATAGGCAGAAGGCAAATTATTGGGGTGGCCTTTTTTGAGCCAACTGGCCTATTCTGAAAACTCTTTTCATGTGGTTGAAAACCCTGCAGTATAGTTCAACCTCAAACCTTTCAGAGATGTATAAGAGCTCCTAAATATGCTCTGATACGGCTATTATAATTGTTGCCGTGTAATACTATGTTCTGACATGCACTTTTATTGCGTAAATCGCAATAAACGCCATTATTGAGCTCAATATTTCATATAAAGTTTCAATTAAGTATTGCACAATAAATACGCAAAATTGTTGTAATATTGAGTAAAACTTAAAATACAGCACTGTCATAAGTACATTCAGTGAGCATTTTACAATTTTCCGAAGACTTTCTGGCGATATTTGACAACTCAAATGTTAACAACGATAAACAACAAAAAAGAAACCAAACCAAAAAATAAAAACAAAAAACAAAACAAAAACAATGTTGTTGAAAACAACCAGCTGTCAAATGAACATTGCTTATATTATGTCTGAACACATAAAATATTGTACTCAATTAACCGCATTTTGACTCAATAAAAGTGCGTGTCTGAACATAGTATAAAGGTGCGACCAAACAATATTTTGTCCTACCCCGCAATCTATATAAGGTCCTTATAATATCTCCTGCAAACACTTGTCCTAACAAACATCAACATAATGAGCGGTCCCAGCAAGGACAATTTCCTACTTAACACCAAATTACACTCAGATGATACATTCCGGGATGCATTAATGCCTCACAAGTTCTTTACACGTGCTCTGATGATGCATAATCATCATCACAGAATCTTAATCCAATTGACTCCTATAGGATTTAAAGTCAGTCTTGACCCAGGTACGATAACAAATAGACTAGATCAGTCATGAGCCCCAGAAGAAAGGATGCGTCTATCGTAGAGGCTATTTTGACTAGATGCTCCAGGCACGCAGAAGTATGATAATTTCTGCTTTTGTGGTGATGTGGTATCGTAGATAAGACATAAGCGCTTTCTGTGCAGTTGACCGATGCTTCTTGGCCACTGGCACATTACCTACGGTGTCTAGATCTTGCAGGATATCACGTATATTTCGTGCATTCATCCGTATAACACTTTGTATTGGATGTGACATGTGGTTACGCGTAATGTGATATATTTCAAAACTACTTAACATTCTCGCTAAGAAGCTATTAGAACCAACCAACCAATCTTTTTACCTGATTGGCTCGCTATAAATCAGCCGCCACTTATCAGATTTCTAGTACTCAACCTCAAATATCTGGGTTTGGTAAATTGATCTTAAGTACATTTTTCTATAACAAACATTTTATATAGAAAAGTGTTCGATAACAAACATTTTCTATAGAAAAGTGTAAGTGTTCGATAGTAAACAGTTTCTATAGAAAATTGTTCGATAACAGACATTTCCTATTGAAAAGAGGTCGATAACAAACATTTTTTTTATAGAAAAGTGTTCGATAGCAAACATTTTCTATAGAAAAGAGATCGATAACAAACATTTCATATAAAAGAGATCGATAACAAACATTTCCTATAGAAAAGAGATCTATAAGAAACATTTTCTATAGAAAAGAGATCTATAAGAAACATTTTATATAGAAGAGAGATCGATAACAAACATTTTACTATAGGAAAGTGTACGATAAGAAACATTTTCTATAGAAGAGTGTTCGATAACAAACATTTTGTATAGAAATGTGTTCGATAACAACCATTTTCTATAGAAAAATGTGCGATAACAAAGATTTTTTATAGAAAAATTTTCGATAACAAACTTTTTTTATAGAAAATGGTTCGATAACAAACATTTCCTTTAGAAAAGAAATCAATAACAAATATTTCCTATAGGAAAGTGTTCGATAACAAACATTTTCTATAGACAAGTGTTCGATAAAAAACATTTTCTATAGACAAGTGTTCGATAAGAAATATTTTCTATAGAAAAGTGATCGATAACAAACATTTTCCATAGAAAAGTGTTCGATAACAAGCGTTTTCCATAGATAAGTGTTCGATAATGTATCTCTCCATAATTGTTTCTAAAAATTGCATGACTTTCGGAACATCCCTCGCATTTACAAACTTCTGTAAAATTTTTCTATTTCAGTGAATTGCCATATTATATTCGTATAAAGGCTTCAGTCCTAACAGAACGCTACTTTTTTCAGAATTTCATTTACTTGAGTTTGCCTGTTAGTGAAGACTATCAGTACTTATATTAAGGTTTGTGACTTTGCTTAGCATGTGCTATTGAAAGTAGACAATACTTTGCAGATGTCATCGGTTACGTTTTCTTGTTTATAAAATTTTACAATAGATGTCGCCTCCTTAGTAGTTAAATTGTTTCATTTACTTTATCGTGCTGTTGTAAGGTACTGATAAAATGAAATGAATTTGATTTAACACGTGAATGTTAGCACGTTTATAATTTACGATTTTATTTTGTTTTGAATACTTGGCCTATAATAATCAATCGATTGAACATGTGTTCAAAAAACCTATGACAATAAATCTCTAGAAATTATCGAAACATTTGAGTTAAAATTAGATAATGAATCGGCTGTTTCAAAAATAAAAATATATTTTTAACTATGATTTCTGACGTCATCCGGAAAAGAAAGGTTAGGTAAGGTTAAGTTAGACAGATGGTCAGCAAAAATAAAAAGTATACTGGATATCCAGTGGCGCTTGGAAAGATGAAACTTGTCTTCTTCCCATGTAGAACAAAGCATGATAGGCACCGACAGGTACATACATATATGAGACGCAACTTGCAGAATATAATAGAGAGCTAAGGAAGTGTAAACGTTAACTTTAAGAACTTTTGAGAGAGCATTGAATTTTTATGGAAGGAAAGCAGGAGGAAGGTAAACTCTTAGGCTAGAGGGGCACTGCATGCGACTGTAGCTTAGCATAAAGCATCTGCTTTCGTTCAAGCCTCTGGCCTCATGGACCTCTGTCAGACCCATATCATTTTCAGTTGCGTTTAACCACGAGAAATGATTGTGAATTTGGACTGTGAATCTTTTGATAGGAGAGCAACGGAGAAAGCAGTTGTCTACCCTACTGAGAAATGTCTGTAGGTTTAACACTTTCACGGCTGCGTTTTAGTTCATGCTTACCGCCTACTGGCGGCTGCGCTTAATGCTTTTCGCCCTATCGTGACTCTCATGTATTTTTTTTTCGACCGTCGAAGTGTTAAAGATCTAAATATTTGGTATTACGCATCGTTAGCAAGATCACTTGCGTACCACCGGCGGCACACAGCCACCCAATGAGACAGTTTAGTCGGTGGTGCGCACCGTCTGATAAGGCAGTCTAGTGCGGGCCACCAGTGGTACGCGATGGAGTGAACGTGTTGAAGATGTGACGTTATAGCCTTTTGATCTTTGTTCTGTTTAACCGAGACAGTCAGGCAGACAGTCTTAATCGTTCAGAAGAGCTTTCGTAGGTGTACTCTTAAGCGCAACCGAGAGTGTGAGCACTAATCTCTGTCTCCAGGATTCAGATATTTACAGCCCTCAGTAGAGATGACCATGTTCCAAAAGGTGTTTTAGATTCAGCATACTTTGTTTCCTTTGTAACGCCTTTATGAAGGCTTTATTGCTCGATCGTCCAAACACAGAAGTATTTCCCTTCCATAATATTCGCCCTACCATAACAGCTATTCATAATAGTGTTAGCGAGCGACAAACTTTGTGTGACCATTATTCACTTTAAATAATTTTGCATTTAAGACTTGATTCAAAGTTCTAGACTGGTGATACGATACCTTTTTGAGTAGTGCTTTCTGTTACCGCTTTCTTTATGGCTTTACTGTCTTGATTCGAAGTTGTGTCACATCATATCACGAATTAGAGCATAACGGCGAATCCTCGAATTAATCGCAGTATTTCTGATAAACGATTTTATCATGGTTACGTCGTATTAATTTCTATTCCCCATTCAGACTAACAGCTCAGCACATATTTATGTTATTAAAAGCTAGAGGATTATAGGGACCTTCGGAAAGGCTAGCATACATCATGTAAATTGTCCTAGCTTACCTTTATTAAGCCTATTGTAACCTGACGTAGTCTAGTTCGTAGTGTGTTGGCTTATTAGATGAAGTGGTTCAACACTTGGCTCAAATTTCACGAACAAAACTAAATATGACAACAATATTTCTTTAGACGACTTCCTCTCAGCAGATTTTTGGCAAAAACTCCGAGTGTTAAATAAAATTGTCATAAAAAGTTTCTCATGACTGTCTTTCTGTCGTTTGGAGTCGACTTTAAACTGTAGGTCCCGCCATTCGTGTATAAAATTAACACACACAACATAAGTTGCATGAGAAACTAGGTTGTAATCCTGACTAAAGAGTTGTAATACCCCATTAAGGAAGTCAGTATTGTAACCTCCAAAAGTCTTTGGGTCGTAGATTGTTTCGAACGTATACGTTCCCTAAACAATCCAAGGTTTTCAGTAAATATAACGTCAGACCGAGCTAACTGTGCAACTCCCAAAAGTTTCTGTGGCTGAAGCTGTAATTGAATTTTTGAAAATGTTTCTCTTTGAGAGACTTTGGACGTTCCTAAACGAATATCCAATTGCTGTGAGTTTGGAGTCTCTTATCGTTGATAAGCAAACTGATTTAAAAGAAGAGTTTTTTGTGCTCCTCGATTTGTTTTTATATTGGTGTCTCTGCTATTTGTAGTCGCCGTAGTCTAGTAGGTAGTGTGTTCGCTTATTAGACGTACAGCCCGGGTTCGAGCCCCAGGCCAGACATCAAAAACGAAATATGAAAACAAAAAATATTTCTTCGGCGACTTCCTCTCAGCAGATTTCTGGCAAAAACTCTGAGAGTAAATAAACCTGCCATGAAACAGTTTCTCATAAATCTGTCGTTCGAAGTCGACGTTAAACTGTAGGTCCCGCCACTCAAGTATAAAATTAAAGCACACAACATGAGTGGTGTGAGAAGCTAGGCCGTAGTAATCCTGACTGAAGGGTTGTAATGGCCAGTTATGTGTATGCATGTGTCTGTGCTATTTTTTCCTCACTGGACTCAACGTCTTCTAAAGATATGAGTTTTAATTGGCTTAGGAAATCAATTAAAAACATCTGATATTTCTTTTCTTTTTTTTTTAATCTAAAAACTTAACATATATATTTTTATTTAATCATACAACATAGTTTATTTGATGTTTTAACATAAAAGATCAATTGTTTTTTTTTACATAAAATATTTCACATAATCAGTGTTATCGGTTGGTGGCACACAGGGTACCTTCTCTGCAGGATCACCACCACTGCCGCCTACCATACCCAATAAATCTGAGATGGTCTTATCCTTAAGAATTTCATTAACTAAGGGCACTACCTTATCATTGGTGATTTCGGCAATGTTATCGGTATTATCATTAATCGCTAACATAATCCATTTCTCAATTAAACGATTCAATTTCTTATTGATGATATTGATTTTGGAAAGACCAACAATTTCGGATTTCACTTCACCCAACGAAACATAAACTTTCACTTCCTTTACTGATACTTTACCGCTAATCACACTAAATTTATATCCGATCCTGCCTCGCATCAAAAGGTTTTCGAAAGTGATTTTAGCCAAACCTTCACGTCTCAAGCCTCTGTTGCCCCTTTCAGAGAATGCTTCATAGTCGGCAAGAGCAACGATTTTATTCCAATTGAATTTGAAATTGATGCGACTTAAAATGGCATTCAGTTTGAACTCGACAATATCGAAATCATCCAAGCCATGGACAATCACATTGTTGGCCTCACCAAAGGCTGTCAAAGCTGCATTATCAATATTGATTTCCTGATGTTGAATTTTCAAAGGAGCCAATATTGGTACACCAGCACCGGGCACACCACAAGGCATTATAAGCTTAAGGCCTTCAAGGCCATCCACAATACTGCTGGAAATGGAACGTTGTTTGGCTGCAATACATAGGGAATTTTAAATTGAATTCATTAGGATTCAAAATTTTCACGGACTTACCTTCAGCTATTTCCTGGAATTCAGCTGCCCATACCAAGGGCATTAAGGCAATCAGAACCAAAAAGAATTTCATTATAGATCTTTCGTCTAAAGCAACTTGTCTTGAAGAATTTAGCTTTGGCACTAAACTATTATTGCCATTATCTTTGGCTTTTTATGCAAAAATCCAAATCGTAATCGTAATGCCACGATAATCTTAAGCCATAAAACATGAAAATAATTATCAAGTTAATATTTATAATTTAATCGCCTTCTATTTATTGATAACTTTAAAGGTTGTAAATAATTTCTTTGTTGTGTTTTTGTTTTCTTTTTCTTTGCGTTCCATAGATAATATGGGGTTTGATAGGAAGTTGGTGAAAGTAGGGCTAGAACGTATGACTAGGCAAAACACTTGGCTGTATTTATTTAATACGACAACTGGTAGGCCCATAACTTATATAAATTTTTATTAAAACTTGCCAAATTTCAATCTTATAGCTTGTTTAGTTTCTTAAATATATGCAGTTACATTTTTGCCACGCCCACAATTTATCAATTCTTTAGAATTTTCTTAAATTATGTGATACAGTGGACATTAAAAGTTGCTAACTTGTCAAGTTCATACCTATATTCTTATGGAAATATTTAAAATTAACATATTGCCACGCCTTCCATTTGGAACCGCCTACTTTTTAAATTTCTTAAATAAAAAATCATTGTAAACATAGGCTCACACATGATCAAGGTTTAAATATTTGGCATTTGAAAATAAATATTTATTTTGGCTCTTTGGTTACGCCCATTTTATTACGTCCACTATTACTTTTTTTAACTTTTTTCGTCAACCTCCTCTCGGCACTCTTCTGATAAAAGCTGTGTGAAGCTGCAATAAGCAGCTTTAAAAAAGAGTAAATAAAATTGCCATGTAAAGTTTCTTAAAAACTCTGTCGTTCGGAGTCGACTTTAAACTGTAGGTCCCGCCACTCGTGCATAAAATTAACACACACAACATTGAACCTAGGTTGTAGTCCTGTTAGGACCAATTAAGTAAGTATTCTTGGGCTTTCAAAACTAAACAATTGTAAAGCGTTTAGGGCACTGTAGTCTAGTAGGTTGCGTGTTGTCTTATTAGACACGAGCCCTTGGTTCAAACCTCAGCTCAGACAATTTGAACAAAATGAAACGTGAAAAAATATTTCCTCGGCGACTTCTTCGCAGCAGTCTTCTGGCAAAAACTGTGACTCTGTGTTTCAGAGTCGGCATTAAATTAAAAATTTACACATTATGAGAAGCTAGGTTGTTATCCTGACTAAAGAGTATGGATTAAGTATGGAACAGAGATCAGCAATGAGTATTCAAAAAGATGAGTAGATTCGTATCATACTCATAATTTCTGATACTTATACGCAATCATACTTATTTTAATATCATACTTATACTACTCATATTCAAAGTTTGAAGTACTCATCGTACTCATACTTAACAATACACATGATGTTGTTGATTCGTAGCATTTACAAGAATCACTCGAATCATTTATGAGTATTATAAGTATTTTTCTAAATTTATAAATCTGAATCTGAGTAGGCGTAAGAATCAAACATATTTCGAATGTGGTATGAGTTTGATGTCAACTTTGTACTCATACTCAGTGCAACTTGTACTTATAAATCAATGTTGTAGTGAGTACGAATGAATCAGAGTAGTTGAATTTCAATGCTGTTGACTCATTCATTCTCAAAATTTTATGAGTACTTATGAGTAGCGAAAAAACGATTCATTGCTGATCTCTGATCCATAGCATATGAGGATAAAATAATTGTTTTGTTTTTATGCCATGCCTATCTTACTTATTCGTCCATATGGAATTGTATATGTGGTTAGAAATTAAGCACTGACCAACCTTTGAAGTTATATGCCACGCCTACTTTCTTTATAAACAGCTCTTAGAGGAACATTTTGAAATTTTTTGAAGTTAAATGGGGCAGAGCTTTTTGATATAAATTTGGGGATGGTATTCTCGCTACCAGAAGTATATTTCGAGAAATTATTTTTATACAGAACTCCTTCGAACTCTTGGTTATCTTACTCGTAAAGGAACTTAAGACGGCCTAAATTTATTGGGATACCCAATACAAAATTAGTAAAAAAAACAAGAGGCGTAAAGCGATAAGCATGAGTTTCAAAATAAAATAGAAATACTCAAGAGAATCAGTAGAATTTAAGAGAGATTGTCTTAAGAGAATGTATTATAAGAGTATATTTTAAATCTTTACGTTATGAAACGTAAAAGACATTTGCGTAACGTGGTGCCTTACATTTTGAGTGTTAAAAAAAATTGTAGAATTTTCATAAATTTTGTAATAAAAGGGCCTACAGGTTTAATCAAAAATGTTTTTGGTAATACGGCGAAGGTTTTTCAACAAAATAAATTGAATTTCCAAAATTGATTTTTTATTTTTCACATTTTATTTCTAAGAAATCTTTATCAATTTACAATTTGCTGGGTGGTATACATTCGATCTTTTCACCATCACCGCCACCAATGCTGCCAACCAAATCGATTATATTGTATTCATCCAAAACACTATTAACCCGGGGTAAGGTCATCTCTTCAATGGTCTGTGCAATCATATCCTCATTTTCATTGATTGCCATAGTAACAGCCTCTTCCAAAACTTCATTAAATTTATAATTAATACCGCCTTCACCCAAAATACCTTTAATATCTGACTCAACTTCACCGATATGAGTGCGTACATCAAAAGATTTCAACTTCATTTTGCGGGATATAATGCCCAACGAGTATTTCATGGTACAAAAGATGTCCATATCCTTAATGGCGAATTTAGCGGGACCGGCACCAACCATATTAACGGTAAAGCCATTCTTTTTCAAGCGCAACTTCAAATCGTATTCAGTGTCTACGTTAACGTTTTTGAAAATGAAACGGAATACAACTTTGCTGGTGATGGCATTGACTTTCATTTCGGCAATTTCGAAATCATTTAAACCATTCAAATAGAAGTTTTTAACAGTGCCGCTTAATTGCACACCTTCGGTATCAATATTGACAGCACTGTGTGCGATAGAAAGAGGAGTCAATGGGGGAATACCCAGACCGGGGAAACCGCAAGGCATCTGTTCCTTTGCAGCTTCAATGGCATCAACTACAGTGCTGGAAATTGAACGAGAAGCTGAAAAGAAGAAAAGGAATTTGAATGAATTTTTATTTTGATTGACTAAGAGATGCAATGAAGGGTCAAAGGTGAAAGTGCATAGCGAAACTTAGTTTCTAAAATCGGAAAAATAAACTTTTCTCCTTTTTATGTACTAAAGGTCAGGGGCCATCGTCACCTAACTACTTTTAAAGCTCATTTATACTGAAGTTCAAGGAAATAAAAAACGAACACTCTCTGCATTAGTCCTGCCATTCTCGAGCTATTTTGAAGATCTAGTGAATACATAGGTAGTACCGAGGTACACAGACATGAGGTTGGCTGGTTGGCTAGTCGGCTATGTCTTCAAAAGTTCTTATTAAGAGCCTTTCCTCTGTTTGCTGACGTTACTGAGAACATTACTGGATATTAACCTAGACTATGAGTAATACTTTCATTATTTTCCAAGCCATTACAGCCCCTGCAAAATCCCCCTTGAATTGGAAGAAGACTTTGTCAGGGACCAGTAATTTTACCCCATCCACTAGACACAAGTTGCCTCTATGAATTCTGATACAAGAGGCTTATCTCTTGCGAAAATAGGGTGGCCCAATCTGCCCCTGTATACCACTCGTCTATCTGCCTGAGCTCTCATCTACAGCATGTGTCGTGATGCTCATAGTCATTTCAAGTAATCATTAAAGAGGAAGTGCCCTGATTTTTTTTTTTTTTTTTTTTTTTTTTTTTTTTTTTTTTTTTTTTTTTGGAGACAAGTTGTGATTTTTTCCCCCGTTAATGTGATCAGAAAAAATATTTCAAAACTTACCAAATGGATCGGGTTTTTCTAGTGCAGCTGCAGCAAAGGCCACAGTGGCCAATACGATGAAAATTATCTTCATTTTAATTTAAAATTTTTTTTTTTTTGCGGAAAATCTTATTAGAACTGCTCGTTTAACCAACAGTTGAAAGACTATTTAATTGTCGATAATATTATGGCTTTTTATAACACGGCCCACTGACCAATATAAGATAAGAATTTGATTTTTTTCTTAGGCAATACGAATCGATTGAGCGAAGTATAGGAGTCGTTCAATTGATTTTTGTTGTCATGATTTCATATTTTTGATATCAAAAGTGGCCTTAATTAATCCATCATTGTTAATAATTGCTTATCTTTCAATAAATCTTACCTCTATATTGTAGCGTGTTTTTCGTTTAGCAATTTAAATTATATTGATACAAACATATTATGATAGAGATAATCATATAATTTCAAAATTTATGAATACTTATTAAATAAAAAAAAAAAGAAACAAAAAAATATTTTCATAAATCATACATATACAATTTTAAAACACTTGAAATGTGAATTTCTGATTCAAATAACTAAATATGGGGGTCTTACGAGTGCCATACTTCTCAGTTTTACTGACAGGAAAAAATGTCTTCGTTAATTAACTCGGCTATTGTTTTAATGGAAATGATTTTTAGGCTCTGACAGACACAGACGGACATCCAGTTCAGATCATTCAAAAACATGCGAATTTAACGGGCTATGCCCTCTTTAACCTCATGGAAATGCATTCATCGACCGATCAACCTTACTTAGACCTATGCACGCTTAAATAAATTTATAGCCCCCATGTTAACAACAGAAATGAACTGTGTTTCGGGGGGAATTGGGGAAGCAATAAAATAAAATATTGTGCGAGAAGCAGGGGGTAAATAAATACAAAAGGTATTTTTATTAATATTCAGAGAATTATTTATTGCATGTACACAAAACGTACCTTTAGCTTCGGGGGTGGATCGGGTCGTGATCTCTTTTCGTTTACATTATAATAATTCACAATTAATTTATACTAATACAGGGGTGGTTTATACACTTTAACAAATCTTAAATCTAAACTTAAAAGTAGGGTGGCCAGCGTGAACATCCCGCCCCCCTTGCAACATTGCAACAAGAGGACCGAGAAGTCACCTGGCCAGAGATAAAAATTAACAATTCAGGGTATATATTATATGGGTTAATATTACAATATTATTTGCGCATAAAAATAAAGTAATTCAGGTATAATATACGAAATATAAGGTTTATGGCTGGTATTGAACATGAGAGCCTGGTCGTGGGTTGCGCTCTTCTTTTCCGTTTGATGTGAGTGGGTTCCTTCTTGTTGCCAGTTTTTTCCGATGAGTTTGTTTGAGGCGTTCGAAAATTAGCCTGTGGGGTATTACATTCTCTGTAAATAAAACGACAAACACACAAGAGAAAGCGAATTAGTAATGCTCTGGATTAGAAAGCGACACGAGCTTCACAATTGGCCGTATTAGAACGCCATTTGAAGCCACTCGCACTTCGAATCAAGGACGAAATAAATCCATTGGATTCGACCAAATCGCCAATCTTTAGGGGTAATTTGTCATGAGGAATGACAAAAAAATCGACAACAACAATCTACGTGATTCCAAATGTCAGTGCCTACCTGGTCCACGATAAACGATACTCGATTTGCCACAAAAGTTGGCCAATGGCACGGGGGTTTTTGAAACCAGGACAGAACGATAGTCGAATCTGTCCCACAATGGCTTTCGATCTGGTAAGATTCCGCTTCTTACAAAGTGAAAATACCATTTTTTGCCAACAGAGTTGCACAGCAGAGCTCTAAACGGGGTAAAGTTTACACTTTACAGGCACAACCTTTGTTTTGGCAACGAGCAAGTGGGTGACAAATTCACCAGACGGGGTTAGGACTCTACTATACAGAATGGTCTCATATGCTTTCTCAGAAGCATCACAACTTGCATGAAGTAGTTCACGCTGAGGGTTCAAATTAACCCAACGGGGGATGTTAATCCTGTCGATGTACGAGTAATCATCGACAAACTCAAGCCATCTGTTAAACGTCATGGGTTCCAAACATTCGTCACAATCTGTTCTGCCTTTACAAATTTGTCGCATAAAAATTTTAGCAATTTCGATTTTAGGTGCCACTCACCCAACGGGGTCAAATAGCTTTGGCTATCTGATACAAGACAGAACGGTTTGTGACTATAGAGAAACAGGGCGTTGGAGCTGGCTTGAAGAGAAGTGTTTCAATGCTCGCATTCCAACGGAAACCCAGAGTTTTAGCGGTGTTGGCGTCTGACAATTTCAAAAATTAGGAATTCAGTGGATATTCGGATAGCTCAAAGGAAAAGATGACGATAACGATTTGATGGGGTAAAGAGTAACTGGGTTAGGAGGAGAATAAAATAGAGGCATAGATCGGCGAATGGTCTAGGGAAGGGTATTCCCCAATAACCTTTTCGTGTTAGGTTTTAATCTCGGGCTCGGTAGCAATCGGATCTCAAATTTTGAGCAAATTCACCTTTACGAGATGGTCTATTACTCAAGTCCGTAGGGGATTTGGACTTAGAGGGAAACGAATTTGACTGACGTATTTTGCCAGTCACAATCCAACCGAAAACGGTTCGTTGGGCGATCAAAGGGTTCTTGGGGTCCTTTCGAACTCCAGAAAGCATTATCTGGGGGTATACATCTCCACCCAATAGCAAATCCATATGGGCGTATTTAAAATCTGTCAACGGAAGTTCGGGTGTATCAGCATGCTCCGCTAATGAGCATGTGGGTAACTGACCAGTGAGCTTTTCAACAACGTATGCTTCCGTGGTCAATTTAAACGAGGGATCAATAGGAGATCCTAGCGAAATATTACAAACTTTCGTTGACTTTGCTACTACTGCGCCATTAAGGCCCACAACAGTGGCAGCAGGTGCCGAATAGGTTGGAAGATCTAGCTTCCGTTGCAATTTTCGAGAGATGAACGTAGCTTGAGACGCTGGGTCTATCAGAGCTCTCGCAGAAAACATCGCATTATTCAACTTTATATTAACTTGGGCAGTTCCTAACAGAACTGTTGAAGACGGTGTGGACTGTAAACGGGTAGAAAAGTTTTGGAAAGATCGAGCAGCAGCGGATGTAGATGGGCCATTATCCACTTCATTTCGCTTTTGTGCAGGAGAAGGCCGAGGGATTTCTGAAGAACTATCAGGGGTAGAAGGGTTAGCGGGGTAAGTTCCAGTCCTCGGTTCCTCCCGGGGGGAAGATTCGGTACGATGAAGTAGCGAATGATGTTTTTGTTTGCAAATATAGCAAACGTTAGAGCTTTGGCATCTTTTTGACTCATGAGAAACGGCCAAACAATTCGTGCAACACTTATGATCTCGAACAGATAATATGCGTTCACTAACCGACATTCTCAGAAAATCAGAACATAAACGAAGCGGGTGGTTCTGACTACAAATTGGACACATTCTTTGGGATGTATTTGGGGCGACAGTCTCATAAGTTCTGAATTTTCGGGGGATACCAGAGCTGCTTTGGTTATGAGCTTGGGTAAAATTGTGGTTGCCAATAATATCAGAAACAGATTCCAGAGTTCGGTATCTGGCAGTCAGGAATGCATCCATGTTGCTCCACTTAGGCAGGTCTGAGCAAGGACCTTGAGATTGTTCCCAAAGACCTAGGGTGTGTTCGGGGAGTTTCGTGGAGCAAATGTACACAAAAATTATGTCCCAATTTTTAGTTTCTATGCCCAATAACGACAAATTAGAAATGCAATCATTAATTGTCCGTTGCAGACTCTTAATGGACGGGCCAGATTCTTTGGATATGGAAGGGAGGTTGAAGAGGGTTTTCAATTGAGAATTTACCAATACTCTTTTATTCTCGTAACGATCGACGAGATTCTGCCAAGCCATGTCGAAACCATCATTCGTCATGGGGCACGTTCGAATAATGTCCCTCGCCTCACCTTCAGTTTTCTGCAAAAGATAGTACATCTTTTGGATATTGCTAATATGGGGGTTAGTTCCGTAAATGGCCGAAAACATATCTCGGAATGTTGGCCATGACGCATAATCGCCAGAAAAGGTCGGGGTGTCGCATGGGGGAAGGTGAATAGGAACTGTATTAGCAATCGGGTTTGGTGCCTTATTCTTAAAGCTGTCAATCAGTCCGTCAATAAACGAGGCAGATTGGAAATACAAAGTATATCCGGACATATACTTGGCCTTCGCGTCTTTTGTTGAGACTTTGGTGTCTTCGGCATTTTCCAACAAGTCTTCGTAACTATCACGAAAGACCTCCCACAAACGGGTCAACTCCTGCCGATGAACACCTAGAGAGTGAACCGAATGTTCCTCTCGCGGAATAGCCTGAATAAAGCTTTCCAAGTCAGCCAAACGGTTGTAATTTCGATTCAAATTCCTTAATGCGGCCATTTTTATTATCAAAATTCGGGTTTTTATAATTTATTTACCGGGGGAAAAATGCAAAGAGTTCGAAGAATTTAAATTAATTAATTTAGACAAAAGTTTAAAAAAGGGCCAAAGTATAAAAACTCAAAAGAGTAGAGTTTATCGAAAAAATAGAAAGTGCCAACTAAAATGAATACCACTTTCAATTCCAGAAATTGAAAGAAATATTCGCGATAAAGTTTAAACGGTAAAAAAAGGATTTGGGAAGATATTCGACACAAAATTCAACAAATTACGGATCGATCGAAAAATTTTAATATAATTTAAACAAATAAAATTATTTTATATTTTAATAAAAATCAAATTATTAGTTTAAAATATCAAAAGAAATATTTGTATATATTATTGTGATAAAATTATCACAACTGTTAAAATTAAAAAAAAATATATATGTATATTTCGATTTATATCAGTGTAAAGATATGTATTTAAAATGTACTTAAAAGTTATCGCAACTTTTTCGAAAAGGTTCAAACAATTTTAATTTAAGCGTAAGAATATAAAATAATTGCCGAAAAAAAACGCAAAAAATAATGTCAACAATCGAAAATTATTAACAGCGGCTTAGCAAAAATTGGCAACTTTACGTAGAAAGCAATAAATTGTTTATTTACAAAAAACAGTAAATAAAAAATAAAAAAACAACACTTGTGCACTTCTTACTTATACAAAATAAAGGAACACCAATGCATTTGTTCTTGTTTCTATTTATTGCTTTCCGACAACAACAACGCACATTAAATTTTCACTTTATATTCTTACACTTCACTATTTTATTCGTTTTAAATAAATAAATTCTTTCGCACCACAAATAAAATATATTTTACATACCTTGTAAAATAATTAAATACTACCAATTATATTAAAAAAAGAAAGGGGTGTGATTTATCCAACAACAACACCAAGTATGGCGATCCTTGAGACAATCTGCAAATAGAGTCTCGCAAATATTTTATTTTATTAAGGCGATGATCCGGCTCGATTGGACCAAATGTTTCGGGGGGAATTGGGGAAGCAATAAAATAAAATATTGTGCGAGAAGTAGGGGGTAAATAAATACAAAAGGTATTTTTATTAATATTCAGAGAATTATTTATTGCATGTACACAAAACGTACCTTTAGCTTCGGGGGTGGATCGGGTCGTGATCTCTTTTCGTTTACATTATAATAATTCACAATTAATTTATACTAATACAGGGGTGGTTTATACACTTTAACAAATCTTAAATCTAAACTTAAAAGTAGGGTGGCCAGCGTGAACAAACTGCGAACATAAATCTGAACGTTAGTTTTCTTAAAGCGTAAGAAATTTTACCATTTCAATGGGTTAAAATGAGAAGTTAGGTTAGGTTGATGACTTAGCTACTTGCCGTAGTCCAGTAGATAGTGTGTTGGCTTATTAGACGTAAGGCCTGGGCTCAAACCCCAGGTCAGACATTTCTCATAAAATGAAATATGAAAACTGATTTCTTGGGCGACTTCCTCTCTGCAGAAATTCCGGCAAAAACCCGGACAGCAAATAAAATTGCCATTAAAACAGTTTCTCAAAAATCTGTCGTTCAGAGTCGACTTTTAGCTCTAGGTTCCACCACTTATGTTGTGAGAAGCTAGATCATAATCCGGACTAAATGATTGTGACTATAAATTATGTGTTCTAGTCAGGCTTAAGAAATTTTACAATTCCTATGGGTTGAAATGAGAAGTTAGGTTAGATTGAAGTGGTAGCTATGATTACCAAAGCAAACATAGCGCCCCGTTTGTAAAATGAGGAGTCAGGCATTGAGATTGAATTTTTTTTTTAAGAAACATAGGGTATTGCCCCACCACCCCTTATCCCCTTTTTGTTTCTCTATTTTGTTTCAATTCTATTAATCAAGCATTTCCAGCTAAGCAGAGACTTAAGTGATACTGCTGTTGGACAAAATCAATATATGGTCTGTAAAAACGGCATTTACGAGGTGCGAAACATTGCATTAAAATTGCGCATTTTGAACACAAAGTGCCAGCAGTGACGAGCTGATGTCTGATAAAGGTGCCTTGCTACTACAACCATAGTATCTATTGTACTCCCTTTAAACTTTATAGGGCTTGCCAGCAATGTCTTCTCCAAGCCTATTGCCTTGACAAATTTCAGAATACTGTTCGATGTCAACAATGACAATTCCCTGACCAGCATCTGATAGGCACCCAGATGTTTTCAAAATGTCGTAATGATGATGCTCATGCTCATTATCATAGAAATTCATTTTTGGGCGCTGTACCCCTATTGACCTAAAGACCTATTACCAACATTAGATTATTCATGAATAGATTAATGCATGACTCATATTTCTCCTTATTGTAATTTCCCAACAAATGTTCTGATTTTCTCAAACCCATTTGGTTTCAGAAGCGTCTCTACTACATACCCTTTGTTCAAAGCATCCGCTTACACAGAAGGGTTCTGGCTCCATCGTGGTAGCGTGACGGTTCCCTCTTCGCAAAAGCTAGTCTGCTTGCTCATTGCCGAGAATTCCCACACAACTTCCCCATACAGTCTGATATTATCTTCGATTTAAAAGCCGAGTGTTCCAATGAAGGCCTATCCGATAGTATTCCTATTAAATTCCTAGTATAACTGTCAGTTTATCTTTGGTCATTAGTGTGCAAAAGATAAAGCAGCACTTGCCATCAGAAAGAATGTGAAAATTGATCACATATTTTTGTGTGAGACGATAATCTGAAGCCTTATTTAAGTCCAGTAGGTGAATCAAATAACTTGCATATATCGGCCCAACCAGTGCTTCATTAAATTTCTTGTTTGCGCTGGTAATCTTTTATTTTTCTGTGTCGATCATATGACCACATATCATTGCATTGCTTTAAAAATCTTAAGAATATTCGAAATGATTAAGGATTTTTACCTAAGCCCTTTAGCAATGAGGTCATATTCTTAACATGAACACCTGCTTTAATAATTAGATAATTTCTTCTTTCTTTTACAAAAAAAAAAAAATTATTTGCAGGTGCAAAGGAAATTTATTAAGCCTATTAATCGGTAGTAACAGTAAATACCATAAAGTTTATAAAAATTTATTTCAAATCAAAAATATATTTAAAAAAAAACACACAAAAGAAGTAAACAAACTATAATAATTTATAACTATAATTTGACGATCTAAAACTGGTGTATTACTAACTTACTAGTTGATTGACTGATTAACTAACTCATCAACAAAACAGTCGTTCACGTGTAGCTAGAATCTTCGTCGCCCCCTCAGGACCGATACAGATATGTTGTTAGTAAATCTGTTAAACTAATAGAAAGAGTCGTTAAATGGTTCAATAAATTTGTTTTGATTTAAAATTTTTGGGAAATACATCGTGAGGTGGAAATAAACTGATTAAAAAATATGCCTATTTAATCGCATCTTAAAGATTATAAATATTGGATCAAGATTTAAAAATTTTTTTTAAAGTATTTTTCGACACGTTTTTGAAACTGTCAGAATAATCTTGTTTTGTGATTTTACACTTTGGTATGTCTTCATATCCGACTGTTTCAATATGTTCAGCTACCCGAATAGTACAGATCTTAGAATATTCCACCATTTTGACAATAAATAGCAGACTTAGATATTGGATAACTATTCAAGCTTAGATATTGGCTTCCAAGGGGACCTTATTTATTTGTCAAATTTTTTGATAACAATTTTTCTTTTGCTCTCAGAGTTTTTGCCAGTAGGCTGTTGATAGGAAATCGGGAAGAAAATAGCAGAGGCTCTCGTCTAATATGCCAACACACTACCTACTAGACTACGTCTGCAACAAAGCAGACTTTTATTTGCCATAAGAATGGCCATGACTTTTGCTTTAAAAATACTGCAGCGATGTGGAGGTAGTATATGTCCTTGTTCTGGATATCAAAATTCTGTATATACTATATACAGCGCACCCCATGCTCCCATCTAACTTCAAAACGCCGATGTATATTTTTAGAGAATTCGAAGGAGGATCTGGCGGCTTCACATTCCCCATTTTGAATGATGGTTTCTAAGCTTTTGTTCAAATTGTAAGGGACAATGACTTCAATCAGTTCTTAAGAATAAAAGCCTTTGACTTTATGATGCTCATGGAGCTGCTTAAGCCGGCACTTTTCCGTGTTCAAACTGATGAACGCATAAGTTGTCTGCTTCTCCCAGAGAATGTCGACAGGAAAATTACGCCTAAAGTACGCTGGTTTATGTCTTCTTTAGGGAACTTGTTATAACGATAATAGATTGTCTTTTCACGCTGTTCATATGCTTGTAGTCACATTGTAGATCAGCAAACGATCAACATTTTTAGCATTGTCAGTTAACTATTAGCCTTTATAGCCAAGCAGAGATTGAATTTCGTCTTACCATTCCATACGGGGCAATTTCTGAGGGCCTCATAAATTTTTCCATAAGAATTTAATTCCATGATAATAATCAGGTATATGAGAGTAGAGAAGTTGTGTTTAGTTCCAGAGTTCGGCTTACTGATGGCCTTTTTACAGAAATAAAAACTTTCAAAACCTTTTTGAGGCTGTTCTCACTTCATAAGATCTAGGAATCAAGGCTAATTCTCACATTTTTCAAAGTAGAGGAGAAATTGAGTTCAATTCCCCCATATTGGATGGTTGATACTCAGCATCCCATATTTCTTTGTAAACAGTAAGACTTTTTGGTCTTCTGTCGCTAAACCTTCAAACCGTATAGCCTTCTCAACTTGAGTTATTGTTCCTAGAGGTCTTATACTTGAGTTCAATTATGTACCATATCTTTCTTGCACATCAACCTCCTTTTCGTAGGATTTTGAAGAAAATAGAACGTATCCTAAAAGGGAGGTAATGTTGCTATTGCTGTCACCTTACTTATGATTTCGGGGGGTGCTTAAGAATTTTTGTTTAATACTTCACTAAAAATTCTTGGGTTTTATTATAGACTTTAACTGGTTGATCCGGCTGACATATAATGTTCCATTTTTAACTAAAATTTTTTTTAGTGCCTAAAGGCTCTATTGATTTTATCTCTACAGCCCACTTTGTGGGCTTTGTATATTTGTTTTTACTTCAAGGCTCTATTGATTTAATCTAGACAACCCACTTAAAATAGGCGTGACTTTGCATATTTTTTTACTTCAAGGCTCTATTGATTTAATTCAGACAGCCCATATAAATAGGCGTGGCTTTGTATATTTTTTTTTACTTCAAGGCTCTATTCATTTAATCTAGACATACATACATACATACATAATCGGGCATTACAACCCTTCAGTCAGATTTCATTGTCATGACAATTTTATTTTACACTCAGAGTTTTTACCAGAAATCTGCTGAGAGGAAGTCGCCGAAGAAATATTTTTTTTTTTTATATTTCGTTTTGATGTCTGGTCTGGGGCTCGAACACGGGCTTTACGTCTAATAAGCGAACGCACTACCTACTAGACTACGGCGACTACAATCTAGACAGCCCACTTAAAATAGGCGTGGCTGTGTATATTTCCTTTTACTTCAAGGCTCTATTGATTTTATCTCTACAGCCCACTTTGTGGGCGTGGATTTGTATATTTTGTTTATTTCAAGGCTCTATTGATTTAATCTAGATAGCCCACTTAAAATAGGTGTTGTTTTGTGTATTTTCTTTATAGAAAAACTATTTCTTACTTGTATATTTTTGCAAGTTCAATCCTATAAATTTTCTTGGGGTTTTGAAGGTCAACAAAATATTTAAAATTAGGAAATTTATGATGAGGGCCCCCTTGAAGTTTATTTTGAAATGAAAATATTGATAACGATTATACAAAACCCCCCATAAAGAATGCATTTTAAATATTTTTAAACTTGTTTTGATTTATTTTAGCCATAAATTCCGTTTTTTTTTTAAGCAGGAAAAAATAAATTCTAATTGAACAACAATAGAGAACTTTAAACCGTAAATTAAACTATTTTTAGCTACTCGTAGAGCCATAAAAGTTTTTAAATATAATTAACAGTGCAAATAACATTTTATTGTCAAATTCAAGTGGAACAAGTGTTTTGCACTTGAATTGTTTAAAAAACATAAAATTTCGTTTTCTGTTTTTGTTTCTTATTTTTACACAATTTATCTGACCCGTCTTGCCCTTTATCGGCCCTCATTTATGATCCTTAATTGCAGCTACTGGTTTTACAACCTTTTTTTTCTTGTATTTTCCTCAGTTTATAATTCCATTTTGTTTATTTTTGATCGATTAGATTAAAAATTAATCGTTTTTATCTATTTCTACACGATTTTCCTTCGTATAATTGCTTCCATAAAAATTCTTTTCAAAAATTGGCCATAAATTATATGTGCTATGCAAGCCATTAAAATTGCCACCAATTTTGCTGTCTTTGTTGGAGTATAAAAGCGTGTGTCAACCACAAGTCAAAGAAATTCGCTCGTTCAAAATCAGAAAATAAATTTTATTTGTAAGAAAAAAAAAGCGGCGAAAAAATGAAATTTTTGTTCATATTTATGGCTTTGGTAGCCTGTACACTTGCCTACGATGTGGAGTTATTAACCGAAGAGCAATGGAAACAAGTTTTTGAAGATGAGAGTAAGTTGTTTAAAAAAATAATTGAAATTTAATTCTAATTTGCCCTTTAAAAATATTTATAAAAGGGGGCGTGGCAAAATTACATTGGAAAAGATTCAAACCCCCCAAGTGTTGCAAGAGTTTAATTGTTACAGTCGCTCGGTTTAACAAATAAATATTCATCAAGTCATCCATTATTTTCCTAGCTCCGCATTCTACCCAACAAAAATTGCCTCAATTGTCAACTGCCTGAGAGTATTAGCCGTTTGACTATTACTCTACTTTTAGCATATGTTCTGTACTACGGATGCCATTTGGAAAATCCCGAATCCTGCGATTTTTAAAAGCCTTGTAGATTTCTTCTGCCGTATGCAGAGCTTCATAGACAGCTATAATGAACTTTCTATTTGCATTCCAGTTCTTCTCGAATGGCACTCGCAGAATCAGTAGCTTTTCAGCCCTTAACCTTTAATCGTTTCATTCCACAACGGATTTTATTTCCAATCAGTACTCTGGCAATCCTGAAGAGTTGAACACAACATGTAAACAAGCAAGCTTTTATAATAAACTTACAGATCACTTTCTAGTATCCTGAAACACGATTCCATTTATATTCAGTACTTTTCGAATCTTGAGCGCTTGAACACAACCCCCTTTAATTATCATGGCCTCTCATGTCTCAGTTATCTTTAAGCACAAAGTATCCTCCAAAATCTGTCTGCTTGTCATTTGTGAAATAATTCCTCCTATAACAGTAGCCGAATCTATTACGCACCATTAAAAAGATTCCTCTTGTATACAATGTTTCTTCCAAATACTGCTGAGAGGAAGTCGCCTAAGAAATATTTTTTCCTCTTTTGTATTGTTGGAGGTGTTTGACTTGGGGTTTGAACAATGGCCACACGTCTAGTAAGGCAACTCATTGCCTACTAGAATACAGCGATTACAACCTTCATAAAAGGCTTTATAGACTTCAAACATTCTAAGCTTTACCATTCTCTCTCCAGTTTTCTGTTGTACGAACTTCTAACTCTTGCTGTATCAGTTCCAGATTGAAAGGCTCTTGCCAGAATTAATTACCGCCATTACATCACGTAAAACACTTCTAAAATGGTTGCCTCTTTTAAACCATCCAACATACTTAATTCAATGTTGGGAATAAATACTCCTAAAACGCACTTCTCAGAACGGAGTGACTCATTGTCGAATTTGTAGTAGAGTCCTACGACTGACTTTATCTTCTACGAAGAGCATTTCCCCGGTAGCAGTTTGCATAAATCATTGTCTCCGTCTTTTCAATATTTTCTAGCCAGTTACCCTTGGCATTGTACGACAAAGCTTTTTTGTAAATGTTAAACTAATTATATGCCACGCCTACTTTTCTTTAGCTAACTGACGACTTTTTAACCGTTCAGGTTGGCTATTGCATAACAGAAATTCAGAATGTATTCAAAAGTTATTGAAATATTTGAGGCGATAACGAAAGTCTGGCATTTGCTTTTTAAAGACTCTTTTATGCAGGTCCGTCTCTGAGTCCCACAATCCAGCCGTGTCAGATATATTGTTGTCTTCCAGGGCTGGAACTGTGACTACTTTATCTCTGTTCATGTCACTTCATATATCCACAGAAATCAATTAAAATTGTGTTACCTTGGTGGCCAACGGATTTTTCCGAAAAGTGGAATTAAACTAGACACTCAATAGAGTCATGGTATCGCCTAGATTTCGCCTTAAACTTGTTTAGATAATCACGAGGACATTTAACTGATCAAAAATATTTTTTTTAAATAAATTTGGTTATAAATTTGAATTTCGCTTACCATGCACACTAATTTCAAAACAATTTGAATTAGAATTACTTGACTTTATTACGCCCCTAAAGAGTAGGCGTGGCAATTTCTTTACTCTCACACTGCTCTTATTGAAACATTTTAGCCATTGACCCCGAAACCATGGGCTTAATTTTAAATGGTCAAGCCAAGAAGGCAGTTAAAAATATCATGAAACAAATGCCCTGCGGTTGGACCGAATATGGTATACCACCATTGGCTCCCTATACCAATCCAGATTTGCAGATCAATTTAGCCAAATCGGTAGTAGAGTAAGTACCGTCTGTGTTATAAAATTTATTTTTTTCAAATAATTTTCTTTGTAATCCCCTACCTTAGGTCCCTTCTGCAATTTTTACGTTTCCGTTTCGATGGTTTGGATCAAATGGAAATCCGAAAACTAAAAGTCTCCTATACTTTCAATAAAAAAGTCAAATTCCATTTCGTTTTCAAGGAGCTGAAGGCCACTGCTGCTGTTCTCAATACCGATACGTTTTTGGATGTCTTGGAACAATTGGGCTTGTCGGTGCGTTATGAGGGTTCCGGTCCCTTGGAATTTGCTTTGGAGAACTTGTCTATTGAGGGTCAATTCAAATATAAGTTGCCCTTGATATTCGGTTCCATTAAGATTTATAAATTCCAAGCAACCGTGACTTTGGGTGGTGTACGCTCTAATATTGGCGGCATGTTGGGCAATGGCAAGATGAATTCCTTTATTAATGATCAAATTGAAGACATGATTCCTGCCTTCATCAATGGTAATCAGGCGGAAATTAGTGCCAGAATTGAGGAGAATTTCGTGCCACGCGTTAATGCCAAGTTGAAGGGCAAAAAGATTTGGTATTTGTTGGGCAAATTGGGTGGCTCAAATCATAAGTGTAATCCCACACCTGCTCCATGGTTGGCGATTGATGATCAACAGGCATAAGGAAATTATGTGATACATGGAAAGGAAATAAAGGTCATGGAAAAATTATTGTAAATGAAAAAATATTTCTTTATTGGTATTTGAAGCTAAAGGGTAATACAAGAAGGGAGGGTATATTTTATAATGATTTAAGTATTTACTAAGCCTGACGGAGTCAACTCAGGGTGATAACGGTTAGGTAACAGAGCGAAAAGTAAAGTCTACTCCTTGCCAGATCTCACCAATTTTGCTGATGGTCGCCTTATAGAACTCCAAAGATCGGAGATCTGAACAGGCTACCACTTTTATATGCCCTTGGTAAGTGCCTGCATCACTGCAACTGGATGAAAGGCCAGGGTTAGAGGGCATGATCTCGAGAAATAAGTTGGAGGCATCGCTCCAACAGCTTCCATCTAGAAGGAGCAATGGTGCCCTCCGAGTGACTTACGTCTATAATTTCCCAGGTAAGGCTCTCCTTACTCATCTCACTAAGAGGTTTAGAAGGTCTACTTTAGGTGGGGGCCATGGAGTGCGCGGACTTGCGAGCCCCCGAAGGCTTGATGGAGGTCCTTGTGTTGACCACTTTAGGCCGTTTGGACTGTCGGGGAATCATTTAGCTCAGGAGATTTCTGTCGTTTGGGGCCGGCCGTAATTGGAGAGGCGGGGAGACGAACGTTTTGGTGAGCTTTATTCCAAGCCAAACGTCCTTTTTCCCCCTCCGAAAGAACTGCGGGGTCTATTTGGCCATAATTCGCAAAACAAATATGCGCGTCCTATATGCCACTCAAGTTGTTGACACCCGAAATTGGTCATTTTGTTGGCTTTCGTGGTCGACTTGTGTGCCAATGTCTTTACGCCAACCAAGGAGTGCTTAGGCATATTCGCCGTGGCACCAGATTTGGAGGCGGATAATGGCGTGGCAACTAGGGGGAATGGTCGAGCCGCGGCACTAGGAGCTGATCCCACAACTGGGACCTTTTGTGCCAAGCAAGGTTTACCCGATTTTAGTGATACCATGGTTATTCATGCAAGCAGGGTGGGGGTCTTGTAGTGCGCGGACGTGCTTCGGACCCCAAAGGCTTCAAAGGGGTGCACTTTAGGTCGTTTGGAAGGTCGGGGAATCGTTTAGTTCAGCGGACCTCAGCCGCTGGGTGCTATCGTATCCAGAGAGGCGTTTTAGTGAGCTTTAGCCCAAGCTAAGCGTGGAGAGTCTATTGAGCTAATTTGGCCATAATTCGCAAAGCAGATCTGCGTTTCCTACATGCCAGTCAAGTTGTTGACACCCGAAATTGGTCATTTTGTTGTTGGCTTTCGTGGTCGACTTGTGTGGCAATGTCTTGACGCCAGCCAAGGAGTGCTTAGGCATATTCGCCGTTGCACCAGATTTGGAGGCGGATAATAGCGTGCCAACTAAGGGGGATGGTCGAGCGGCGGCACTAGGAGCTGATCCCGTGACTAGGAACTTTTGTGCCTAGCGAGGTTTACCCGATTTGAATGATACCGTGGTTATCTATGCAAGCAGGGAGGCCACGCTAGGGTTGACACCAGCCCTTATGGGAAAAGGTGCTTGGAGCCAGGCCGGGTACTAATCAAGAGTCTTGTCAGCAGAATCTACACTACCTACTCAACGGTAATGGGTAAGCAATGTACTTTGAGGCCTGCCAGGGTATTAATGGGTCGCTGGCAGTTGTAGCCCTAGCCTGGAGCCGTTCACACAGCATTTTTCAGATCGGTGCCACCGTGCATAAGCAACTAGGTCCAGAAAGCTGCAACTACCAGCTCAAGGCAAACAGAGTCAGGATAGAGTAGTCCAAAAGAAAAAGAGATAGTTGTGCCCAAGAACATGGGGAGAGGTCTGAATAACCCTTGCTGAGGCGGAAGCATTTATTGACTCGCCAGTCTAGATCCGTAGTGTTTAGTAGAAAACAGGGCCACCTCGAGCAGGATGTGACTATATCATGCACTAACGGTAGATAGGGTAGAGCCTCGGATCGCAATAAGAACTGTAATCGTTTATACCTACCCTGCGGAAGTCGCTTGGCCTCAGGATGAATAACAACCATACATGCATAATTGGCCATTACAACCCTTCAGTCAGTATTACGGCCTAGCTTCTCAACACCACTCATGTTGTGTGCGTTAATTTTACACTTGAGTGGCGGGACCTACAGTTTAACGTCGACTCCGAACGACAGATTTTGAGAAACTTTTTCATGGCAGGTTTATTTACTCTCAGAGTTTTTGCCCGAAATCTGCTGAGAGGAAGTCACCGAAGAAATATTTTTTCATATTTCATTTTGATGTCTGAACTGGGATTCGAACTCGGACCTTTCGTCTAATAAGCCAACACACTACCTACTAGACCACGGCGACTACATGAATAATAACCAAGCAGCTCATTTTCTCGCCAGACAAAATATTTTTTACATATGGGGATCGGCCTTATAGGAAGGAATTCTCGTTAGCTAAGGGTCACCTCGAGTCATTTTTCGAAAAGTTGCGATCCGAAAGAAAAGGAGGAAACCGTCTGTCACTTAATATGCCCCTGGCCAGATTAGAATACTGGGCATCATATTCTTTCAAAGAACACGGAACTGTCTCAATTTTTTTTTTATATTTCTCATAAGAGAATACCAGCCAAGCCCACTACCATTAGGTTTCCTTAGTTCCTAACCTTTTTCTTAAAAAAAAAAAAATTCCTTGTAAACTTCAGCTGTCACTTATAATTCTTTACTTGTTATTATATTTTTCCCTAAAAAAAAACCACGTCATTTACGCATAATTTATATTCCCTCTTAAGAAAACTAAGGGAAAAAATAACCACACAATTTGAAAAAAAAAAAAAGATTTCTATCTGCACGTTTCTATAATAAGAGTTTTTATGGTTATTAAGAGCTGATAAGAGGGCCCTCTTCAAAGTTATGGTTTTTGCATAAAAATCTTAACAAAAACAAGCTACTAACGTTTATTAAATCTTAATTGGCCAATCGGTTTTTAGGTGCTTAACTGTAGAGATAACATGCCACACCACACCACACTCTTAGGCCCCCTTAAGAAATCAGTAGCTAGCTAGCTAGCTGGCAATAGATAACGGTTCAGCTGTGGTCGGTCGGTCATATAAATCAAATAAAAATATTACGAACCGATTTCTAATGTTCAATTGAATTGAATCGTAAACCTATAAAAAGCTTAAATGCTTAGAGTAACGCAAACAGTTTTCTGAAAGCATTGCTGGTGACAAGTTAGTAGTAGTTCAGCGAAATTTTGTTAGAATGCGTTTTTTATTAGTTTTGGCTTTTGCCACCGTGGCCTTGGCCGGTACCGTCAGAATGAGTGACCGAATGGATGCCCATGTTTTGGATTTATTGGAAAACAATAGTGAAATCGAAGTGGCCGTTGACCATGAAGAAGGCACTGTGGAGAGTAAGTGAAAGAGACTAAGAACACCAAAAATTTTAAATTATTTTTAATTTCGATTTCTAGTTGCTCCACAATTCATTGTTTCCTGGAAAATACGTCATTTGATACGTCAATTACAGAAACAAATGCCTTGCGGCTCGCCTCAATACGGTATACCACCATTGGCTCCTTACGCGGTACGCGAGGCTGAATTCTCCTCTGATATGGGTGTAGTGAAGTGAGTACGGAAAATGAAATTTAAAAAAGTTTTTTTTTTTTTGTTTAAAAGCTTTTCTTGCTTTAAAGCTTTAATTTCACAGAAAAAGCTTTTATTGCTTTGGCAATTCTTTAATAAAAATTTAGAATTTTTTCCAATATATTTTGTCACCTTCGCCAAAGTTTTGCATGCCTTTGTTTAAGGCCTACAAAGCTTTCTTTTCTTTAGCTTATGCTAAAGAGCTTTATTTTGATTTTCGTTTTTTTATTTCTTCGTAATTTCTAGAACCTTCGACAAAGTTTACCGTTTGCTTGTTGAGGGTCTCGATGATTTCAAAATTAACAAATTCAAATTGAATATGATCAAATCCAAGGTGACATTTGACTTTTTATTCAAGAACATCAATATCTCTGCCGATAAATACGAAACCGACACCATTTTGGATCTTATGCAACAATTGGGTCTCTCTGTGCAATATGAAGGCGATGGCTCTTTGGAATTCGGTTTGAAGAATTTCCGCATTGCCGGTACAATACGTTACAAGATTCCCCTTTTGTGGGGTTCCATTAAAATCACTTCGTGCAAGACTAAAACCTCTTTGGAACAATGCACTTCGAATATTACCGGCATTTTGGGTGATGGTAACCTTAATAAAATGATTAATCGTCATGTTGAAAGCGGTGTCGTATCCGCTATCAATTCGAATACCCAACAGATATCCGACTTCATTGAAGATTATTTGGTACCCAAAGTTAATAAGATGTTGAAGGGTAATGATTTCTGGACAATAATCGATTTAATCTTCTCTAGTACTGAAGGAGAAAATGAAAATGATCCCATTGTTACCAAATGCATGCCACCAGCTGATCCATGGGCTTAAAAAACAAATGTGATGTTTTTACGAGATCAATAAATTTGTAAGGAATTAAGAAAAATAATGAAATTATTGTTTTATTGGTAAAGGGGGGGGGGGGGTCTATTTAGATGAAAATAGGCTCTTAAAACGAAGAATTAAATAAGTACCTAAAGTAGTTCTATTGCAATGAAATATAATTTTTAAGGACCAGTTGGTCAAAATATTCAAATATTATAATTCAAACTTGTTTGTAAATCTAGAAGTCTACTTTTAGGCTGTAGAACTCCCTTAAAACATATCTGTAGGACTTTGTAGTAAGAGTGGGTTGTTCTAATTGTATTTTTTTTTTAAATTTTGATTTTAAAAGTCTTTTTTAAAAATTGTGGCATACCTTTAGGCATTTTAATATATTTTCTAAAGCATACTTTAGGGCCTATATTATCTAATCTCAATGAAATTGATAAAAAAAAAAAATTAATCTAATCGAAGTTTGTTGCTGGCAATTTATAGATAATCGAACCCTGTTTGTTTTTACCAACTCCAACAGTTAGCTGTGGTTAGTCATTAAACAAGCAGCATGATAAACCTAAAATTTTTATTAATTTTGATACTATCATGGTCCGATTTAGCAGCTCTGCAACAATTGGACTCAAATACAACTAACCTGTTACCCGAAACACGCACAAAGTTTGATGATGATTTGCGTGAGATTGTGGAGTTTCTAAAATTACAAATGGTTTGTGGTTATCCGCCTTGGGGCGTGCCCCCGTTGAAGCCTTTTGAAATGGAATTTAAAGAATTTGAATGGCATAAGAACCATTGGTGGTAAATAGTTAACATAACATGAATTTTTTTCTACAGATTTAATTTGGTTCTGTTCTTCTTCTTTTAAGGCTCAAAGGCAATTTTAGTTCTTTCGAAATCAATGGCCTAAACGAGTTCGATGTTGTCGAATTGCATTGGAATAATATTTTGGCAAAAATTACTTTCGACTTCAAGTTTCCCTTCATAGAGTTTAATAGCCTGTACAAATTAAATGTTTACGCTCCTTTAAACCTGTATGGCAGTGGCATATTTCGTTTGCAGCTTTTCAATTTACGTTTCAAAGGCAATTTTAAATTGAAACCTTTGGCTAGCACAAACGGTTTGGCTTTACGGGATTTTAAAGTTCAAGTGAGTTTGGAATCATCACGCTCGAAAACTACAGGCATTATGTATAATCGTTGGTCTACCAAATTATTTAATGCTTGGCTGGAAGAGTTTATTGCATTGACTTTCGAAGAAGATGAGCCCATAAGTCGTGTAGTGGAAAGTTATACGGTGCCTGTGTTAAATAAAGCTTTAAAGAATATTTCTATGGTGGAATTGAGAGCCATAATAACAGGTATAGTTAATGATATCGTGCCCAAAGGACCAAAATGTGATTTTTAAGGGAAATTATTAAAGTAATCTAGAAGTTGACAAAGAGGTCTTTTAATAAATAAAAGTTATTGGTGAAAGTAGTAAAAGTGTGTAAAATAATTTGATTTTATTAAAGTTTAAAGGTCAAAGTTTTTTCATAGTTTAATGAGGATATTGCAAAAATTCAAAATTGAATGAATTTCCATCACCGCCTATATAAAGTTCAACTCAAGAAACAGGAAACGCCAAAGCATGAAGACATGCTGGTTTGGTGCGAGAGCAGTGGGCTTTCAATATTGATTTGTTTTCCTGCGATGGAACTCATTTCTCACTTGATGGTTACTTCAAAAAAAGCCCATCTGAGGCATATGGAGCTGGAGGAATCCCAAAGTGGTTTGGAAAAGTCATCGTTAACTATCTAGAAAAAATTTTTTTTAGTGCGTATTACGACCTAGCGGTGCGTTTTTTGAAAATAAATTATTAACGCCAATTCTGAACGCTATGTTCGATAGGTAACCAACTTTATGGGTCTGCAATTGAATGTTATAAACTGCACTGTATGTGGTTTCAACAAGACAGTACCACTAGCCACACAACATGGCCTAGTTAAGGCTTATTGCGTTAGAGAAAGAATTAAGTAATGTTGTGGGGACTCAATTGGCCACCATGTAATTTGACGCTTCTTTGCTGGGGCTAAGTCAAAGACGGTGTTTACGGGGATACTTTTCTTATGTTGGAAAATTTCGAAACTAACATACGTCAACTTATCTTCGAGATAAGAATCGATAGAGACGAAAATACAGTACATTTAGTACATTTATCATCTGGTATTACGTATATAAGAACTGGACCATGTATTGTAATGAAATAACTGAAATCATAGCTTTATGTTGTATTTAGGTGTACTTTTGAATTGAAATAAAGTATATCCAAATAAAAAGCTTAAACTAAATGTGAACTAAATTTTGGGAATTTTTATAAAAATTTTGGGAATTTATTTTTTTGGTTTTCTTTTTTTTAATTCAATTTCTTTTTGATTGTCTGGTATATATAGCGTATTTAAAATATATTTAATGATATTAACCTTAAACTCTTAAATTAAGAAATTAAGAGTTTTCCTTTAAGGGAATTTTTAACAAAATATTTGGGAATTAAATTGTAATTTCTTTATTTCATAAATTTTCATATAAAATAAATTTTAGTATAATAAAAATTATGATTTTCTATTCTCAAAACCTTTAATTCGGTATAAAGAATATTTTCAGGGAATTTTTTAAATAATTTTGGGAATTTATTTTTTCGATAATTGTTTTAATTATTTTCTTTTGATTGCCAGGGGTATGCATATATTATATTTAAAACACGTTTAAAGATATTAACTTTAAAAGGTAAAAGATTTTCTTTAGAGGAAATTTTAACAAAAATTTTGGGAATTAATTTTAAGGGTTTTTTTTAATTTCTCTCTTTCATAAATTTCCGTTAAATAAAAATTATGATTTTCTATTCTCAAAACCGAATTAAATTATAAAGAATATTTTCAGGGAATTTTTAAAATAATTTTGGGAATTTATTTTTTCGATAATTGTTTTAAAAGTTTTCTGTTTTTAATTGACAGATATATATATAGTGTATTTACAATAAAATGCTTTAAAGATATAAACCTTCAACTCTTATATTAAAAAATGAAAGGTTTTCTTTTAAGGAAATTTTAACACAATTTTTGTGTATTCATTTTTTAATTTCTTTGTTTCATAAATTTTCATATAATAAGAATAATGCTTTTCTATTTCCAAAACCGAATTAAAATATAAAAAATATTTTCAGGGAATTTTTAAAATGATTTTGGGAATTCTTGTTTTTTTGATTTACAATTTCAAACATATTTTTAATCTTTTTTTATTTCCTTTCGTTACAGGTATGTTTTCTGAAGGTTCTCTAAAACGATTTTTCTTGTAAGTTTTTATTGTGAATTTTCATTGTAATCGTAAGCAATCACAATATTTTTACTCTTTTTAAAAAACTACGATTGATTTTTATCATTTATTTTCCCGTCTAAATTTTCTAAACAAAAAATCTCTAAAAAACTCAAACTAACCATAAATCATAATTAAAACGTTTTAATCGGCTTAAAAGAGGCCCACTGCCTCATAAAAGTGTGTCTGTTTGTGTGTGTTATTGAAAACCATCACTACAAATCATTGGCACCGTTATCGGCCACAGCTATTGTCAACACTCTCGTAATCGTTTTAAGATTAAAGCATTCTCTGTTGTGTGTGTATGTGACAGTCAGCAGGATATCTTAATTTTAACACTCTACAAACCAAACAAATACCCGCTCTACTCTGCTCTGCTGTTACATTTTGAAAAAAACTGTGATTTCCATTCAATCAATATTTTATACGACAACTCTTTTGGAAAACCAGGAGTTGTTCTAATTCGTTTGTATGTTGCGAGCCCTTTTTTCTTCTTTTTTGGCACAGCAGGCCTTTCAGCGGGTGGTCTTCTAACTAAGCCGAAACAGATTTTTGTAACTGCTCTTTCTCTCTCTCTCTCTCTCTTACTCTGAGGCTTAACTATAAAACTCGTTGAAAACATTGGCAAAAATGTCTTCGGTGTGATATAAGAGAGTATGCAGTTAATTTTGTTGCATGTGTTTGTTTTGTGTCGTCTGGTGTTGCATTGTTATGCAGCATGCAACACTATTTAAATAATTTTGCGAAATCCCTTTTGTGTGATTTCGTAAGCAACAGATGTTTGCAGCATTTTAACGAAAATGTTGTTGTTTTTAATTATCGCAGGCCAAAGACAAACTTTAGGGATAGCAACTTCAGTCAGGTACAGTTTATTTTTTTAAGATTGTGGGTGTGCAGCTCTATTATATAACACTTATGATTAGAAAAACCTATCAAAGTTTCTTTCATTAGCTTTGTCGTCAGCCATTTAATATGCTAAAATAGGTGGACCATCCTCGTATCCAAAGCAGCCTTATGGCTAACTAGTCGTTCCGCCATTGTCCGAATGACTATGTATGTAGACTTTGCTTTAATGGTGTAATCAATCAATCCGCAGCATATAACGCGAGTGCCTGTACTCAATAGCTCCGTTGAAAACAAAGCGTCGACCAACATCTTGTATTTAATGTTGTGTGTAACTGTTGGGTTGGGTTAGTCCAGTTAGATGAGTAATCCACAAAGACTATCATTAAAGAAATATACATAATTCACCCACCTACGGATGTATATTCCGAACTATAATACAGTCCCGCCGCTCCAAAGCCCTTTTCTTCAGAACCATCCCGCCATTGTCCGAATGCCTTGTAGGCATAATATCACATGTGAGCATTAATTCGAAGAGACATGAATTTCGTCACGATGTTCCCTCTTGCTTAGGGATTGAAGATTATCTAAGCGCCTACCGTTCTATTTGTCACGGCACCTGTCAAGAAGACCTTGACGGTGCTGCAGGAATTGCTCAATGTCATTCTGCATAGCCTTATTAGCTTCGCAGGTATACCGATCAGACATTGCGTCAAAAACACGATCCCTTATGGGGCTATTGAAGGCGACAAAAACATGGTGTGTCTCGACTTGTTTTTCGTGGGTCTTTTCCAGGATTTGGCGTAGTGTGAAGATCTGGTCGATTGTGGACTTGCCAGGTTTGAAGCCGCGCTGATAGGGTCCAATCAGTGTTTTGACGAGTGGCTTCAGTCGTTCGCCTGTAAGAACCTTATATGCGATAGGGAGTAGGCTTATACCCCTTTAGTTGGCGCACATCGTAGGGCCTCCCTTTTTCAGGACAGGACAGAGGACACTGAGGTTCCAATCGTTGGGCATACTTTCCTCTAGCCATATTTTGTAAATAAGCTGGTGCATTCGCCCTACCAACTCATTACATCCGTTCTTAAACAATTCAGCGGGGAGGCCATCATGACCCGCCGCTTTATTGTTTTTAAGACGCGCAATCGCGAATTTTGTGCCCCTTCATGGCTAAGTGGCTCGTCGATCGGGTTCGGAACTTCATGTCCAAAGGCGGTATTGTTGTCGTCATCACCTTGTGGCAGAGTAGAGAAAGGTTTCCTCCACAACACCCCTTGCGAATCTGTTACCAGGTTTCCGTTCTCATCTTTGCAGGAAGACGCTGCGGGCTTAAAACCTTCTGTAAGATGCTTTGGATAGAATTTTCGAGCGTCATTCCTACATCTATACATTTCCTGCTCCCTCTTCTTGCGTCTGAAAAGGCGGCTCCCATCCCTTCTCCTCTCTCTACAGTTCTCGACAATGGCTCGCGTAGCGGCTGCCTGCAACGTTCTCTTGTATGCGGCGTTTTTCGCTGCAGCTCTGGACTGGAAGCCAACAGCAAAACCACGCCAAGAAACAGCCATCGCAAGCAACTGTATGATGCAGCACAAGCAATAAACACTAGGCCATACAACAGCGACGAGTGCACCCTTCACACAATTCCCAGACGCCAAAGCGCGCACTGACAAGAGAACTCAAACATACATACATACATATATGAGTGATCATTACAACCCTGCAGTCAAGATTGCAACCAAGCGTCTCATACCACTTATGTTGTGTATCTTAATTGCATACATGAGGGACGAGACCTACAACTCCGAATGATAGATTTTTGTTGAGAAACTTTTCATGGCAATTTTCTATTTACTCTCCAGAATTTTTGCCAGAAATCTGTTGAAAGGAAACCGGTGAAGAAATATTTCGTTCATATTTGCGTTTTGTACGTCGTGGTTGTACGTCAAATAAGCCAACACACTAGTTACTAGACTACAACGACTTCCAAATAGCAGAGTTCTTAAAAACTACACACCAACTTTTACAACGAAAATATCGCCTGGAACAGAAGCCCCAATCGATGGACGTGGAGGGCCATACTAACGCTGACCTATTGTTCTTCTCCTCCTGAAAATTTCTTTGGCGAAAACTCCCAGCCCCGATTGTTTTCTAAAGCCCTAATAAAATCCCACACCTAATTCCATACTTGTTTTAATTGACGGCCATTTCAGCCGAATGTCCTAATGACACCTCTCGTTCCTTTTTTCATTTTCAGTTTAATTTTTTTGCGTGTATTTTCATAAGAAAATTGTCTCCTTTAAATATTGTCATGTCAAGTCATGTTGAGCAAACATCGAATGTTTCTGCGATTGATTAGAATTACCACAAGAAGCTAATTACAGTCGTTAAATATTTATGTATGTGGCATAAACACTACACTCTCATATATGTACATTTCTAACTCACGTTGCATATGAAATGAGCAGAGCAATTCAGTTTTTTTTCCTTCATTTAAGACACATGCAAAATTGAGGTTAAATAAACCGGGTCACAGCGAATATATTTTCAACAGGAAAAAAAAAACGGATTTTCTTTCGTAAGAAAATTGAAAATTAAACAGGCCAAGAAAATTCAAACAGAGAGATTTTTCTTGTCAAGATGTTCGTTCTTCTCTTTTCTTTTGAATATTTTAAACAAATATTGGTTCGAATGAAGCATTACCACGGAGGGGAGGGGTTTGTTTTCTTTTAAGAAAATTTATGTTGACTTTTATGTGGACGATTTTGTGATATGAAAATGTAAAGAAAATTCTTGAAAATGCAAAGACTTTTTTGCAATGAAAAGAATTTTTAAGGATTATTGGATGTCCGTCTGATAAATATTGAAAAAAAAAAAAATTCAAAAATCTCTTTAAAATTAATGAACTGTAACCAGTTGGCATGTCTTTTTCAAATAAAAACAAACATGAGTATGGGATTTCAATTGGCTTTTGAAAATTGACACTAATGGCTCATAAAAAATTTGAATTCATATTCAAATGCAATTGAATTCATTTTATATTGCCAACGTGTATACACAGCGATACAAAAGGACTGTTTAAGCACACAACATGTCTTTGAATGGCCATTGTGTGGTTTAGTTCAAAGACAAAAACAAAGAGAGAGAGAGAGGGAGAGAGTGAGAGAGAAAGTTGGCAAGCAAAGAATGGTCCTTCTTGATGGTACGCTACTTTATAACGTACTAGCTGTACCCTGCGCGCTTTGCTGCACTACAAACTAAAATAAATTTGAAGGAAAGACATTAGACAAATATCCAATTAAGTTTGAATCATTTTATTGATTTTGTTTCCCATTGTCCAGATGATTCAGACGAACGGGCCTGAGTAGTACGCATTCGATCAAGTGATTAATTGTTCAAGTGATTCATGCGAACGGATCTGTGCGGCATGTACTCGAAGATTTTTCAGTCTCAATGCTGATTCTGAGGCTAGTAATGCTCTTTTCTTTTCTTTTCAACACAGGATCAAATGCACAGTTTACGATTTAATTAATTTCGAAGAATTTTCAGTGGCGCCACCTGTCGGAAATTGGTTATACCAACTTAGAAACCTTCGTCGGCTCATGCGCAACAACTTTGCTAAAGATTAAATGCATAGTTTACGATTCCATAAAGTACATTCATTTTTATATATATAGATAATTTAAACTTGAAAAAAAAAAAAAAAAAATAAATGAAACAAAAGTCTACGAATTTAATTTTGGTTATATTTTTTCTTATTTGGTGAATTTTTTCACAAATGTTGGTTACAAAATTTTTTTCTTTCCCTTCTATCTCTCCCCCCGCGTCGTTCTTTACACTTTATTTTCTTTGGTTTTATACATCAAGAATCACAGATAGCATACTTGTAGGGGTAACTACTATGCGTATCTTATATATAAAAATGAATGTGTGTTTGATTGTATGTTTGTATGTTTGAAGTTTATAGACGATTAAACGGCTGAACCGATTTTCTTGAAATTTTCACAGTATCTTCCTGTATGTCTGGAAGGAGTTATAGGCTACTTTTTATGTTGATATTCCAAATGAGCGAGGGGCCATGCCCACGTATGCTACATACTACATACTTAATATTTAATTGCATTTGAAATATATTACTCATACGCATATTACTTAATTCCCTCAGTGCTGCGCTAAAGTCTTGAGAACTGGCTGTCTGTTAATTCGAAATCCAATAGAAGCACTTCAAAAATTAAAAAAAAAAAAAGAAATTAAAAACCTTCTCAGTAATGAGAGGAGACATAAAAAAGTCTGGAGAAGCTCCTGCAGTTGAACTTCTAAGCATATGTACATACATAATTGGTCATTACAACTTTTCAGTCAGGAGTACGACCTAGCTTCTCACACCACTTATGTTGTGTGTGTTAATTTTATACATGAGTGGCGGGACTTACAGTTTAAAGTCGACTCCGAACAACAGATTTTTAAGAAGCCCTTCATGGCAGTTTTTTATTTACACTCGGAGTTTTTGCCACAAAGCCGCCTAGACGCCGTAGCCTAAGAAGCATTCCTACATATTGCGTTTTATTGGAGATGTTCGCCCTGGGGTTTGAACCACGGCCTCACGTTTAATAAGCCAAAACACTACCTATTAGACTATGGCGACTTTCTCGACTACTTTCCTCTGTAAAGCATATCTTTTTAGTCCCTTTGGTTTTTTAATGAACCCGTCATCCTACTTTTTGCTTCAATTTCATTCTACCTAAGCAAGTTCTAGAATGCTAAAGTTACCATCTAACACCGTATAGAAATAACACTCTGTATGAATATACACATTGCCACATTGTTTGTTTGTAGTGGTGAGTATCTTTAGTTATTGCATCCTACTCTTTCTCAATAGGCAGTGCTGGCCAAACAGAGGTTAGGTTAGCTCCTAATTGAATTATTTGGAGGAAATTGTTACAAATTTATAAACCACGGTAAACATTTCTTGCCTTCCCCTCATTTCGAAGCTGGACTACTCGGCTTTATAAAGGGTGGGACATTAAAAAGTATAAATTTAAAATAAAAACGGTTTAAGATTTTGGGAAATGTATCTTATTGTTGTGAAGTACAATTGTTCCTCTTAGAAATGGAATCTGATTTCATTCGTATGGCTGTTACGACTGGCCTCACAGTACCTCATTCGATCGGACCGACTTTCGTGCACTTCTTCGAGTATATAAGGGCGTATCTCGGCATTAGCATCACGAATGTTGGCCTACAAATGCTCAATTGTCTCTGGGTCGTCGGCATAACACTTTTCTTTAACCGTGCCCTATAGAAAATAGTCCAACGGTGTCAAATCGCAGCTTATTGGCGGTCAATTGACATCACCATTTCGGCTATTCAACAGCAATCAAACGTTTGACGCAATAAATCGATTGTGACATGAGATGTGTGTATTGTCTTGGTATAGTTCCACTCCTTTATGGATTAATAAGATTTCTTATAGTTAGTAACATACGATACTAACTTCTTGCCGAATATGGGGCAAAGCCTTATCGAATCTTATCACAAATGCTCTACAAAAGTTGCAATGCAGACGATGTTGCTATTTCCTCACGTGGTAAACATATAATAGTCGGCCTGTGTTATTGATTTAAAGGTATTATTCACACTCTTTTTTTTTTTTTTCTTTCAATTGAAATCGAAATACTTGTCCTTTTAACACACACAGAAAATAGCAAACGCCACAGGATATTTAGAAAAAAAAAATGAAAAACGAAACAAGGTGTTGTTTGTCTCTTCTTCATCTTTTCCTTTCTATTATCATCTACATTATGAGACATAAATTGCAAATGAAATGAGCCAAAACGAATCCTTTTTTCTTTTAAAAGAGCGTCCTGTGCGTGTCTGTCTAATAATTCATAACATTTCCTCACATTGCACAAGACTGTGCAAAATTCCTAAACCGTACAAATGAAATGAAACAACTGGGCTGTACTAAAGACTAGATCTGTTAGGCAGTCAGTCAGTCAGTTTGTTTGTCTGATGGCCATTTGGTTAACTCACAGAAAAAAATTCTCAGGTCTTTATTGTTTCATAATTTACGAGTTACCTTATTATTGTCCTTGAGTGCTGAGTGTTCCAACACATTATTAAGATGTTCATGAGGTCCTTAAAATATGTTTGAAATTAATTTTCAACATTATTTCGGCATAATGATATTGGCTGTCAAACCGAAATGAGATAGTATAAGTAGTTAAAGCCCGTTGTGCTTCGCTGCTGCCATTCAAAAAATGTCAAAAGTGCAGTCTTACACATGTCAACGCAAATCTCTCGTGAGGTATATATACACATATATATTATTTGGCCCTGGATTCCTTGTCAGCTTAACGGAGTTATCATCCATTGATGTCAAGAATATAGCTTGGTTTCAGTTTCAGGCTACTTTTCCAGCGTAGGATACTCGTACTTTTAATGTGCAGCCCTACTGCTGACCAAATTTTCCTCTAGTATGGTGGAATACGGTCAGTATAGGGACTGAATTTACCTGTTACCGTTAAGCTTTGATAACCAAAGCTATCACTTCGACCTAACCTAACCTAACCTAATACGGTGTTCAGATATGCACCTTTATTGCGTAAATCGCAATAAACGCCAAATTATTGTGCAATAAATACGCAATTTGTTATAATATTGAGTTAAACTTAAAATACAGCACTGTCATAAGTATGTTCAGTGCGTGTATTACAATTATACGAACACTTTATGTTGATATTAGACAACTCAAATGTCAACAACGACAAACAAAAAAACAACAAAAAATAAAAATAATGTTGCTGAAACAATCAGCTGTTTTGTTTACCAGCTGTCAAATGAATATTGAATAAGCAGCTGAACTGCGTATATGGTTATGTCTGAACACTTAAAATATTGTACTCAATAAACTGAATTTTCACTCAATAAAAGTGCATATCTAACAATAGTATTACTCTCACAGACAATTTCTTTGTTATTAAATATTATTAACAAAAATTGATAAGTATTTTGATATCATACGACTGGTTAAGTTTTTATTTTTCAAAATTAAAATCATAACAATTCTTGGAAAACAATATTTTGATTTAATTTTCTTTAATGTTTGCAAATTTCATAAAATCCTATCTACTTAATCCATTCATAAGACTTCCATTATTTTTTTTTTATGTAAAACAAATTCTTAGTTCTCCAAAGGGTTTATAACCCTTTGCCAACACCTTTCATATCCTCTGCTTGAAATCATATTCACAACTGTTTCTCTATCATCCTGGAATGAAATCCTTAATAATGATTGATTAACCTTTGACATTCTGTCAATCATAACATTGGCAAGAGGCAAAAAGAGCAAGTCTTTCTGTATTTACATGAGTGGTTCAATATTTTTTTTATGGATGAACCACACAAACCACCTTTGACAGACAACCAGCATAATGTGTTCTGGTTTTCTCTTCATGCATTCATTATTAATGTATGGTTTTTGCCATTTTAAACAATTCTTAGTCTATTGATTGATTATCTCTATTTTTTTCTGGTGATGCTTAAAGGTAACAGTTTTAAATATTCTGATTTGTGGTGGTGAATTTTTAATGCTTTTGCTAAGGCTTAATGGTTTCTCTTTGCTGTGTGTAAAGATTTTAAATTAGATTTTAAATATTTAATATGAAAATTATGTAAATAGAAATACTTTCACATCAATCACATCATCAATCATGAGGAGATAATCATACAAAAAAAACTCGCTATCAAGAAGTTTTTATTTCCTTTTCTAAAATAAAAGAAACTTCTCGAAATGATAAGGAAATTTTCACAATGTAAAAGACCCTATGGATCTAATACAAGTTTTCGCTAACGAAAGTCTTTTTATTGTTACATTTTTCAGCTTTTTAAGAAGAATACTTGCAGTAGATTCAAGGAGCACAAAACAATTCTTTACTTTTACGTATTTTTATTCCTTTATTGAGTTAAACTTAACAATAGATTTTAATTAATAACACCAAGGATTAAACTTCACAGTGTATAATACAACACTGTATATTCGTCACAGTTTTTCTTTTATTCACCGGCAATATTACATTTTGCACTATTTATTGGCAATTTCTAGAACCTTACTGTTGATTTGTTATTGTAATTTTTTTCGTGTCGTTTCTGTGTTGTTTTGTTATTGTTTTATTTTCGTTATTTTCCTATCCTCTCTATAATGTTTACAACATAGAGTCAAACCCATGATGTCAACTCAACGAGGTATCAGCGACTTCTTTTAACTAGCACACTTCCACACTAATTTTAAGTCAACTTCATAGGAGCTACATATGTAAGTACTCGGATAGCTTTTTGACTGTGAGATAGTGTTGTAGTTTCCTGCCCTCTTTGCTGTATTTTCAAGTTAATTGTGTACACCTTTAATTGGCATGGTTTTCCGCTAGTTTCCCCATAAATATTTTATTCTATGCCCTAGCTAACCCTCGCTTAATATATTTATTACGGAAGGCTTTCTTAAAGAAGTATTTCGCCTCCAATTTGCTACATCTATTTCCTATTTTTCGAACTAGTTCGAAAGCATTGCAAGAAGGGAGCTGTTAACTACTCAATCCATCATCAGGCTACGATATCCTCCAAGGAATCTCGTATTCTAACTGTCTACCAATATCCTAAACATAGCAGCCATGGTTTTGAAGTGTTGAACGAAAATATCTTCTTTAGAAGCTGCTCTAATTGCATCTACTTTATCTGAAACAGCCCCTAATTCCATAGAAACTAAAATACGCCATTAGTTTATGTACAGAAAACATGCGTTTCCTTGTTCCCATTGCCATAAAAGTGAGCAATTTACGCAATTTCCTAGATTTTCTACTTGACTGAGTAAATGCATCTTAATTTTGGGAAATACTACGTTTTTTTTTGCCTTTCACTAAACAAAAGAGGATCATCATATGTAAGTTTGTACGCCTTTTTTTTTTGTCTTTTGCAAAATGATTAAAGAAAGGGTAACAAACAACAGGTAAATTACGTTTCAATTTAAAGCCTTTCTACGTTCTCATTTCGATTATGTGCGCTCTGTTTAGTAAAAGAAAAAATATTTTTTTTGGGTACAGTTTTCCAAGATAAAGAAAGAAAGAAAAAACAACAACAAACGTTGTTCTTTTCAATGTTCTTTGCTTTTTTCAATTTTCATTTGAGTAAATGCGTCAATTCGTTTTAAAGCATGAAGTGGCATAAAGCCTTGACAGCTAAAGGATAATGAAATTGTATCAATTACTCTCTTCTTTAACTAAATATTCACTCGCGAGTTATTTCCAATTGAATGATTTTAAACGAAATTTTAAAATTAGAGTGAAGGTACTGAAGGTACTTTAACGGTAGGAGTTTCTGGAAGCTCAGAAGCCATTGACAGGCTAGGTTTGTATATCCAAAAATGGATTTCAAATCATTCATAGCATCACCATAGCATAAGACTCCTTATGTGTCCTTCCTGTGATTAGGAAATCTGTTCTCTTTAAATTGGCCAATTTACACGACTTTGTATAGTGTATGTTGTATTGAATACACTTGATTGTTTGTGAACGTTCAATGCTATTCTGTATTTCGTATTCCTTTTTAAAAACATATGAAATTTGATAGCATGAAACCAATACAACTTTTAAAAACATATGAAAAAAATGTGTTTAAATGTATCGGATTTTTAGATGAAAATTATCAACAACAAGCATACACTGTTGTAAAGGGTCCGCCAAATATCTTTTCTTTTTTTTTTTTTTGAAAATGCTGTAAAAAAAACTACTGAATATTTTCTTAAATTTCTTTTTTTATTTGAAAGTACAATCGGCATCTTCTGTAGGCTACTCGTGTAGGCTACTGCATGGCCAGCCGAGGCAGCCATTTGAATGAAATTATTTTCCATTATTAACCGGAAGGATTGTACTTTCAAATAAAAAAAGAAATTTGAGAAAATATTCAGTAGTTTTTTTTTACAGCATTTTCAAAAAAAAAAAAAAAAGTTATTTGGCGGACCCTATATATTCGTCCAACAATACACTCAATACACCGATACAATGGCTTGTGTGAATTGACCAAATATTATTTCACTACAAAACAAAAACATTTCGAAAATTTCTTCTGCCAATCGCTTCTTCTATTTTTTTCTTTCTTTCCCTGTCACTCTTTTACTCTCTCTTTCGTTCTCTCTCTCTCTCTCTCTCTCCCTCTTTCAATCTTTCTTCCTAGCAGTCCTTGCTTTAATTGTAAGTCTTCCTTCCATTGTTATCTTCATGTAATCGGTCATGTTAACATATTAATGTTTCTCTACTGGAAACCACAAATAAAAAATTACTCTCCGGCGTATCAGAAATTTTGATTTATCGTGTAATTTTTCATTAATTTTTGTGAATTGAATGGGAAAAAGGGTTTATTTTAGTCGTAACTTAAATGGCGTTTCAAACTTTTATTGGCGAAATTAAAAATTTTATTTTTAATTTGAACCCAAAATATTTCACGCCAATTAAATTGAAAATAAAGGATTTATGACATCGCAGAAAATATGAAAGGCATTAATTAGCCACGCTTTTAATGATATTTATAACCATGAAAATTGATTTTTTTTTAACAAAATGTAGTAGGATTTTCAATTACAAATTTGCTTTCAAGAGATGGCTAGATTGTGGCTGTGCCATTCAGAGTAATAGTGTCAGGGTCACCCGGATCAAATGCATGGGCAGTAAATTAGAGAAATAAAAAAAAGTGAAATATTGTTGTTTCCGAAAAGAAGGATAACAATTACATTAGAAGATCGTGGTATGATCCATTCGTGAACTTGTGATAAGGAAGTCGCACTTCCGTAATCAGGAAGATTACCAAACAAATAAAAAATCCGAAGAATAATGCAAACAAGATCGTTGCGAAGCTATATTCGCATAAAATTACATCAGGGTAGTGCAACGATTTGTACATGTATATACATAAAAACATACATAATTGGTCATTCCAACCCTTTAGTCAGGATTACAACCTATATTCTCACATCACCCATGTTGACTGTGCTAATTTTATACGTGAGAGGCGGGACCTACAGTTTAAAGTCGACTCCGAGCGCCAGATTTTTGAGAAATTGTTCATGCCGGTTTATTTACTCTCGGAGTTTTTGCCAGACATCTGATGAGAGGAAGTCGCCGAAGAAATTTATTTTCATATGTTGTTTTGACCGTGGCCTTACATCTAATAAGCTAACACACTACCTTCTAGACTACGGCGACTTCGATTCGCACATGTAATGTAATAAAAATGGAGTCTGACCAATCACAGAATTAGTTGGTCAAAGAATCAGACCTGCTTCTACTATAGGAGAATCAACAAGGCCGCTCTACTAATAGCGAAGCATTTAAAAATTTTTAAATGGTCGGGGCCCTTTTAGTAGTTCGTCATCCCTTGTTGAAGCTTAAAAATGGATTGGGTTCACGGAAGTGGCATGTCGAAGTAATTTGTTCCTTTGTGGCTAGATTGGTGAGTCGTTTCAGTGCTACCATGAACGTACAATATATTTATTCTTACTCCTTATAAGTCTACTGAATTTGAGCACTTTGCAAAGCAGAGATCAGCAATGAATATTCAAAAAGGTGAGTAGATTCGAATGATACTCATAATTTCTGATACTTATAAGCATTCATACTTATTTTAATATCATACTCATACTACTCATATTCACAGTTTGAAGTACTCATCATACTCATACTTAACAATACGTATGATGTTGTTGATTTCAACCCCCCACGACTCAACATTTTACAAGAATCACAAACTAAGTATAATTAGCGTACGTAAATGCAACAACAACTAAGACTGTAAATTTTGATGATTGATTCGAATCACTCGAATCATTTATGAGTATTATAAATATTTTTTCTTAAGTTTATAAATCTGAATAAGTAGGCGTACGAATCAAACATATTTCGAATGAGGTATGAGTTTGAAGTCAACGCTGTACTCATACTCATTGCAACCTGTACTTATAAATCAATGTTGTAGTGAGTATGAATGAATCAGAGTAGTTGAATTTCAATACTGTTGACTCACTCATACTCAAAATTTCGTGAATACTTATGAGTAGCGAAAAAAACAATTCATTGCTGATCTCTGTTGCAAAGGCTACCCTGGAAATTATGCAAAAATTTCCAACGCGCTGTGCATGTCATCAAAACAGATTTGCTTCATTGTTGGAGACAAATATCTTTCTGCCAAACCATTTTCTGAGGTTTGAAAACAAGTAACAGACTTTCGGGGCTAAATATACAGCTAAAGGAACAATTCGTAGCCTTATTCGTGTATCGGAAATCGTTTTTATTTTCCATATTCTTCTCAAATCACGCAAAGGTCTGCCGTAAATGGCTGTCAAACACTAGCTAAGTGAGGCAGCTCTTTGAAGTTTTGAAAAATGCTTCGTGATAGCATTCTGTTGACAGGACCACTGTTGCACTTTCACTTAATCGGGAAATAATAATTTTTGAAAATGATTTTGTAAACATAGTATTCAAACAGTTTGTGATTTGTGATGTGACGATTAAGATTCCTTTGATATTTTTTATCAAGAATTTCGAATATTTTTCATAATCCCACACAATCAATTTGCCTATCACAACAACGATAACATCCTAACGCCGCCCCTCTAAATTTCTCTAAAATTTCTTTTCCTTTCGTTATCGCTGTAACATCAATGTGCAGCGACTTTTATTTGTTTAAACAAAACAAATCAAAAAAAGAAATTTGAATTTGAATTTGAAAAGAAACAAGGAAAAAATGGCATTTTTAGTACGGGTAACTGAAACCATAATACAGGCAAACCAAACAAAAATAAACAAATCAAGATACAACAACAACAATAATAATAAAAACAAAAACAAAGTAACACATGCCAGCAGCTAATTAAATATACTTGGAAACACAAAACCCATAAGATGCCCTCATCATAATGCCTTTCAGAGGTCATTGAGAAACGAAGGGTTTTTGAAATGACACGACAGAAGAAAGGGTTGTTGCCTCTAGATTGCCTCTCTTAAGTATTGTTTTTGTAAATTTTATTTTGGAAACATTTTTCAAGCATTTTGAGAAAGGAAAACATGGAAAATATTTTAATCCCTTCAAACAAAGGTGAAAACATTTTGTAGGCAAATTTTCCCTTTCCTCTGGAATAGTGTTTGGATTTGTATTAAGAGCAATAAAAATGATAACTAATTGGAGATAAGCGCATGGGATTTAGTCTTAAGCCAAGTCTTAAGGTAGGCAATACAAAGATGTCTAGACTGATACTGATAAACACGGGAAAGAGATCCGAATAGCAATGTCTACACACATAAACAAATTGAATTAGACTCTCATACTTACAGTGCGCGGAAATTCTTTCGAGACGCCAACATATCCTGATTAAATAAGGAGTCCTGCTCCACCGCTAGACTCACGTTGCCCTTGACGGAATGAAGGCGTACCTACCAGTTACTTGGACTTGGTCGTGGCCTTATCTCAATCACAGTGGCCATGCTTACACGCCATTGTGTTTTATGAGTAGAGACGCGGTAAGGATGCGGTTCCCATTCAACGACTTCTACCATGGGTGTAGATGCGCTGAGGAAGAGGATCCTCTTCCCTGGTTTTGGTAGAACTTGGTCAGTACAGAGACTGCGTTCATCTGTGGCGTCACAACTGGCCGTTATGCGTGCTCAAGTGATCTTTTTGATATCAGAGCTACCACTCCAACCGAAACCAAAACCTAACCTCATACTTAGCAACTCATAGATACGTACATAATTGGTCAGTACAACGCTTCAGTCAGGATTACAACCAAGCCTCTCATACCACCTATGTTGTGTGTGGCGGGATCTAAAATTTAAAGTCGATTTCAAATGACAGATTTTTTGAGCGACTCATTCATGGCAATTTTCTATTTACTCTCTCAGAGTTGTTGGCAGAAATCTGCTGAGAGGAAGTCGCCGAATAAATATGTTTCATAAGTCTGAGCTGGAGTTTTAACCGTGGTCTCACATCTCAGTACCTACTTATCTACGGAGACTTTAACTCAACACTACATGCCAACTCACTCTTATCAATTCTTCTTTCTTTTGCCTTCATAATCCTGGAAAATTTGTTCGAATGGTGATTTGATCTCCCACGCGACTTCTAAAGGGCATTATCTCGCTAATTTAGCTAACAAACGGTTACGATACAATAACTAAGAGCATTTCAAAATTTTTAAATTTCTCAAGAACCCCTCGTACCTTTGCTGCTACCTGATGTATTAATATTCCAAAAATGTTGTGTGCCACACATGAGATTCTCCCAGAAAAAAGACTTCTTACTATTCCCAATAGAAGGTGAATGAACATGTGAGTATTGTGAGGTTATGTAGTGTGTTCGGTCATTCTTATCTTTGAGTTGAAAATCATGTCACTGTGTTAAAACACTCTTTAAAACTAACGTGAGTAAGAGAAACTTTTTCTCCTTATTGCTTCTGCTTCTCCTTCTTCTTCGTTTTTATTAATATTGCTTTTGTTAAAATAAACGTTTAGTGTTTGCTATAGATTCCTAATGATACTTATGGGGATACCATCCCCCTTCCTCTCTACCGTTTCCCACTCTTATAACATAGTGATAGAAAAATAAGAGATTTTAAGATTCTGTTTCCATTACTTATACTGGCAACTACGTTGCTAGCAGTTATGGAGCGAGGAAACTCACTAAAGGAAGTCAATTTGAAAACGAGCAGCACACAAGAGCAGTGTATTACTAGTTTTATGGAAATTTCTTAGAGAAACGTAAGCAACACCTGTGTTCCCGTAAGGACTTGTCTTCTTTACTTTAATGTTTCATAAATTGAATGAAAGAAAATGTACGCTCAGGTCTCAATTGTTGAGTAAGGCAATGAACTTTTATTTTTATTGTTATGTATTATTATTATGAAGAGATTTTAAGAATGACATAAACTAATAAGAAACAGTTATACTGCACTGGTGCAGGTCGACTTTGATGTGGGCACTACAGTTAATCTACGATATCTACAGCAGTTGTTGCTTAGGCTTGCATTCGAGGAATTGTTCTACAATTTCTATGGCAGTTACTGCTTAGGCTTATATCCAAGCAATCTGAAATAGTCTAGAGTTATTGTGTAAAAATCATCTGCAACTTCAGTCTAATGTATCTCAGGCTAGAGAGTCTCCTATCATGAGCGAGATGACAGAAACAGTAGTCGACAGTTTTATTGAAATAGACGAATAATCTGCAACTAAAGAAGTGCGGGTCATTACATTATCCCCTGATATTCAACCTTAAAGTCATATTTTTTCCCTTCTCTTTCACAAGATCTGATATTGACTATTCGACACCAGCTAATAAAATATCAAGAAAGTTCCGAACACGGTTTAGATTGTACTACGGATCTCTCAAAGACTTTCGAAGAACTATTCTCAATAAGGAGGAACGCATTTTACCAATGAGTTTAAATGCACAGCTTAGAAGTGAATGAGTCTGAGAATGTCTTAGAGATGTCGGCAAGTATAGACCATTCGATACAACCGTCAATCAGAATATTCCAGTAACTGTTAGGCGTAAATATTAAGACTTTTAGATAGTTATGCACCTGCAATAGCGCTAAGGCCTCAAATGATGACCTTTAAAGCGGCAGAGTGATATTCCAGAACATATGAAGTCGCCGTAGTCTAGTAGGTAGTGTGTTGGTTTATTACACGAGGCCACGGTTCTAAATAAAATTGCTTTGAAAAGTTTCTCAAAAAAAACTGTCCTTCGGAGTGAACTTTAAACTGTAGGTGCCCCGCCCCTCGTATTTAAAAATAAACATTCACAACATAAGTGGTGTGAGAAACTAGGTCGTTTCTCATAAAAATACAATTTATTTTTTTATTTTTTAATAAAAAAAAAGTACTTTTTTACATACTTTTTTAAATAAAAGAAGCACTTCTTTAAACGCTTTTTAAATAAAAAAAGTACTTTTTTAAATAAAAGAAGTACTTCTTTAAACGCTTTTTAAATAAAAAAATGTTTTTTTTTTAATACTTTTTTGATACAAAAGAGTACATTTTTTATTAAAAAAAATTTAAATAAAAAAGTACTTTTATAAAAACATAAAAAAGAAATAGTTTTTAAATACGTTTTTAGATAAAAAAAGTACTTTTTAAAATACTTTTTTAAATAAACGAAATACTTCTTTAAACGCTTTTTTAAATAAAAAAATAGTACTTTTATAAATACTTTTTTGGTACAAAAGCGTATACTTTTTTATTAAAAAAAAGTTTAAATAAAAAAGTACTTTTATAAATACTTTTTAAAAAAAGAAGTTCTTTTTTAAAAACTCTTTTAGATAAAAAGTACTTTTTTAAATATTTTTTAAATAAAAAAGTACTTTTTTAAATAAAAAAAAATTACTTTTTTAAATACTTTTTTGAATAAAAAAATATTTTTTTTACTAACTTTTTTTACATAAAACAAGAAAAAAATATCGAACAACTGTTTTAAAATAAAATTTTTAGTTTTCCTTTTTCTTACAAGAAAATCTGTCAAATCATTGTGTAAAACATGATATAAATTTTCTTAAAACAAATTTTGTTTTTGTTTCCGCAACAGTTCCTTAATACAGCAGCTGCCTGCCTGGTCGTGTAAATTTTAACACCAAAAGTGTAACAGCTTAGCTGATCATCTTCCTCTTAGCTAATGATTGTAAAACGAAAAATGAAAAATAAAAGTTGATCGTAAAACTTGTCAATTAAAATTAAGATGAACGTAAAAAAACTGACATGTTTTCATCCTTTGCAAAGGATTTGTTTTCCTTTTTGTTTGTGTTTTTTTTCGGTTTGAACAACACAAAACTGATTTGCATTTTTAATCTCATAAGTTCGGCAATGATCATGTAGTTTCCTTTCAAGGACATGAATGAGCATCATCATCGTCATAATTTTATGCGCTTTACATGAGGCGGGCAATTATTTTTTTTTGTTTATGTTTTGGTACATCGAGGATTATGGGGGAAAGAAACGTAACATAATTCTGAGATGATTTTCAGGATTTATTGTGTCTCTTGTGTTGTTTTAATGGTGGTAGTGGTGGTGTTACGGATGTTCGATTATGATGGAATGTCAGTCATGGTTGAGTAATTGAAATAGAAGGGAAGGAAGAAATGCTCGTGTAATATTTTTTTTTTTTGTTAAAGGGGCCCTTAAAGAGATTTTAATTTCGAAAAATTTTTTTTTTATTTTCCTTTAAAATGTTAAAAAAAAAATCCTTAAAAAAAGTATTCACGCGTTATTCCTTTAGGGAGCAGAAACAAATCAAAATAAATTCCTTGCTTTTCATTTTCTTTCATATAAAAGCCGAACACACAACCGCTTCCTTAGCAAATAGCCCTGAGATCTTTATATGACATCCTTTTTGTTCCCTCTGGATACCTTAGAAAAACTATACTTTTGAGTTTGCCAAAGTGAAAGTGAAATTAAAATAAGAAAATCTGAATGAAAGACAAGAAAATCTTAATCAAACAAAAATTAGTTTCCTTTGAAACTCACACTCTCCTTTCTCTCCACTAACAAACAAAAAAAGAGTCCTTTTTCTCTGCATTTTCACTCTAAAAATTAAAAACAAAAAAAACCGTTTTGTCTTCTATACCCTCATGGCTAACAGCTTTGTTTGAAGTTTTGTAAAAAGAAAAAAAAAGGGAGGAAAAAAAGGACATTTCCAATGTAGGTGACAGCATATAAAAGGACGAAAAAAAGGACATGAAAAAAACACGACATTTTTTAATGGAAAAATTGAAAGTGAAAGATTTATTTGCGACCAAGTGTCCACACAGTTCGCCTCTGTATAGTTAAATGAGGGCAGCAGTAGTTGCCTTGTTTGAATGGCTAAGCGTCAGTAAAATTAGCCCAGTTGCTGTAATTTCTATGGTCAAGGAATTTAATAAAGCGTAACTGAAAAGAAGAAGGCAATCGTTTGCTGGAGCATAAGATAGAAGTCAATAATAAATAATTAATGATGCCAGAAATGGGATTCTGTTTAAAGGATTTCTGTTTCAATTGAATTCTTCCTTGTCGTTTTAGGCACATCCAAAGGAAACTGTCAATAAATTGACCCACTTTAAATGATAACTGCAATCAATTGGTTACACAATTTACATCTTCTGCTAAGAATAAAATTTTAATGTAGAAAAATGCACTCAACATCAAGTTGAAAAGAAAAAAGTTTTGGAAAAATATAATTCCAACCTTTTTTAATTTCCAACCGGTTATAAGCAGCTCATTCTATCCTCCTGCTTTTATAATGGTTCTAAACACTCGCCATATGTATATGTATTCGCAACCAACCTCTTTGCAAATTCATTAAGGGTTTGTGTATCGGCTAAAATGGGTTTTAATTGTGTTAAGGGCTGCGCATACAAAAATTTAGGCACATATGTATTTCATACATACATACATGATTGCTCATTACAACCAGAGATCAGCAATGAATGGTTTTTCGCTACTCATAAGTACTCATGAACTTTTGATTATGAGTGAGTCAACAGTATTGAAATTCAACTAATCTGATTCACTCGTACTCACTACAACATTGATTTATAAGTACTGGTTGCAATGAGTATGAGTACAACGTTGACATCAAACTCATAACATTCGAAATATGTATGTATGTTTGATTCATAAGCCTACTCATTCAGATTCATAAATTCAGAAGAATACTTGTAATACTCATAAATGATTCGAGTGATTCAAATCATTGATCAAAATTTACAGTCTTAGTTGTTGTTGCATTTACAAAAAAAAAAAAAGGAAAGAAAAAGACGTTGACATCAAACTCATACCACATTCGAAATATGTTTGATTCATACTCCTACTCATTCAGATTGAAAAATTTCGAAAAATACTTATAATACTCATAAATGATACGAGTGATCCAAATCATTCATCAAAATTTACATTCTTAGTTGTTGTTGCATTTACAAAAGAAGAAGAAAGAAAAAGACAAAATCAGCAAGCAAAGCAAACGCACAACCTTCTAGTGAGTATTGTAGTGTTCGTATGCGAATCATACATATTTTGTGATTCTTGTAAAAGTTGAGTAAAGGAGAGTCGAAAGCAACAAAAATCATGCGTATTCTTAAGTATGAGTACGATGAGTACTTCAAACTTTGAATATGAGTAGTATGAGTATGATATTAAAATAAGTATGAATGCGAAAAAGTATCAGAAATTATGAGTATGATTCGAATCTACTCATCTTTTTGAATACTCATTGCTGATCTCTGTTCGTAACCAACCATCTCTTGGCAAATTCATTCAGGGTTTGTGTATCGGCTAGAATATTTTAAAATTGTGTTCAAGAAAGAGTGTGTATGAAAAAATTTGGGTATATTTTTCTCCTTCATAAAAAATGGATCGTTATAGTTAAATTATTTCAGTTTTTATTTAAGAGGTTCTCACAATTTGTGTTCAGGAATTTATTCCTTTAGGGCCTTTGCTGTATTTTCACACTTTTTTTCTGAAATTCATTCTTTTCAGGCCTGTATTGTGTTGTCTTTTAAAATTTTGTTAGCAGTTCTCCATCCCCTCCCTTCATTTTTTCTATGTTTTAGCATTACTCGTCAGACTTATTGTCAATTTAGGAAGCTTAGCAAATTATGCCGAATATTTCTGAGTTTCTAAAAATCTGTTGTCTTACGTTCACAAGCGCCGGATACTGGTTGTTCAGTGGTCTTCTTTGTTTCTCGCCGGGGTTACGGTTGCTACAGAAGTCATTCTAGAGTCTGCCCAGCTCGTAGCGTTGCGACCACTGTGTGATCCCTAATATGAATTCCTGGTAGATTTGAACTCCATCGGAACTTCCAAAGCATTTGATTTTTTCCCTCATATTTCTGTGGCGTAAGAGCGAAATTTGTAAGGAGCTGTTTGTTTCCTGGTCTCATGCCTGCATTTATGCAAATTAGTAGTTGAAGATAGATTCAGATGTGACCTGATTCAATAAGGAGGTGTGCACCAAATTTATGGTGATCAAATTTTGTTTGGTGGTTAGATATTTTGCAATGATATGCGTTGTGAGCCAGTTAAGGATAGTGAACTATGCTGACCACAATGCGTCAGCTTGATCTTTGGGTACTGTACTTGTCTCATTTGACAAGTACACGTCCTCTTACCTAGGGATAGTGAAAAAGGTCAGAGAGAGAGAGAGAGGTTCTATCCTCTTATTACGATAGCCACTATTTGTATAATTCATTTGGTGGTTTTGGATTCTCCATACCTAACCATGAAACCACAAATTCTTAGAATAGTTACGATTGGTTTGAATAAAAAGTTGTATGGGAGTTATAGGTTTTTGCGACCTCGCGAGACAGTCACGAAAATAACAATGACTGAATCACAATGGGCCTAAGTGTGTCCGCTCATAACTCCTTGAGGGGACAGCCATTTCTACCAACCTACGACGCAAAGTGTACACATAACATAATTGGTCATTACAACCATTTAGTCAGGATTGCAACCCAAGTTCTCATACCATATACATATGTTGTGTGTGTTAATTTTATACATGAATGGCGGGACCTACAGTTTAAAGTCGACTCCGAACGAAGGATTTTTGAGAAACTTTTTCATGGCAATTTTATTTAATTTACTCTCCGACTCTCCGCCGAAGGAATATTTTCCGTATTTTTATTCTACTGGAAATGTCTGACCTCGGGGTTTGAACCATGGCCACACGTCTTATAAGCCAAAACCGCGTAGACTACAGCAATATCAATGAATATTAGGTTGCAAAACACAGGCAATTTTGGGAAAACTATGAGTACTCATCCCCCCAAAATTTTTTTGCTTATTGCCAGGCCAAGTAATTAATCATAATTCCCGCTCATTACAGTTACACAAAAGATTCTCTATTTAGAACAAAAATAAAAAAAGGCCGACCACGAATAAAAGCCACAATCGTTGAGAAAAACCACCATAAAACATACAATAAAAATCTCAGAAGACCAAAAACCCATTTGTCATTATGGACAACTATTAGGAACACTAAATGGTTACAGAATAGTAGAGGTAAAGTTATGTAAGAAAGAAAGAAAAGAACTTTAACTGCCTAAACCCATTACAATTGTAACATGTAACAGCATGCAGTATACTTACAGTCATTAATTTGATTGATGATGATGACAATGACAATGACGATCGAGATCACAATCATTCTTTTGATCATTCATTCATTCATTCATTGCATTTGAGTCATCAAGTGTAAGTAATTTGTTCTGGCGGCTTGTCCCTTTGGCTTGTACTTTACTCTACGACTACATACTAGACTTCTATTGTTTGCCAAGGAAATGCTGCTGATCGTAGTAAAAGAGATGAAATTGATCGTAATTTGATGACATTTAATTTCTTTTTTCGTTCTTTAAATATCAATTCCATTGTAAAGCCAATAACACAGACAAAAAGTTTTCAATTTTATTTCTAAACTAAGTGCCTATTGTTGTGTGTTGTTGTGTCTCTAAGAGGAGCCTGCCTGTCTTGTCGAAATGAATGAAGTGCACAGATTTTTATATCAAACGTCTGCCTATTGTAATATGATCAGTAACAACAACTTTTTTTTTACTGATTTTTTTACGAGCAGAAGTGAAGCAGCAGCAGAAAATTGTAATTGTTTGACTAATTGCCTGGGGTTTGGTTTCTTTCTTCGTGATTGTCCGTCTTTAAAGTGCGTTTTTTATTGTCAAAGGAAAGGAGATTCATTACAAACAAATAAAAAAAAGAAGAAATAAAATGAAGTTACAGTTATTTCCCATTGTAAAGCCAATCATTTTGGGCGGCAGATGACAGTGATTTTCTAAACAAATGTCAGAACTTAAAAATCTAAAAATTTATACGTTTCTGAACAGAGTAACTCGTTTTTAAAACGAGAAATTAAAAGTCTGTAGTATAACAGGGCTCAGCAAGCTTATTTGTTTAATTAATTAAAATAGTAAAGAATGGGCATTTCTTTGGTCAATGTTAGTCGTATTCTTTCTATAAAAAAAAATACAGATTCTGTCTCATTAACACCGAAACTTTGCTGCAAATAACCTTCCAAGGCATACAATGATTGGAGATCATTTCCCACAATCTGTTAAAAAAATATACTCTACATCGCCTTAGTTTTGTAGATAGTCTGTTGGCTCATGAGACGTGAGGCCTTGGTTTAAACCCCACGTCAGACATCTCGTACCGAAAACGAAATATATAAAAATATTTTTCGGTGACTTCCTCTCAGCGGATTTCTGGCAAAAACTCTGAGGTAAATCAACCTGCCTTGAAAAAGTTTCTCAAAAAAAAAACCGACGTTTAAATTGTAGGTCCCACCACTCATGGATAAAATTAACACACACTACATGAATGGTGTGAGAAACTAGGTTGTAATCCTGACTAAGGGGTTGTAATGACCAATATTGCGTTTTTTTTTGTCTTGCGCCGGAGGTGGGAATCTTTGAAAGAAATTTTTGTTCCAAAAAAAGAGTTCACGATTTACCATCACTGGTGCCTACGTACTAAACCCACCCCCAACATTCTTCAACCACTCCCCCCCCCCCCCCCCGCATGGCTGCCGTAAGGTATTACTTCGTGGAGGGCTGATTAGCTTTTAAGCTCCATCCCACTAAATCAAATTTAGCCTTCGTTCCTGCAACCTTCGGAGGCCCTATAGAATCCCAGAATTCAACACCACTTCCATAAGCCGGTTTGGTCCTAAACTCTTTTTGCCTGGGCCATCTAAATCTGGGGCAGCATGTTAGAATTTGCCACGCCTCTTCCTTCTCATCTACAAAGTTTGGGCATATGAGGGAAGTATCTTGTCCAAATCTGTGCAGGTACTACCTGAAGCATCCATGACTAGTTAGGAACTGGGTCACGTAGTTGATCAACTCGCAATGGTTGTACTCCATCCAATGGACGATATCAGGGACAAGGTGAAATGTTCATCTTCCCTTTAAACTATTCTCCCACACTTCGTTCCTGCGCTTTTATAGCAGCTGTTTGTCCTAGATACTCGAGACGGCGATAGTAAAGGGTGATTTTTTAGCTATTACGAGTATCTTTTTGGCAACACTGGTTTAAACAGCTCACGCACGTTTCGTGTTTTGTTTCACTGTCAAACATCTTCAGTTTGGTCTATAATTTAACCATGAATCGTCTTACAAACGAACAACGCTTGCAAATCATTGAATTTTATTATCAAAATGTGTGCTTTGTTAAGAAAGTTCATCGCGCGCTTCTTCCGTTTTATGGTCAGTTTAATCGACCCATTCGGGCTTTTTTGGAGTGAAGATCAGCCAGAAGCATTGCAAAAGCTACCAATGCATCCAGAAAAAGTCACAGTTTGGTGCGGTTTATGGGCTGGTGGCATCATTGGACCGTACTTCTTCAAAGATGCTGCGAATCGTAACGTAACTGTGAATGATGAGCGCTACCGCGAGATGATATTCAACTTTTTTTTTGCCCAAAATGCAAGAGCTTGACTTGTATGACATGTTGTTTCAACAAGACGATGCCACATGCCACACAGCACGCGTAATAATGGACTTATTGAGAGGCGAGTTCGGTGAACATTTTATTTCAGGTTCGGGACCGGCCAATTGGCCGCCTAGATCGTGCGATTTAACGCCTTTAGACTATTTTTTGTGGGGCTATGTTAAAGCTCATGTCTATACAGACAAGCCCGCTTCAATTGACGCAATGAAAGACAACATTGAAGCATTTATTCGTGAGATACCGGCCGGAATGTTGGAAAGAGTATGTCAACATTGGATTAAGCGGATGGACCATTTGAGGCGCAGTCGCTGTCAACGCGGTTGCATGAAATAATCTTCAAACATTAAATTATATGGACCGCACTATCGATTCAAATAAAGATTTCATGCATTTTTCTGAATTGTATGTGTTTTTTTTTTTTAATTTTCATATAGCTCTTAAAAAATCACCCCTTATATCCGCCTCATCTTATCCGCCAATATGTCTATCGGTATTGTCTTTGCCAATACCAGTACCGCTTCATCAGACACTGTCCTGAAGCCACTTATTTGTCTAATCTAATGAGCAATTATGTTTGTATGTATGTGTAGGTAAAATATAAATAGGCCTTCAATTATAAAAATTTATTAATTCCAGAAATGCTTGAAGTATAATTTTTTTTAGGGATGTAAATATGATTTAAGGAAACATTTTTGAAAATTAAATTTTCTCTCAACATTAGCACCTCAACAGGTGCTAATGATCTGTTTCATTAGAAAATAAAAAAAATTGTTTACGCCTCCATATTAATTTAAGAATTCCTGCAAAAGTTCATTACTTGGAGAACAATTTATTGTCATTTACTTCTTAAAAGGTTTTCAATATAATTGTTTCAAATTAAAGAAAATAATTCACGGAAACTAAATTAAAAAGGATGTAAAATATTTAAAAATTATTTGTAAAATCCTGCGTAAGGAAAGCTGCCGCAGAAAGACACAGCAGCAGGTAAATTAGCTCACTTTCTGTTCCTTTTTTTTTTTTTGGGCAAATATTTGTTACTAAGGCATTGTCCTTAGGCACTACAAAACAAATTTTCAAATGCCTTGCTTGCAATCCTTTTACAAATCCTTGCTAATGAAAATAACAAAAACATATTAAATCCTGTTCGCAAAGGATATTTTGTTGAACCCATTTTTTGATTGCTTTTTTTTACTTTTCTTTTCTGCAAAGAAAACATTGCCAACCATTAAAGCCTTGAAGGTCCTTTAAATTAATAAAAAAAAATAATTCAAATGTAAAAAGGTCCTGCCAAAATAAAATTCTAAATTTAAACGTCTGTTTAACAAAACAATTGTCACATAAAAATCAAAATTTTTTTTTTAACAAAAAGAAAACAGGAAGTAAAAAATCCTTTTACATCCTTTGACATCTCCACACGCCCTTAAGGTTATCCCTTCTTTTTTATTTTGGCAATAGAAACACAACAAAAAAAAAACATTAAAACTTAAACTCCTAAGAGGAATATCTTGCAGTTTAACTTCATCTTGTCGTTTTTTTCTCTCAAGTGCTCTTCACAGGACATCATCTCTTCGCCTGTTTTTTTTTTATTCCGCAATCCTTTTACCGCTTGCAGTTAAACTAAAACGCTTTTCAAAACCCTTTTTTTCCTTTCTTGTCTTCCACATACAAGTACAAGAAAAACTAAAAGTGTGTGTGTATCGCTCCTTGCAAAAAGAAAGGGTAATTTTGTGTAAAGTGCTGACTCATATGGCTGGCTATTCTGGCTGACATCCTTACGGTTGGGAATTTTTTAAGGGCTTTTTCTTATGTCTTTGACAGAAGGTGTTGAACAAGAGCATCTGAAATGTCAACGACACTTGGTTGGGAGAGAGAGAGAGAAGATATTGCTTGACTACTATTTGATTTTAAACTGTGACTGTGCACTTTTGTGAATTTCCTATGAAGAAAGCAAATTGTTGTATAAATCATAGTCATGGGGAGTGTCCTTTCTGGTGATGACAATGGCAAGTTAATAATGGTACTACAAATTATGAGTTCACTTGTTTAGTTTCTTCATAATTTTTTTAAAGAATTTGTTTAAAATTAATGAGGATCTCAAGAGTAATACTGTTTGGTGGCCAATTTGTTCGCAACACATTTTTTGTGAATGCCCAAGAATAGTCCAAGAACCCAAGCAACTTCATAGAAACAATGGATAAACTTGGACGTCAACAAGATTTTCGAGCTCAATTTTGTGGCAGCATGGCTTTCCGAAGAGATCTGTATATTCGCAGGCAATACTCTGCTCCTAAGCAGCCATCTAAACGTGATGGATTCTATTCGAGGGTCAGACTTAACATGGAATGTTCTCAAGGTCGTAGTCGCCGTAGCCTAGTAGTTAGTGTGTTCGCTTATTAGACGTAACGCCCGGGTTCCAGCCCCAGGCCAGACATCAAAACGAAATATGAAAAAAAAAATATTTCTTCGGCGACTTCCTCTCGGCAGATTTCTGGCAAAAACTTTGAGAGTAAATAAACCTGCCATGAAAAAATCTCTCAAATCTGTCATTCGGAATCGACGTTAAACTGTAAGTCCCGCCCGTCAAGTATAAAAAAATTAAGGCACACAACATGAGTGTTGTGAGAAGCTAGGCCGTAATCCTGATTGAAGGGTTGCAATGGCCAATTATATATGTGTGTATGTATGTTCTCAAGATTGGCCGCATAAATACCCATTTCGTTGGCATAATTTTCTTTGATTGGATATGTTTCTTGCCAGATCCGAAGGAAGTTGAAACTATAGACAGCTGCCTTTTAATTCGCAACCCAACGAAAGTGTACCACTTAAATACGGGTTAAAGACGTTAATCTTCATGCTTATATATGAATTATATATAAAGCTTGTCAGATAATAGTCTATTGGTCAAAATACTATGGATGCCAGCACAGTATCCGCCGTACGTCGTAAGAATACTTTCAATACAGCAAAAGGACTTAACATCCTTCGTATGTGTACCACCAATTTGAAAGCTTGATGTAATCTTAGCTTTGCAGGTTTTCTTACAAGTCGCAATGCCTGTGGGACAGAGACAGAGATCAGCAATGAGTATTCAAAAAGATGAGTAGATACCAATCATACTCATAATTTCTAACATTTATACGCATTCATGCTTATTTTAATATCATACTCATACTATTCATATTCAAAGTTGGAAGTACTCATCGTACTACTCATACTTAACAATACACATGATGTTGTTGATTTCGACTCTCCTTTACTCAATATTTACAAAAATCACAATATAAGTATGATTCGCGTACGAACACTACAATACTCACTAGAAGGTTGTACGTTTGTCTTGCTTGCTGTCTTTGGCTTTTTCTTTCTTCTTTTTTTTTTGTAAATGCAACAACAACTAAGACTGTAAATTTTGATGAATGATTTGAATCACTCGAATATGAGCATCATAAGTATTTTTCTAAATTAATGAATATGAGTGAGTAGGCGTATGAATCAAACATATTTTGAATGTGGTATGAGTTTGATGTCAACGTTGTACTCATACTCATTGCAACCTGTACTTATAAATCAATGTTGTAGTGAGTACGAATGAATCAGAGTAGATGAATTTCAATACTGTTGGCTCACTAATACTGAAAAATTTCATGAGTATTTATGAGTAGCGAAAAAACGATTCATTGCTGATCTCTGGACAGAGTCGATCTCATGCGAAATTTACTCGAAGTTGCCATATTTTCATGTTATGAAGATAGTCATGTCATCTACCTCAAAAACTTTGCATTGACTCTGAAGTCTGTGAAGACGCTGTAGTCTCGTAAGTAGGAGGTTGGCTTATTAGACGAGAGCCTGTGGTGGAATCCGTGCCTCAGACGTTTTAAACAAAACGAAATATGAAAAAATTTCTTACGGCGACTTCCCCTCAGCAGATTTCTGATAAAAACTCTGAGAGTAAAATAAAATTTCCATGAATAATTTCTCAAAAATCTGTCGTTTGCAGTCGACTTTAAATTTTGTGTGTCCCGCTACTTATGTATAAAATTGACACACACAACAGAAGTTGGTGTGATAAGATCGCAATCCTGACTGAAAGGTTGTAATGACCCATTATGTATATATTTCTCTGATACTAAGCAGTCATCGAAACCTTATGAAGATAGTCATGTCATCTACCAGAAAAACTTTGCAGTGACCCGGAAGTCTGTGGCGACGCCATAGTCTCGTAAGTAGTGGATTGACGTATTAGACGAGAGCCCGTGATCGAATATCTGGCTCAGACGTTTTCAACAAAGCGAAATATAAAAAAAAATTCTTACGGCGACTTCCCCTCAACGGATTTCTGGCAAAAACTATAAGTAAAGTTTCTCAAAAATCTGTTGTTTTTAGTCGACTTTAAACTGTGTGCGTCCGGCCACTCACGTATAAAATTAACACACACAACATAAGTGGTGTAAGCAACTAGGTCTGTCGTTTGGAATCGTCATTATACTCTAGGTCCCATCACTCATGGAAAAATTAACACACACAACATAGGTGGTATGATAAACTAGGTTGTAGTCCTAACTAAAGGGTTGCAATGACCAATAGGAGCCTGTACGAGGTTCAATTATGCGAAACCGTGGCTTGTTTTTCCAGACGAAAATTATTTCGAATTTAATTCGTTGTTTTCAACACATTTTTTTAATCTGTGGATTAAAAAAAAATTTTTTGTTTGTTTCTAAAATGTTCACAAGTCGCTATTGACCACCTTGTCAAGGCTTTTTTTATACTAACCCTTGCTCTTTTTTTTTTTTTTTTTAATGGGACACTTTAAGCTGCTGCAGCACTGCACTAACTGAACACTTTGTTTAGGCGATACCCTCAAATTAAGTCTACTTTTAATGGATTTCCTAACTTTTTTTATAATTGAAAAGCGTTAAGTAGTTGCGTGCGCATGCGCATGAAGGCAATTAAAAATGCAAAAAAAACAAAAAAAAATTAAATTTTAGGCACGCGACTTTAAAACTACGATATAAACATGAAAAGTACATGACTTTTTGGCATGATTGTGCATTTCATAGAAAACGGACTGCTGGCTGACCATGGTGTACTCGAGTATGTACTATAGAGGTGGTCGGTCAGTTGATCAAGTTGCAGCTTGTGTTTTTTGTTGGCATTTTAATAACAAATGATGTAAAAACTATACACACAGCAGGATACTTGTGTCATAAACACAGAAAGCAAAGGCAGGCTTCAAGTACTTGAATATTTTTGAAAAATTCAAATTTGTAACGGTTACTTTCGTGGCAATGTAAAGAGGACTTTTAATTATTCCAACCCTCGTATGATATTAAAAATTTCTCTTTTATTTTTGCAAATTTTGAAATTTTGTTGTAAATGATGCTGCTATTAATGTATCGTTCGTTGAATTAAAATCTAAATCTCAGCGTAAATGTTTGTGAGTTCAACCATGACATGTTCACCCAACATTAAGCCAAATTAGATGAAACAAAATACAACTTGTCGCTATAAAAACTTCAAAAAAAAAAAATACAATACAATGGTAATAATAATCCAGCAAACGAAATTCCATTATGAGTTTTAATATGAAGCCAACAAAGAAAAAAATGCGAAAGGAAAAGAATTATTAAATATAAGGACTCGCTCCATTAACCACCCCTATTTGTTGTTGCAATACAATCCAAAATCATAAAATCCAGGCAGGATAAAATGCTGAAACATGACTAAGTAGTACACTACATGGATAGTTTAAAAGATTTTGTGAAACAGAAATAGTTCACAGGAAGAGTTTGGGAATTTGGTTTCGTCACCTACGCTCTAGGGTATCAGATACTACGACCACGCAGATAAAATACTCGTAAATGCTAACATTTTGATTTAATTATTAATAACACGGTAAGTAGGCCTTTTATGAAATACTAGCTTATAGTTTTAGGCACTAGCGCGTGGTTCGAAACCTAGCTAAGGCCTTTCCAACCAGTCTTCTGGCAAATAACTCTGAAAGTAAATGAAATTGCTATGAAAAGTGTCCTAAAAACCTGTCATCCAGACGCGAATTTAAACTGAACGTCCTGTCAGTCAGGAACAAAAAAAAACACACAACATCGGTGATAGCTTTTCGTTCTAGACCCTAGCCCGTGGTGCAAACCTTAGCTAAGACACAAAACTATATGCGCCAGTCTTCTGGCAAAAGAAAAACTCTGTAATTAAATTAGATTTGCAATGTAAAGTTTCCTAAAGAATCTGTCATTCGAAGTTGACTTTAAACTGAACGTCCAGTCACTCAGGAACAAAAACCAACATATACAACATGGATGATAGCTTTTCGTTCTAGACCTTAGCCCGTGGTGCAAACCTTAGCTAAGACACAAAACGAAATGTGCCAGTCGTTTGGCAAAAAAAAACTCTGTAATTAAATAAGATTTGCAGTGTAAAGTTTCCTAAAAATCTGTCATTCGCAGTCGACTTTAAACTGACGGCCCCATCACTAAGAAACAAAGTTAACACACACCACATGGTTAGTGTGAAAACCTACATTATGATCCTGGCTAAAGAGTTGTAATGGCGAGCAATAAAGTATTAAGTTTTCATATTCAAGGAATGTTTCCAAATCGATAATATGTCCCGGCATTTTGATTTTATAAAACGCCTTCAATCACCCAAATCAGTGAAGAGATCAGCATATTAGCAGACAATAAGACCAGGTTATAATCCTGGCTAAAGGATTGTAATGAGTGAGCAATAAAGTATGTAGTGAAGGAATGTTTCCAAATCGATAATATGTCCCGTCATGTTGATTTTATAAAACGCCTTCAATCACCCAAATCTGTGAAAATATCAGCGTCTACGCAGACAATAAGATTCTAGACTAAGCAGCCATCTAATCGTCATGAAGATAGTCAGGACATCTACCTGAAAAAAACTGCAGAGATCTAGGAGTCTACGAAGTCGCCGTAGTCAAGTAGGTAGTGTCTTGGCTTATTAGAAGAGCTCGTGGCTCATATATCTCCAACATAATTGAAATAAAAAAAATTCTTACGGCTACTTCCTCTCAGCAGTCGGCCGGCAAAAACTCTGTTAGTAAATCAGCGCAATTTTTTGCTTACCATCGTTACTCAGAAAACTTATAAAATTAGCCAATGCTTTACAGATATTGCGAAGTTTATTTAATCTCTAGAAAAAGGCCTTCAAAACAATTGTACACTAATCGATATATGCATTACGATATATTACTATCGATTAATTAATAATCGATTACAGAAAAAAAAACACTCTTTCAATAGTTTTTCCCTCCTCTTATATGTTACGCTTCCAACTTAATGGCCGTTTCAGATAATCCCCCGAAAATTCTATCAAAATATTTACCCTTCTCTACAGCAACTGATCTGATGGTAGGATTGCCAGCTCATTTCATAGACAAAGTCATAAACTTAACATTTTTATTTGACACTTTGAAATTTTATGAAAATTATCCGATTAAAGCGCAACAAAATGTTGCAAATAAAATAAGAAACAAAATAAGTATAATAACTACAACAACAACAACTATAATAAAATCTAACATTTATTAGATGAAATACTCATACAATAAAATCCTGGTCGTGATTTCATTTGCAGTTCATTGTAAAGCAAGGGGAGGAACCCTAGTGTAATAGAAAGCATTTGATGGCAATGGTGGTGGTTTTTAAAAATTTATATAAGCGATCCTTTGTATGAGGCACACTTTTGTTGAAATAAAAATTACAAAAAAAAAAAAAAAAAAAAAAAAACAAAACAATTTGTATTCCCATTTGCAATGGTCGTTAGTTTTTATATGAGCTGGACATTGACAATTGTGGAACGTTAATAATTTTTTTTTTCTCTTGATGAACAAATAAGCCGCGTAAAATAGATGCTGGCGTTCTCATATGGTAAAGCAGTGACTTTTGTTTCACAGTGTAATTGTTTGGAAGAAATTTTTTATATGTACATAGTTGGTGATTACAACCTTTTGTCAGGATTGCAACCTAGCTTCTCACACCACTTATGTTGTGTGTGTTAATTTTATACGTGAATGGCGGGACCTACAGTTTAAAGTCGACTCCGAATTACAGATTTTTTGAGAAACTTTTGATTTCAATTTTATTAACATTCTCAGAGTTTTTGCCAGAAATCTGCTGACAGGAAGTCGACGGAGAAATATTTTTTCATATCTTCGTTTTGATGTCTAACCTGGGATACGAACCGTTTCTTCACATCTAATAAGTCAATACACCGCCTACCATACTACGACAACTTGATTTTGTAACATAAAAGTGCGAAAAATAGAACCAAAATACTCATGCCACGATCGTATTGAACCCACGTATAATTTTAGTTTCGATCATTACAACACCTTGCTCCGTACAGCCTAGTCTTTTACACAATTCATGTTGAGTACGATAATATTATTCAAAAGTGGCGGGAGAGCTACTGCATTATTCGACTTCCAGTGCTAGATATCAGAAGTTGGATAGTTGACTTTTTGTATTATAAGGCCATAAAATACTATCTCCCCGAGTGCCTGTCCAAATACAATGTTTTAATAAAGCTTTATATCATCCTAAGGGAATCAACTTCCTTCTCTGGCTTTTCTGCATAAGTATGGGCAGGTCTTTCAATTTTTCGAGCTCCCTATGGGTTCTATTCTATGGCCAGTCTTAATATTAGATCTTCTCAATGGTTGCCTCTTTCATTCCTATTTCATTGGATAATTTTCTGTGGTTGGATATGTTTTCAACCAGATAGATGCCTGAAGACAGTTGACATTCCCGACTGCTGCGTATTACGGCTCGCAAGTCAACAAAAGTCTACCTTTTAAATCGAGTTAAAGGAGTTTATCTTCATGCTTCTATCGTCTACCTGACAAAATATTATGGGTGTCTGCACGGTATCTGCAGGAGTTGGAAAGAATACTGCCTATATAGCAAAAGGGTGTAACAGCTTTCATATACGTACCACCAATTTAAAAGCTTGATGAGTTCTTTGCTTCACAGGACATCGAAAGAATACTGCCAATACAGCAAAAGCGCTTAACATCCTGCATATGTATGTATACCACCGACTGGAAAGCTTGATGTGATCTTAGCTTTGTAGGTTTTCCTACAACTCGCACTGCGTATGTGGTCCTCAAAGTCTATCTCACGCCAGATTTACTCGAGGCGATAATTTTCCCAAGAGTACCACTGTAAGACAATACAGTTCAAATAGCTACTTTTAACAATGTTTATGATTTTATGATTGTAGGCCTATTTTTAAAAGTTATTAAAAAAAATGGTTTTGAAGTCCTATAAAATAAAAGAGGCATACTTGTGGAAGTAAGATCTCTTCTTTCCGAATATTTTCTTAAAGCTGCTCAATATTTTTCCTTTTAATTTTTATGGCTAAGGACCTATTTATGTAAGTACGTATTTGAAAACACAATATTTTGTTTTTAATTTTAAAAATATTGGTAGATTTTTTTTTTTATTGAGGGCCTATTTAGATCACAAGCATTTTTAAAAAATTTATGTGGAAGAGACTTTGGTTTTTTTTTTTTGAATTGAAGGCCTATTCACATCGTAAGCATATAAAAAATTTATGTGGGAGAGACTTTTTTTTTTGAATTGAAGACCTATTTACATCACCAGCATTAGCACCTTAGGTTTCAATTGCAGTTCGTTTCTTTCAAATGACAGTCTTATTACACAAAGTCTGGGTTAAAAAACTGCACATATTTTATTGATCAAAGGCCTATTTATTGTAAAAAAAAATTTTGTGATTTTTTTTCGTATTTTTTATCACTTTTTTACCCCTTTGCCTATGATTTGTTGTTTGCTTAAACGGCTTACAAAATGCACTGAAATATTAAAAAAAAGGATGCCTATGTCCTTGCATATGATTAACAGATTGATAGACAGACAGACCGACAGACAGAGACAGTCTGGCAGACATTCGTAAACAAACAGAACATTTCATCAAATGTCCATCATTAGTTGCAAAGAATGAAAATAAATTGTATGGAATGAAAGGATTGAAAGGATCCTTTCCCTTTGTTAATCCTTTTGCTTAACAAACAAGTAACAAAAAAAGGGTTACATTTTGACCTTTAATTTGAATGCTTTTGTTCATGTCTTGTGGGACGTTTTTTTATCCAGGCTGTTTAGATTTTTGATGTGTGTGATTAGATTTACTGGTTAAAGTGGTTGGTTGTTAGAAAGTGTTGTTGAATTAACAATTCCAAATGTGTTGCTGGGTTTTCGTATTGAAGATGGAGTTCAGAAAGCCTATTTTAGTAAGGCACGGACTTTATTAGATGTTAATCTAAACTCTATTAAAATTTGGCAAAAAAAAAAGGGGAAATTGTGTTAGCTTTTGGGATAGTAACAGCAGCTGCCTATTGAGGCTTTCAATTCATTCCATAAAAAAAATTTTTTTTTTCTTGTAACATCTGTTTTACATTGTAACCAACCTAGTGATGACTTCATTAACACGTACTCCTTTTGTTCTAATTTTTTTTTTTTTTTTTTTGAATATCATAAAAAATCACTTTCCCTGGCTACTCTTTACACATCATCATCATCATCGTCATCATCATCAGTATGCCATCTAGTCCCCTGGATTTTTTTGGTCATGAGCAATTTTTCAATACTTGGTCTACAACTCAGCAGGACTTTAACAACAAAAGTAAAATAGTTATACAACAACATCAAGAACAATAACAATTATTTACACAGCAGTAGCCTTAACAATCTACACGTCGTTTGAATGACCACTAGCAAGCAAACTATCCAAATAGCAAAAGCAGAAGCAGAACCCCCGTAATAAGTGGAACAAATTTATCAAAGACAAGCCGAGAAATTGTTAAAAAGGGGTTGTCATAGTCCTCAATAACATCATAATCATCATCATCATCATCATGATCATTATACATGATGATGATGATTATACTTTAAACATCCACAGAGTGTTATAAGGCAACAAACAAGGGATTTTTTGTTTCTTCCAAATGCTATGAAATTGAGTTGCGTTGCTTGCATTGTAATGCAACACCACTTGTAGGCAATAACCAAAAACCAATAAAAAAAAAGAACGAAAAAAGGAAACAAGGAAGCCGGTCAGTCAACTGGACAGACATTTATGATTCTATATATTGTGTTTGCACAACTAAATGTATATGTGTACGTACATATGTGTGTTTATGTCTGTAATGGCATTTGACGTCTGTCATAATTTAAATATGACGCGTGTCATATATCCCGTCTCTATATGTATAACGGGTATAATAAACAATAGAGTCAAGCATTTATAGTTACAGGTTCTCGCTTTAGGTCTTTTCCCTCTCTCTCTCTCTGAAACTGGTTTACAGGGTGTTAAACAAACACTAAATTTGACAAGTTTTAGAAGATATTGTTACGTTTTTACCATGTAAAAACGTTTAAAATATAAGCTCGTAGATTGTAAATAAAATAAATTTGTCTTTAGTTTCAATTAAAATTCTTTTTTAATTTATTTCTGTGTGCCACTGTTCACAACTTGATGTAAACAACAACAATTGCTTTTCTTTGTTATTATTCTGTTTATACCCTTTGCATAAACAATAACAATTACTAGACGGTTGTTCGACAGATTTTTGAAACGGAGATCTTCAAACCACGATTACTCTCTTCAAACGCACCGCATCTTCACACAAAACTGACTGAACTTCACTAACTCACTCCCCTGCTTTGCCTTGCATTTTATATGGCAGAGTAAACGTACGTACATAATTGGCCATAACAACCCTTCAGTCAGGATTACGGCCTAGCTTCTCACACCACTCATGTAGCGTGCCTTAATTTTATACTTGAGTGGTGGGACCTACAGTTGTCCGAACGACAGATTTTGAGAACGTTTTTCATGGCAGGTTTATTTACTCTCAGAGTTTTTGCCAGAAATCTGCTGAGAGGAAGTCGCCGAAGAAATATTTTTTTCATATTTCGTTTTAATGTCTGGCCTGGGGCTCGAACCTGGGCCTTACGTCTAATAAGCGAACACACTACCTACTAGACTACGGCGACTACAATAGACTACGGCGACTACCATGGCCTCTCTTTAAATGTAAACATCGTTGTTTTATTATTGTTGTTTGTGTATTTTGTTTACATTTATTCTTGTCGAGTTTGTTGTTGTATTTTTGTTTAGTTGTTTACCATTTTAATATTAACTGATGTAAAAGCAAAGCACCAGTATATAGATTCTTCATTTTCGTAACAATATTTACAAAAGAAGGCGATAAAACGATTTATTTCTATGGAATTTTAAAAAATTAAATGCAAAATTTGTGGCAAATTGCAGATGCTAGTTGAGAAGCGTTGATAGAATATAAATTTAGCTTTACTTAGATTCAAGTTTTTTTAATTTTTGTGACAACGTTGCCATCTTTCTAAATGTATGGATGACATCGAGATCATAAAGAGGTACACCGTAATAATATGTGGGAATCCCCTGCTTATAATTATACAGTACCGTGGACATCACTAATCTACTATCATCTACTAAGATGTCAGACTTGTCTCTGGTAGTCTAGTGAAAAGAGTCTAGAATATTAGAGTAAAATCCATTCCCACCATAGACTCCAGATAGGTAGAATACAGCGAGCATAAGGATTAATTTATTTAAATTAAACAATACATTGATATTTTAATTGACAGAGTACATATAACATAACGTTATGCCTTTTACAACAACTCACTGGCAATGCTATATACCTCTCTCTCTCTCTCTAACCTTCTTTCTAATTTATACTCGATTTGTCAACTTCTAGAATCTTATTGTTGATTTGTTATTGTTATTTTGTTTTCTATCTTTCGTTGCTTTTCTACGTAGTTTTGTCCCCTGTTTTCGGAATAAACACATACAATGTTTATTCAGTTGTTGCAACCATATGGTACATACAGCCACAGAAATAAGTCACTCTACATACGCTGTTGAAGGTAGACTTTCGCTCACTAATTTTTTGGTTTTTTTCTAATAATTTCTAGGTTATATTTTTTAATATTCGTTTTTGTCTTCAAACGTTCTTAATGGTAACTGCCTTCAACAACGCTATAACATCTTTTACAGCCTTTCACTTTGATAAAAATCACCGGGAAAAAAGCTTACAGCGGTGTATGTAGACTTTTTTCTCTGACTGTATGTGTTCGTGCAGCATTTGAGACATGCTGGACATCTCTTAATGTCCCTTAGGTTAGAGGACGTGTACTTGTCAAATGAGACAAGTAAATACTCGGAGATAAGCTTGACCCGCTGTTAGTCTCAACCCCTTAGACTCAAGTTAAATTTGATAAATCCTGAGTATAAATCTGTGTATTTTACCTTCATTTTTTTTTCAAATTGCCGAAGCAAGGGAAATTATTATCCAATAACTGCGCATAAGTAACAAGGTTTTAGCGTCGGAAATGGAAGTCATGGTTGAATGGCATTATCAGTGTAACAAAGGGACTTGATAGAGCCCAAGTAAAGTGTGGCTATTTAAGCGGCTGGTAACTTAACTTAAACTAATCCACGCAAAATTACTTCTATAGCGCCTCTCGTGCTAAACTGTAGATGCAACAGAAGATAGTAGGTAGTGCGTTGGCTCTTTAAGAGTGAGACCACGGTTCAAACCCCTGGTCAGACATCTCTATCGAATCGAAATATGAAACAAATATTTCTTCGGCGACTTCCTCTCAGCAGATTTCTAGCAAAAACTCTGAGAGTTTATCATTGTTATGAAATGTTTTAAAAAATGTAGATTTCGGACACGACTTTAAACTGTAGGTCCCGGCTCTCATATCGACGCCTCCATTCTATAACGTTCTAAGTGTACTTAGAACGTTTTTAATTTTCTTGCATTTTTAAATTCTGAGTTCTCTAACTTAAATACTGACAAAATTTGGTTAAGATGCGCTGATCCGTTCCGAAGTTATAGGGGAAAATCTACTTAGAATACCCATAACTCAAAACACACTTTTTCGACTTTTCGAGAATGTTATAGAACGGAGGCGTCGATACATAAAATTAACACACACAACATGAGTGTTGTGAGGAGCTAGGTTGAGATCCTGACTAAAGGGTTGCAATGACCAATTAATGTAAGAGATTTCAATTCCTATCTTAATAAACCAGAGGCCACTTTTAATTTACTTTTAAAGGCTTTTATTTTATAAACTTTTGCAGATATAGAACTTGGGTAGAATACAGTGCTGCAAAATTGAAATTTTGAAATGGTATTGAACTCTAATTGAAAGAGTACTTTTTTATATCAAATGGTACTTTTGTAAAAAATATTTATTTATACTTATTAATACACCTACGAAATATGAAATAGAAAAACTAACGTACGTTACGTGAACGTTTGGCTAACCGGGCCTGAAGATTAAGTTCCAGCTTTAGCATTACGTTGGACATGTTAGGAACGCATTAATATAAAATATGTAATAATAAAAAGGTACTGAAAGTGTCGCGGGGGTACTGTGATATTTTTGAAATGAAAAAGTACCGAAAAAAGTACTAAAGTACTGAATTTTTTTTTTTTTGTTCTCTTGTTCTCTTTTTGTAACAAAATGGAAAATTACCTCATTTCTATAATATTTTTTACTTTCGCTTTTCAAATAATTTGTTTCTCTTTTCATTACGAAAAATTTAATTTATTTTGCATTTGAAAAATGAATTGAAACGAGACAAGACAAAACAAGGTTTTTATTTTAATTTTAAACCCAAGTGAGTGATGCCTTTAAAACGGGACAAAGAATTGCTTCAATTCTCCAAGGCACAGGTGTAATTTTTTTTTCTAAAACAAAAGCCAAACAATTATATACAGAACGAACGCATCGTGAACGCATAGAATATACGCCCTTTATGGCCACCTACTTTTGCCAACGTGCCATTTGTGCCGCCTATTCATGCTATTCAAGATAATTAAACATTTAAACACAGACATCACTGACAGTCATAGAGACAGACAGTTTTACAAATGGTTGCAAGAGAGCAGAAGTAGAAGAAAAAAGTGAAAACTCATGTAAAGCAGTTGCATGGCCCTTTTAACGACTAACTATGCATATATTAAAACGGAGCTGCACTTTTATATGCCACGTTTAAAACTAAAACAAGTCGTTGGTGTGTAACTATGGAAGAGTGAGGCACGCGTTACATTCTTGCCTTCCTTCCTTCCCTCCTTCGTTCCATTATCCATATGCAGTCTGTAGTCTACAGAGGATTTTCGCTTTTTATTAATTTTTTTCTCTCTCGCTTTATAAAACAGAAAAATTGTTTTTAATTTATAAACTCTGTTGGAAAAACAAAAAAAGAGGAAAAAATGAAGAGAGAGAAAATTATAGAGTGTGTGTAGAGTCCTTTTAAATGCAAAATACTTGTACTCAACATATGAATACAAATTGTACGCATTCATGCCTCACTCACCGGGCTGATAAAGTTGTATTTGTGTCAGAATAATAACGATAATAGCAATGATGATAACTCCATTCATTGTTCATTATAAGGTTCGGTTTGGTGGAAAGATGACTTTAATTTGTAGTTTATAATAAGCTATCCTTTAAGGATAATAATTACAGCAGTTGTTCAGTTGCGCTTTAAATGCTTTCATTTAAAAAACCACCGTGACAGTTTTCAAATGCAGTTGTCAATTAAAAGACTTACTAAATAGACTCTTATGTCAAAAAGTACTCGTATACAATTTTTATTGTTTAATTGTGTGTGTATCAGAGATCAGCAATGAATCGTTTTTTTCGCTACTCATAAGTACTCATGAAATTTTGAGTATGAGTGAGTCAACAGTATTGAAATTCAACTACTCTGATTCATTCGTACTCACTACAACATTGATTTATAAGTACAGGTTGCAATGAGTATGAGTACAACGTTGACATCAAACTCATACCACATTCGAAATATGTTTGATTCGTACGCGTACTCAGATTCAGATTCATAATTTTAGAAAAATACTTATAATACTCATAAATGATTCGAGTGATTCGCGTCCCACATAGGAAAATAGCCGAAAATAAATCCCAGCTTCTTGGCGCCCAATTGGCATTACCATTTCGGCTAATTAAACGGCCTTCAAACGTTTGACGCAAAAAATCGATTGTGACATGAGATGTGGTGTAGCAAGTTGCACCAGCCTGGCCAAACATCGTTCACATCAATACCATGAAGAGAGGGTATAAAAAAATCGTTTTTCTATGGTGCGATAGGTGTCACCATTGACTGTAATAGTTGTGTAGTCCTCATTTTCAAAGAAATATGGGCTAATAATGACCCGCTCCACAAGCCACATCAAACACTTACTCGTTATGGATGCATTGGGTTCTGTAAAACCACGTGTGGGGTTTCTGACCCCCAAATACGGCAATTTTGCTTAGTAATGTATTGAAGTCGCCGTAGTCTAGTAGGTAGTGTGTTGGCTTATTAGACGAAAGGCCCGAGTTCGAATCCCAGGCCAGACATCAAAAACAAAATACAAAAAGTATTTCTTCGGCGACTTCCTCTCAGCAGATTTCTGGCAAAAACTCTGAGAGTAAAAAAATTGCCATGAAAAGCTTCTCAAAAAATCTGTCGTTTGGAGTCGACTTTAAACTGTAGGTCCCGCCACTCATGTATAAAATTAACGCACACAACATGAGTGGTGTTGAGAAGCTAGGCCGTAATCCTGACGAAGGGTTGTAATGGCCAATTATGTATGTATGTAATGTATCCACTCGTTGGCCCAATTAGTCCCAACGTTGCCTAAGTGTAAATCAATTCATTACGTTCAGTGGATATTGTCTCCATTGAATTTTCTGACAGAATAGAATGACATAAGAGTTGCCAGGTTCGAAATAATCGATAGTTGAAATTTAAACCGATATTGGCGGTCCTGGAGTCACATTTAAGCCGATACTAGAGGCAGTCATAGAGTCACATCCTTATATGATGAATTTCAGAAGCACAACATGAGTTTCGCTAGGCCACTTGGCGTTATTGGTAGCTTGAGCAATCTAAGGTGGCCAGACGTCTTCAAGTCGCTAGATAACCTTTTCAATTTTATAATCATTTTCAGCTTTTTTTCTTTCTTTCTTATTAATTCAATATTTAAAACTTCATTTAATATTTCTTTTTCTCTTTTCATATCTTTTCAGGTACGTTGTTGATCCTGTATTTAATCTTAAAAAATTACTTTTCTACTCTGTAAGTATTTAACGCCCTTGTTTTTCTAAAATTCCTTTTCTTTTCTGACATTAAATGGAGGTCTAACCCTACATCCTAATATAAGCGAAATCTATGTTTCATTACCATTTAGTTATAGGAAAACAATTTTTTTATTAAAGAATTTATTCTTCTAACATCATACTTAATCCTTAAGATTAATATCCTGACAATTTATTTTTTACTGTCTAACAAATTATCTCTCATTTGTCTTGAAAACAAAAAAAAACGACAAATCCGAAAGAAATCATTGAAAAATTATTCGAAAATCTTTAAATTGAATGCATGACTGCATGCATCATTATTAGCATCACGGATGCTTTAAATAAAGCCACTACATTCTCTCTTTTTCTTCATTGTGGTATTCGAGAGGCCTAGTGAAAAAGAGGGTGACTTTTTCTCGTCACTGTAATAACCGTCAGAACTTTTCTACACAATCTGTGTTGTTTTCATAAGTGATTGATCCTGAACTAGACAAAATTGTTGCGAATCGAATTCTATTTCGATAGTCTTTATAAATGAACTTCTTTAAAAACAAAAACAGCAAAGTGGTGTTTTAAAGACAACCAACCGGTTTAAGGTTTACAATTTGAAGTTGCTGTGAAGGCATGTAATTTGCGTAATAGTCTTCTTTCAAACTTGAGGAAAACATCAGATCTAAGCTTTAAGAATAATTTATACTGATTCCTATCGCTTTTTGCAGTGCTCCAAATGTTTCATTTGTTTCATCAGAATGAACTGGAGAAGTAGGTGTAGAAAATTTCAACGACAAGAATTTTTAAAGCTTTTAAGCGTTCGGTGCATATCAGAGATCAGCAATGAGTATTCAAAAAGATGAGTAGATTCGAATCATACTCATAATTTCTGAGACTTATACGCATTCATACTTATTTTAATATCATACTCATACTACTCATATTCAAAGTTTGAAGTACTCATCGCACTCATACTTAACAATACGCATGATGTTGTTGATTTCAACTCTCCATGACTCAACATTTACAAGAATCACAAAATAAATATGATTCGCATACGAACACTACAATACTCACTAAAAGGTTGAGTGTTTGCTTTGCTTGCTGTCTTTGTCTTTTTTTATTTTTTTTTTTTTGTAAATGCAACAACAAATAAGACTGTAAATTTTGAATTCGAATCAATCGAATCATTATAATACTCATAATAAGTATTTTTCTAAATTTATGAATCTGAATGAGTAGGCATATGAATCAAACATATTTCGAATGTGGTATGAGTTTGATGTCAATGTTGTAGTCATACTCATTGCAGCCTATACTTATAAATCAATGTTGTAGTGAGTACGAGTGAATCAGATTAGTTGAATTTCAATACTGTTGACTCACTCATACTCAAAATTTCATGAATACTTATGAGTAGAGAAAAAACAATTCATTGCTGATCTCTGGTGCATACCTATATAACGTAATTAACGCAGATATATTTCTTCATTTTCTGTTCAATTACCGCCGCTTTATTAAATTCGAATACAAGTATGCACCATATGTCCTTCCCTAAACTACCTATTGGACTGTTGTTTAAACCTAAGGAGGGGAAACGCATTCAAAGCAAGGAAAGACTACTTGGTTGCCCTTCTTAACTATCCTGTGGATCAATTAATAGGCTCGATTAGAAAATTCCTTCATTCGAAGAAGACTGGTTTTTCTTCATGTGTTTACTCAGTCGAGGCTAACCTAACTGCCCTGACGGCCACTACCCGATGGCAAAAGTGTTTTTAGACTAAGATGTTGGCTCCTGGACGAAAGCATACCCACTACTTTCTCGTGTCGAAGCACATATGTACATACATAATTGGTCATTGCAATCCTTCAGTCAGGATTACAACTAAGCTTCTCACAACAGGAATTAAATATAGTCAAATTTATTGTCTTAGATTATATGTATGTAGGCCCGAGGACCTACTCTCGAGGACCTAGGACTCGTAGAAATACTTTCTGGCCTCGATGGCATCAGCTAAGAGTTATTCTCTCTCGGTTATTACTTTGAAAATTCCAATTAAAGATAGAGAGAACGCTCGGATCCTGTAGCATCAGGTTTCAACTTAAAACTGCTGAAATGCTTTGTGTATTTGCTTTGAAAGTAGTGATGTATTCAGACATGCTTCTGTAGCATGTACAGTGAGCATCAAAAGAAACTGTACATTATAAAAAACATACATTAATAAATTACCGTTATTTTAATTTAAAATTGTTTCGTTTGCTTGTTTTTAAAATTGAAACAAAAAATATTCGAAATATTGTCAAATTTTTTGGGCACTCTCCTTAACAGGTAAAAGTTGAGTTTAATGATTGTTAGAATTTTTCCATTTTGACGCTCACTCTATACTAAACATAAAAATAAAAATTAAATGCCTATGAAACACTGGAATATTGGGGAAAATGTTCGATAAAAGTTTATTTTGATATTCTTTTGATTACAAAGAAAAATTTCTTTAATTTTTCTCGTTTAGAGGCCTATTTCTTCCAAAAAAATTTTAATAAGTTTTTAATTGGTTTTCCAAATACCCAACAATTTTAATCCATTTGCAGCAAACTAAAGGTACAGGGGGGATATTAACAGTAGGATTTATTTAAAAATATTCTCCTTTGAAAATATTCTCTTCTCCTTTGTTTTGTATTCTCTTGTTTCCTGTTTATATTAGTTTTCCTTATTGCAAAATATCCTTTTTCTTTCTTCCTTTCTTTTCTCATCAATTATGCAACCATATATGCAAATATTTCTTATTGACCACCACCACCACACAGACTATCTGCTCTGCCTGAATATTATTGTCTAGGGCCACAGTATTAAGGGTGGCTGACTAGCAAATAAATTCCTTAAGGCTTCATATGCGAGTAAATAAACGAGGATAGGAATGAGAGCAAATATTGAAATGTGTGGTATTTGTGGCAAAAATAAGGTATTTAGTTACAAGACAATAATAGTCTGGCAAAGTATGCCAAAGAAAAGGGAGCACACGTAGTAGTGCTTGCCTTGCAACAGCAGACTCTATTTACACTAAGGGCTGTAGGCAAAATATCCTTTTTAAGCCAAGAAAAAAAATACAAGGAAATAAAGTAACGATTTAAGAGATTAAAACCGGCTTAAATATTGCAAAAATAAGACGTAGAAAATAATGGAAATAAAAATGAATACAAAAATAGCGAATAGCGCAGGCAAATAGAGGAAGAAGAGAAATACATTAAAATTTCTATGTTTTCCACAAGGAAAATCTTAAACCCAAGACAAGGGATTATAAAATGCAAAACATTTTCTCCTTCTTTTCTCCAAGGATAATAGCGTTCAAATAGGAGGAAGATAGAAAGATTTTAAAGTGTTACAAAATTAAAGTTAATTTAAAAGCAAACACATGTAAAGAGATTTGCAAAGATATTCGCAGCTGTTGAGATAATTTTTAAAAAATATTTTAAAAAAATGTTTTCAAAATCTAAACAAAAATTGGGCTTTGGAAGAGCGTTCGAATTTTTGTTTTCAATTTCCCACGACTTCTTCTCATTGCCAACCCTTTTTACAAAATAAATTTTTCATAATTTTGCTTCTCTCTGCTTTCCTTTAATACATGCCAATTCATATGCCTCCATTCCAAATGACAGCGAATTTTTTTTTCGCAATATTTTCCATTTAATTTGGCGTGAAAGGATTAAAAAAAATGTTTTTTTTTGAGCATGAAATTATTGACCCAGTTAAAGGAAAAGAAAAGGCAAAAACATTTTCTACAACAAAAATATTGTCTTCCTTAAGACAATAGCCCATGTGTGACATAATTATTAGTTTCCACATGCTTTAGGATGTTAGAACAACTTCTGGAAAGGATATCCTTTTTTCTCCCTGAAGGGGTTTCTTCTTCCTTGGTAAAGTAACATAATTTTGTTCAAAGGTAATGTAATGGTGACACACGTCATTTTCCTCGGTTGTAATAATAATGATGATGAGACTGTGAAATTGCAACACAGCAATTTGCAACAAGCGTAACGGGTTGTATTAAAACAATTGAGAACATATTGAGTTGTGTAATGTCGAAAAAACTAAAATTGCAAGGATTTCCTAGTACATATATACATAATTGGTCATTACAACCCTTGAGGCTTCTTACACCACTTATGTTGTGTGCATTAATTTCATACATGAGTGGCGAGACCTACAGTTTAAAGTCCATTCCGAACGACAGATTTTTTTGAGAAACTTTTCATGGCAATTTTATATTACTCTCCGGGTTTTTGCCAGAAATCTGCTGAGGGGAAGTCGCCGAAGAAATATTTGTTCAAATTTCGTTTTGATATCTGACCTTGGGTTCGAACCCGGGCTTTACCGCTACTAAGTCAACACACTACCTACTAGACTACGGCGACCTTTCCTAGTAGATTTCATAATATTTTCAAAAAAGAGGCCTATCAAGCATAAGCATCTGATAAAAAAAATATCAATTGATTGAGGGACTCTGCAATCACCCGTTGATCACATCAGGAACTAATAATTACAACAATCAACAGGGCCTATCACAATTAAGATGGGCTAGCCGACAATACTGAATGTATCCTGTATATCTGGTTGACAAATCAATTCCCTAGTCTGTCTAGTCTATCTCTAGTTTGCTAATCTGCAAGCATCTCAAGACCTCCTTAACACAAGTCCACGTATGTATATAGTCCCGTAGGTAACCATTAGCCCTTTTTAAATCTCCCTATGGGCTTGGCAAAGATGTTTAGAATACAAAAAACCTGCAGGACCAACCCATTGCTATTGTTGTTCTAACATCACAGAATTGTCTTTGAACCATTTTTTTTACAGTCAAGTTAATAAAGAGCCGTACCATGTACAATGGATATCATAAGTGAGTCGTTCAAAAATCTGCAAGCATTTCTCCGAAGTGCTATTTTTGCCGTCCAATGGCTAACAATTTTTATAACTGCCAGCGAAGCTCATTTATTCGGTATTATAGAAGTGTTCCCCTTCATTTTTCTCACCATACGATGTGAAGAGAAGAGAGAGAAGCTAGGTTGTTGTCGTGACTAAAGGATTAGGTAGATAGGATGGTTTCGTAGTTTTGATTACCAAAGGTCACTTGAGCACGCATAGCGATCCGTTGTAACGCCACTAAAGGCTTAATGTGATCAATTAAGTTAGTTTACGAGAGGGTTCACTCTTCGGTATATGGATAGATTGAGGATAGATAGTGGAATAGGATCGCAAGTGTTAGCTCCCTGAACGAAATATTTGGAATTTATGGGAAAACTCCAAGAGGAACTCTACGTCATCGAAAGAGATGCCCAGTTCAACACGGATTAGGAAGAACAATGGATTGGACATAGCAACACAGTTAGGTCGCCAACCAAGCACTTGGCTTATATGAGTTTAAATTGAGAATTATATGGGACTGTCTGGGCAAACTGAATCGGCTAGGTAGAGAAAATAGGCTCATCGTTAGCTGGACCCCAGATCATGAGAAAATTCATGGCAATGAGTAGGTAGGCAGGTCAATTCGCAAGAAACTTTCCATGTCTCCGATAATGTCAGAACCTTTCTGTGAAGTAGAAACAAGTGCCTTGAAAGTCATACTTGACAAAATGTAGAGAGAAGTTAAGAGAAGGCCCTGAGGATAGCTATCGGGCTTTTGACCGAAATTTTCATCGTATCTGATAGCGCCAGAACCTTTCTGTGGAGCAGAAACTAACGCCTGGATATGCTCGACGAAAATAGGAAAGAAATGGAGAGACGACAAGACTCTGAGGAAAGGAACACGTGCAGAAAATAGGGATACTTTGCGCTGAGAAGAATGAATCAACACTTGGGTGCTATAAAGTTCTGACAATATCTTTTAGTTTGTTGGATCAACAGGGTTGCTAAAGACGTTATAGAAATACGTTATGCAGTACATACTCTATGAGCTCCAGGTTTTAAAGCTTTTCCTTGTTTAAGAAAAACGTTGATTACAAACAAAATACAAATAAATTTGTGTTTAGTTGCAATTAAACTCTTTATTTTTCCCACTACTTTTGTGTGCCACAGTTACAATTTGATGATACAACAAGAACTTGTTCAGTTCGTTATTATTCTTTGCATTTCTGTTCACGTAAGCATTAACAAATGTTCGGTAGATCTTTACAACGACGATCTTCAAATCACGACTGTTTTCTTCACACGCAACGCGTCTTTACACAAGATTGACTGAATTCTTACTACTCGTTGCCTGCTTGGTCTTGCCTTTTTATATGCATACGTAATCAGTCTGATGAAGGTTCTTGAAATAGAACTTTTAGGGGTTTCGCCTTCTCGAGAACTCTACCGCGACTTCATTGTTGTTTGTGTATTTTGTTCACATTGCTTATTGTTGCGTTCTCGCTTACTTGTCTATCCCATTTTCTTTCATAACGATGTTGTTGGTTTACTTGTAACTAGTTCGTTGTATTTGTTGGTGTAGCTTTCGTTAAACGATGTTTCCATTTTTCGTAACAGTATGAAGCAACTTAAACAGACTTAAACAATAAACGGACTTTAGCCTCATGGCCAATTATAGGCAATATTGTTGTGTTTATTTTACCAATTGTTTCGATTACACTCTGGTACAAAAGTCAATGGAAAAGGAAAAAAAATTATAAAATTGTTAATGGCGTCTGCCAGTTGCGTTTTTATTATTTTTGTAGCCCAGTGTTATTTTAATTTTTACGATTTGGGATAATAAACCTACACTGCTGGGGTCTTTTAAATTGTATAACAAAAGTATGCCTGTCTAAAGAAATAAATTCATGTGGCGAATATCAAGGTTTTCTTCTGCGTACTTATTGTTCTTGTATTCTGGTTGTAATTTTTTTGTTACAATTTCATATTGAACTTGAAACGTACGTACGTATGCCTATTTTGAAATGTATGTATGCGGCATTGAAACAATTTATTTAAGAGTCGTGTGTATACACAGAAAAAGGAAAAATAATTTATTACACAAACAATAATAAATAATAACAATATGGCAAATAAAATGTATAAGAATAATTCCTTTTGAGCTATTTTAAGATCAAGAGATTATCGGAATTGTACTGAAAGATGAAATGTTTACTTGAGCAATAAAAAATATTTTTTTTTTGGTATTTAAATTCTTTAATAGTTTTATTGAACTTTAAAATCTCTTTTAATTTATTTGTTATATATGTATATATTTTTTTTTCTGTGAGGACTTAAGTTCTTAGCATTACTGTTTGGCCTATTTTCGTATTTGCTTGGAAAACTTTTGGCAAAAAAAAAAATAAGGAAAAACACAGCATTTCCATTGAATTGGAATTTTTATCTCTGCTCTCTTGCAAAAGCCACTATGTATGCTAAAATAAATTGTTTTTTCCATTGTCAGTTTTATTATCTCTTCTCTGTTTACATTTTTTTGTAGCTTTTGCATAGTTTCAGGCTGTTAAGTACGTTTTTTTTGTTTGTAACTTTTGCATACTTTCAGGCTGTTAAATATTTGTTTCCATTTTTTTCTGTGTTAAAATTTATTTTAAAATGTATTTTCTTGTTGCCTATAAAATGACTTCGTTGTTTATACACAAAAAAAAATCTTTTATTTCAAATTGAATTGAAAGGCTATATGTATGTAATCCACTCCAGTTTATTCCCCTAAAACATTAGCCACAAGCATAAATTTATAAGATTTCTATTAAATATTTTAATTGACATGTGACCTATATTTTAGTGTGTATTTTATCACATTCCTTTTTCCTTTTGACACGCCTTACAGTAGGCTACACAAAAAATGTAAAAGTTCTTATAATCCTTAAATAAATTAAACCTGAAATTATAATTGAAACCTTAGTAAATAAAATAAAACTACTTATATTTAATTTATTATAAATCCTGTTCTCTTAACTAAAATTAATACTTAAAACACTTTATCAGGATTTTGCAATGCCATATTTTATAAAGCCTATATTAAGGCTTAATAATGATTTATTTTTTGTACCACATAATTTTAGGCATTTTGTTTATGATAACCACAAATGTTTTGCCGGTAATTCCCTATAATTTTTGTAGGATTTTTTGTTTTATTTTATGGTGAGTAAATATATATATATTTTTTGAAAGTAAATCAAATTCGTATCAAATATGGCTTGAGTAGATAATTTTTGCGGTGGTTTATTTTACATACCATTCCATATGAATAAATTTCCTGTGTTTTTTGTAATAAAATCTGATATTTTGTAGACTAAAAATGTTTCACCATTCCCCGTTTAAAACAATATTTTATTGATTTTGAATATTTTTAGTATTTAGAACAGTGACGAATTCATTTTTTGCTTACAATACAATACAAGTCAAATGGGAAATCATTGTTTAATTTAATGTTTTTTTTTTTCGAATATATTTGTTGAAACAAATGTTTTGCAAGGAAAATAAAAAATATTGTTTAAGAAAAAAAATTTAAGTAAATATATATAAAATTAACTCCTAAAACTAGGCAACATTTTATATATGTATATCTGAAATTTGAATTTGAAAAAATCTAAGTATGAAAATTAAAGTATAAGGTTAGGGGAAATTGAGCATAATTTCGTTAAAACCAGATGGCCTCCTGTTATAACTTAAAAAGCGCAATAAAAATCCACAAAGTACTTACCAAAACTTATGCTGAATTGTTGGGTGCAGGAGATCGTTTGTACGCTTTGGAAGTAGTCGCCTTTACACGGAAATAAAATCACACTTGCCACAGAAAGTTATTGTCATCCACTTCAGCAGAAATTTCAAAACATTTGCAATCAGCAGAAATTGAGGTTCTCCCTTCTCATCGTTTCAAAAATCTGGCTTAATACCCGGTCAAACTAGCTCTTTATCCCCTATCTGGGGATTCTCAGACTTTAAACAAAATTGATTATATCTCGTCTAATCCTAGTTGGTTTTGATAAAGAACTTTCCTTTCGATTTCCAAAATTAAAAAACTTATCATCTGACATAGTCTGGTCCTGGAATTCCATGTGGGCCTACACCGATTGTCCTAAATGTAAGAAAAAAGTAGGTTATAAACTTTCTTGGATAGGATATCTTCCGCTTGTCTTTTGTAGTGATAGTCGCAATACTTCTATTCTGAGCCTTATTAGCGCCATCAAGTTGCATATACATATATGATACTAGGAGATCTCCACCTTTCTGCAAAAGGACAGATGAACACGAATAAGGTTTCTAATTTATCGATCGTTAGAAATATTTCATAGAGTCCTTGCCATCATCATTGATCATTTTCTGAAGCCAATTCATGATTCTTCTTTTAGCCTCTCCATATTATTAACGAGAGCCTAGCCAGATGGCTTGGACTAAGTTGTCTGAGGCCCTTAGAAATCTGTTGCTTACTATGACTTTTGAATACAATTTAAAATCAACTATTTTACTCCAGAATAATTTTCCCGCCTTTTTATAGTTTTTACCATTTTTTTTACTCCTAAAAGTATGCACAGAATTCTAACAATTTCTGAATTTAAATTAATTAATTTGAATTATTTAAATCAAAAGAATATTCTTTTCATTTATGAACCATTTAATTTCTTTATTATATTTAAACACTCCTGAAATTACGCAACATTATGTTAAATTTATTATTTTTTCCTTGGAATAAAATTAATTTATCCTTATTTGTGCAGTGAAATAACAGCTTTTCAGTATTTTTATTGATTTTTATTTTTTACCTTAAAATATGCTTCAAAACTTCGCCATTATAATTTATTCTTTCAAATAATCTTCTTGTTATACTCCAAAAAAGTATGCCACCAAAAAATGAAAGAAAGAAATAAAACTAATTTAAAATTTTAACGTCAATAACGACGAAATTGTCATAACAAATTTGAAGAGATAGGCAAAGTGCAAAAGTGAAAGAGAAAGAGAGAGAGAGAGAAGTGAAGGAATACTTAAGTATACTTCTAGGATACATATTTTCTGCAATAGTTAAGGCAAAAAACTATGCTTATGCAAGGCAAATATTTACAAGAAACTAAAGCATGCTTGTATAAGCAACAATGATAGTGAAATTATACTACAATGTTGAAAGAATTCTAAAGTTTGCGTTTCTCTGTTGGATCTACCTAAAGCATACTTAGAGGATGAAAGCAGCTTAAATAAAATTAAAGTTTTTATTTCTTATCTTTCACTGGTGCTCTTAGGGGAGTTGTTTTCTTGTTTTATTTCATTCATTCTGTTTTCTGTGGATAATTTGATTATCAAATATTTATTGAAATACAACAAGTTTGCATTACGTTAAGTAGGTTAAGATGATTATTACCAGCCTTAAACTATACACCAATATTTTCTTGTAAAATGTTATAAATTATGAAGGAAAACTTTTGCCTTTAGTTGGGGAAAGCAGAAAATAGAAATAACTTATTAAACTTAAGCTGAAACATCTCTCATATTATAATGATAATTCATGATATTTCATGTGGTAGTTGTTTCTGACTTTTGCCAGCAACTTATTTTAGGTTAGACATGTATGCCATTGATTGTAATGTGGTGTGGTGATATTTATCATTGAAAAATACAGAATGCTTTATGACATATTGAAATGGACTACATAACACTCAATGTCTTGTTAAACAACCCTAAAGAGGGAAAATATAGATACGAAAACCAATGACAGCAGCCAAAAAGACAACACAGACTCTTAAAGGACGGCGGCTATACAAACTCTCTACACAGACAGTCGTTTTAAAAATGAAAAAATAAATAAAAAATAAAATAAATACACTGCATTATATATGTACGACGTCTGACTATGTTCTGAAGAAGTAGAGGAATAAGCAAAATGGCATTAAAATAAATTTATTTTCTTGTCTGTTGAATTATTAAATTGACTTTATTGATTTAAATTTAGCTTAAACGGAAAATGTGTTTTAAAAGCTATATACGAGGGTTGATTTTTCTGTCATTCTAGTTAAAGGTTAAAGGCTAAACATATTTAATAAAGTGTAAAATTTCATGTAAAAATCAACAACATACGCTGTTTTGCCTTTATAGCCATCTTTTAGGCTGCCAACAAATTGTTTTTTCCCCAAATCACTCCTTATAACCTGTCTCATTTGCAATTACTTTACAATTTTCCTTTCTTTTTTTTTAGTATGTTTTTCCTTTAAATTGCTTTTTAATCAAAATTTGTTTTTTTTCTCTCTTTTCCATTTCCACTTCAAAAAATGCCTTAAAGGTATGCCGTATTTTTCTGTATTATTTTTTAACAGCCTGTAAGTAGGCTATACACATTTATTTGTTTGTTTGTTTATTTGTTTTTAATGTTATGTTTTTAACAAACAACTTGAGCTTATTTTAATGGCATTGTAATGAGTTTTAATTTTCAAATATAAGTTCGTAATTCGATTATTTTTTTTGTTGTTTTTCTTTTAAGCCTAAAGGTAGGCAATAAATTGAAAAGGAAATTCAATTATCATAATATATCCGAGAGAAAAAAAAGGCAAATGAAATATTAGAGCCGTATTTATAATGGAAGTAATGAAATATATTCTTAAAGAATTTTTGTAAACCAAAGAATTTTTAGTAATGCTCAGACAACCATAGGCTTTATCGTTAAAGATCCAAGAAAATAAAATTATTTTCTTTAGGTTTGTGCATTGCAATTTGAAAGAGAAAGATTTTTTTTACTTTTATTTGCTATTTCTTTATAGAAATAAATCCCTTATTTATTTAAACCTAAGAACATTCTAAATTGATAATATTGCTCTATGAATGAGCGCTTCTTTTGCTAAAATATCATACTTCACGAGTTTAGAACTTCACAAGTGTACATACTTCGAGATTTTTACTGCAAATGACAGGCAGCATTACCTTTCGATCTCTTTATGCTTAATTTATTTTTGATCTGGCAACTTCTAGAATCTTACTGTCGGTTTGTTGTTGTAATTTCTTTGTGGTTTCTTCTAGAATAAATAATTAATGTTTATTGCGTCTATTATATATGACTAATCAGGACTACCAGTTAACAACTGGTACCTGTATATTATGACTGATAACTATAAATATACCGAAGGAGAGTATAACGTCCTTCAGCCTATCTGAGATTAACATGTGTTGTTCACGACCAGGCGAAGCATATGGATAGAAGCACTGTGAATAATATTAGATTGTTATTGATTCGCTAGAACAATAAAATAATTTTGAGTTCGTTGAGTTCGATTTCTTAAAAGCCCTAGTACTTCTTCTAGTGATCAATTTCGCCTTGTACGAGGGGTACAGTGAGATCCATTCCATACAAGCCATTTTCATTATTTATAATATATACTTGAAGTCGATGTAGTTTATTGGGTAGGATTTTAGCTTATTAGACGAGAGCTAGTGGTTCAAACCCCATTATAATCATGTCGAAGAAAATGAAATGTGAAGAGAAATATTTCTAACGGCGACTTCCTCTCAGAAGTCTTTTGGGTAAAGATCTGAAGTAAAATGAACATGGAAAGTTTCTCTCAACTGTCGTTCAGATAAATTTATGAATAAAATTAACACACACAACATAGTTGGTGCTAGAAGCTAGGTTGTACTTCTGCCTAAGGTGTTGTAATCCTTACTAAATGGTTATAATCCTTACTAAAGAATTTTAATGACCAATTAGTTAAGTAATTAAGTGGATATTGGAAGTCTAATTGCTCTCAATACTTCTGACAATTATTTAAACTGAGTAATAATGCCAACCCATTCACTAAGCATTGTAAGGTTAAATTTGCCCTTTCAATGGTCTAAGAAGTTTTTATTTGAACTTCTGCAAGAATTGTATAAAAGTAGAGTCGGCCATTGTTCGTCATCACTTTTATCAAAATGCGTTATGAGGACTTCGGAATTGAATTATCTGAACTGGTGTCCTTTCGTTAGAAATACAAAATAATTTTGGCGATATTTCTTGCACTCAAATAAGGTTATACTATGTTCAAATATTTTATTTCAGTTATGTTCAGACATAACAATATACGCAATTCAGCTGCTTATTCAATATTCATCTGACGGCTGGTAAACAAAACAGCTGGTTGTTGCAACATGTTAGGATGTGAGGTTAATTTCGTTTCATAGGGGTATCAGAACGGTATCATTTCTGGAGGCTCAAGTGTGTAAAAGCTGACCGTACATTTAAGGTATGTTTGACTGACTGGTAGATTGTAAGGACTACCAAACAGTTCAGGTACAGGTAGTTCGTTTAGTTTCGCCCCACATTCGAGTACTCCCTTAGAAAAGTAAAAATTTAATTTCTCACAATTTGCCTTTACTTTTATTCACTTCTAAGTGAATACCCCTAACTAAAGTGTTTATATTGTAAATTAACAGTTGAAAAAGGTTAAATGCATGTGCTGCTTGGGCATACATACATAACTTGTGCACATACAGTGCAATTATTTATTAAATCACGACACCAAAGCCAACCATCCTCAGCTAGCACGTATTGCAACAACAATAATGATAATAATGAAAAATTAATTTTAATTTTAAATCAATTGTGTGATCAAAGAAGAAAGATTGTAAAGATTTCCAGTTGTTCTCCACAAGAATTATTTAAATAATGAGATCATGTTTGTTATAAACAAATGAATTCATTCTATTAAAAATTTTAAAAGAATTAGTCACAGTTTTTATTGAAATATGTATTATAATTATTATAACAAATCTTGTTCATTCATTATATTTTATGATTCACAAAAATATTTAAAAAAAATTTTTGTTTTTTTTTTTGGCAAAAAAAAAAAAATATTTTTGTGATGAAAAACAAACCAAAAAAAAAAAAAAAAATCTGAAAAATATTGTGAAATAAAAATAATGTCTGCTCCCTGTCTAACACACATTTTGCTTTCTTTCGGCTCATAAAGATTGATGACATTTTCTGTCACACAGACACAGATGGAAAAAAGCGACACTTGTATGCTTTTGTGACAGAACAACAACTACTTTTTCGTAGTGATTTCCGGCGTTTCGCGTTTTTTTTTTTCGCTTCTAAATATTTGACTTGCAATGGCTGCTGTGTCAGCCATAAGCTAAAAATTTTTGAAATTTTTTCTTTCACTTTTTATTTCATTTAGTGGAGCCCTCACTCAGTCGCTTACAATGTGTTTGACAATTTTATGACATCATAATATGCAAAATAGTCTCTTAAGAATGTCTACTCTTCTTTCTGTGCCTCTGTACTATCTATTAAAAGCGTGCGCCAATTTCTTCTACTTTGTTGTGTGCGCTTTTGCTCCAATCCCGATGCCTCGCCACTAGATTTTTCAAGTGGGTGTTCGTTCGATGTGCTTTATTTCACCGTGCGGCCTGGGGGTCATTCTAGTGTTATCATGTTTTTAAGAAAAATATTTAAAAAAAATTAAAACACTTTCAATTCTTGGAAAATTGCTATGTTCGCAACAAAAATTTATTTTTTGGCATGATTTCATATGTTTTACAATAATTTTCCGGGCATATTTTTGCATGGAATTATAGGCAGGTTGTTCGAAAATGAAATTGTTTTTCTTCAAAAATATTTCAAATATTTAGGAAATCAGCGCCCCTGATGCAAAGGCCTATTTTAAGTGAAAACAAAAGCATAAGCGTATATACTTTCTAAGCAAACAATAGGCCGCCATTCAAGAATTTTTTAAACGGTATTCGGTTGTAGTCAACGTATATGTATATGTTAGAGTGACTCAAGTTGTATGAAAGCAAAATTCGTGCTCGATGTACCCTCCTTAAAATGAACCTTAGACTTTTTTAAGATGACATTTAAAATATTTCGGCTCCAGCTTTGACCTCTCGTGAGCTGGACCATTTTGAAAAAGGATCTATTTTTACATGTTTTGTCAATTTGAGAATCTGTTTCCTTACCAACATATACAATATGGGTATCATGAGAAAGGTTTTTTTAAGGCGCGTCCAACTGTATATACAATTTGTGCAAGGACGATCATCCATGTCCTTTTTTTAAGGATGTTCTGCAAAAAAGAACGGTTTTTTAAATTTTTGTTCGGGGTTGTTTGCAATAAAAATGTCAAATTAACATATTTTAATCTTTAGTCGATTTAATTCAATACGGTTCTCAGTTTTTTTTTTTAAATACGCTAGTTCGCGTTTTTTGAGGACAGTTTTGTAAATATAAACAATAAAATTTAAGGTTATTAGGGACCTAATAAGATAATATTTGACTTAAAAAAAATATTGGTTCTAAACACTAAATTTCCATTCCTGAAATAGAACAACAAAAACAAACAACAACAATGCACCATAGAATTACAACAACAAAACTATGTAGACAGACTACGAAAAGTAGAAAAAAAAACAAAAAAACAATAACAATTCAACAGCGAATTTCTAAAAGTTGCCAGACTGATAAAAAGAATGAAGGTTTAAACATAGCAGAAGTTTAAGCATAACATAGGCTATGCAGACAATATATGTAGGTCCGATGGCAAAACAACAAATTTAAAAACACTTTTTGTGACATCATTTATAGGGGTCTCGGAATTGTAAATCGGTGCTGCATACCAGTGGATTTGAAAATAATTTCAAGCAAACCCACAAAGTTTGGACTCTTTGTCCAGACCCGACATTGAGGCCTTCCACAGATTCATAAATTGATTGAGCTAGTTGAAAAGTGCTAGAGCCTCAAGGTTGTAGTCATGCTCTCTTGTGTGTTTGTGGTCCATTTCTTTTTCCACAGTCTCTTTATCCTCCCTTTCCCACCTTTTCTCCTTTTCCAACTTCCCTATTTTCTTTACTATCATCTCTCTCTCTCTCTCTGTTCTTTGGAATGCATTACAATGGGTGATTTGTCCCAATAGCAAGTACACGTCCTCAAGCCTAATCTAACCTAGCCCACAATAGAGCCATTCGAGGGAGAATTTTCAAGTCCTGTGTAGGGTAGTGAAAGAATAATGAAGTCATTTTCCTTCTAATCTTCTGCATATCATTTTGACATGCAAGACTCTCTTTCAGCCTTCCATATCAGTTTACTGTCAAGCGTCATTTCCAAATATTTTGCCTGAATTTTATATGATGTTACCCCACCCACCCATAAATACAGTGAGCGTCAAAAGAAACTACATTAAAAAATATATACATTAATAAATTACCGTTATTTTTGTTATAAAATTGTTTCATTGCCAGTTTTTAAAATTGAAACAAAAAAATTCGAAAAATTTCGAAATATTGTCAATTTTTTCGGGCACTCTCCTTAAGTGATAAAAATTGAGTTTGGTGATTGTTAGAAATTTATACTTCTTTTGACGCTCACTGTACATAATACATACATAAAAATTGGTCATAACAATTCTTCAGTCAAGATCATAACCTAGCTTCACAAACCACCCACGCTGTGTGTGTTAATTTCATCCATAATTGGCGGGGGATCTACAGTTTAAAGTCGCCTCCGAATAACAGATTTTAGGGAAAGTTTTCATGACAATTTGATTCAATCACAGAGTGTTTGTCACAAATCTGCTGAGTCAATGAAGAAATATTTTTTTCAGATTTTGTTTTGTTTGAACCACGACCTCACGTCTAATAAGCCAACACACTACCTACTAAACTACGGCGACGTTATAAACTTTTGCTGGGTAATTTCAATAGGAAAGTATTTGAGTTATGTATCGAGAGTTAGGCAGAGGATAGTAACCTATCTTCTGACCGAGCACTAAAGACTCAAAGAATAATTGTTTAGATTTGGGTCACTTAAAGCTCAAAAGGGTGATTCTGTAATGAGGAAAACTTAGGATCAGAACACGTATTTCGATCCTATATGGCGTTAATACATCTCAGAAGGAATCACCTGAACTAGTATCAACTAGGAGTCAAGCACCAGGCGCAGAGCTATGCTTACTGATGTTCGTCAGAGCAACTGTCTGATTTAAGCAGTTGCCACCAAATATTTGATAGTCGTAAACGAAGGAACAGACTTCAGCAGGGTGAAAGCTGAGACGGCTTTCGAATAAAAGAAATTGAATTGCTTGACGTTGAGCAATCCTCTTTAAGTTTAATTTTTTTTATTTATAATGGCCCCAAAAGCAAGAGACAGTGCAACTTTGTCTCTCGATACTTTGGACATAAATTTTAACTTCTCCCTTACATGCATACATACATACACAATTCGTCATTACAACCCTTTAGTCAGGATTACGACCTAGTTTCTCACACCACTTATGTTGTGTGCGTTAATTTTTATACATGAGTGACGACACCTACCGTTTAAAGTCGACTCCGAACGACAGATTTTTGAGAAACTTTTCATTGCAATTTTATTTTACTCTCACACTTATTGCAAAAAATCTGCTGAGAGGAAGTCGCCGAAGAAATATTTTTTTATATTTTGTTTAGCTGAAGATACTTGACCTGGGGCCTCAGGTCTAATAAGCCAACATAATACCTACTATTCAATTCATTTTTGGACCACCTTCATAGTTAATAACATCATTTGTTTTTATTTTATTTTTTTTTTTTCTTTATTTTTTTTTTTCTTTAATTATTCATCCATTGATAATGCAGTGGCAGCAGTAGCTGAAGTGAGCTCAGTTTCTTTCGTTAATTTTCTAAAAATTCAATATTTTGTCATCATAATTAAACCTGAGTACTTACTATAGTACTTGCTGAACCATTACCTTTTTTCATTTTTTTTATTATTTTTATAAAAATCGTGTACCATTAATCAAATAAAATTTTTTTATTTCGTTTTTTTTATATTTTTTAATATTAAATCACCCCCCGTTAAATATGACAGCATCTGGTGAATAATTGAATTTGAATAGAATGTAAAACCCCATAAACAAAAGCTAAAATAAAATCCATTAATGGCCTGTAATTTGTTTGAATTTAGTGTCGATTTTTTTTCAAGAAACAACACAACACTGGCTTACAAACCTTTTGTTTTTGTTGTTTTATTTACAAATAATTTTTTTTTTTTAAATAAATTGTTTTTGTTTTTTTTTATTACAAATGACATGCTTTAGCTGTCATATTTGACACTTGAAAAAATTCTTTTGTAAATAATGAAGGGCAACAAAGAAGGAAAATTATGAAAAAAGAATTTTCAAAGGAAGCTTAATTTGTTTTCAAAGATAATACACTGTGTTTCAAAGAAATGGATTTGTATTTATCCTTTATCAATTTACTTCCCTTGTTTGACGTCCAAAGGTATGGATGAATGTACTCCTTTAAAAGGAAAAAAAATATTTTTTTGTTGCACAGTGTAGTTTTTATACTTTACAATATATGGGAATATTACCGAATTAAAATATTTATTAAACTCAAGGGCAACGACGATGGGTTTTACATGGGTTCCTGTCCGAGTGGACCTAATCCCATGGTGCTCTTCGCACAGGGTGAAATACAATGCGTCTACCAACGCCCCCAGATGTAGCTACCAACGCCCCTCAAGGGCAGTAATAATGTTTAAGTCGCTGTAAGTTTCAATTTTTTCAAAAGGAATTGCGATGCCTTTTAATAATTAGTTACTTCATTGGTCCATTGTCGTCAATAAAGTGGACAGTTTACTTACACAAAATAGTTAAAATCTTAATTCATCTAAATCCTTAAACTGGTTAGTTTATATGCACTATTAAACCCTCCTCTCCCCACTACTCATGTTTAAAATTAACACATATGTACAATGTAAATAGTATGAGAAGCTAGGTTGTGATCCTAGCTAAAGAGCTGTAATGACCAATTAAGGACATTTCCAGGACTTTTTCGAGATGTCAACCTTACTTCTTGACTAGAAAACTTGGAAATTGCTTATGGTTTGTCATGAAAAACACTTCAACGAACTTGATATCGCTTTAATAGGTTTTTAATTCCAAACCACCAACTTTTTCTGTCAGCTTGGTTCCCATATTTCTCAGATTTTGTAAAGCAAACGGATCTGGTTGTCTTTTCGAAAATTTGTATACAAAAACTGGAAAATATTTTAGAAATTATTCCTCTTACAGGAATTAGTCTTTACTATGCCATTAGTCGCTCATTAAAAAGCTAAATGAAAGGCCTAATGTCCCCCCATTGGTAACTTTAGACCAGTAAAGTGGTCAGTCTAAAAATTCGTACCGAAAATCAATCGACAATCTCAGTATCATCTTCTTTCATTTGACAAGAAATAGCGTTCACCCTAAGTAGATACTTGGTAACTAGTCAAGTGACTAGTAAAAAGTATCAGTAGTTTGTAAGAAGGTATACTTCCCCACTTAATTTAGGCTTTAATAGAAATAAATTCCTTTGAAAAAGTATCCTGAAATCGTATGAGGAGAACCGCCCTCATTCGATTGAAAGCTTTTCTTCAATATTTTCTAAATATCAGATCTCTAAGTACACAACTTGACTGTCACTGAGCTCAGTGTACCCCTTTGTTATGTGCGTTGACAATTCTTTACAATTCACTGAATATTTTTAATTACATGTATGACAGGGAACGAGACTGAGAGAGAGAATTGAATTCTTTTTTTTAATAATTTTTAATTAAAAATAACTGATTATTTATCTTATATTCTTACATATGTATGTACAGATATTATTAAATGATGGATGTGATGAAGTAGCACTTACAATATACGATACAATATTGCTTGCATGAGTCATTCCTTCATTCAATCGCTGTATATACAATTGTCGCCTGTCGCCAATGTCAAGTGTACGAGATGATTATTATTCTTTATTTTTGTAATCTTTTCGGGTGTCACAGCACCACAATATGTTGCCACAGTGCGTTGAAGTGAAGGGTGCAAGTGTTAAAATGTTGAGAAAAAAAAAATGTTGTGTTTATAGGGAAAGTTTGACAGATTAGGGGAGGATTTATATTGTGATAAGAGAATATGCGAATATTTTGTATATTTTTAGAAAAAGAAAAAAAGAATAAATCAAATCGAATATTATTCTCTAATAGGTTCCACTCCAGAATCTGTAACCGCATCAGATGAAGTCTTTTCGTTTTTTTGCATTGACTCTCTATTTGAAGCAGCATGCCAAAGATTGTGGCTAAGGCCATATAATTAAGTCATCATAGACTTCGTGACATAAAGTTCACACACAAACGTATTGAAGACTCTAGAACTTATCAAAAACAAAGAAAAAGTCTTTGGATCTGATTGTCCACTGGTGTATGGACAGAAGTTAGCCAATCAGCCCGGTTTAGTATAAAAATTTAAAATTTTATCTGTTGAAATTAAAGACCTGGGAGTCATTCTTGATATACAGGTTTGCAAAAAACCACAAAAGGTTTCCACCCAAAGAGGAGGCTCGCAGGATTGCTTGTCAGACACTTCTGGTCAAAAAAATGTAAATATAGTGGGCTCACCTTATATGGTTTCTTTTGTTTGGACCTGCGGACTTTTCACGTCGGGTTCACCGATGGTTTAAACTACTCTAATGGTTCAACTTGTAGTTGCCGTAGTCTAGTAGGTAGTTTGTTCGCTTATTAGATGTAAAGCCCTGGTTCGAGCCCCAGGCCAAAACGAAATATGAAAAAAACAAACAAATATTTCTTCGGCGATTTCCTCTCTGCAGATTTCTGGCAAAAACTCTGAGAGTAAAGTTTCTCAAAATCTGTCATTCGGAGTCGAAGTCACACAACATGAGTGTTGTGAGAAGCTAGGCCGTAATCCTGACTGAAGGGTTGTAATGGACAAATGTGTATGTATGTATGTATGTAATGATTCAACTACTCAGAGGCTATTGTCTTCTTTTCTCAATCTCCTTGATTCTGGACATTTCAAAGGAAAGAGCTCTTTCCTGTAACCCATCTCTTGTAGGACTTTGATGCATTAAACAGCCATATGAGCCTACACACTTGGTAGGATGAAAGAAATACTTGAGTTTTGCTTCAAATTATTCAGGAGAAATCTAGGAAATCCCCATAGTCTAGTAGATAATGCATTGGCTTGGCGACACCTTGTTTAAAAGTTCTTGAAAAACAATATGAAAGTTTCGTGTAGATTTTTATGACAAATGACGCAATTGCTTGTTCTGAATGTGCTTCCCAACACTGGAATTCCTAACTGACGAATAATGATGCAAATCATTGCTGTCGCAATTAAATTTTTCTAGAAATTGAAATCGTTTAAATGCTGTCTTATGGTTAGGCTCGTGTATCGGAAAGAGCGGAAATTATAGTTGAAAATAATAGTTGGGTTTTGCTTCACATTACTCAGGAGAAATTTAGGAAATCGCCATAGTCTAGTAGATAATGTATAAACTTGGCGAGTCTCTGATTCAAAGCCCAGCTTAGAGATCAAAAAAAAAATTCTTCGGTTACTTCCTCTCTGCAGTCTTCTGGAAAAAAGAAAGAAAAATGCCATGAAAAGTTTCTCTAAAAATCTGTTGTTCACAGTCGGCAATTAACTGTAAGCCCGCTACTCATGGATAAATTAACTAAGTGAGACCTTGATTCAAATCCTAGCTTAGACATCATGAAAATATATTTTTGCAGGGACTTGCTCCCAGCAGTCTTCTGGAAAAAAAACTCGAATATGAAAGAAAAATGCCATGAGAAGTTTCTCTAAAATCTGTTCTTCAGAGTCGGTTATAAACTGTAGGCCCCTCCACTCATGGATAAAATTAACTTGGCGAGATCTTGGTTCAACACCCATTTTAAACATCTCGTAAATATATTTTTTCAGCGACTTGTGCCCAGCTCTAAGCCCTGCCGCCCATGGATATGTGGATTAACCTTCACAACGTGGATGGTGTGAGAAGCTAAGTCTTCGTAGTCGCTATCGAAATCCAATTCAACGTACGATCTTATAACACAAATTTTAGAACAAGATTTAATAGCATATGCCCCTCCCTCTATTAATATGCGTCTCCCATTTTCACTGCCATTTTATAACATATTGAGAGCGCTCCTCCGATTTCTGTTTTTGCGACTGTGCGGCAGTCTACTTATGTATTATAATTCCAGTAAATCTTTTTTGCGATGATATCTGTCGGTTACTACAGCATCGAACAGTGAATTTTCCCGTATACTAATTTTGATGTTGCGTAGAGAGCGATGGAGCTCACAACCAGTTTCAATATTAGTTTGTCCAGTATCCTCTGTGGATATACTATCCCTCATGTCTCATAAGATAAATTAGATTTCTGTTTGTTAAATTGTGAAGAAATTTCTCTTGTTCAACTTGCTTTAGTTGCCTTTTTCAATTGTTTCTTGGAAATTTTGTTTCAAACTTAAACTTGTTTTTCCATTCAATTAAATTTAATTATCGAATTGAAACATTTGCCTGAAAACCAATTCTTTTTTCTCTTTTTTTTGTGGGCAATAGTTGGAAAAACAAATCCGGAAATGGCATGAAATTAAAGATAACACAAGCCAAACATTATTGACCAGCTAAGCCAAGCCACCCCCTTTTTAAGTTGCCAGTTAAATTGCCAGCCAGCTAGTCAGCCAGCGAGCAGGCCAACTGTACTAACAAAGACTCTTAGGCTACACACCCACTCACATAAAAACCATTTAAACTGGCATTTCATTTAAATGGACTTAATTTTGACAGAATGACGATGGCAAGTGCATTTTGGGGTTTCTTCAATATGCCAATACAATAACAACAAAAACGTTTTCATTAGCATTAAAATGCCGTTTCTTTTTTTTTTGGCTAACAACTGCAATTGTTACGAATTTTGAAGCCATGGCAAGCCAGGAAATCAAAAAAAAAAAAAAAAAAAGAAGGGGAGGAATTTTTTCCCCTTTGTTTTGTTGTCTATTTTTAGGTGGAGTTGTTTAGTGCTCAGGAATGGATAGATCTCGTTTAAATATTTAAGCAAGTGTGTTGGCAATTTTTGGTGTTACAAAGACGTGACACACCTCGATGTCAAACAATAATCACAACCACTGTCTATAGAAATTCAGTCACATAGAGGGTGAAACTGTAAAAACTTCACAACTAACACCCTCTTGGTTGAAGCACCCCTTTTTTTGAGAATCAAAAGAGTTTTTTTTTTGTCCTTTTTATTGTTTTTAAAGAATTTAATAAAAAAATAACTGAGGAAACTACCAAGCCAATGACTCAATGTGACTGACTTCTAACACCTTAAAAATATGCTTTTTTATTACCATTCATATGACAGCCCTAAAGTATGCCACTTCATAATAAACCAGGATGATGATGATGATGTTCATGTGGCAGTCTAAAAAGAGAAAGATAAGATTTTAATCTCCCGCACAATGTAACAAAATTTAATGAAAAGTTACAGGGCATATGCTGCATAGAAAAAGGGTTGACTTTCTTTCCATATTGTATAGCATACTTTATGGTGCTTGATGGTGGTTATATTGATGACGATGATAGTGGTGTTGGTGTTAGTCGTGGTGGTGGTGGTTTTATTCTAATTGTTTTCATTACATTTCAATTGCCATTTAGTTGTGACAGTTCTCATTAAATATTTTTCAAAGATCGTAATTATATTGAGTAACACAAGCATTAACAAATTGCAACCCTCACCCCACCTCTCCCTAACACACATGTGTGATTGCTTTACTCACTGCAGAGCGGGTGTTATAAATCTCACCCCTTTTTTCTTTCCATTTCAAATTAGTTTTCTGTTGTTGTTGATAAATTTATCGTATGCGGTTAAGGGAATTGAAATTTTGAAAATTTCTTTTTGAAATTTGATACAATTTTTGTTGTTGCTGTTGTTGTATATTACTTTTATCGCATTGTTTGTATGTTTTTTGAGTGCTAATTTTCGTAATTGGTTTGGAATTTAAAATAACAAATGTCATCCACGGGTAATATGACCCCTAATTGGTGGGTGACTGCGGTCAGTGTGCAAAAAGGTAATTAGAGAGGCCAGCATGGCATAGCATAAAGTGGTTTAAAATTAAAATATTTTTAATTTTACACGAAATGTAGTGAACGGCTGTGAATAGCAATTTAGGTCAACAATCAAGTCCAGGTTTATTCCAAAGTATTCCCTTCTAAAGCCCTCTCATGGCTAAGCTATCAGTCCTTTAGTAGATTCAGTGATAATATGACCTTCTAATATGGATTTCAATATTATTTTACGTCGTAGCACAAGCCAGTGCAAATCCTCATCAAATTTTAAACGTTTTGATTCTTACTTACTTACTTTCTTTACTTAAATGGTCATTAACAACCCGTTTAACAGATTTCGACCTGCAGTAACACATCCTTCCATGCTGCTCTGCTTCTTGCGCCTCTACGCCAGTTGGTCACGCTAATCGATGACAGGGCTTCCTCGATTTGGCCCTTCCAACGCAAACAAGGTCGTCCTCTTCACCGACTTTCGCAGCTCCGCGCATCAAATACCCTGTCTCGCCTTTGCATCGCCCTCCATTCGAACAACATGGCCGAGCTAGCGCAGCAGCTGGACGTTAATACGCTGCACAACATCTATGTCGTTGAGAAGCTCATACAGCGCACTGTTGGATCGTTTTCATTCTATATTTTCAAATCAAACTGCTGTTGTTGTAACAGCTTTGATGTTGATGTCGAGAGTTGCTTTCGAATGTCTCGTATTTAGCCATGTTTTGAATTGTATGTTCGCCATTAGTTGGTGGCTGCTGTCGGTATTAATAAAAATCGTGCAATTTCTGGAGGCGCAAACCTATAAAGAATAGGCCTGTATGGATATTAGGACAGCGAAATAGGTATTCCGCCATGTATGGACATTGTTGATAAGTGAGGTTAGGTTGCTTTCACTATCGGAATAGTGAACTGAGTGCCAATCGGATCTTAGTTAAGTCAGGGTGGATTACACCAAAGTGGGACTGAGACTCTCACTTTCTGCACTTTTGTGCTGATATAGGAGTTTGTAAGCGTCCAAGAGGGAGGAATGAATTCCGCAATTAGCACAGCGAATTAGATGCTCCGCCATGTGTGAGCATTGTTCACAGGTTAGGTTAGGTTCCTCTTACTATAGAAATTAAGAATTGAGTGCCAAATGGGTGAGCCAGTGTGGACTGGTACGCAGCCTCTCACTTTCAGCACTTTTCTGCTTATTTAGGCGTGTGTGCGCATATGAGATGGGGGAATGAATTCCAAAATTGTGGTCAAATAACACTGAAGTTTCTTAATTTAATCGGACAGCCATGATGGAATACATCAGCCTGGAAGGAAGCCTCGCACTGTCAGCTCTTTTAGGTTGCTTGACAATCCTTAAAGTGGTTAGTGGTTAACCATATGACAGGGAGAAATGAATTCAAAAATTGTATTCTGCTAATAATCGAGTCTCTTAATTTACTCGAAGAACCAGGATGTACTACATCGACCTGGGACACGGTTTCTTACTTTCAGCACTTTTCTGCTGATTTAGGCATTTGTAAGCATTCGAGAGGGAGGCCTAAATTCCAAAATTGTGGCCAAATAATACTCGAATTTCTTAATTTACTGGGACAGTCAGGATGCAAATGTCAGCTCGATGTTGTTTTTGGTCCATGAATGCCGCAGTTTTCTCAGAGTAATTTATAACCACTTTAGGTAACTTTTACGAGCACTTTAGGGCATATAGATATATCATCGATAGAGATACCATTGGTTGATCGCCTTTTGTTCCTAAATCGCAAGGCCATCTATTGCACAATTCCATTTCTCCCATGCCGAGAAACTTTTTCTCATGTGAAACTGCGACTATTTCTCATCTTATTTCTCAGTGTATGGTTCGTGTCATGAACAGGCGGAGGTTCTTAACTTTTCAGCACCTCATTTCTTACTGATTGGCTCTTGCCATGAAGAAACGAAGGTTCTTAGCTTCTCATTTTCTGCCAACGTTGACTGAACTGTCCCATAGGGAATGCATGATTTTAATTGTGTTATTGCAATGGCCCTAGACTCTGAATTTAGACATTCCTCTTTAAGGGGGGGTCTGACACCTAACCTAAACTAATAAAACGCTAAAGAAAAATAAGTCATGAAGGCCACGCCGATAGGATAGCGCATGTAAAGGATGAGCAATGGAAGCACAACCAGGTGGCTGTAAAAAAAATTTTTTTCTGTAACAATAGAGTTGATTTTAGTCGTCATAGTCTGGCAGGTAGTGTGTTGGCTTATTAGATGAGAGGACACGGTTCAAACCTCTGGTCAGACATCTGAACAAGATATGAAGAAATATTTCATCGACGACTTCCTCTCAGCAGATTTCTGGCAAAAGCTCTGATAATAAATAAAATTGCCACGAACAGTTTCTCAAAAATCTAACGTTCGGAGTCGATTTTGAACTGTCGGTCCCGCCACTTATGTATAAAAATAACACATACAACAGCGGTGGGGTGCAAAGCCAGGTTGCAAGGTTGTAATCCTGACTAAAGGGTTATAATGACCAGTTACGTACGTATGTATGGTGATTTTAGTCTCTAAAATTACATTACATAGCAAAACTAAATCATTTGAATACAATTCCGACATCCACAACATCCTTTAGGAATCTAAACGCTTTGAAATTCAATCTATTAGTGAGCAGCTTACATTTAATTTTTTAAATATATGTATTAAAAATTCTCCAATAAATTGTTGTTTTTACAATCCTTTTCAATTCAGTGAGTGAATGATTACATTGCCTAACAGATTAAAATTAAAATATATTTTTTAAGTCTAGCCAGACATTCAATAATTTTTTACAAATAAATTGAATTAAATTTCGAAATATTTTTTGTTGCAAACATTTTAAACGTCTGCAGTTACATGTCTGCTACCTCTTCTGTCCTTTTTCAAAAAAAAGGAGAGAAGGATAAGCAAATTAAACAAACATATGCCGTGTATCAATATGTGTATTCCAATACACACATAATCTTTTGCAATTTATTTATAATCATATGAAATCTGTTTCTGTTTTTTTTTTGTAAATCTTATATATAAAAATGAATGTGTGTTTGATTGTATATTTGTATGTTTGAAGTTTATAGACGATTAAACGGCTGAACCGATTTTCTTGAAATTTTCACAGTATCTTCCTGTATGTCTGGAAGGAGTTATAGGCTACTTTTTATGTTGATATTCCAAATGAGCGAGGGGCCATGCCCACGTATGCTACATACTACATACCTAATATTTAATTGCATTTGAAATATGTTACTATTACGCATAGTAGTTACCCCTACAAGTATGCTATCTGTGATTCTTGATGTATAAAACTAAAGAAAATAAAGTGTAAAGAACGACGCGGGGGGAAAGATAGAAGGGAAAGAAAAAAATTTTGTAACCACCATTTGTGAAAAAATTCACCAAATAAGAAAAAATATAACCAAAATTAAATTCGTAGAGTTTTGTTTTATTTACTTTTTTTTCACGTTCAAATTATCTATATATATAAAAATGAATGTACTTTATGGAATCGTAAACTATGCATTTAATCTTTAGCAAAGTTGTTGCGCATGAGCCGACGAAGGTTTCTAAGTTGGTATAACCAATTTCCGACAGGTGGCGCCACTGAAAATTCTTCGTAATTAATGAAATCGTAAACTGTGCATTTGATCCTGTGTTGAAAAGAAAAGAAAAGAAAAGAGCATTACTAGCCTCAGAATCAGCATTGAGACTGAAAAATCTTCGAGTACATGCCGCACAGATCCGTTCGCATGAATCACTTGAACAATGAATCACTTGATCGAATGCGTACTACTCAGGCCCGTTCGTCTGAATCATCTGGACAACGGGAAACAAAATCAATAAAATTATTCAAACTTAATTGGATATTTGTCTAATGTCTTTCCTTCAAATTTATTTTAGTTTGTAGTGCAGCAAAGCGCGCAGGGTACAGCTAGTATTTTATAAATACCAGCCATTAACAATGATTGTCTCAACAATTTCAATGCATATATGGAGGAGTATGTATAAATACTCCCTACCCTGGCTGTATGGTCACATACTTACCAAATAAAAACAATCGTGTGTGTGCGAGTGTGTGCCTACATTAGCCCACAATAATAAACAATTCCGAGTGTAATTTACACTCGACACTTAAACGAATTATTATTAACAACACACAGTGATAATGCTGTTGCTGATGATAATAATGCTGCTGCTGCTGTTGCTCTCGATGATATACTAGGGTAAGTGTTTAAAGCAGGCCTCGGGGGTGGCCTGTACATACATTCGATTGTAATTATGCCAAAAGTGCACAAAATATTCCGAAATTGCAAGAAATTAAAGAAGAAAAAAAACAAATAAATAAAGCGTCATATAAAATATGGCCCACCAACAACACCAACAACCACATTTCCAATGGCACCGACAACACCACCATCACCGCCTTGCGTTAACACTTGCAATTATCATGCCACATTTAGTACACTGCATTTTTCGTTTTTCTTTCCTTTTTTACTGGCAAATATTTAATTTTATTTCTGTTTTTATTTTTTGTTTTTATATGTTGATTTGTTTTATAGATTGTATGTACATATGTACATGTATGTATGTATGTGCACGGGGGAAAAACGAGAGAGAGAAAAAAACTTTAATTGGTTTATATTTTTAAATTTATGAATGATTTTTCGCCTTCTTTAACACTTAATGTTAATGCGTGTGTACCAAAATACCACCAACCAAACAACCAACTAAATGGACAAGAGGAAATGCCATATGGAACACTGGAGTCTCGTTAACCGGCCGAGATTTTTGTTTGCTTTCCATCTACTCTTGTGATAAATTTTCATTTAGGAAATATTTGAATCTTATGCGTCCTACAGAGATTGACGCAATGACATAGAAAGTGTTCCATATTTTACCAATGTTCTCTAAGCAGGCTCTGCATTCATTATTATGTCGCACCTATGCGTCTCAAATGCATTTGTATACGTGTGTGCCTCGTTAGGAGACCTTATAATACTTCTCCTAATCCTGTTGAGCTGAAAAATTTCCCGATGTTGTTTGGAATCAGAAAAATAACTCCTTAGCTAGTATTTAATACGCCTTTAGGTATAATTTTCTCAGATGCTCTAATTTTACTTATGTTCCAATTGTATGCAACTCAAGTACATGCAGACTCATACATGCATGTCGCACCTATGCCGCTCAAATGTATTCGAATGCCTCTTAAGGCGACCTATTATTGTCGTAAAGAGACGGTACAGTATTTAGAGACACATCATTGGTCATTACATCCCTTCAGTCTGGTTTACGACCTAGCTTCTGACACGACTCTATGTTGTGTGTGCTTATTTTATACATGAGTGGTGGGGAACCTACAGTTTGAAGTCGACTCCGAACGATAGATTTTTTGAGAAACTTTTCATGGCAGTTTCGTTATACTCTCAGAGTTTTTGTCAGAAATCTGTCGAGGGGAAGTTGCCGAAGAAACATTTTTTCATATTTCGTTTGGTTGGAGATGTTTGACCTGATATTTGAACCGTGGCATCACGTCTAATAAGCGAACACACTACCTGCTAGACAGCGGCGACCTATAGTAACCGTATATATGTATGTAGAGTAAGCCTATAATACCTCTTCTAATCGTGTTGCTTTGACAAGTACTTATATGCAGGATGTTATTTGGTATTAGCAAAAAGAGCTTCTTGCCTAGTGTTTCACACCGCAAGTATTTTCTTCTCAGATCCTCAAATTCGGTCTTGTTGCAAGTATATGTCCTGTTGATTAATTTTCCTCATTGCATATGTTGTAGAGAACGTGACAAATACTATTCTGAACAAGTAGTCTTTGAGTATGCGAGTGCCATGTCAAAAGGCCTGTAATTATCATACAAAAATTTTGTTTATCTTAAATCTCATGCGACTTTCGAAAATTCTCTGCCGCCTCCAAATTTCCCTTCCGCGGAGAATACCCTTTCAAATATCCCTTCTCACAGAAAGTTTCTAAGCGTATTAGCAGCAAATTTTTGCTTATTATACCACGGCTAACATCATATTTTAGCATATTCTGTTTTTAGGGGCGTAATTTTGCTTATTTTAATGCGACAAAAAGCATATTTGAGCATATTTTGTTTTTAGAGGCATATTTTGTTTATTTTATCATGACTGAGAACATATTTGAACATATTCTGTCTTTAGAGGCATAATTTTGCTTATATTGTCACGTCGAAAAGCATATTTGAACATATTCTATTTTTAGAGGCATAACTTTGCTTATTTTGCTAGGACTTAAAGCATATTTCAACATATTCTGTTTTTAGAGGCATAATTTTGGTTATTTTGCAACGATAATAGCATATTTGAGCATGTTCTGCTTTTAGAGGCGTAATTTTGCTTATCTTGCTAGGACTTAAAGCATATTTGAACATATTCCGCTTTTAGTGGCATAATTTTACTTATTTTACCGCGACTAAGACTATATTTGAATATATTCTGTTTTAGGCGGCATAATTTTGCTTATTTTGTCACGACTAAAAGCATATTTGAGCAGATTCTGCTTATTTTACTACGAATAAAGGCATATTCTGTTTTTAGAGGCATAGTTTCACTTATTTTGTTACGACTAATAGCATATTTGAGCATGTTCTGCTTTTATAGGCATAATTTTGCTTATTTTGCCAAGACTAAAAACATATTTGCGCTTATTTTGGTTTTAGAGGCATATTTTTGCTTATTATTCCATCATTAACAGCATATTTTTGCATATTCTGTTTTTGGAGACACAATTTTGGTTATTTTGCCACGACTAAAAACATATTTGAGCATATTCTGTTTTTGGAGGCATTATTTTGCTTACTTTGCTAGGACTAAAAGCATATTTCAACATATTCTGTTTTTAGAGGCATAATTTTGCTTATTTTACTGCGACTAACAGCATATTTTTGCATATTCTGTTTTTAGAGGCATAATTTTGCTTATTTTGTCACGATTAAGAGCATATTTGATCATATTCTGTTTATTTTACAACGACTAAGAGCATATTTGAGCATATTTTGTTTTGAGAGGCATAACTTTGCTTACTTTACCACGATTAAAAGCATATTTGTGCATATTCCATTTTTAGAGGCATAATTTTGCTTATTTTACCACGACTAAAAGCATATTTGAGCATTTCAAATAGCCGGTGCAAATCAAGAAAAGTATACAGTTACTGCGAGCACCTCTGAAATAAAATCTATCTTAACGAGTTATCGATCTAACGAGTTATCGATGTAAATTCCGATTTAAAAATTTATGTTGTGCTCTTCATGTCCTGCTGCTTGTAGTAAACGCTCATTTATTTCGTTGTATTTTAGTATCCGACTGGACTTTATGAAATTATGGCCAACAAATTTATGGCTTTTTAATTGCATTGACTTTAACCGCGTACAACAGAGAAGAGAACATTGTTTGTAGGTATTTTCACCAGAGAAATTTCTTTCCATGTGAGCATAATACGATAACACATTAAAAAAAAGTGTTGAAAAAAGCAACAACAGCCAACTACAATTTATTTATGATTTAAGAGAGAAACATGCCCTAATAAATTATAATTGTATTAAAAACAAATAAATTTTTATTTTTTTCAAATAAAAGCAAATTTAAATTCCAGAAAAAAAAGGAAATTTTAAAACATTTTTTTTTTTTTTAAAGTTTAATTAAAAAACAATTTTTCCTGTTTTTTTCGAAAATTAAAAAAAAAAATTTAAATTCTGACACAATTTCCTTTATTTGTTCTGTCAGCCTGCCAGTGTATTTAGTGTGTCATTTTCGATTTTATTTTTGCCGTTTTTTTGCCTTTTTTTACGACATCCTTATGACCCATATTTTGAAAAAGGCTGGTTGGTCTAGTATCTCTTCGTTCCATATATGTATGTATGTATGCGAAATCATAGTGACAGTGTCATTTAATACAGACAGAACATGATGAGAAGGGAATGTGGGCGGCAGTATAGATGCTGCACATCAAATGTTGCATAATGTATGAAGAAATGAACGAATGAATGAATATTGAGTAACGTATTGCTGTTTTCCATTTCTAGGAATAATTGTCATTCATTCTGTTGTTGTTGTTGTCATTGCATGCAACATATTTAAACAAACATTTACACACACACAGAGAACAACAATATTTTTCATCATTAAAACCAAATTGTCACATACATATGTATACTCGTATATGTCAACTAACAACATAACAATAACAACAACAATAACAAGAACTTGTTCTAATAGCTCTTGTATCATATCCTTAAAACGACTGCAGCAGCATTTAAAATTTAGCCTGAGTTCCTTTTAAAACATCCTCATCATTGTGGTTTTTTTCTGGGTTTTATGGCAAAAAAAATTTAATGATGCTGTGCTCATTTTATGCTATGCTCTTGATGTTGTTGTTGTTGTGCATGAATATTTAAGAAGCATTTTTTTGTTGTTATTGTTTATTTTGGGAAAATTATTAAACAAGTTTTTTTTTAGCTTAGCATACCTAGAGTACAGCAGCAGCAGGAATTTAAGGTTGTTAATTACAAAGGAATTCCTGCTACGACAACTATTAAGCATTCTAAGTGGAGGTAATAATTCTTGTAATAATTACCAGGTCAACACAAAAAAATATGTTGTTTTATAAACTTCCTTAGATATATTCGAAATTTTTCATGCATGTTTTAAAGCATATTTTTGCATATTTTATAGTTTTCTCATACAAGCTTACTACTGAAGTCGCTGTAGTTTAGTAGATAGAGTTTTGCCTTATCAACCGCTAGTCCGTGGTTCAATCCCCAGTTCAAATAACTTATACAAAACGAAGTATGGAGAAATCTGCCAGAAACTCTGAATGTAAATAAAATTGCCATGAAAAGTTCCTTAAAAAATCTGTCGTTCGGAGTCGACTTTATATTATAGTCCCGCCACTCATGCATAAAATTAACACAACTCTCATGCTCTCTCATAAACGCAATGTATTGAGTGAATTGCGCGTTTTGAAATTTGTCATTTTGACATAAAAGGCAAGGAGCCTCCCGAATTGACAAAAAAAGTTTGGAGACTATGAATTGGAAACAATACTCGATCAAGATTTTTGTCACAGGCAAGAAGATCTTACACAATCATTACACACGACTGGAGCAGTCTTTTGAAAACATTTAAGTTAGGTTAGGTTCACTTTCAGAAGCAATAATGCAAAAGCAAGGGAGTGTGGTGTCACATGAAATGAAGCTGACGGACGTTTGAACCAGTCGCAATATGGCTAGTGTTTCACTGTTCCATCGCTCCTATAACTTGGCACTTGTTCCCGAAAATCATATATATTCCTACGTAGCATTTATCTTTCTAGCAAAGCACATCCGTTTGTGATCGATTTTCCAAATGATCGCGCACTGCTTTACCTACAGAATTATTTCTATAGCCTGCAGAGTTATTAAAGATATTGAAACTTAATATCTGCAAACACTGTTCCCTCCTTTGCTCCTTCCTATAACCTATTTTCCTAATTCCACAGCACAATATATTGCATGAGTAGGAGCCATCCCCTGAGTGTTGGCCTTAAAAGAAGAAATCATTTTTGCATTGAATTATCACAAACAATGAAAAATGGATTCATTACGACAACCCCAGGCACAAGAAATCATATGTAATATATTGCAGGAGTAGGTTTGGCCATTAAAGAAGAAATCATTTTTGCATCGAATTATCAGAGGCAACGAAAAATGGATTCATTACGACAACCTCAGGCATAATAAATCATATCTAAAACGCTGGCAATGATCAAAAACTACGTCCAAGCGGAATATCCATTGTGCCCAAGGTAATACTCTCTATTTCGTGCGATTAGTAGGGTGTGTTTCCTTATGAGCTGCTTAAACCCAGTATGATTATCGCGTGAGACCTGCTCAGACAACAATTATAGCCTATTGCTGTAAGCAGAACGATTTCAGGCGAACATTGAATTGTATGTAGTTGTCATAGTCTAGTAGGTAGTGTGTTTGCTTATTAGACGTAAAGCCCGGGTTCAAACGCCGAGTCAGACATCAAAACAAAATGTGAAAAAAATATTTCTTCGGCGACTTCCTCTCAGCAGATTTCTGGCAAAAACTCTGAGAGTAAATAAACCTGCCATGGAAATGGTTTCTCAAAAATCTGTCGTTCAAAGTCGACGTTAAACTGTAGGTCCCGCTACTCAAAGTATAAAATTAAGGCACACAACATGAGTCGCGTTGAGAAACTAGGCCGTAATCCCGACTGATGGGTTGTAATGTATGTATGTATTTTGAATTGTATGAAAATAACTCCAAAAATATTTGAGTAAATGAATGTTTTTCCATACAAGCAGACGGTCGTAATAATTCGTTTGAAGTAGGCACTGTCGGTGGAACGCACTGAAGATGACGTAATTTTCCATCTTGAGAACACTTGGGCACAAGTTACGACGCAGGTCAAACACTATTTGTAGAACATTGAAGGAGAAATTTTACCTCATACGCTGTATAGTATATCCCGGATCATGTCCCTTTTGACTAGTATTTGTTTCACTGGTTTCAGAATGATTTCACTAGAATATGCTTCACTACAGAAAAGAGTACGAAAAAATTGACTCAAATTATTCTTAACCTCAAAAGCCGAGAGGCCATAAATAGCCTGAAAAGATGGAAGAAATTGTAACATACGATGGACAGAAACAAAAATGTTTTCTCATGTTGAATCATATACAATTTTTTTGGGCGAAGAATGTGAAGTGCCATATATTTATTGTCACTGTGAATAAACTGTTGAAAATTTTTTAAGGATTTTATTTTCTTCATTTAATCCTGTTCTAAATATTATTTATTTGTTTTAAACTCTTCATTCAATAGCAATAAATTGTATTGCAGATTTATTAAAATTCCTAAAACCACATATTCTTTTAAAATTCTTTTAAAATATTCTTGAAAATTTTTCTGTTTACTTTACTCTCTGTAATCATTCTATTGTTGGGATATTTTGTTTTTGCTTTTCTTTTCTAATTTTTGTTTATTTACAATATGTACTATGTGCTGCATTATTATTGTTGTTGATTTTGTTACTATTTTTGATTTTACTCTCCCTGATCTCTGTTTCTGTCTCTGGATAAGATATTCTTGTTTTTGTTTTACTTTGTATATTGGTTTGATTTGATATAGTGATTCGCTCACTCTCTCTCTCTCTAACTGTCTCATACTCTTGTACTCTTGTGTACTTAATGCGGTAAACAATTTGTCTTTGTGATTTGATTTTTTTCGTTTTGCTTTGTTGTTGTTTTTTTGTTAAGTTCAAACATTAAAACCTTGCTTCCGTATGTTTTAAGAAATCAAGAAAAATATTTGTTTTTATTTTTTATATACAAAAAGAAGAAAAAAAAAATTGCAAGACAAATTGTATAAGCATATGGGTGCCTATTTGTTTAGTATTTGTTGTTGACCAAGTGTTTTTGTTGCTGGGGTTTTTAAAAATAAAAGATAAAAAGTAGCAGAGTTTTGAGGAGTAGAACAGTCCACAACAGCAGACTAAGCAACCCACACTTCCGTTATTTTGCTTGAAATTTGTTTTTGTTTTTTTTTATAAGGTTTTTGTCGTTTATTAATGTGCCAAAACATTGTTTTGTTATTGTTTTTAAATAAAAAAAAATTTTATACGTATGCAGCGGTACAATAAAAAAGAAAGAATATATAGAAAAGAGAATCAACAAAAATAAACACTGTGTAACTAAGTTCAGTGAAGAAAAAAAAATATTGTGGAAATTGCTAAGCAAAACAAAACATAGGAAAACGTGCTGTAAACAACAAAAAATAAAAATTCCCTTTAAAATTTCAACGATAATAACACAGCTTAAGTAAGCTGTTAAATTGCTATTTTAGTATGTACTTAACAGTATTATGTTATATACAAATGTTAAAATTTCCCTTGTGTATGTTTTCTTTAGATTTCTAACAAAACAACCACCAGTTTGTTGTTTTGCTTGCTGTTATTTAACATGTTTTTATTGAATGTTATTTAACATTCTGTCATTTCATTTAATTAATCAACTGTAGTAAAATTTCCCCGTCAGTTGTGTTTGGTCTGTGCTTTAAATCGGTTGCTAGAGAAATTGAGGAAGGCAGTTTCTCTTTATTTTTCTTACTTTTTTTCGCTCGTTTACGGGATTTTGTAAAATGGATTACAAAACGATATTTTACGTAAAGAAGTGAAATAATTACATACAAAAAAAAATAATTACTAACAGGGATTAACAGCAACAAAAAGTCATGTTTTTTTTGTGTTTCTTTTTAATAACACGATATAAAGTGAATGTGAGTGACAACATAAAAAGGCATGATAAAAAAAATGGAGTAAAATCTCGTGTTTAAAAGTGTTTAAAGAAAATTAAATTGTGTTGCAAAAATTAAAAATTATAATAAATTAACAAAAAAAAAATTATGTCACCAAAAATGGATTTGTGTTAGAAAAACAAAAAAAAAATTTTAATTTGTTTTTGTTTTATAACAAAAAAAAAAAGGTTTTTAAAAACCTGTGACTAACCATACCACCATTTAATCATCATCCATCTTTTGGAAGGCTTTAAGCAAACATGTCTTAACAAATTATTTAAACAAAAAAAATTATTTTAAAACAACAAAAATTATTTTGCAAAAAAAAATGAGTTTCTAAATGAATGAATCAGTTTTTTTGTTTAACCACAGAAAATATTTTGAAATTCAAAAAGCAAAATTTTTTCAACCAAACAACAACAACAAAAAAATGTTATAAATAATTTAAAATGCAAAAATTCAAAATGACACACACATACATCACATTAAATAATATAAAAACAAAAATAAAGAATTAAATTTTTACAACCAAAAATACCAAAGTTTAAATAGATAAAATCTATAGAAAATTTTAATAAAAAAAAAAATTTTTAAATTTAATTAAAAAACTCCATCCCTTCAAAAAAATCTGCGCATCACAATGTTGGCTGTTAAAAATTTCTTTTTACCAGAACGCACTAAAGCACCCGATACACCGCAACGTTTTAGCCGCATGCCTGAAGCGTTTTTGCGCAGCATACGCCGGCGTTCGTTACGCGTTAAACGTGCCAAATCTCTAGTCGTTCCCGATCGGGAAAAAAGGAAATCAGGTGAGGTACAGTGTTGGTTCGGACACACATATACATTACTTTTAAAAAAAATTCGCTTTGAATTCTATTCAAAACTTCTTTAAGAAATTTGAAAGCCTTATAAAAAAAATTAACCTCAAAAACTTCTGCTATAAACACATGACAGGCGGCAAATGCTGCTCCATAATTTTATAATTGTTGCCTTAGTAGCGCTTAAGTATAAGTAAGATAAATTAAAAGTGTGCTATTCATTAAATCTTTGCCTATGGTGTCATAAAATGTTTCTGCATAGCGTTTTTAAAACCTCTATTCCATGCATGTTATTGCATTGGCAGCACTAAACGATTCATAGTCGCAAGCAAAAATATAAATTAACCTATGTAGGCATAAACCACATCAATGCTTGTTTACCCGCCGCTTTTAAAATAATAATTTCCATGTACTCGCATGTATTCTAATTTTGATAAGTTGCTGCGCTGCATTTGCTGCCTCTTATGTGTTTATAGCATGATTTAAAAACTGTAACGTAAACTAACTGTTATACGAATATTTAGGAGGCTTTATGAAGCTTTAAAACCAATTGTAGAATAAAAGTCTTAATGCATCAGACTATCCAGGAATAACCTGAGAATGGTACCCGGTCTTTTAACAGGGGGTGTATGCAAAATAGGAATTGTCTCGAGCCAAAGATTGTAGTAGAGAGCTGTGGGAATCAGAATATATCATCGGAACGCATTTTTGAAATCTGTAGGGCATTGATAAATCGCAGGGAGAAACACCTGATTGTATATCAAATGTTAGGCAGGGAATTGGCTTTGTTGACACCGACAACCATCCTGAAAATGTTCATGGCAATAGGAGTCATTATATAGATCGTATGATCGTGACTATATTTGAGCATTGGATCATATGCCGTAGATTTCGATTTGCAAGACCTTCTATCCGATGTAGGTTCTTCTTAGATAGGCTCCAGGTTTTGCAACCAGGTGTTGTACGCTAGTGTTTTACTATGTCGGGATAAGGCAGTGGACATGCGCTTCTATGTTTTGAACGGTTTTAGCCACTTTTTGCCATTTTTTCGTGATTGGATGGTATTGTGCAAATTGTGTGATATTTATAGTCATTAGTTTTGTATTGTTCAAGTAGATGCGTAGGTCGAATTTGAAAGCACTTGACTTTTTTTTATCTCGGAGGATTTCAACCAGGCGAATAAAATGAAGGCCGATATCATACATTCGGCATAGTCGAGAGAATTTAGGTTTCTGAAGTTAGTCCATTCAGTGCCGTTTGATACTACATTGAACAAACAAAATTGATGAACTTGGAATGATCCACATGAGATCCATGCAATGTGGATTTAGGACTGGCAACGTTAATGTCTTTGACTATGACATTGGCCAGGCCATCACAGTCAACGGTGAGCACCTTAGATCGACGGTTACCAACTTCTTTTGTTCTGATTTGGAAGATCTGGACACCAAGACCACAACAGGACGACACTACGTGCCACACAACTAATAGCACATTGTCTATTCGTAATGAGAGATATGAGGGCATGGTCACCTCACATGGCGATGAAGTGAACTGGCCACCGAGATCGTGAGATTTTACCCCTTTTAGACTTTTTCTTGTTAGGTTTTCTTAAGTCGCAGGTTTTTGCGAATAAAGCACAAACCATTCCGCTCCCTAAAGTGAACAAATTCAGAGCGATTTATGAGCCAGAGTATTGGAAAACTAAGCATTTTGAATAAATTCTGGTGTTATGAGCCGATGTGAACATTTAATGGATATTATATTCCATAAATAATGCCGTCAATTGATCTTTCAAACATTGTTTTATGTAAATTTCCATTTAGGAAGCTTTTAATGGAAGATCTATTATTTTATTTTTATTCTGCAAATCTATTTACTGTATTTATAAGTCCATATTTGTTGTATTTGCTCTATTTGTTAGCATATTTTGCTATTTTTTTTAAAAAGCTTATCATCAACTGTGGTGTTAAAAGTTCAATAAGTTTAATAAAAAAATAAATAATAATAATAATACCCGGCCTTTTTTTTCTTCTCAACTTCTAGTTGAATAAACTTATGGACTCTTGTGTGACTGACTGGCTAGCTTATGGCTGGCTTTGGTAGCGCTTAATAAAAAGAAACAAAAAACTAGGCATTGTTTTTTAATTAATCAATTTAATTAATAAATGTATCATTAATAATAAGAAAAAAATTTAAAAAAATATGAGTAGAATAGAGTAGAATTGAATAAATATTTGCAAAGTTTTTATTTATTACAGACAGATAGTGAAAGTCGGGCGTCAGTTTATAGGCATTAATTTACAGGCTAAAAATAATAACAAAAGAGGAATTAATTTGTTTATGCGATTAAATATAGTATGTTTGCAAAAACAACAAAAATAATAACAAGATAAGAATTTAACAGATGGGTTAATAATATAGACTGAGGGCCATTATTACAACTTGCCGTTAAACTTGGGTTTAGTTAAAGGTGACTTTACAGTTCCCTTTAGCTAAAGTTAACTTTAACTTATTTTCGTTATTACAACTTACAGATAAAATAAAGTTAACTGTTTTCAAAAATATGGCAGTGCCGGAGTAATGTCGATAAAACTGCTCAATTAAACAAGTTTTTTTTTAAACGCAGTGGCAACAAAGGGCCTATTTTTTGTTGTTGTATTTGCTCATTTTGCTTATATTTGAAGTTTCCATATTCAAACTAAAATATAATATGGCAAGTTCTAACATAAAGTTAACTTTAAAAGTTATCGGTAGGATGATCCTCCCTTTAGCTTAACGCTCACTTGTATCTTATTGGGTACTCATAATAATGAAAAACAATTTATCTGCCCGTTAAAATCCTGCCTTTAGTTAACCGCATGTCGTAATAAAGGCCCTGAGAGTGACAATTTCAGTTTATAATGAATAAAAAAGGAATTTTTTTTGTTTAAAAATTTATTTTTAAAAATGTTGTTTTTTTTCCTTTAATTTATAGCCAAATTTCTTATTTTCTTCCATTTAATTAAAAAAAATTTTTTTGATAAAATATTTCATTATTTTTCTCATTATAATTGGTTTTTTTTTATTTAAAAATTTTATTTTTGTCTTCTCATTTATTTTGTTTTTATTGCTTTTCTTACTAACTATAGTATTTAAATTTATTACATATTGTCTTAAATTTTCACATGTCTTTACAATATAATTTTTTTAAAATTTTTTGCTTTGGCACGTTGCTTTTTTTTGTAACTACAATTCACGTTCACAGTTTTTCATTTGAATTGCTTTTAATTCGCTAAAAAAAAAAAAAAAAATAAAAAAAAAATTATTTTTCACACTTTTACGGAAGTCACTGTTTCACGGGTGAATGTAAACTTTTAGTGGCAGTTACTATAGGCACTAAACCTATACATAGTATTGCCGGCACTAACTTGTAATGTCATCATTACAATAAGACTGTTACGAAGTGGAAAATTTAAACCCGCATTAAATTTGTGTGCTCATAAATGCCGGAAAATTCAAACACTTTTTGAAAAGCCATGGTTTTTCTTCTCTTAATTTTTTCTTTTTCATTTTGAATCAAGTGTGCAGAAAGAAGCAGCAAACTCTAGTGATTTTTTTTTAAAGTGGAAAATCATCATCTTTAATGACCCTCATAAATGTTTCATAAAGTGTTAGTCTTACTTTAACTTTTTTTTTTTTTTAAATTAATTTTAAATTTAAGACATAAAGAAATAAAGGAGGGAGGCCTTATAAAAATGAATTTCTTTTTACTTGTACTTGTTATGTTATAGGATTTACCTTGTAAATCTCTATGTAGCAAGCAAGTCCCTAATAAACATCACTTTGACGGATAGCATTTTCCTTTAAAATCTCTATGCTGCAGTCTAGTTCCTAACAAACATCACTTTGACGTATATTCTCGTCCATGACGTATATTCTCGTCCATGACGTATATTCTCGTCCATGACATATATTCTCGATCATTTGGCGTATATTCTCTCGTTTATGCTAAGTCTTTTAACTAACTGTTGCTAATGAATTGGCTAGTGTCGACACGGAGTTCACGATCTCCGATACGTTAAAGAGAATATATGTTCCATATGGGTATTCTCCGTAATGTTTACAGGAAAGCTTAATTTGGGTCATTCATCGTACTAATGCCGTTGTCGCAAGTCACTGTCGGACCGGAATTCACAATCTTCGAATACTAGACTATAGGTATTCTCCGGTAGTTTTTTCAGGAAAGCTCAAATTTGTTGGCTGCAGAGAAGTACATGGCCATTCATCGCACTAATGCCATTGTCAAAGGCCACTGTAGCTATTATGAAATGCCTTGTGTTCACTCATATGACTTTTGCAGCAGCTTTGGGCCTTAGGATGGAGAATCGATTTTTTTCTATCTCATATATCAGCTTTTTGCCATAACCATACGGAGATTTTTAACTTACTATATAGAGCCATCATTGCATATGATTTTCTGTACGATATCTTTGTTCGTTGAATTCTGATGATCTCAAATGACTTCTTCAGGAGCTTTGGATTTGAGAATAAAGAATAGATTTCTTTTACTAGACATTTACTGTGTCAGTGCCCGGCTCTTGCCATGACGAGGCAGAGGTTCTTAACTTTGCAAATGGGTGTCATCTTTAACTTTGATTTTCGTTCCGAAGTGTTTGTTTCCCTCGGTTTCGAATGACTTTTTCAGGAGCTATTGGATTGAATATAATAGATTTCTTTTACCTCATGTATCAAAACCCGACTCTTGCCGTGATTAGGCGAAGGTTATTCTTCTTGAATATTAATTGCGGTATCAGAATAAAGTCGCCATAGTCTAGTAGTAGTGAGTTGGCTTATTAGAAGTCAGGGTTCATACCCTACGTCAGACATCAAAACGAAATACGTAAAAATATTTCTTCGGCGACTACCTCTCAGCAGATTTCTGGTAAAAACTCTGCGTGAAGAATAAAAATTGTCACGAAAAGTTTCCCAACAAATCTGTCGTTCGGAGTCGACTTTAAACTGTTGGTCCCGTCGCTCATGTATACAATTAACTTACACAATATAAGTGGTGTGAGAAGCTAGGTCGTAATTCTGATTGAAGGTTTGTAATGACGAATTATGTTATGTTATGTTATAGGCCTTAGGATGGAGAATAGATTTCGTTTAGCTCATGTGTCAGAGCCCGGCTCTGATAAAACGGAGATTATTTTCTTGCATGTTAATTGCAATGAGAGTCGACCAGCTAACCTAGCAAATTTGATAGGTCAAGAGTCAGATATATTAAATCAATCAGGCTATCCGACTGCTTTGTTATCTTCCACTCGAACTCCAATGCTATATGGATCTTCTCCTCAATGTAATGAAAAGTAATTTTTGAACTTTTGTAGGTAATCTTACAGCATATAGCAGTTTCGAATATTTTTTTATCATAAAGTCAGTGTCTTTATTGAACTGCTTTTGCTTCCTAAGGTATTTAGCTAGGCATTGAGAGAGGCCGGGCTTCAGTACGTATAGACATTGAAGTTTTCATGAATGGCAAATGCTTGTTACTGGCATACAATCCATGTATAACATTGCAAATAAGTATAGAAAAAGAAAATTATTTTGACCTTTAACCTCTTAAAATAAAAATCACTTTTTTTCGTACCTTTTTATAGAATTCATATGTATGTGAGTAATCGTTTAACCATAACTGAAGGTTTTATTTCTCTTATAATAGCCAGCATTTAAAATGCTTTTAAATAGACTTTTGTAGGTTAATTTTAAACTTAATAAGCAGCTTATACTAGTACGAATAGTTTGTGTATGTGTGTATCTGTGATTATGGCAATATTTGTTTCAAAACAATTATAAGATTTCAGAAAGCTACAGCTTGAAGCAACACATTTGAAGTTTGGTTTTCAAATTGTTTATGAAAAAAATGGTCAGTAAAACAAAACAAAAATTAAGTAATTTTTTTCTGTTTTGTTTTATCATTATTATTCAATTTCATCTTGTAGTAATTATAGTGTTAATTATTTTTAAAGTTGTTTTTTTTTAATGTTTTCTTATGCACACCAAACCATTTCAGTAGGCAAACAGTAGCATAATTTTTCATATTTTGTTTTTTTCTAAAAATAATTATTTTTTGTTTTTGTTGTTTTTTTTTTTTAAACATAACAACATATTTTGTTGAAATTTATATTTTATTTACGTGTTAATAGCATTTTGAAAAAAAAATATTCATCTTATCTAACGTTAAAATAAGTGAAATTTTTTTCTGAAAATTTGCTCAAAATACAATAGAGATGAGATGGTGGTGGTTTACACTGTAAAAAGAAAACAAAAACAAATTAGAAATTTTGTTTTAAATTAAAGAAAACAATTTTTAATTAAAATTAATAAAAACATTGTTTATAATTTTTAAAGATTTGTGTGTTTCATAGCGTTTAATACATTTAAAAGAAATTAAATTAAATTATACCGTATTTATAATAATTGCTAAAGGATTTTGTTTTCTTTGAGTGTATTCCTTAGTAATTCACATAGACTTCAAATAAACTATTCACTGTAGTTTCTTACATGATATTAAACGATGCCACGCCCACTTTTTCAATTCTGTCGTTTATATTTTTTGTCCAACATCAAACAAGACTTAAGGATTTGTCGTGTTTGATTAGAAATGTTCACTGTACGTGAATGCTGTCACGTCCATTCGCATAGTTTTTGAGTTGCAACATGTTGCCTTAGGTACATTAGGTAGATTTTATTGCAGACTGTAGGAAATCTATAATGACTTTTGAACCCCATCGAACCCCAGTCTGCATTGGTGAACATTTTTTTTTTGCATATTCTCTTGTTGTAATTATTTTCAATTTCATATTTCAATTTCGAACGAACAATCAAGCATTTATTTTTTTGTAATTTCATTTTGCTTCTTTTGAAACCCAAGTTTTTTGAAAACTTGAAAAATCCAACCAGTCCAGTCGAGTCGTTTGTAACCGAGAGAGCATCCGCGTTTTGTAGACACACAATTAAGGTATGTATATGTGTTTACCAACAACCTTTTCCCAATAGATGTCCAGACCGGCATTGAAGTCGCCGTGGTCTAGTATGTAGTGTGTTGGCTTATTAGACGAAAGGCCCGAGTTCGAATCCCAGGTCAGACATCAAAACGAAAATATGAAAATATTTCTTAGGTGACTTCCTCTCAGCAGATTTCTGGCAAAAACTCTGAGAGTCAAAATTGCCATGAAAAGCTTCTCAAAAACAATCTGTCGTTCGGAGTCGACGTTAAACTATAGGTCCCGCCACTCATGAATAAAATTAACGCACACAACATGAGTGGTGTTGAGAAGCTAGGCCGTAATCCTGACTGAAGGGTTGTAATGGCCAATTATGTATGTATATTCTCTTGTTGGATTGGGTTCTTATTCGTTTGATGATGTGATTCCTCGTCCCAATTATCTAAATATTGAAACAAGACTTGAAGCTTTGAACTGTAGATAAGAATAAAGTTGCCCGGCCATACATCAAATAACAGATTAAACACACTTTTTTTTTTTGATAAATAATTCTCATACATATAGGCCTAGATAAGTTTGGAAAATAGCAAAATACTATGTTCTCTGTATCTTCACCCATACACAACGATCCAATGGAGTTTGATGGTACGATATTGATGTGCTAAGTAAAACAAATATTACCAACACATATGTAAATTTGATCAATTAAATTTGATGTGTTTCCATGTACCCACACCAACACATATGTAAATTTGATGAGTTAAATTTGATGTGTCGCCATGCATCTTTAGACCTTAGTGTAACGCAAGAGTAGACCATCTCCTCTCTGATTGTCTAGCTCTGGGTAAAAAAAAGGTTGAATACCTCGCTATCTTACTGCTTTGAGCGTTTGAATCGATATCCAGGCTGAGGTGTATTAACAATCTTAGCAAACCGTTCAGTTCTGTGTATCTGCATGCACTTAACTCAAGTCGCCGTAGTCTAGTAGATAGTGTATTGGCTTATTAGACGTATGGCCACGGTTCAAACCCCAGGTCAGACATCAAAACGAAATATGAAAAAATATTTCTTCGACGACTTCCTCTCAGCAGGTTTCTGGTAAAAAGTCTCGGAGAAAATAAAATTGCCATTCAAAAATCTGTCATTCGGAATCAACATCAAAATGAAGGTCCCACCACTCATGTATAAAATTAACACACAACGTAAGTAGTGTGAGAAGCTAGGTCATAATTTTGACTGAAGAGTTGTAATAAGCAATTATGTATGTATGTGTATGCACATGCTCAAGCCAACCCTAGCTATCGTCTATTGCTTTATCTATAAAGCATTGAAGGTGTTTTCGAAGGTGTTCTCTTGATTTTGGTAGCCACCTCCCGTTCTATAAGCTTCGCTGACTGTCAGATAACAGCTCATCAAGTCGTTTATCATATTCACTTCATGTATGTAGGTGAAACGTACACATGAATGTAAAGTTGAAAATAATTCAACTTTACACTGACCTCTTCAACTTATGCATGCATAGCCATAGCAAGCATTTGTCATTCACAAGCTGCACTGACAATATTTCTATTTTTTCCTTCTTTTCCGCTTTTGGTCTTCATTAAATTAAAAAATAAAAAAAAATAAAAACAATAAAAAAATAGAATTTAATGCCTGCCATGCAGTCCATAACCATTTGTCAAATGCACATGTTACTTCTTTCTATACGACAACGAGTATAATAGACAATTAGATTATATTTTGTACGTTGTCCATCTATCCATACATTCTTTTTTTGTTTTGTTTTTGTTTTTATTTTTCTATTAGAAATTTCTATTGTTATAGAGAGATGGCATTTTATAGTACATACATAGTGTGCGTAAATTATAGAGAAAGAGAGAGCTTTGCTCTTTGAATATTTAATTCATTCATTCATAGAATATTATTGTGGGAATTATTTTATTGGTACTGCTCGTTGGTATGGTAGTTAGGCGTTTAAAAATGTTACAAATATGTCACACTACAGTAGAATCTGAAAGAAAAAGTGAAAATTTTTTCCAATTTTCTAAAGAAAGTAAACGAAAGTCAGAGATTTTTGAATAACTTTTTGCTTTTTTCTGTAGAGCTCAAGCTATGATTTTTATTTGAAAGATAGTGCGGGTAGTTTTATATTTAAGACAAAATGGAAAATTATTTTTAATATGATTTCCGTTGTAGACAAAAATTTTATTTTTATAAAATCAAGTGCTAATAGGCACTCATCACATACTTGTATGGAAAGTTTAAAATCAGTCAGGAAAAATCTTAAACTGACTTCAATTGTAATTCTTAGGGCCATTATTACAACTTAAAGTTGTGTTTAGTTAAAGGTAACTTTAGCTAAAGTGAACTTTAAAGTCACCTTTAACTATTTTTCGTTATAACAACCTACAGATAAAATAAATTTAACTTTTTCAAAAACATGGCAGTGCTGGAGCAATATCGATAACATTTCTTAATTGAACAAGTTTTTTTAAACGTTGTGGCAATGACGAGCTTCTTTTTTTTTGTTGTATTTGCTCATTTTGTTTATATTTGAAGTTGCCATATTAAAAATGACATATACTATGGCAAGTTAATAAACTTAACTTCAAAAGTTACCGGCAGGATGATCCTCCCTTTAGCTTAACGCTCACTTCTACCTTTTTGGGTACTCATAATAATGAAAAACAATTTATCTGCCCGTTAATATCCTTCCTTTAGTTAACGGCAAGTTGTAATAATGGCCCTCAGCGTTGAGAAAAGCTTGTAAAAGCTTAAAGCTTTAATATTAAGTTTAAAGTTTAATAGCCAGAAAATTTCAAAAGCTTTTAAAAATTTCCAAATTTAATGAAGAAATTTTTTTTTGGTGTTTGTTGACCTTCATATCTCCAAAGTATTTACAATAAAGGCACAGTTTCATAAGGGCTTGCAAAATGGGTCAACTGAGTTCGGGAGAGAAAAATATGTTATAATTTGACCACTCTTCAGAGAAATATTTATAGTAACTCACCCAATAAGTACCGGTCTAGGGTTAATGATTGGTTATTAAGGGTTAAGAAGCCTAAAACCTCCATTTTGAAGACAGAGTAAAATTTTACCTGATGTCCTAAGGAGTTCTTATGTATTTCAAATCGTAATAAAATTCAAACAAATCTTAGTATTGAGCTTCTAAAATTGTTCTTTCGAATCGAAATAGCCCTTGGCTAATATAACATTCATTGGAGCAATAAGAGACTTAAAAATTCAAACGTTATTTTATTTTTTACCGGCTCTATGTATGCCTAAAAACTTGAATTTAGCTTAGACTCTCGCAGTAAATCGATGATGACGACACTTATCACGCTTGAAGTATAGTCTAGTAGGTAGTACGTTGGCTTATTAGACATGAGGCCTCTCGGTTCAAACCATAAGTCAGTCTACTCCAACAAAACGAAATATGAAAAAATATTTCTTCGTCAACTTCCTCTCAGCAGATTTCTGGCAAAAACTCAGAGATAAAAATAAAATTGTTATGAAAAATTGCTCAAAAATCTGTCGTTCGGAATCCATTTTAAACTGTAGCTCCCACCACTCATGTATAAAATTAACGCACACAACGTAAGCGGTGTAAAAAGCTAGGTTGTAATAGACAATTAGGTATGTATGTATCAGAGGTCAGCAATGAGTATTCAAAAAGATGAGTAGATTCGAATCATACTCATAATTTCTGATACTTATGAATGCGTTCATACGCATAGATCTGGCTTTAGGAAGTACTTTCTAATTCCGTTCGTCCATTTGTCTGTCGGCAATATTTGTTACGAATGCGCAAAATAAACGATCTCGTTTGACAGAAGCAAGTTTTTCGGCTGTGGTCTCCAAATACAAGAATTTTACGTTTCCAATGAGCCCTTCAACGGATGGATATAGGCTTCATTACTAAACACAATACTTTGACAGAAGTTTTTATTTTCTTCAGCCAATTTCAAATGAACCCCCCAGTGAGCAAAAAAGCAACACAAACGAACTTTGATATTTGCGTAAAATTTTCCACGTTGTCAAAGGACAAAGTTTGTTTTATATTCTCGATATAGAATGAGATGTGTTGTCTTGGTCTTTAATTTGTTCAAAAATTTAATTTTTTATATTTGTTACTGATTTAGTAGGTCATAGGCCATTAATAACATATGTACGTACATATGTGTATTTGGCAATGTTTATTTTATCTTTTTCTTGTTGTTGTTGTTGTTATGATTTCAAATGATTTGAAATAATTTTCTATTTATAAAATGTTACGCTTGGCTAACTTATTTTTTATTAGATTTTTTACTTCCTAAAAAAATTACTTACTCACTCGCACAATAATTGTGTTATAAATTATCTACACAAACACAAAAAAACAAAAAAATCATTTTAAATTATTTAAAAATGTAGATATGTATATATGTATGTAAAACATAAATTTATAATAACAACAATAACAAAAAAAATTATACCGTTTATAACACAATTTTCATGGTCAAAGCGTGCCAGACGTGAAATTTGTATGGCTCTGTATGGACGACGAGTACGAGTATTTAAATGAAAAACAGGTGTTAAATGCTTTTAAAAATAAAAATTTAAATAATTAATTTTCATTTCTTTTCAGTTTTTTTTTTAATTTTATTTGTTTATAGTTTAAAGATAGAAAGGAAAAAATTATGACCCGATTTTTTTATTTTATTTTCTGATTTATTTCTGTCTTAAAGAAAATAACTTTTTTTCTTTTCTTGTTTCAACATCATTAATCTTTATGAGTTTCCATAAGGAAAAACTCAATGACTTGGAAAATTTTATAATTCCAAAGAAATAAAATTGAATCAAATCATGGCGTATTCATTAATTGTTAAAGATTTAAGTCCTTAAGGATTGTTGAAATGTTTTCTTTTCTTTGCAAATAAGTTTGTTTTGAGCATTCATAGGCTTTAAAAACTTATGACTTCTTAGACTAAATTGTTTAAAAATTAAGTAATTAATTATTAAAGACTTTATCCTTAAATCCTAGCTTTCTTAAAAAATTGCTTGACTTCTAGGTTTAACAGCCTTTCAAATAAAAAATAAATTGTTTTCTTATACTATGTTCAGACATGTACTTTTATTGAGCCAATATTCGATTATTTGAGTACAATACTTTAAGTGTTCACATATAATATAAGCAATATTCATTTGACAGCTGGTAAACAAAACAGCTGGTTGTTTCAACAAGATTGTTTTTGTTTTTTTTTATTTGTCATAGTTGACATTTGAATTGTCAAATATCAACAAAAAGTGTTCGGAAAACTGTAATATGCTCACTGAACGTACTTATGAGAGTGCTGTATTTTAAGTTTAACTCAATATTATAACAATTTGCGTATTTATTGCGCAATAATTTAAAACTTTTTATGAAATATTGAACTCAATAATGGCGTTTATTGCGATTTGCGCAATAAGTGTGAATGTGTGAACATAGTATGGTTCTATATTATTCAAATAAATAAATAAACATGAATTACTTAATTTTAAAATATTTAAATTAATTAATTTTATTTTTTTCTTAATTAAGCCTCTTTCAAAAAAAAATGATCTCATTTTAATAAAAAAAAATTTTTTATTTTCTGTGTCGCCTTATTTTAATTGCTTTTTTTCTTATTTAATTAAAAATTCTCTTTGTTTATATCAAGAAAATAAAATTAAAAAAAACACTAAAAACATGTGTTAAATTAAGCAAAATATTTATTAAAAAAAGCAAGTTTAAAACGTGTTTCTTTATATTCAATGTTTTCTTTTTTCATTTTTTAAATAAAAGACGCCATTAAATCGTGAGTTGAGGTACAATAAAGGCTTTTTTTAACATCATTAACATCTAAGAAACATGCTAATGAAACGTATATTAACTCCAAGCAAATAATATTTAAATACATTTTTGCTAATTGATGCATGATTTAAGATACCTAAGGGGAGGAATGGGGAAGTATATATAAATAGGGAAAAGGAATTGGAATAATTAAATAAATGTTGGAAGCACTGCTTTAATCCATAAAAATTAGAGGAAAATTATTAACTCTATGAACAAATTCATAAATTTATTTGAAATATTAATAAAAAATAATCAATTCTTTCATCAATTCAATTATTTTATTAATAGAATGTTAATAACAAATATACTTAAATTTAAAGAATTTATTTGAAATATTAATAAAAAAAAATAATCAATTAAATCTTTCATCAATTCAATTATTTTATTAATAGAATGTTAATATCAAATATACTTAAATTTAAAGCATACATATGCTTAATATTCTACCCTATATTTTTATTTAAATTTAACCTTTTGACTGCATCCCCATCTGACCCCAGGTCAGACGTCTCCAACAATACGTAATATGAAAAAAATATTTCATCGGCGACTTCCGCTCAGCAGATTTCTGCCAAAAACTGTGTAAGAGTAAAATAAAAAAATTGCTATGAAAAGTTTCTCAAAAATCTGACGTTCGGAGTCGACTTTAAACTGTAAATCCCGACACCCATTTATAAAATGAACACTCACAACATAAGTGTGTGAGAAGCTAGGTCATCATCAGACATCAGCAATTAATCGTTTTTTCGCTACTCATAAGTACTCATGAAATTTCGAGTATGAGTAAGTCAACAGTATTGAAATTTAACTACTGTGAGTCTTACTTGTTGTTGCATTTACAAAAATAAAAAAAAATAAGAAAGAAAAAGACAAAGACAGCAAGCAAAGCATACACACAACCTTCTAGTGAGTATTGTAGTATTCGTATGCGAATCATACTTATTTTGTGATTCTTGTAAATGTTGTTGTAAATGAGAGTCAAAATCAACAACATCATGCGTATTGTTAAGTATGAGTACGATGAGTACTTTAAACTTTGAATATAAGTAGTATGAGCATGATATTAAAATAAGTATGAATGCATATAATTATCAGAAATTATGAGTATGATTCGAATTTACTCATCTTTTTGAATACTCATTGCAGATCTCTGGTCGTTATGCTGACTAAAGTATGTAATCTGAAACGATGTAATAAATGTTAGTAAGCTATAGGCGTTCCTTTTTAGAATTTTAATTAAAAATATTAAAAACAATTTAATTATTTAAATTTTAAATAAATTTTAATTAAAGTAATTAAAAATTAAAAAATTAAATTTATAATTCTTCATTTTAAAGACTTTAAATAAGCATATTTTCTTTACTTTAGCAAATATTTTTAATTAAATTTTATTGCCTTAATTAACTAACTTTAATTAATATTTTAATTAAATTTCATATTTAAAATTTTATTTAATTTCTTAAAAAATTTAAATTAATCAATGAAATTAATTGAAGGTTTTAATCAATTTAATGAAATTTTTGAAAAAGAACTTTTGCAATTTAAACAAAAAATTAATAGAAATAATTAAAAATTTTAATTAAAAAAATAATTGATTTTATGGAAAGTATAATTCATTTTCTTGTTCATACAATATTTTTTTTTTGAGGTTTTCTGGCATTTATTGATTGGTTATTTGGCTTCGTGTGGTTATTAGAACCTCTAAAGGGTTGTGGTTGTGTATTGAATTATTAGTCGCACTATCATGTAATGTTACAATTAAACAATATGCTCATTGTTTTGATTAAAAATATCAATTAAACTTTTCATAAATTTTTTTTATTAATTACAATTAGTTGAAATAATTACAAATTTTAATTAAAGAAAAATAATTGATTTTATGGAAAGTTTATTGAATTTTCTTGCCATATTGTTTTATTTTTTATTGTTTCTTTTTCTTTTTACAAATTATCTAAAATTGATTATTAATTAATTAATTTATCTAACTTTGCGACATGCTTTCTTCAATTCATTTCCTTTTAAATTGTTTATACTAGATATGCATGTATATATTGTTGATTGGGAAATTTTGAAATTGTTTTCAATGAATTTCTTTTTTTTTTTTTTTTAATTAAATAATTTGCTATTAATAGGGGGGACTCTTTCATTTCATTTCTTTAACAAATTGCTTCATTGTATTTTTCTTATCATTGACTATATAGACGTAAATGTAATTTTTTTTTTACTCCATATATCTCACAAATGATAAGATATCAAGTTAATTGCGAATTATTCAGATACCATATGGTACCAAAGGCATTTCTTTGTTTTTTTTTGTACTTTTTTGCAACAACAAAATTGTTTTGAAGGTAAAAATTTGCTGTGATAAGATAAAGATAACAACAGAAATGTTAATTGTTACAAGAGAATATAACAAAATTATTTTTAAATTTACTTGTTTTTTTTTCTTCTTAACAATTAACATTAAAAAGCAATCATAAAATGTTATATTGTTTTATTTTGATGAAAGAGTTTTAAAAGCTTATGCGTCAGTTATGAATTTAAATGAAATTAAAACGTAAAAGAATTTGAAAAAAAATATTAAAATATGCGATCTTTCAAAAGTAAAATTTCTCAACAGTAAAATTTCTACACAAGGTTTGTGTCTTTAATAACTCGAATTATGTAGCATGAGTAAATACCCTCTTATTGAGCGAAATAGTTTTTTGAAGCAAAGGGAACCATGTTGTTGATGGGCACAAGACGGGAGTAGTATTTGTGGAATGAAGAGCGTTCCTCATTCTGAGAGTACGATTGAAGAAGGTATTCTCTCTGTAATGCATTATGCTATGACCAATGACCCAACGACAAAGTTCCGATAATTCACTGCTTCGTTGTGGTAGCAGGAGAACAGTGAAACACAAGCCACATACATACATAATTGGCCATTACAACCCTTCCGTCAGGATTACGGCCTAGCTTCTCACACCACTCATGTTGTGTGCCTTAATTTTATACTTGAGTGGCGAGACCTACAGTTTAATGTCGATTCCGAACGACAGATTTTGAGAAACTTTTTCATGTCAGGTTTATTTACTCTTAGAGTTTTTGCCAGAAATCTGCTGAGAGGTAGTCACCGAAGCAATATTTTTTCATATTTCGTTTTGATGTCTGGCCTGGGGCTCGAACACGGGCTTTTCGTCTAATAAGCGAACACACTACCAGCTAGACTACGGCGACTACACAAGCCACATTGAAACGAAATAGAGTTGTTATACCCGACCGCCATTAATAGGCATCTTCGCCCTATCCCAAATGCTGACGAGAAACTTCAAAAAAAAGTATTTGTTTGCTTCGGGTTTTGCGTCAAAGAGACATCATATCGACGCCTCCATTCTATAACGCTCTAAGTGTAGTTAGAACGTTTTTAATGTTCTTGCATTCTACGTTCTCTAACTTAAATACTGTCAAAATTGGGTTAAGATGCGCCTATCCGTTCCGAAGTTATAGGGAAAAATCTATTTAGAATACTCATATAGTCGTATGTCGCGTGAAAACTTTGAGAGCTCAGAACTCAAAACACACTTTTTCGACTTAGAATGTTATAGAACGGAGGCGTCGATATGTGGCTTTTCCTCCCTAAATTGAAAAAAAAAATAATGCAGCTGAAGCACACATCTGATGATCTATACGGTTCAGAAGTGCTGATTTTGATATGGCAAATAAAGGCCTTTTCTAAACTAAATTGTAAACTGTCTAAACTGTAGACGGTAGGGTGGTCTACAGTTTAGAAAAGGTTGTACTAAATTGCCTTGATCTTATGATTCAGGATTTTAAAGAGCGTTTTTTTTCATCACTACTTTAAGTTAAATTAAATGATGGGAAAGCATTCCTCCTTTACTTGGAGACGTATTGTAACACTATTAGAAAGAATCAAGCAATCAATGTGTAGGTAGCTTGAAGCCATATACACAATTGGCTTGAAATCTTGAAACAAATGCAAAAAGCAGGGTAATTGTAATTATTTTTTTCAATCATAGAATAAGTCTGGATGAATTCCAAAATTTTTTCTTAGGCACTCCTCTCATGTTACTAAAGCTTTAAATTGAACGAATATTTGTTTGAGACAATACAGTAAGCCCCCGCTTAACACGGGGGATACGTTCCAATAATTTCCAGCGCTAAACGAAACAGCGTTAAACGAGGCAACTAATAAATCAACTGTAACACAGGAAAGATGCGTTCGTACTGTGATTGCAACTTCGGAAAATACAGTTGGAATCTTTATTCAAGACAGACTAACAAAAGAGGATTGAAAAAGGTACATAGTATACACCGTCAGTATATAGTGTACCGCTTTTGTACTACCGCGTAATACTGAAACAGCGTTAAGCGGGGTCTTACTATATTTGTTTTGAGGTTTTCTGGCATCTATTGATTGGTTAGTAGGCTCTGTGTGGTTATTATGGGCTCAAAACGGCTAAGTTTTGTTTCTAAGTATTGGTCGCGCAATCATAAAATTTGCCAATTAAACAATATGTTCATTGTTTTGATTAAAAGTATCAATTAAACTTTTCATCAATTTTGCAAACCCCTATTATTATTGTTATTATTCATGTGTATAGGTTCTAGAATATGAGGCCATTGGATTTTTGTGCTTTCTATAACATGTGTAGAGTTTTTTCATAGCATTTCCCTCCTGTTGATTTCGTAAAGTTCAGGACTTAGCTTGTTCTGTGTCTGTTAGCAAAACTTTCTGCAGATGTTTGCTTCTGAGATGCATTAACGCTGCACAGATTTCATATGTATGGACATACATACATATATCCTGCAGAAACTTTAAATAAAATAAATTAAATTTAAAATAATTTTCAAAAATAAAATTTCTCAACAGAGCAGATATTTTCTACACATGGTTTGTGTCTTGAATAATTTAAAAAAAAATTTTGTATTTAACAATTATTAATGACAATTGCTTAAACACTTCTCTTTGCTATAAAAGGAAGTTTTCTTTCCTTTGTTTTTGTGTTTTTAATGAAATAGAAAGCCATTCATCCATTCATTATTGTTGACCGAATTTGCTTAATAATTTCATTAAAAAATTTTCAGTATATTGTTGCTGCTGCCATAAAATGTGTTGTGTAGGAAGTCTATTTTGAGACTTAAATTAATTAATTAATTTTCTTAAAATATTTGTTCACATTTAAGTTTCCTTATTTGGCATAAAAAGCAAACAAACTTTATAATTTCAAAGCAGCATAGGCCCTACGTACGACCTACGCTAATTATTTTCATATATGTATGTATGTAATGTTCATGACTTCTAAACTTCCTGTGTATAATTTTAATGATATTTCGTATTTTTTTTTTTTTTATTATGAATTTATGAAACCATATCGGAATTTGGTTTCATTTATTAGCATAACAAACAATTGTTGTAAGGTTACAATAGAGAGAGAGAGAAAAAAAAATGATTTTTTGTAAAAAATTATGACAATACAAGAAGTGAGCCGCGCGCTTACATTTTTTATGTTGTGCTATTAAATGAAAACTTCCGCTTAAATTAATCATATTAAATACAACAACAACAAAAAAAAGTGGAAATTATAAAATGTACATACAATTTGAATTTGAATTTTAACCCCCACATATGCAAATTATTTAAAATAGTAAAAAAAAACAACATAAACATACTTAGGCAAGTGCTTTTGTTATATAAAGGGTTGGGCTACCCAACATGTACCTTTAGAACTCATAGTTGTGGAACATTCATACATTCTTTAAATGAAAATAAAAATCCCTTCTTCTCTATAAAAGGGCTTCTATTTAATTTGTATACGTTTGTAGAAAAAAAAACAACAACAAAAACATTTTTTAAATATTTTTCCCTGTTTTATGTGCCTTGCATTTTAAAGTTTTATATGTTGCTGCTCATTCCATACTCATTTAATTGTTCAAGCATAACACTCACATCATTATGACGTTAACATATATCATAATTATGTTCTACCCAACATCAACAACACTCACTCACCAACATTAAACAACCAACGTTGTTAGCTTTGTCGTCATTATAGTGAAAAATATTTAAAGCCTCGCTTGCTCTCTCTCTCTATATGGTGAAAGTAAAATACTCTCTGCCTTCTTTGGTTTTATAGAACTTTTTTTCTTTCCATTATTTTCATTATTTTATTTTATTTTTATTCTATTATTATTATTGTTTTTTTTTTTTTAATTTAAATATTTACATGGTAATGCTTTGTAAAAAACTTAAAATGTGTATGCTGCCTTGCCTGTTTGCCTGCCTGCCTGCCTGCTATAGTTTTGCTTTATTTCAACCACAGATTTCTAAGAGGGCAACAAGTGTTTTTAATGTGCCGTGCCTTTCCCATAGAAAAATTTTTTTCTGGTAAAAAAAAACCAGAGTAGTAGTAGTAGTAGGCCCTCGTTTAACTTTAAAGCGGAAGTAAAAGTTTTAAGGGAGTAAAATAAGTTCTGAATTTTTTGAATTTTAAGCATGTTGTGCAATATATTTCAATAATTTATTCAAAATTTTAATAAAATTTTATTGATTTCGGTGTTTCGGTTCAAATCAATCAAACAGTTTTACGTACTTAACCTGAAAAAGGGAAAATTTTAATTTTTAATTATTTTTGAGAAAATTCTTTTAAATTTATAGGTCCAATGCAAAAAAGTGAGAAAAAATTCATTTTATTCTAAACAAAATAATTGGCGTCAAAAATACCATTTTTGTAAAAAGTACTTTTTGGTACCTTTTTTTAAAAATAGTATTTTAAATAAAGCACCTTTTTGTCTTATATTAAATTTTATTTTAAAAGGGATATTTTGTTTTAAAAATTATTCATTAGTTTAGTACAATCAAAAAAGTACCTTTTATACTTAAATGAACAAAAGAAGTAAATCTTTTCTTAGTTTTTTTTTCATTAAAAATATCATTTCAGTGAATAGTATTTTTTGGTACCTTTTTTAGAAAATAGTGTTTGAAATAAAGAACGTTTTATTTTTTGTATTTAATTAAATTTTATTTTGAAAGACATATTTTACTTTAAAAATACCTTCTTAGTAGAAAGTACTTTTTAGTACCATTAAAAAGTACCTTTTATGCTTAAAATTAGCTTTTATAAATGTTTTGCAAAATCAACAAAAAAAAGATAACTCTTTTTAAGATTTTAGAAAATATTATTTTAAATAAAGTACCTTTTTCTAAGATTTTAGAAAATATTATTTTAAATAATGTACCTTTTTCCAAGATTATATTTTATTTAAAAATTAATATTTTTCTTTAAAAATACCTCTTTAGTAAAAAGTACTTATTTAGTAGCATTTTTACAAATAGTACTTTAAAAATAAGCACCTTTCCTACTTAAATTAGTAATATTTCTCTTTAAAAATACCTCTTTAGTAAAAAGTACTTTTTTGGTAGCATTTTTACAAATAGTACATACTTTAAAAAAATTTTCCAACTTAAATTAGGAATACATACTTTGCTTTCAAAATACCTCTTTAATAAAAAAAAAGTACTTTTTTGGTGCCATTTTTACAAATTGTACTTTAAGAATAAGCACCATTCCTATTTAAATTATCTTTCATACTTAAAAAGTTGATGGAATATAACAAAAAAGTACTTTTTTAAGATAAAATTTTAATATGGAAAGAAGCTTTGCCATTAAAAATACCTTTATAGTGAATAGTCCTTTTTAGTACGTTTTTTACAAGTACAAGTACCTTTCTTGTCTTAAGTCTCAAGTAAATGCAAATAAGCCACAGAGCACCGCGTTCCATAAACCAATAAAAGCCGTGGCGGATATTTCAACGAAATGTGTCGATGAGATTGCACTCATACTTTGTTTTATTTACATTTAAAGATGGAAAGCACCTAATGGAAGACCCGATATAAGTATTTACCTTTTCTACATTCTACTTTAATTTGTGCACTTTTTGGTCTGATTTTACTGAAAAATCTCACTCCATAGTTTTACCACAAAAACAAATCATATTTATTTCGTATATAAAATAAATTGTAATAAAAATTTTAAAGATTTAAGGAATACGGCAGATGTTTTCTTCAATTTTTACCTTCTTAGTTTTCTTTTATTTTTCCTTTTGTTTGTTCCCATAGCACTTCATAAATATGCCAAAATTTAATAGAGTAGTACAGCCAACGCTTATAATCATAATTTTTCTAAAGAAAATCACACAAGAGACTCAATAGACTTGATGTCATCAATAATGCCTTGTACTTGGAGACACAAACAATATGTAGGACATCATAGGACATCAATTGATTGTTTTCGTTTTTGGTCAAAGTGATTGACAAAAAAAATGTTCTTTTCCACAAAAAAAAAAAAAAAGGACGAAATATTCCTAAAAAAATTGTCATAATAGTCGCACACAGACATTTTGACTAGGATGTGTAACAGGGGTTTTGCTTAAAAACGTTTCAATTGCTTCGATACACTGAAGGCCCAAAATTATGAAATTTATGATTTTCTTTTTCATAAATTTAATGCTCATTTCAATTAAATGAAAAATTGATGAGAGTTTTCAATTGAAATTTTTTGTTGATTTCTTGCAACAACTCAGGTAGTTTTGGGGGAATGTTTGGCAAAATTTAAAATTATAACTATTTTGATAACCTTGTTATTGATATGAGAAAGAACGGTGGTTGTAAAATACAAGATTTAATGTATCAATCACAAATAGTTTAAAGATTGAAAAAGGGATTTACATGTTTACAAAGAATCAGTTTTTTTTGTTGTTGTTAATTTTCAATAAAAGTACCAAAAAAAAAAGTCTTTTCATAGTATTCTATATAAAGTGGTCTTGTAAAATAAGTACCTAAAATTTAAAAGTTTATTATTTTGTTGTTGAACGACTTATGATACAAACGCCTAGAAGAGTATCACCTTAAGTCGTTCATTTTTATTTTATTTAAAAAAGTACCAAACAATGAAATGTATATGTCCTTTATATGGCCTCTTTAGCTCATTAGTGTTATAAATTTTGATGCCAATGTTTTATTTAAAAAAAAAATTACCTAAAAAAAGTACCTAAAAAGTATTAAAAAGTGTCTTAAAAGTATTTAGAAAAGTACCAACAAAAAAGTACCGCTTCAACTAAACTTTTCCAAAATTATAATTTAATACTTTCTAAATCCTAACTTAAAAAAGTACCAAGTTTAAGATAAAATTTAAAAAAGTACCAAAAGACGAAAAGGAGTACCAAAGGTACCAAACCATGAAATTACTCTTTCTGGAAACTTCACATGCAATTAAAATAAAATTGGGCGTGTTCTGTGGCTTATGGCATTATCTTCGTTTGTAGTCCAATAAATGTAGCTTATCATTCGCCAATAGCGCTTTAAATTGATGGTAATGAGGCCTTTTTCAAAAAATACGGTCCTTTAATTAATCAGATGACAGCCTTGTGTTGAACGATGGTTGTGAAATCACTAAATGGATAACCCCTTACAAAAAAAAAAATATACCAACAAAAAAGGGAAAAAATTACTTTTCACGCATTAAAATTTTGAAATTTCTTTCCAGCATTTATTAAAAAAAATTTGAAATTATTTTTTAAAATTTTTTAAATATTTTTTCCAACAACAATTTTCTTTTTAATTCAATTTTCTTTTGGTAATGGCATGCAAAGTGTTCAACTATTTTTATAAACGCAAGACAAGGTTTATCGTTCAGTTTATTTTTTATGGCGTTTAACAATTTAATTTCGTTGTAAATTTTTTTGCTATTTTCGTGCTCTCTTGTCCACATACCAAATCCGTTTAACTAATTAGTTTAGACATTGTAAATGGACTCGTTTCCATTGCTCTGGCTCAAAACGGAAAATATAATTTTTCTGTTTGCAAAACTTTTTCCATTTGTTACACACACAGATGGCCTGTTATACTCACTCGTAAAGTCTAATTGCTTTTAACTACTGGTCTTTGGATTTTTGCTCTGAAACCTGGCAATTATATGGTTATAAATCATCATAAAGGATAGAAACATACATACATACATACATACATACATACTTATGTATATACACCTGCACCAAGTATAGGCCATATGCTGTGGTTGTCATGAACGGAGAAGAAAAAAAATAAAAGAAGTGTGCTAACCGAACAATACAATTTACCATGAAAATATTTCATTTCGAGAACGGCCTAAACAAAATGAGTTTAAAAATAAAAATACAAAATAAAAAATAAAAAAGCGTTTAAACATGTCATGAGTTTTTATTCACTTTTAGAAGAAAATTGCGTGTAAATATGACATTAAAGACAACAAAGACATCAGACACAGGCCATCTTAAACTGGCTTTTTTAAAACACTGTCTCGATAATTAAAGCCAAAGCTAAAGAATAGTAATAAAACGAAGAAGAGATAAGATGTTTATCGATAACATTCCCCGTCCATAATAAATTGGCGCCAATTGCTTTTGGAATTCTTTTGGTATGCATACCAATCTGCCTTTTTTCTGCTTTTCTTTTGTTTTCTAAATTAATTTAATTGTTCTTTCCATTCTATTGAGAACTTTTTTTAAATGCAAATCATAAATTCCTTAACTCAGCTGGAGTGTAATCTCCAACCCACTCTTAAAATATTTCTTTCGTTTACATTGTTATTTAATTAAACGCCTACTTTCCCCTTGAGATTATGAATTCAGTTAATTAATGAAGATGCGACACATAATTTATGATTAAGCTTATGAATATGAATAATCCATTAGAATAGACAAATTAGCAAACAGAAAAGTGAAATTTTTTTACAGACAGTGGGTTACAAAATTGAAACAACATTTACTAAAACATTTCACAATTTCTTTCTTCTCTTTTCGCAATGAGAAGCTTGGTTAATTGCAACCATCATTTAGTCAGGATTACAACCACATTAGCCTAGACAAATTAGCAAAAAAAAAGTGAAATTTTTTTTAAGACAGTGGGTCACAGTGAAAGTGAAACATTTACTAAAACATGTATGAATTTCTTTCTTCTCCTTTCGTAAAGAGAAGATTGGTTAATTGCAACCTTCATTTAGCCAGGATGACAACCATTAGCATAGACAAATTAGCAAAAAAAAAAAAGTGAAATTTTTTTTAAGACAGTGGGTCACAGTGAAACAACATTTACTAAAACATGTATAAATTTCTTTCTTGTCTCTTCGCAATGAGAAGCTCTGTTAATTGCAACCATCATTTAGTCAGGATAACAACCTAGCCTTAAATTTTTAAAAGACAGTGCGTTATAAAAGTGAAACAACATTTTCAGAAACTTAAATGAACTTCTTAAAAAGAATTTTTTAACTCTGGTTGTTGAATAATAAATTGTTTTATATTTCAATTAAGTTGTCTTACAGCACCACACACTTCTAAAAAAGTTCCTAAAATTTTTTCTCAATTCCAAAAAGTGTAATTTTTACGAAATCATCAAAACAAGTTTATTTGCAATAGGATTTCATCGTTAATGTAAAATTTTTTGTTCTCTAGTCAATCCTTACTTAAATGGTCATTACTACTCTTTAGCTAGGATTACAACCTAGCTTCTTATACCACTTATGCTCTGCGTATTCATTTTACACATGAGCAGTGGGACCCATAGTTTAAAGTCGATTCGGAACGTTAGATTTTTAAAAAACTTTTTTATGGCAATTTTATTTTACTCTCCGGGTTTTTGCCACAAGTCTACTGAGAGGAAGTCATCGAAGAAATATTTTTTCATATTTCATTTTGAGATGTCTGACCTGGGATTTGAACTGTGGCCTTACGTCTAATAAGCCAGCACACTACCTACTTGACTACGGCGACTACAATATGATTTCATTTCTTTCGCCCAGCCACTCCTTACTTACTTAAATGGTCATTACAATTCTTTAGTTAGGATTACAACCTAGCCTCTCGCACCATCCATATAGTGTCTGCTAATTTTATCCAAGAGGGGCGGAATTTTTTTTATTTACTCTCAGAGGGTTTAGTTGCGGAAGCTGAATCTCATGCAAAAGAACTATTAGGCCATTATTAGGCCATATGATATCCTTATTATAGCGATTTTATACATACATACATACATAATTGATCATTACAATCCTTCAGTCAGACTTAGATTCTCACACCAGTTATGTTATGTTAGTTAATTGTATACATGAGTACCAGGACTTACACTTTAAAGTCGATTTCGAACGACAGATTTTTGAGAAACTTTTCATGGCAATTTCAGAGTCAGTCGACGAGGAAATATTTTTTCTATATTTCGTTTCTTGTTGAATCTGTCTGATTTGGGCTTTGAACCGTGGCGTCAGGTCTAATACGCCAACACAGCACTTACTAGACTACAGCGACTTCATAGGCCATATGTTAGGCGCATTAAATCGATGCTATAAGTTGACACAATCAATGGCGTATCATTTGTTGTTTTCCTCCTCTTGAAGATAGACAACGTAGAATATACCACGCACTTCTCAAAAGCGTTAGTCATGACTTTGTTGGCTTACAAGTTCACCACGATCTGTTTTACCTACGATTCGCCTCCAGGAACGTAATGTTTTAGGGTAGAAGCATTAAAATCCTAGTTGCTGAGGTCAAGTATTGAGCTCAACTGTCGCTCTTTTTCTCGATGAGAAGCTTACTTAATTGCAATCATAATTTAGTAAGGATTACAACCTAGCTTCTCACACCACCACCCGTGTTGTGTGTATTAATTTTTTACACGAGTGGCGGGACCTACATTTTAAGATTGACTCTGAACGACAGATTTAAACAACTTCTCATGGCAATTTTATTTACTTTCCGGGTTTTAGCCCGAAGACTGCTGGGAGGAAGTTGCCAAAAGAAATGTTGTTTCATACTTAGTATTTGGGTGTATTATTGAGCTTGACTTCGTTATTGCCCTTATAAAAAAATGACAAGTTTCTTGGTGCCGTATCCATATGTTCATAGAATGATGGCAAAAGGTCATTGCAAACCAAGACCAAAGCTTTGAACAAATTTAAGTATTTTGCCAATCTTTGCAATAAACTCACAAAACATGAAAAAAAAATCTCAATTCAATAAGGTTAAGGTTAGACCTCTTTACCCGAAACCCGGAAATCATTTTTATTTTTATTTTTTTTGCTAATTTTTCCAGTAAATCAAGCTTAATTCCCCAGCTTACATACATATACATATATTCACACAAATCTATTGTTTACGTTCTATTTTGTTTTTTTGTTTTTCTATTTCTATTCTTAAAAGAATTTAATTTTTAATTAACATTTTAGTTTAAACATCGTATTTAAAGCCATACAATATAAAATTAAGAAACACCTTTAAACCACCTCTCAAACTTACCTTATTTTTTTGTTTTCTGTTAATTTGAGAGGTAATTTTAAAAGATCACAACGCAATTTAAAAGTCATTGAACCGTAAAAAAAACAATTCAAACTCTCATAAAACCGATAGACAGACACAGAGACAGATAGACAGATAGCTTTACAGACAAATTTTACATGTTTATGGAGTATAATACATGAGCAGTGAGTATCATTTCAAAAAATCACACTCTTGAGTTAATTTTTTTTTTTTTGATATTTTTTCGGCATCAAAACATCACATCACATCATTAAGTCGAATTTAATTCAATAAGTTCGTACCGTAACCATGTGATTTCATACAGAGTGGAGTTCAGCCGGCTCAGATACTATTTTGATGGCAGCAACTTTGTATGTGCCTGTGTGTTGTAACATTAAAGTTTATTATTATGGCAGTTAATCAACCAGTTTCTCTATTATTTTGTTGTTGTTGTTGTTCGTTTCTTTTTTTTAATGACTTCCAAAACAAAAAACCCCAAATAAATAATGAGCTTTACTTTAGGTTGGCTTAGCTTAAGGGGGGGGTTTTGATTTTGAAAACGTGGTTTTTTTTGGAAATCGTAACAATTGTTTAATCTATGCAAACTCTGCGAAATAATAATTGCTGGCGGATTTTTTCTGTTTTTTTTCAATTAAATTAAGCAAAAAACCAAAGCAATCAATTTGATTCAAGAGATACTTGGTTAAGCCTTAAATTTCAATGACAAAGGCTTTGTGTAGTTCAATGGCTTTTAGCGAAGAAAATCTGTCAAATAAGAGGAATTTTCTATTTGATTTAAGCAACCGAAAAAATTGGCAAAAAGTTTTTAAAGCAAAATTTTTTATTTAAGCACGATCTAAAGTACTAAACTAGCTCTTCTGGATAATCCCCATTCTTTTTGCAGCTCTCTACTTGGGAGCATTACCCGCTCTTTCGTTTGCTGTAATTATTTTCATGTGCTGCTTACCCTAACTACTGTTTCTTTTGCTTGAGATAACATTACGTACCATAGAATCGAGAACGTTATTGAAAAGAGATACGGACAATACGGAGTGTACCTATCGTGCTCCAGTTATCATCCGAAAATGATTCCTCAGTGTGACTTCGTGACTAGTGGTGTCATATGCCTTTCCTCTTCCCAATCCTGATGTAATGACAAACTTCACTATATTGTTCGTTATCAGTAAGAATCACTCCTTTCCTAATACTTGATACACGCTCGAGTATTTCGTTTAAGACTCAGACATTCAAAATACATTCTCTAATGCGGCATTTTCCCTCATCAGAGAATTTTCATACTGGACTTAAATCGATTACTGCTCTCAACAAGTGTTCCTTTAATTGGCTGCACCTGATCCGATTACTATCCTTAGGCTACTTCTTCTGTATAGTCTGATATGCAATTTAAATCTCTTTCCATAGTAATTACCCTCAGTAAAAGTTTAGATTGCCTCCATCCCCTTTTGCATTGAGAATAGTCTTTGCCTCTCTTTATCTCCTTTTTCGCGAAGTACATCCTCCAAACTGGTATTACCATTCCATAGAAAGGTTTTGGTCCTATCAGAGACGTGGAAGCTCTCTCACTGCCCTAAATTCTCATTCGATCTGGAATCTTGCGGAATCTACTACTGCGTTGGCTGATGTAGCTTTCCCAGAAAGCCTCATACTATTATCGAGTCCAACTCTTATCAGCTGAGTTCTCTAACATCTTCGTGACTGTTGTGTAAGTTTGATGAGACCTTTGGATTTCTTGTCCAAGCTGAACACATCCTTCTATAGTGTACACTTGTGCTTGGAAGATGATCGCGAGTTTCCCTATGAGTTTCAAAAATTTTAATGTGGAATCAAATACCCTCGCTCCTGTTCCACTATCTGTTCGTGACCTATGCCACATAATAGTTCTTCTCTTAAAAGAGTATGCAGCCTCCAAATTAATTTGTTTATTCCTCCATTCTGCTTCAAACCATTTTCCAAAATTATATTGCTTACTGGCTCTACAAGGGACAAAGGGCTTAAATCGTATAGAGCCTCCAGCGCCTCTGTAAGAGGCAAATTCGTTTTGCAGGGTCAAAAATGGCCTTATGGGTTACAATTAGCCTAAACATCGTGGTATTCATCCAATGCATTACTCTGGGTTTGCAGCTCTCTCTTTCTTTCGAGCTCTCTGCCAATGCATGCTTGGACCTCTTTTAAATGCTTTTTATATGAGTGTTGCAGGCCAATTTGAAGTCCAGTAATATTCTCAGTTACTTTGTATTCATTTTCTGTGATATCACCTTATCCAGAAGTCGAATATTCGCCCATTGTGGGAAGATTGCTCTTTTTCTCGTAAGTGGTACTACTAGGGTTTTGCTCTCATTTAGTCTCAAACCCACTAACAGGCAGTGCCAACAATTAATTTTAAAACATCATTAACCACTGCTAAAGGGTATCTTTCCCTTTATTGTTTTGAAAAAGCTTATTACGTATTCAACTGTAAGACTATTTTAGCCTGGTTTTTTTCTGTCGTTGCTGTTACCATTGTTGTTTATGGCTTAAATTCAGTATTTTTTTTTTCTCTCCTTGAAATGGTTTTTAAAAATAAAAAAAAACATACGAGTGTTTATGTATGTATGTATTAAGAAAAGACAGAAAGTCGTAAAAATAAATGCGTAGCCTTGAACTTGTAAGTAGAAAAACAAGAAAAACATTTTGGATGTTGTTTGTGGGTTTGCTTTTAAGCTCAGGCAACTAACCCCATGAAAAATTTACATTTTTGAACTTTTCCAAGAAAAAACAGAAACATTTTCAATGGAAATAATAAATTTACAATTAGATTGTCAAGCATTAGTGGCAATGAAACTGGTCTAGAATGGGGAAAACAAGCTTCTTCTTTGGTATTAAGGTTGGATTTTATTTTAAAATATTTTTTTGGTCGAAAATTTAATTTTTTAAAAAGAAACTATAAATGTTTTTAAATTAAAAAAGTTTAAAATTCTAGTGAAAGGCACGAATTTTTTCTTTCTTTGTTTTGTTTTTAAATAAAATAAAGCTTTTATTTTGAAATTTTTTTATATACTAAAAATAAAAGCTTCTATTTCAACGAAAAACAATTGCTTAAAAAAAAATTGGCTTTTTGCCGAAATTTTTTTATTTAAAAAAAATTGTTTTGAAGAGATTTATTTTTTTTTATTACAAAAGGAATTTATTTTAGTTTATAATTGAAATAAATAAATTGTAGTGTAAATAGCATAAATCTTATAGTATTTAAATGTTTTTCGTAAACATTATTTTACGTTTTAATTAAAACTAAAAATTGTGTGGTAAATATAATATCCTATGAACAGATGGGCTATTCACTTGTATACTTACAGAAAAAGGTTAAAATTAAGCAAACAAAAATTTAAAAAATTTAACCATTTGTCTTAGCATCTAAAAAAAAATAATTAATTAAAGAGAACCATTCGCACAGGCTATAAAGACTATGGTCTAAGACTGTAAAAGTTATAGGAAAACAAAAAAATTTTTTTTTTTTAAATCCGTTTAAGAACAGTAATCAATCAAATATAATTGGTTGAATTTTATATAATTTTATTCTAATGAATTTTAATTTAATTTAAAGATTTATTTTTTATATAAAATTTTTCTGATTTTTTTTTCTTCTGTCTCGTAATATTTTGCTTGTTCTTATACAAAACTATATAACTTATGAAATCTTGCACCGATCTTTATGAAATTTTCTCCAAAATAGCTTGACATTCTAAGCTTTTCATCAATGTATAATTTTATAAAAAAAATATTCTATGTAAGCTTGAAAAAGTCTTTGGAAAAATGAATTTTTGAAAGTAAAATTGTAAGAATTTTTTTTTTTTGTTTGTAAGAAAATTGCGTAACTTATACCACCTTTCATCGTTTTTTACAAGTTTTTGTCTATAAAATGTTCATCTTCTAAGCTTTTAATCCCTGTTAAAATTTGTCAAGAAAATATTGTATAATTTTTCCGAAATTTTCTTAGAGAAATATTTTTTCTCTTAACCCATATGCGCATATCGCCCCATTTTTAAAACGGTAAGATATTGATCAGCTGTGTGGTATACCATATAGATTCCAATAAATACAAAAAATCCATGTTTTTACGAAAAAAATAAAAATGTTGAGCATATACGGGTTAAATAATTTCTTATACAAAAAATCTTTACCCTTTTAAGCTTCCAGTCAATATACAGCTGTATTAAAAATTCATTTCAGAAAATCTTTAATAAGCCCTTTGAAAAGTTGGCATTCTTTATAATTTAATACTTTGGCTTGAAAACTGAATTAGATTCCATTCCAGGAGACATGTCTTTAAAATATTGGAGAGATGAATTGAGTTTAAACGTTCTCGTATGCAATAAAAGTCGCAGTAGCCTCATAGGTAGTGTGTTGACTTGTTAAACCTGTGGCCGCGGTTCAAACCATAGGTCAGAGACCTGGAACAAAACGAAATATGAAAGAAATATTTCTTCCGCGGCTTTCTCTCAGCATCTTTTTGATTTCTAAAAGAAGAAAAAAAAAGATTTCTAAAGACAATCTGTTGTTCGACATCGATTTTAAACTGTAGGTCCCGCCTTCTAGTGTTAAATTAATACACACAACATTGCAAGTGGTGTCGGAAGCTAGGTCGTAATCCTTACTGAAGGCTTGTAATGACGATAATGTATGTACGATATCCCACTACTACCACGCTCAAAACTGTTAAGAAAAATGCTCAAATCTATTCCATAAATGATTATTTGCTGAAGGTGCATTAGATAGCTGCAATGACAGGATTTTCAAAAGTTACGAATTGCTTCGCTATACGCCTTATGTAGCACTTTCATCTTTGTTGGGCTATTTTCTATTTTATTAGAAATCTTTCACTTGATGTATCACATATTTGAGGATAGGTTTACCCTGTCATTAATAGGAATCCTTTAGCAACCAAACTGCTTGCAAAATAGGTGACTTGAATGTTGCCACATTTGGAAATTTTAGAGGGGATAAGGATCTGCATAAGAGTTACAGGTGTTTAACATTGGAGTATATATGTACATGGCTTTTGTTAGAAATAAGGTTGGAAGAACCATGAAACTAAAGCGTTATGGTCGTATGATAACCAACTTTCTTTGCCTTATAATTGAAGATTGTGTACTGGACGGTATGGATGGTATATGGTTGCACAAGACATTGCTCTAAGCAATACAATACGACCGATTTGGGATTTATTGCATAAGACGTTTCTAGTCATAATTACATCAAGATCATACGTTTTAATGTTCCATTTTGTGGGGGGTTACGTAATCCTTGAAAGTTTGAAAATTAAATTTATCGAACAAAAATTAAATTTTGAGTTGAAATTTACAGATTTTTTGTTTTAAATTTGTGATTTCCATGTGCTTATAGATTTTTGACTGTAAAACCATGGGATTTTTTTGATTGTTTTTGTTTTTATTTAAAAACTTAGCTTCCGTTTTGTCACAGCAGCTTTCAGCAGCTGTCCTTAGTGGCTTAGTGTTTTTCGTCTTTTTCTTATTCAAATTTCTTTCTTTTTATGCGCAGTTATTTTAATTTTATTTTTTTTATTTTCTTGGTTTCTTTGTCTTTGATTTCCTTTGTTTTCTAAAACAATTTAAAACAAGCCAAAGGGGCCTATTGCTGCATGAGGGACAAAAAGCTTCAATATGTTTTTGTTGTTTCACAGTTTAAACTGATTATTTGGATACGAGTAAAAAAAAAAATAACAACAACAACAACAATAATCAATATGTCAGTTACCTCCTACAGGTGTCTCTTGTCTTTGATAAAAACAAAAGCAATAAAAGAGAGGAAAAAAAATCACAGGCAAAATCGAAAATATATGCACGAACATTGGTAACACCAGGGGCTTTAAATTGAACAGAAACAGGAACAGGCTTAAGCAAAAAAGCATCAAACAAACTACAGTACCAAACAAAGTTAACAGATTAAAAATATAAAGAAAAACGAAATTAATCTGAAGTATACATATAGAGTGAATGCAACAGCAGCGGTACAGTAGTAGTGACGGACTTGTAGTAATAAGCTGACCTTAAATAAGCCTACAGAGTGTTTTCAAATCTCATTAATTTATATACAGCGTTACAAAAATAATAAAAAACGATAAACTACGTAAGAGTACAACACAACAACACCATATGATGCAATATAAAGTCAATGACTTAATATTTTCTGTGTCTTCCAGCCTAAACAGCCAGGCAGCAAGCCAGCCAGCCAGTTAGTCAGACAGATTACCACACAGGAAATACTGACAAATAAATACTGGCTGACAGAGACAAAGAGAAACTAAAAGAAAATATTGAAGCATTTTATTGATAATATTTTAATAATAATTTTGTTTTTGTTTTTGTTATTCCTTTAAAACCGCTATACAAATAGATTTTCCTTTTTTCCTCTCTCTCTCTTCGTCTTCTTCTACAATATTAACGGTTACACCCTATAAGAAACGGAACAATAGTCCAGCCTAGAACAGCTTGTGTTGTGTTTTGTGTTTATCGCTCATGACCAAATGGTCTGCGGCCAATAATGGTTTCATGATCAGGTTCATTGATCATAAATAAGCATTTAAGCGATGATGTTGATGATGATGACGATTTAAACAAGGAAAACCATAAATTTATTATTTTGGGAAACATTTTTTAATTTATTACGTATTAAATAATATTTAAATTATGACTTTGAATAGACAATAATAGGCCCCAGAGTAAGGGAACTTAATAAAGAGAACGTAGTTTGAAGTAAAGAAAAATTAGGAAAATTGTTGTTTATTTCCTAACACAATCACCTTCAACGATTTTAAATGGTTGCAATACCCTGTTTTACTGTGACAATAGCCATCAAGCTCTACCTTTTCAGGGTTCATAAATATTTTATCACGAACCATTTTTTTAATTTGAAAATCGTAAATATTCTCAACGAGCACAATCTGACGAGTAATACTATGTTCAGATATGCACTTTTATTGAGTACAATATTTTAAGTGTTCAGACATAATAATATACACAGTTCAGCTGCTTATGCAATATTCATTTGACAGCTGGTAAATAAAACAGCTGGTTGTTTCAATAACATTGTTTTTTTGTCGTTGTTGACATTTGAGTTGTCAAATATCAACCGAATGTGTTCGGATAATTGTAATATGAGCACTGAACATACTTATGACAGTGCTGCATTTTAAGCTTTAACTCAATATTATAACAATTTGCGTATTTATTGTACAATAATTAATTGAAATTTTATATGAAATATTGAGCTCAATAATGGCGTTTATTGCGATTTACGCAATAAAGGTGTATATCTGAACACCGTATAAAATGCTTGCGAACTTGCCAATTAAGTAAATAATTAAGTGTTGTTGATTAAATAGGGTCTGTAGAAAATATAGTATCTATGGGATCGTCAAAAAAATTTATTTTAAGCATTAAAAAGACCCAATGATACTATTATGTGGGGAATAAAACATCGTTCAAATGTCCGCCACAGCTACTCTGTGTAGATCGCTTCCGAAATGTGTAATTTTTCATGACTTTGGGTATTAAATCGGAGTGAATTTGATCGACGGTATGGTAGAGCATTCGCAAACATCTGCGGCATATGGAAATATCTTGCGCAAAAACCTATCGGGGTCAAATCGCACGATCTTGGTGCCTAGTACACATGAGATGTCCATACCTTCAAGTAGCTTGCATAGAATAAATCTTGTAGCCTAGTACACATGAGATGGCCATATCTTCAAGTAGCTTGTATAGAATAAACCAGTACACATCGCACGATCTTGGTGGCCAGTACACATTAAATGCCCATACCCTCTAGTACCTAAAGCACTATATCCAATGTAGCTTGAACTGTGTGACAGCTGGCGCCATCCTACTGAAACTGCATTTTGCTGCTGTCCATGTCATCCAATTCAGATCTAAAGGAATAGGTAAACATCGACCTATAGTGCTCGCCGTTAACAGTGATGGCCTAACTAACGTTTTTCTCACATAAATATGAACCGTTGACGCCGCCAGACCAAAAATTCACACTAAACCGTAGGATGCATTTTACGCTCTTGGATCACGAGTGTATTGGTCTCGTTCGATAATTTTTTGTTCGCGTGTCCATTCGCTCCGGTAAGACCTTATCGCTGAAGCTGAGTTTTTCAATGACAATTAGCGTCAGTTGCCAACTGTTGCACAGCTCATTCAGTGAACAAACTTCGGACATGGTGATATGTTTACGTACCCACCCATATAGAACTGGACCTGATCCCTTTTTTAGATGTACGCTATCAAAACAGAACAATCCATATTAATAAGAAAAAATTTAATGGATTAACATATCATACACTGAGCGCCAAAAGTGAGTAAACACCACTGAAATAATTAATTTTCTTAGGATAGCGAGAAAGTAAATGTGAATAGTAAAAACGTTTATTTATTACTTATAAAATGTTAAAACAAAAACAACAATTCATGATAAAGGAACTTTTTTTATACTTAAGGACATATTAGAAAATTTAAAATAATAGTGGGTGTGGACTCACTTATGGCGCTCCCTGTGGTCGCAACTATTTTTAATTAAAACTTGCTTGAGCATACATAACAACTCTTTGTGATGTCACCCCAGAGCTAACAGAACTTCTAATTAAACGGTTATGACACTTACTAGCAAGGCTCGCTTGCTTAGAACCAGGCTAAAATTCAGCCTTAAAGTATAATGAAATTAGTGACCGTTACGACATCTAGAGATGATAGTTTTTAAATAATTTTTTATACATTTTTTACAAACTTTTTTGCAAGAAATTTTACTAATAATTTCTTATTTTTTTTCTTATCTTTACAGGTATGTTATATCATGAATTTTTATCCTTCGATTCTTTAATTTTCGAGACAGTTTCTACCATCAGGTAAATTTTTAAAAAAATCTGTGTATAATTTTTTTACTAAAAAAATGGCCACCATTTAAAATCATTTTTTTTCTTTTCTTTTCGTGTTTAACCAATCAAAATTTAAACATTTTTGCTCTTGGCAACGAAAGGGCGTGTATATTTTTTTTAAATTAAAAAAAAAGGATCTTCTTGAGGCAAACATCTTAAAGGCAAAAGAAAACGAAAACAAAACAAAAATATTTTGTTTGTAATTCTGTTACTCTTAAACAAACTTAAAGACTCAAGACATACCCTTGGCGGCCGCAAAAGATTCCCATATCTTTTCTACTTTTAAGAAGAAACAAAAACAAGCAAGTAAGGGAAATAAGGGTTAAATCTGTAGCTACCCCTCTCTTCTCATTGAATCCCTATTTTCAAACAAATTTTTTTTTGTCTCTTAAGATTTTTGATTTCTTTAATGTTCAACAACAAAATAATCAAAAATGTATTCTCTTGGACTTTATTGTTGTTGCTGTTGTTGTTGTTGTTATTATTATTGTTTTTATTTAATAAAGGATCAGCAACAGAAGAAAAATTATCCTTTTTTTTCCTACTATTCCTTTTGCTTCAAACACAACAACACTTACGCATTTGATTAGCGGTAAATGCCATTGAGTGAAGAGCGAACATAAGTTGTTATTTGGAAACATAAAGTTGACAACGCAAACGACAGCGAACGATGTCGCTGATGACGATGATGATGATAATGGTGTTGGTGATGGTGATACATTAGCTGTGTGTTATTTGTGCTCTGCATAGATCCTAGCTGCCTTATAAGAGTAGTGGTGTACCTTTTTGATTTGCCACTTTTGAAATTATTTTAATGTCTGTTATTAGTTGTTGCTTTTATAATTTTTTTTCTCTTTTTTTTGTTCGTACAATATTTATGCGTTTTTAATTTACAAGGGTTTGCATGTGTTCCCTTTCATATTCTCTTCATCATATTCTTTGTGAATTTATGAATATTTTGAATGATGAATATGACATTTGAATTGAAAGAATATGAAATTAGCAAAAAGAGGAGTTCCATTTATTCCCAATGACCTTGTAAATTAGAGAAAATGAAAAGGCTTGTTGTATTATATTCAATTAAAAGTGAACTAATTTAGAATGGAAAACATATCATAAGTGGCGAATATATTGGGGCATATAAGAAGTATTGAAGGTTTTTAATTACTCTTCAAACCTCATTTTTATTCGAGTATATTTCCTCATATAATCTGAATCTTATCCTGTCTGACTACCAAGTTTTTCAGTTTTAGAAAAGCTTTCTTTAAAGTAAGATTGGCCAATCCTCATTTAACTTTACAACAGAACATTTACTGATTTTGGAGCGGCTCTACTGCTGATCATTTTTATTTTTCTACTTTCAGGAAATTTTTTCTCGGTAGGCAAACAGGGCAAGATTCAGACATCTTTGCTTCCCAACCATGAGCAGCAAATTTTTGCAACAACAATCTTAGAAGTGTGCAGAAGCCGTGCATTGGCGCTATGCAATACTTTTCCGTTTTCTGCTAAGTCTGTTCAATTCTTTTCCTACTTGTTTGACTGTTTCGTATATAGGGCCGATTTATAAACACTAGGCCTCAGAATGGATCACTCCGTCTTCTTGCAGCTATTAATGTATCGGGTTATCCATTTCGTGGTTTCAAAAGTAAACGTAAATAAAACACATGATATTTCTTTTTTTTGTTGTAAAGTTTGAACGTTGACATTATGTGTGAAACACTACATCATTTAAATGATCTCCACGCGAAGTGTTGCAAGTATTGATTCTTTTGAGGTAATTTTCGGCCACTTTTTGACACATATTGGGCGGTACCTCAGCCATAACTTAACGAATGTTGGTTTTTAAGTGCTCAAGAGTTGAAGGTTTATCTGCATAAACACGGTCTTTCGCGTAGCCTCACAAAAAAAGTCTAATGGTGTCAAATCGCATGATCTTGGTGGCCAGTTGATATCGCCACGACGAGAAATTACGCGGCCAGGAAATGTCTCTTGCAATAAAGCCATATTCGCTCGAGTTGTGTGGCATGTGGCACCGTCTTGTTGAAACCACATATTCTCCAAGTCGTATTCTTCAATAGCAGGCAAAAAAAAGTCGGTTATCATATGAATTGACGGTGACAGTCGTTCCATCGTCGTTTTCGAAGAAGTAAGGTACAATCACACCTTCGAACCAAAGAGCGCACCAAAAAGTGACTTTTTCTCGATGTAATGGCCTCTCTTCAATTACTTGAGAATTCTCAGAACCCCAAATACGACAATTTTGTTTATTAACATACCCACCGAGTGTGAAATGTGCTTCATCGCTGAAGAAAATTTTGTTCGAAAAAGCACGATACGTGGCTGTGGCAGAATCACCATTTTTGTAGTAGGTTTTGATAATTTTTATGCGTTGTGTGATAGTTAAGCGATCCATTTTCGTCAATGTCAGACTTTCAACTGAAAAGAAAAAAATTGGTTTCACAACTTAGTTTGACAGATGTCGAATTCCAGTCCCATACTTGTGAAACCACGAAATGGATAACCCTTTATATTTTTTTTTTATCACACCTAACATTCACCCAAAGTTTGTTTTCCGCCAATCCAAGCCTTGAAGTTGTTTGGAAGATCCAACGGCCAGATATCATGATTTTTTCTTTTCTTAAACTTTTTCTTTTTATAAAATTTCCATCTCCCTTAGAGATCTGCAGTAAAACCTGCTGCCTAATTTTGAGTATACTTTTAAGAGAACTAAGCCCTTAATGTGAAGCCCTGATGGCGATATGAAGACTTGTTAATCCGTAGCATCGCTTCACGTGGCTTCACAATGGGGTCATTATGTGTTTTCCAGTGAGTTGTGATGTATCAGAACTGCAACAAAGTCCTATTTTGTTCCTTATCACTACGGGTTCGCTATGTGTGTTCATGTGAACTTTGTTTTATCAGAACTGCCACAACATTCTATCCTATCCTTCTGGTTTCTGTTGTCCTGTGCTTCTTAATTAATCGATTAGTATGATATTTGTCTACACAGCTCGTGCAGTTTCGCTTTAAACCTGTCACCCAGTATATTACACTCAAAAACGAAGGAACAAAATGGAATCTAACAGGGGCTTTAATTGTGGCGGACAGAGACTTTCAAGTATGGCCTCCCAAAAAGAATATTCAAACACCGTTGCCATTTGTCACCAAAGAACTTTTTTTTTAAATTTTTTTTATCGACATCGCAGTCTAATAGAAGATGTGTTGGCTTGTTAAACGAAAGCGCGTGTTTCAAACCCCAGCTCTGACAACTCGAACCTAACGAAATGTGAAAATTTTCTGACGAAAATTCTGGGAGCAAATAAAATTGCCATTAAAAATTTACTCAAATCAGTGGTTCGGAGTCGACATTAAAGTGTAAGTTCCGCCACTCATGGATAATATTAACAAACATCACAACATGGGTGGTGTGAGATGCTAGGTTGTAATCCTGACAAAGGGGTTGTAATGGCCAATTAAGTAATAAGTCTTTAATAAGCCTTTAATAATTCTCTAAAATTAACAATTATTAGGTCTATTATATTGAACCATGTTTACAACAATTTGGTAACACTTCTATTTCTACTTTAGACAAATTCTAATGATGTTGTTACCACCTATAACATCATGGGAATTTTTTTCTAAATTTTATTAAAATGTCTCATCATTATAAATTTGTTTAGCCATATGTATGTACATATGTATAGTATGGTGTTATTAAAATGTAATTAATCATACGTATAATGAATTAATTAGGTAGCGTTATTTGTGTCTAATTGACTCATCCTCTTCGAGCACCTAATATTTACAGCAACTCTCTGAGAAAATGGTGGAGAAATTTTGTCAACATTACATTCCTTCTTTTTCCTAGTATTTCAACACATTGCACCATATGAATAGGAAAATGTCCAAAGTGTTGATCTTAAACAAAACTACAACCTGCGGAAATATTATAACCATCTTGAGTCATGTTATCAAATATCTTTTAATTTGGGAATAGAATTTCTGGAAACTATTGTAAAGGCTGTAATACTTTGCACTTTAAAAAAAGCTTTACTTGTGCCATTTTTTATTGTATTTTTTTATATTTTTTCCTGAAAACTAAAAAGTAGGATGGTTTCTCAAAAAATAATAATAATAATACGAATACAAAAATTATCTCAAATCTATCAGGAACAAAAAAAAAACACAGACACACACACATAAAAGAACCTAATTAATGTTCATTACATTCCTTATTCATTATTTCTATTCTGTTTTCTATTCATTTTCTAATAATTACGTATACGGTTAACGCCTCTCTATTGCGTGTGGTTTTTATACCAAAATAATAAAAAAAAAACCTTCTACAACAATAAAAAAAAAATGAAAATTACCACACGTTCATTTCATTGCTCATTTGCAATAGAAAAACCAAAAACTCTAACCCACATGACTGACGTTGATGTGTCTATTTCATTGCAAAAACAATATTTTTGGACAATATTACCGTATAAAAAGCGGGGAGGAGCCCTAGGTATGAAGCGGTGTATGGCACCTTTTTTGTATCTCGTACCTGATATGCAAAACTATTCAAGCGCGATAACGTTTTTTTTAACATTTTTTTTTATTGCCAAACGCCACTATTTCAATAAAAAAATTTTTGCGCTTTAATTTGATGATTAAAAACAAAAACAAGCAATAAAAAAAACTTCTCCAAATTAGAGGCGATATTTTTTTTTATTAATTTTCAACGGGTAATTAGTGGTTATTTGTTTTGAAAATACAAAACGAATAAAAAATACAATGAAAACAAACAATAAATTAAACACAGATGTTTTGATTTAACTTTGTTTTGGATTTTGATTTTGATTGTTGAAGGACAAATTATTATCGTATATTCATTGACTTTTTGAAAGGGTTACACATATGGAGGAGCTACGTTTTTATAGAAACTTTACAAAAATATTTAAAAATTTATTGAATTAAACTCAAATAAAGGGAAGTTTTTCAAACTAAAATGGGCATTTTAAAGAGAAAATCGGCTGTCATTTGACAGCTATTGAAGCTTATGCCGAATATGTTTAATCATTAGGAACTGTTTCCGCAAGATAATGTTTCGAAAGTAATTATTTTAACAAGAAAGAAATAAAGAAATAAATGTAGACGATGATTTGAATATGATGATTGTACAATGGGTCAACTCGACCTCCTGTCAAGTACACGTCCTCTCATGATTTGAATGATTTGCTACATAAAGTTTGTTTGGTAATACAGCTCAATTTAATTCGTAATTATGTACTTACTTAACTGGTCATCACAACAACCCTTAGTCAGGGTCACATCTTTGCTTCTCACACCATACATGTTGTCAGGATTACGATCTTTCTTCTCATACCACACATGTTGTGTATGTTCATTTTATTCACGAATAGACGAATAGCTGCACTTACAGCTTAAAGTGATTTGCGAATGACAGATTTTTGAGAAACTTTTTCATGTCATTATTAAATATTTTACTCTCACGGTTTTGGCTGTTGAGATGAAGTCACCGAAGAAATATTTTTTCGTATTTCGTTTCGTTGTTTGAACTGAGTTCTCGCCTCTAATAAGCCGAGTGTTTCGAATCTTTGATAAAAATTTACAGTCTTAGTTGTTGTATTTACAAAAAAAGGAAGAAAGAAAAAGACAAAGATAAACACACAACCTTCTAGTGAGCATTGTGAGCGAATCATACTTATTTTGTGATTCCTGTAAATGTTGAGTCATGGAGAGTCGAAATCAACAACATCATACGTAATGTTATGTATGAGTACGATGAGTACTTCAAACTTTGAATATGAGTAGTATGAGTATAATATTAAATTAAGTATGATTGCGTATAAGTATCAGAAATTACGAGTATGATTCATACATATTTCATACATATTTGAAATTGTCACTATTTGGTGTAGCTTTTGCGAAGGCGATATCATTGGCCCATATTCGCTTGAGAAAAACTGTCAGCGGCAAACACTATAGGTTGGTAATAACAAACATCTTTTTGCCTGAATTGAATAAATGATCTAGACAGCAACGACGTGCGGTTGCAACAGGCTACATAAGATATTCTGCACATGCGATTTTAGGGCAATATCTTTTCATATAGAATTAATGTAAATCGATCTTTGAAATCTTGTGATTTGACTCGGCCTATCTCCATACACCCTTCATCTCTTTCAAAGTATAGTCTAGTTAGGTCCAATCATAAATCAATCTGAAAGGAAGGTGAATTATTTTTCCCATTTTCGCTTTAAACATATTCAATTAAAAAATAATAAAAATACGCTAGACACTGTTAAAGAAATATACCCCACGCCGAGACGGATGGTAGCACCAACAATCAATAAATAATTTAATAAATCACAATAAAAAAAAATTAAATTTTTGTCTTTAATAGGAGAGAATGTAAACAAAAGAGAATATCTTTCAAAGTTTAAAAAAAAATTTAATTTATTTTTAACTTGGCCGAAAAGCTATGAATACTAATAATAGAAAGGGTTTGGAAAGAAAATTTTATAGAAAAAAATTGTTTTGCCAGGTCTTATCGTTCGTTCAATTTTCATCCACTTTTTTCGTTTAAAATTAACTTTTTTAATTGTTTTGTTTAATTTTCTAAAAATAGTGATTTGGCACACAAAAAAAAAAACACCAACGAACGCCCTCCTTTTTTTTTTTTTTGTTTGTTTGTTTTTGTGACCTTTCCCCCCTTTATAGTTGGCGTTTACTTTTCTTTTCATACTTCTCCCACATTGTACAGCTACTTTCTGCAAACGTAAGTACAAAAAAAGGCGCGTAAATTTTTTTTTTTCAAAATCAAGGTGCAGCTGTTTACGTTTTTTCAAAATTACACTGAGAGAAGGGTCGCCTATGAGCATGAGCCACCACACTCTAGTTTAGATTTAGTTAGAAAGCAATTGTAATTGCAAAAAAAAAGAGAAGAAAAGTAATGAAAGAAATAATCGAAAAAGAAAAAGTAATGAATTGAAGACGTATGTATACAATACAATCAAAATCCAGACAATAGAGTCGTAAGAATAATGAAAAAAGTCTAAGAAGGTTAGTTAATACAACAATAGTTGCTGCATACAATCATAACAATAATATGCCAAGGATTAAGCAACAAAAAGAGAAAGAGAGAGAGAGAGAAAAATAGTACAAAAGATTAAATGAAAATTCAATTATGAAAGGCAAAATGCCACAAAAAAAATATTTACCATTGACGGGGGAAAGGTAAAACAAGATAAGCAAACTCCAGGAAAAAAGAAAACTGTGTCTGGCATAACCAAGACCGACCAGCAAGAAGCTGGTAAACGGTGTTAAGACCTGTAGAACTGTGTTTAGCTATTTTAAATTAAAAATTAATTTTTTTTCTTTTCTAAATTACTTTCAAATATAAACCATAGTAGAAGGCTTTTGGCCAGTTTAATAACCCCTTAAAGTATTTGAACATATTTTTAGAAAGGTTTGTACATTCTTTCATTTAAATTAAGGAGTTGCGTTCAAAAAAATTGAATTTCTTTGAAAAAATCAAACACTTTCGGCAGCTTTTGTATACTTAACCTCGAGTCTTTCATTAAAGCCAATATAACCCCTACCATCTGACAAATTCAGCTCGACTTCTTAGCTGTTATCATGGAAAATTGAACATTTTGAATGCGCTCTACCCAGACAAGTCATGATGGATATTTGAAGCGTGATGTATACCACAAATAATGCCATCATAATGCGTATTTCAAGCGAATAAAAATAAATTTGTTACCTTATAAAAATTTTACATACATACATACGTACACACATACATGCATACATAACTGGTTATGTCATGTCATCCTTTAGTCAGGATTACGACCTAGTTCCCCACACCACTTACTTTATGTGTGTTGATTTTATACATCAGTGGTCAGTGGCAGTGTTTTTGTTGGAGATGTCTGACCACTTAGTAGACCACGGCGACTTCTTGGTGTCAATAAGTCTTTCAAACGAATAAAAAAATTTGTTATCTTTCACAAACTTTATTGTATTTAAACTTGAAGATAGGAATTGTTTATTGAAAGGTTTGATATAACATTGTCAAATTATGGATCCCGATCTCTACTATCAGAAACAAATGAGGGTGATGCAAACAATTAAATTGAATCAATCAGAATAAGTGCAACAGAACAGGTGTTGTGAAAACGAGAAAGCTCAGCTGAAAAGTTTTGATGCATCTTGTCTGGACCTTGTGTATACATTCATTTCCATTTATGTTGAACTCATTTAATGATGAGGTCTTCCAAACGCAATTACATCAGTTTTTCGTTCATGTGACCATAAGTTCCTTACTTACTGGCTTTGCTATAAAAATTCCAAAATATTTTCGAACAAACAGCACCCCTTTGGTTTTATCAAACTCTTTTCGAATATAAGAAAGTGTGTTTGTTACATGTTCGATCAAAAATGCAACCAAAGTTTTTCAAACACCCAATATTACATCGATAAGAACACAAAATTTGTTTATTTGTGGATTAGTAAACTGTTAAAGGAACAAAATTTTTTTAAAACCTTTACAGATTTGTTTTTTTTATTTATTTTCAAAATATACCATGATAACCCAGTAAACAATTTATACGACTTCTTAATCAATTTCTTTTCTTTCAATTCATTTTTTTTTCTTTTTACCCATAATTTATGTAAATTTCTTTTTATAAATGAGGGATTTTATCAGGAGTTTTTAAGAATGTTTGAGCATTAAAGCACCTTTAAAACACCTTTTGAATGAAAACTCAATACCTTTTACGTTAGTTTCCATACAATTTTCATAACAATTTAATCTATTTTGTTACGATAACATCAAACTCTCTGTAAGTACATATGTATGCATGTGTGTGTATTATAATTGATAGTGGTTGTTTCAATCATATTATGATTCCTATGTGTCACACAACAAGGTATTTTGTTAATGGGATGGGAAATAATTTCTACTTTCTCTTGTCAGTAGTGGCTTCTCTCTCATTAAATATGCAAACAAGACGGATCGGGCAACCGTTCGACCACCTTTTTGTATAGGTTTTCATGTCTCTTCTTCCGCCGTCTTATCCGGAAAATTAATTAAGTGAAAAGGGTTTTCCTTTTTTCTTCATATGTGGATATTTGTTTTTGTTGTAAAACAATAACTTTGTTGGTTAAACTTTGTCACACATCATACGTTTTAATTTATTTACTTTTTCCAAAGAAAGCAAAAAAAAAACAGGTTTATTGTTAAACAAATACAAGCCGTAGTGTAGTACTGCTGCTACTACTACTACGAAAGCATTACGTTACGTTACATTACATTACACATGTAACCTTAAGTCAGTTAGGAAAGGGGTCAAGTAGGGTTCAATATCTTTTAAACACAAGAAATAGGTGATAAAAATGTCTTCATAAGAAAAAAGGTTCAAGGAAATGCAAATGGATAGACGTTCGTGTATAGAGAATGTTTAAATTTTCATTTTTTACTTTTGCTAAAGCCTAAGAAGTTTTCAATAAGAAATTGAAAATTGTTGCTGTTTTCAAAGCCCATGGCAAAGGTAAGGTTGGCGTTGGGGCCCGCTGTGGTTTGTGATCTATTCACATACGCCATCGACCCTGTAATGTACAAAGAGTACCAATAGTACGATCTCGATGGGCTGTTCACATCACCTCCATGGAGTGAGCCTCACATATCCAATATAGCATGAGCTGTGTGATCCGTAGAGCCATTCTGTTAAAAACATATCTGCATTTGGTGTCCATGTCATCCAATTCAGACCAAGAGAAATTGTTAATTATCGACCTATTATGCTTGCCGTGGACAGTGATGGCCTGGCCAATATCGTTCTCAAAGAAATATGAACTGATGATGCCGCCAGCTTTAAATCCACACCAAATAGTGACATTTTTAAAATACATTGGACCCTCCTTGATCTCATGTGAATTGGACAATTTTGTTTGTTCACATACCCATTCGCCCAGAAATAGATCTCATCGCTGATGTAGAGTTTTCGTTGAAAATTATGATCAATTGTCAACTGTTGTCGCCGTAGTCTAGTAGGTAGTGTGTTGGATTATTAGACGTAAAACCTGGGTTCAAACCCCAGGTCACACATAAAAACGAAATATGAAAAAAATATTCTACCGGCGACTTCCCCCTTCAACAGATTTCTGGCAAAAACTCTGAGAGTAAATAGGAAATTGCCATGAAAAAGTTTCTCAGAACTCAGTTGATCGTAGTCGACTTTCAACTGTAGGTCCCACCACTCGCGTATAAAATTAAGGCAGACAACATGAGTGGAGTGAGAAGCCAGTCCGTAATCCTGACTGAAGGGTTGTAATGGCCAATTATATATGTATGTATGCTTGCAATGAGTATGAGTACAACGTTGACATCAAACTCATCAAAATGTACAGTCTTAGTAGGCACATAAGCAAAAAAGACAGAGCAGCAAGCAAAGCAAATACACAACCTTTTAGTGAGTGTTTTAGTGTTCATACGCGACTCTTACTTATTTTGTGATTCTTGTTAAGTATGAGTGCGATGAGTATTTTAAACTTTTAATATGAGTAGAAGTGAGTATGATATTAAAATAAGTATGAATGCGTATAATTATCAGAAATTATGAGTATGATTCGAGTCTACTCATCTTTTTGAATACTCATTGCTGATCTATGGTCCATATTTTCCAATTTAGGCCAGAAGAAGTTGGTAGTCAACGACCTATAGTGCTCACGGTTGACATAAACGCCCTGGCCAACGTCGGTCTTAATGAAATATGTACCGACGACGCCACCTACTTAAAATCTATACCAAAGAGTGATTTTATTGAAATATATTGGACGCTCTCGAATCTCAAGGGGATAAGTATCCTCCCTAAGTCGACAATTTTGTTGGTCACGTACGCTTAGATTCAAAAATAGATCTCAGCGCTGATATTGAGCTTTTGATAAAAATTATGTCACGTTTCTATGATTACTTACCTGCAGCTTCCGGGTTAATTGAATTTTGTACAGCTACTGGTCCAAATCATGTCGTAAAATTCCCCAAGTAGTAGTTAGGCGACGTAAAAACGACTTCCTCGAATTCTCTTGCACAATCTCATACCGTACGGATGTTGGTCAATCGTTTAATGAACCAGTGGACTCGAATTTATGCACGACATATCTACATAGTCCTCTCGGTGGGACGATTGTGGCGATCGTAAAATGTGCGAAGTATGCTGTACCCAATTTTATTATTTGTATGTGCTGTTGAATGCTATATTCGTCCATGGTTCTTTGGCAAAACAGGCTGAATGAAATGACAATTAATTTGACAGATGTAGCTTCAAAACGATAGGCATTATCAACTGTCAAAGTTTAGAAGACCCTATAGGAAGACCATATAGTAAAACCTATCTGCCTAGTTTCACAAAATAGCCATCAAACTTTTGTCTAACTGTTTAATTTTTTCAAATATTTTACCAAAAGCCATTTGTTTTAAATCTGACAGCAGAAATAACCCAAGATCTAGCAATGAAAGAGTTTGATGAAGCAAATCATTGATTAATTCACTGTATGGTAGTAGAAATAACCCAAGGCAGCTAGATCTAGCAAAGATGGTGTTTCTTGAAGCAGATCGATAATTAATTCATTGCCTAAGAGTAAAAATTACTCAAGGCAGCTTGATCCTGCAATGAAAGAGTTTGATGAAGCAAATCAATGATTAATTCTCAAATTAACGAATGTAAGAACGAGCTTTGTCTTCATGTAACCACACATAATTTTTATCACACTTTAACGCTGCACAATATTCTGCCCGTCATTGGATCATTTTGACCAATTAAATGCTTATATACCACGCCCCTAATTTTGTACAAAGCGTTTTTTGACTTGCTCTCTCTTTCTCTCTCTCTCCCACTTAGTTTTACTATTTTTTTTTTAACCACTGCCTACTTTTAGGGTTGCAATAAATAACTATCTCTAAGCGTGTTTCTTTTTTTGAACAGGATTTTTACTTCTTTACGATTTTTTATGGCATTTTAATTGAAATTTAGCTCTTCTTTATACTTTTTTGTTCTGTTCTGTTTTTTATAATCAATAACCAGTTAAACTTGTCGAATGTCTTATTCTCATTTAAAGAAAAAGGAAAAACGCAGTAAATTTAAGAAGAAAAAAAAACATTCTTCTTAAAACAACATTGACCATATCAGTAGCAACAGAGTGGTGACCCTTTTGTTCAAAGCACCCTTTTTCTTCTCCTTTTTTTTTGAAATGAAAAACATATTTTTTATGATGTTTTAACAACGCTTAATACAGTAATTTTCACGTGTCCTTCTTATTTTTATGTCGTTTTAAAAAATTGTTTTTTTTGTGGAAATATTTTGCCTTTCAAAGAAATTTATTATGTTTTCTTCTGTTTTCTATTTTGAATAATGGTCAGTAGCAGCAACCCTTTCTTGTAATTATTTAAACCATGAAACCATTTGCCTATCCTCCGTTTCTTTACTTTTCGTTTCCTTTTGTTTGTCTTTAGTATCCTTTTTAAGGAGTGAGTAAATTGTTATTTTAAGAGAAACATATCCTTGTTATGCAATGTATGTTTAAGTGGCGGCCGTATATGAAATTGATATCACATTTATTAGGCTTATATTTCCTTTTGGTCTTTTATTTTCACGTATTTTTTTCTCGTCTTTTTTTCGGGAAACAAGTTTCTTTTGTTAGGGATAGGGATGTATGATCTAATTTTATTTATTATTATTATTATTGTTACTGCTCTATTATAATGTAATTTGTTTTGGTTTTTTGTATCTTCTTCTTCCCTTAGTAACGCCCTTAAACGTTTTAGCAACTCTTAAAATCGTAGATTTTTTTTTGAAATACAAACTGGTTTTTATACGATAATTAGTAACAAATGCTTTTGCCAAAAAGTATTTTTGCTTTCGTAAAGCTTTAAAATCTTCTTTTGAAAATTTAAAAAGAAAATTTATTCACTTTGACCCACTGCAGGCCAACTGTACTGTTATGAGCATTTAAAAAAAATTACTAAAATTGCTCATAATATACCATCTATTGCACTCCCTTCCCACTTTATAGGGTATTCCTATAATGTCTCCTTCAAGCCCTATTGTCCTCACAAACTTCAGGAAAATGCTCAAAAAAGACAAGACCTGATATGCACCCAGACATTTCCCTCTGTAATGGTTCCAATATAGGTCCCAACAATAGCGGCAACAACAGGGACAAAAATGTGGTCCAATGATTAATTTTCATCGTCAAAAAATCTACACGTTAAGTTCGAGATAACGCCCATTCTGATTAAGTAAGCTCTGATTCTAAAGTGCTCTGTCAAAAGAATGGCTACCACATACACACATAAATACGTAATTGGGCATTACACCACCATTTTAATGACAATTTTTATTCACTCTCAGAGTTTTGGTCAGAAATCTGCTGAGAGGAACTCGCCGAACATATATTTTTTCATATTTCGGTTTGATCGAGATGTTTGGCCCGGGCGTTTCAACCGAGTGGCCTCACGTCTAATAAGCCAACACACTACCTATAACGACTACTGCACGAACGGTTACCAACCTCATTTTCCTACAAAATTTCCACTTGATTCAGAAGAGTATATCTGAATACACATTTCGAAAGTCTCCTCCCGCTCCACAAAAGGGAGGAAACTTCCCTGTTTGCTCGTTTGCTTGCTCAGCAAGTCTAACTAGTTTCAGTCTCATACTATCTTCGATTTGTTCTCGTACTCGAATGGTGGCTTGGCTGTCAGCTTACATTGTTATGCCCTGTCATTTCCACCTTCCATTCATGTTGAATAGAGCACCGACCATATTCGATTTAATCTCGAATGAGTATAGTGCGGCTCGACTTTCAGATATGTTCTGCGTTTATACTTCCTATCCAAGATAAATTGAGAACATCTTCCGATGACATAGACTTCTGCTTGGAAAATACTGGCGAGTTTTTCCATGGGCTCGTAATATTTGGTTTTGGGAAGCAAAAAGTCCTGCACTTATTGTAAGAACCGTTCTTGCCCTATTTGAATACCACAAAATAATCCCTTTTTTTAAAGAGTACAGATTATTATATTTCCTTTGGTTTTCTTCCTAACTTTCATTGCAAAGCACATCTCAAAATCACAGCACCTACTAAGGTTTGCAAATCATTGAAATTTCAAGAGTTATCGCTACACTCTCTAAGTCTTAGAGAGTACAGAACCATGGCTGCTGGAGAGTAATAGAATTGAATTTCTTTTACATGTGGTCTCAAAAGACGTGAATTGTGCTACACTGCGCGTGTACCATAATCCCATGTTTTGGATCAGTCCGTTGACAGTCAGATTTTAATCCATTATTCTATACAGTCTCCTGTATAGGAACAAGCCAGCCACAATTTTACCCCAGAAAGACAACATACCATTTGCCATTGCTAGGATGCTGTGCGAAACGTATACCGAAATTGAAACTTACCCACGGCATAACCGAAGGCAATATTTACATGAAATATTCTTTAAAAAGCATTCAAGGCATGCATTTATTATTCTCTCTTCCTTTCTTTTCATATCGTTCTGCTCTACTTTGAATGTAATTTTTTATTTTCTTTTTAAGTATTTTTATTTTCTTATTTAATTTGTGATCTAATTTTCTAGTAAGTAAGGAAGGTCACTTATACTTACAATTCACTCTCATTGCTCTCGTTTTCTCTCTCTCTCAGTCCCTCTCTCTTTTAATTTATTTTAATCTTATCGCATTTGCATTCTTTTCCTCCTGTGTCAGAGATTAATCACTTTTCTTTTGAAAATAGAGCCGAGACAAATGTTATCTGCTCTAGGAAGAAACGGGTAATTTCAAAACAGGATTAGAATAGTGATTAATGAGCTCAAGGCTTAAGTAAAGCAGAAAATTTACTTAATTTGACAGCTGTAATGTCAAAGACGATTAAGCGAGACGAGTTGAACTGTACGGAAGGGAGAGGGAGAGAGGGAGAGAGTGAGAGAGCACATACTATAAGAGATTAATGAAGGAATTAGGAATAGGAATAGTAAAACAAAGATAGGCAGAAAAGTAAGCATTTGTATACTTACACAAAATGTCAAGCAGGAATTGAACTTTAAACCCTTTAAAGATATGATACAGAATTTATCAAAAGTAATTAAACAGTTTAAAAAATAAAAAGGTTAAGAAATAGTTTCAGACTTACGAAATCTAATTTTAGATAACTTAATAGCTTTCGCATTAAACTGAACCTGTGTACGTCTAATGTTGTATAATATGTTGTGCATTTTCTCATTACATTACCAGGTGCTTTTAAAAAAAATATATGCTCACCTGCCTTCTACTTAAGTAAACCAAATCATCTGCCATAAATAGCAGCACTTACCACCACCATCATACAGAGGCTTAACTAAATACCATATCAACCACATGATAAATCCTAATCTAAAACTACTTGTGGTTTTTTTTATGAACAGTAGCTTAACTAAGTCTTTATAATCACCTCCTTTAGATCTCTTCTTTTTCTCTTTTTTGTGCTAATCTTTTGACGTAGTAGGAGGTCGTAAAAATTTTATGACTAAATAAATACCCTGTGCGCCGGAGTTAACAAAAGCCGCAAAATTTTTATGACGACAGCGATAAAATTATTTAAATGGTTTACGACAATACAATCACTCTCTGGTTTTATTTTCTCTGCACTCTCTTTTCTCTCACTCTCTTTTCTCTCTCTCGAGTTTGACGTTTTATGCTTGTGACAGATTGTAAAAGAGTGCCACAAAAGAGGAGGAGAATATTTTAATGGGCAAGGTGTTGATATATCCTTCGATATTATGCTTTAAGGATGGGTAATAAAATTTTTTCGCATAAGAAATAAAAGGATATAGTACTCATGGATGGATTGAGGAAAACGAATTTGAAGTATTTAATTATAACAGCACGTGTTAATTTAGGAGCAACTGTGGTTAAGTCAGTCTATTAAATGCGATATATGGTTAATGTATCGTAAAAAATGTATGTAAGTGGTGATAAAACTCAGTTAGAGGCTTACGGAATGATATACAGATTCGCAGTAAAAAGTACTTTTTTATTATAATTGTGAATGGTACTGCAACCATACAACCTATTGCAATCTCCTCCAATTTTATATGAAGTCCCAAAAAAGTATCTTGCAAGTCTTGCACTGATAAATTTCAGGAAGCTGCACGGTTTGAACAATGACAGTGCCCTGCCTAGCATTTGATATGCTCCCAGATGTTTCTTTTGTAACCTGTGGGGCATAGGTTACAAAAATGTCTTCCGACGATTCATTGTCGCCGCCACAGAATCTACATGCGACAACCCCCATAAAGAAAAGTGTAATCTAATCCTGTAGTGCCCTGTCTACAAAGCCGGCTACCATACATAGGATTACGACCTAGTTTCTTACGCCACTTATATTGTGTATGTCAATATTATACATGAGTGACGAGACCTACTGAGAAACTTTTTCATGGCAATTTTATTTACTCTCAGAGTTTTTACCAGAAATCTGCTGAGAGGAAGTCACTGAGGAAATATTTGTTCATATTTCGTTTTGTTCGAGATATCTGAACTGGGGTTTGAATAACACACTACCTAGTAGACTACGGCGACGACAATCCGGTTACCAGCTTCATGTCATTCTTCGGTAGCCTGATGCATAACTCAAATCTCATGTTACTGTTGTTTCCCCACAACAATGTCGATTGCCTCAAACCCATATGGTTTTAGAACAATCTTCGCCATATTATATCATATTCTATGAGATATTTTTTAACCGCTGCCTACAGCGCAGTATCTTACCCTTAGTTACCACAAAGATCGCAATAAATTGCTGTTTTAGAGTAGAAAATTGAGTGATGAATTCGTGAAACTGGCATCAAATTCTCCGCTGAGAAGCTAAGGAATAATTGAAGAATATAAATAGAGAAGGAATCTGCATTCCTCAATATACGTAAACGTAACGTAAAATATGTTATGATCCATTGCGATTTTACTTACCTATTTAAATGGTTATTACAACCCTTTAGTTGGGAACTCAACCTAGCTTCTCAAGCCACCCATTTTGTGTGTGTTTTAATTTTATTCCTGAGTGGCGAGATCTACAGTTTAAAGTCGATTTTGAACTACACACTTGAGAAACTTGTCGTAGTAATTTTATTTTACTCTCAAAAGACTACAGAGAGGAAGTCGCCGTGAGAAAAAATTTTCTTCATACATCGCTTTGTACGAGATACCTGCTCTGAGGTTGAACTACGGGCTCTTGTTTAATAAGCCAACATAATACCTACTGGAGTACGGCAAATCCCCACGTGTAAATGTAATTGTTTCGTTGCCCCTGACTTATGATTCAGAAAACTCTACATGGCAGTCAAAGAGGTTATGTTGTTTACCCAAAAAACTAGTCAAGCAGTGTAATTAATCCTAATTTCAGGCGTAATAGTGTTAAAGGGTGTCTCCGTGCGGGCTCATGCCCATGGACCCAAATAATAAAGATTTTCGAATAATCCATCACTTCTCTGAGAAATAGGTCAAGCTTATTTAACGATACGAGATTGAAAATGGGCTGTTTGGCGGCAATGCAGGACATGCTACTGGATAGTTTTTTAATCTTTAGTAAAATAAGCATGACATCCGCCTCGATCTACAGTGATCCGATAGTATATGTACAACTGTTTGATATCCAAGTAATCGATATACATTTCGTACCTTGTTTTCTTATCCAAATCAAAGATCAGCAATGAATCGTTTTTTCGCTACTCATAAGAACTTATGAAATTTTGAATAGAAGTGAGTCAACAGTATTGAAATTCAACTATTCTGATTCATTCGTACTCACCACAATTTATATGATTTATGATTTATAAGAACAGGTTGCAATGAGTATGAGTACAACCAAAGAATTTGGATATATACTTTATTTTCTTTGGTACAACATTGACATCAAACTCATACCGCATTCGAAATATGTTGATTCATATGTCTACTCATTCAGATTCATAAATTTAGAAAAATACTTATAATACTCATAAATTATACGAGTGATTGGAATCATTCATCATAATTTGCAGTCTTAGTTGTTGTTGCATTTATAAAAAAAAAAGGAAGAAAGAAAAAGACAAAGCCAGCAAGCAAGACAAACGTACAACCTTCTAGTGAGTATTGTAGTGTTCGTATGCGAATCATACTTATTTTGTGATTCGTGTAAATGTTGAGTCATGGAGAGTTGAAATCAACAACATCATGCACATTGTTAAGTATGAGTACGATGAGTACTTCAAACTTTGAATATGAGTAGTATGAGTATGATATTAAAATAAGTATAATTGCGTATAAGTATCAGAAATTATGAGTATGATTCGAATCTACTCATTGCTGATCTCTGATCGAAATTCAAGCCTTTGCTGTATATTTCTTCAGAGTTTAAAAGAGTAAATGTGAACATTGTTGAGTTTCCGATGGATTTCACTGTATTTTGTTTACATTTTATAGGACAATTTTCCTCTTTTCTGGCGAAAAAAAAGTGAAAATTTTTAATAAAAATTCCTACAACACATGTTATGCCCATATTCCAATATTCCATTATTCCACATGTTGGGAAAAACAACAATAAGTTGTATTATTACTTTTCTTCTTGTTTTTTTTTATTTTTTTTTTTACTTGGCTACCATCACTACCAGCATATGTTTGTTCCACTAGTAGCAGTTTATTTGTTTTTATCGCGACTACAAATATTTTTATGAAAACGAATTTCTTTTCAAGTTTTTTTTTTTTTTATAAACATTTTTGCAGATTTACTTGGTACTCTTTTTCATTGTTTCCCCGTCTATTGTAAAACACAAAAAACAACAACCATGACCAACAAAAATCATGTGTTTTTTCCTTTGTTTTACATTGTAATGTAAATCCATGGAAATTATTACAGAAAAACATGGTAAAACAAAACAAAAAAACGAAACAAATCAAAAAAATCATACTTCATGGTGGTAATCCAGAGGAAAGGAGGAGGGAAAATGTTTTACTCTGTGTATGTAACATTATTAATAAAATGCCGAAAATATGTTAAACAGCGTCGTAATTATTAAGGATTTTTATGTTCGTTCTATTCTGTATCCTCTATTCTTGTGTGTATGTTCTTTTGGCAGGCAAATAATTATTTTTGAAATCGATTTTTAATAGGGGTGAGATTGAGAATAATGAATATGTTTTCATAAAAATTCGATAAAAATTTCAGAAAGAAAAAAACACACAAACGCAATCAGCAGATGTAAATTACTCACATTTTGTAAAAGATTGTTTTTTTTTTTGATAGAAAAATTTGCATTCAAAAGAAGATACAAATAATTTGGTGATTGCGGGCCTATTAATCGTATTATAATGTTAATAATAAACCACGAAAGACATACAAAAAATGTTTAAAAGTGAACGCAATAGTGCTTCTACGGATTATTTCAAATAAATAAATGGACAGAGTGTGTTGGCTTATTAGACGAGAGCCCGTGGTTCAACACCAGACTTAGGCAGTTTAGGTAAAAAATTAAATTGCCATCAAAAGTTTTTCAAATCTATGGTTCGGAGTTGATATAAAACTCAAAGTCTCGAAACTGGTGGATACAATTGACATAAGCAACGTGGGTGGTGTGGGAAGCTAGGTTGTAATTCTGACTAAAGCCTCTCTAAATGTATCTCTAAATGCTTTACCGCCTCTTTACGATAATAACAAGTCAAATTAGGAAACACTCGATTGTACAGCTAGGTTGTAATTCTGACTAATTACGTAAGTATATTACGTAAGTAAATTACTAAGTAAATTACGTAAGTAAATTACTAAGTAAATTACGTAAGTAAATTACATACGTAAACTATTACACGCAATTACGCCGTAGGTGTTCTTTTCGTGAGCTCCAATGTTGGCATTCTTCTTCCAGCATTATACCAGGCATACGAGGGACTTTACGTATCCCTACGAAAAATAATCAAGTGGAGTCAAGTCTTATGATTTTGGCTGCCAATGGGGCTGCTTTCGAAACGTGATGTTAATTGTTCATTAAACTTGCATCTTCATACGTTCGTAAAATCGTGTGCCGTGAAGCATGTTACTGAATTGTTAAAATTACATTGCGACCAACTCTATTTCTTTAATTTTGCGATTTTCATCTTTCTTGAAGATGTACAATCCAATAATGCTGTCTGTCTTCAAACCTACGGAACAGTGTTTCTTTCAATGAATGCCTTCAAGTACATTAGTAGTATTTCTTACTGGGCATTGGGTTTAGAAAACGTAGATTGTAAAGACTAGAAATTTTCCTGGATAAATTATTTGACGTGGAGTTAAGCATTTTAATTTAAAAACCATGAGTAAAATTTCTGCACTGTGGTTTTCACTGGTAGTTGAATTGCTTGGGTTTGTTTTCAAGCACTTTTCCCACAACATCACGCGAACTAACAAACCTGTGCCTTTTTTGGGATGTTTTCTTCCCTTAGCTGGTCCAATTGTTGACCGCATAGAAGGACAGGGTATTGTAGATTGTTCCCCAGTTATCCTTCAAAAATCACACTAAAATAGTGAATAGAACAAGGTTGTGACCTCTTCACCAATGAATCAACTTATCCTCATCAAGCAAAAACCGTTTCATGGTTTTTTACTTTTCTTGTGGTTACAACGTTTTGTTCTTGGTATCAGAACTTACAGTACAATTTCGACTTGGAAAACTCTGAGAGTAAACAAAATTGCTGTGATAAACCTCACAAATCAGTTGTTTACTCTCAGAGTTTTTGTCAGAAGACTGCTAAGGACAACTCGCTGAAAACAATATCTTTAATATTTTGTTTTGTTCGTCATCTCAGAGCTGAGGTTTGAACTTATCACATCAAGTAGGCCAACGCACTACCACTAAGCACTGGTACTAACTAAGGCGACTCTAGGCCTTTGTCCCTTAAAAAACGATAGTTTCTATACCCGTCGTATTTCTGTTTGCAATGTACTCTGAAATTTTCACAACAGAGACCAAACACTTTTGCTTAGCAAAGACATAAACCCATTTATATTACGTTTTATTTTAATATTATATTTCACGTGTTAGTTCCACTATTAAGTTAAAGTATGTCTTTCTAAATGTACAGCTACTTAGCAATGGTTCCTTAAGGAAACTTATTTTAAAGACATTCCTTACTGAAAAGAGGAAAAAGTTCAAAAAACCTATGATTTCTTGTTAATTTTAAAACTGAAGTGTTTTTGAGGCCATTACATACATATGTACACATATGTATGTGCTTGAAATATCCTTTTACTGCATTATTAATACAGGCTATTATTTATACAATTTATTTACAACTCACAGTCATTATCTTAGACTAACATTGTTATGAAAATTTTCTACAAATGTCTTGTCTATAAGGCTATGCGACCGACGTTTTATGCAAGTGATTTTCCCATACTTTATTTCAATGTGTTGCTTGTTTACTTGCTTGCCACTGTTTTTTTTTTTTTTTTTGGTGTCGTTTTATTATTTGACACGACAGCGCGCTACTGCTATAAACTGTCAACTGTCAAAAACATAACCAAACCAGGCAGTATTATATTACAGCACTACTGCACAGCTCAAGCAGCCAGTCAGTTAGTTGGCAGTAACAGAGAGAAACAAAAAAAGCTTACATATGTTATATAAGCAAAGATAACATATTGCAATGAAAAGACATTCAAAGAAAAATGAAGAAAAAAAATAGCACTGGGTGGCCATCATCTAAAAATGAAATGTAAACAAAGTGGCATAACAGTCATCTCAGCCAAAAAAGGTAAAGAGATTTAAGGCCACTTTAAAGCAGGAGCACAACAAATAATAAAAAGCTGAAGGTTGCGGCAGCAATGCAATTGTCAAAAAATGGGAGAGAAAAAAACAAATGAAATAAATGTTTACGAAGCAATACAAATAAACTGGCCTGGCTGCCAGCTTTTTTTTTTCTTCAATTCTTTTTCAGTTTCAAACACCATAATAATGTCCTTTTTGAATTATTTTATACATACTGGTGGCTAAACTTTAAAAAAAAATCGTAATAAAGAAGACGTAGCAGTAGCATTGCATACGTAATTAGCTGTGACAAAAGAAACGAAGGAAAAAGTTTCCAAACTTATTTGTTGTACAAGCTTTTCTTTTTTTGTATACATACCTTAAAGGCAAATTGCCAACTATTCTTTACAAAACACACAAACTCACAAACATAACCCAACAAGCAACAATACTAACTAAACAAAACAGACAGCAGGCAACCTTTCAAATTTGACAGCAGAAGGTTAAATTAACTGGTTTTCTTATTGTCTTTGTTTTTTTCTTGTATTCAAAAACGATCATGAAAAACGAAACGAAAATGAAGAAAAACTACGCAACTCTTATAAAACAATTAACAATCAACAGTATGTATGTATGGATCAAGACAAGCAAAAAATTTTTGCTTTGCTACCCTAGATTTGATTGACAGTTGTTTAGTTATTGTCATTATGACATATGAAGACAGACAGAAAGTCTTAAGAGAGAGCGATCTGTTACTTTAATGAGTTTTTAAACACCCTTTAAAATAAACTACCGGAGTATATGCTTCAACACGTTGATGAAACTAATTTAAAGCGACTTTTAAACTCGTTATTTACTCATCTTTTGAATACTCGCGAGCATGTTATATTTGTGGACTTTTTTTAAAGAAATTTTTTCGATAACTTTTACTAGACTTTATTGTGCCTCCATGTTAGCAATTTTACTCTAAGTGTTGTATTTGAAGGCTTCCAGTCTCCTGGAACACGCTTGAAGAGTAACACGAGAGAAATGTAAAGTGATCTTCACATTTTTTAGTGGACTTTTCTAGATGGTTTTCGATTTTTATCTGGGATTTTTGGGGATCCATTTTTTCAGTAAAGCCATCTTTTTCAGATGGCGTGGTGCAGGGGTTAAAGTACTCGACAACATACCCAGGCGTTGCGGGTGGGAATGCAGCAAAAGACAAGCAATTTTTAGCAGGATTTTTTTCAGAAGACTGTTAAATTTGAAGAATTTAGTCTCCTATCCAGAGAGAATAACATGAAGAACGATAATCATAGGTCAGGCAGCGTCATCTCTTAGAAAAGAGTTGGATTCTTAGTTCTACAATCAAAACAATTTCACAGAGGATGTCGTTTCTTCCAATCATTCGTTAATACGTTGACTGCCAACTACGAGATAACTCATAGATTAAGTTCCTTTCTAGGCTGCCAACGACGAGTTATCTCGTCATCTCACTAAACCTGCCATTTTTGTGTAGCTACGAATAAAACCGTATTATATCAGTGCTAGTATCGGTAAATGGCTACTGGGAAAAGAACAAAAAATCAATGTTGGCTTGCGTGGCTTTGACTTAAGTTGCTAATTTTACGTGAAATTTTCCTTTATATTACGCAATGACCGTAATGGTCCTATCATTCATAATCGGGCACAGGGTCTCTAGGTGTATAGCAAATAATCAAAGATTAAAAATACCACACAACTACTTCTGCAGAAGCTTTAATAAGGGGAAGAAAGACCTAAAAACACATAATTTTTGGCAAATTATCGACTAAAATTGTTTAGTTGAGCAAAGTTCATGTCGTCACTAAACGACAATGTAACTATAAATTATACGACACTCTCATTGTAAGTCTCACTTAGGCCAGAAGATAGATCCATTGTGATACCACAGTCAAAAGCATAGTCAACAACCTCCGCCTATTTCATAGCAAGAGACAGACACTAACACTGTGGTGAAAGATAATCCTCTTCTCATTAGATTCATAGTTACTGCATAAGTCATTTGATGGAATTACAGCAAGCAATAGCTGTGCAATTTAAGGAAAGCAAAAAATCGGATCTCTTCTTATCCAAATCAGTCTACAAAGCCTAATAATATTACACGTACCATCGTGCTGCCAACGACCGGAGAGTACTCAGTTTAACTGAGGCAATTGAAATACTAATGTGGTATTACATGGTTGACATTGTGAGCTCTGTGAGCTTTGACCATCCATCAGCAGTGCAATATCCCTATGTCCGGGAAACCATATAAGGGTTACATTTGAATGATCAGAAATAAATGTGAAATATCCCTGCTATTCCAGATCAGACATTGAAACGAAAATATGAAAAAAATATTTCTTCGGCGACTTTCTCTCAGCAGATTTCTGGCAAAAACTCTGAGTGTTAATACAATTGCCCTAAAAAGTTTCTCAAAAAAATTTGTCGTCCGGAGTCGGCTTTAAACTGTAGCTGCCTTCACTTATGTATAAAATTAATACACACAACATGAGTGGTTGTAATGATCAATTATGTATGTATGTATGCATGCATCCCTGCTATTTATTGCCCATAACGGTCTTTATGGGATGCTCGTCAAGCACTTGATTGCAGTCTGTTTATCCGAATAAGTTAAGAGCATCTGCCGACAAGCATTACGCCGCTCTATATGTATATGGCCATGACCTCAGCCTGGTAAAAACTGCAGTAGTCAGGCAGCCTATACGAAAGTTTAGTGCCATAACCCTTAAAATATATATCCCATAGCGCTCTTCTTGCCAATATTTTCGAACTATCCGTGTATATCTCATTCGCAATGGTATTACCAAGGGGGTCTTTAGTACTTATACCAACGAAGACTATCCAGAATTTGAGAAGGTTAGGTTAGAGGGTGTGTACTTGTCATCGCAGGACAAAATGACACATTGACAGAATTTTAGAAATATCACAAGAAATTCCTGCCTGGCATTATACAATAAAAAAAAAACGAAAACTTAATAAAACACTTTTGACATGAAAACCTTAACTTGAGAGATCCTAACCTAAACCACACAAAAAATACGATGAAAATATAAATTTTATTGCAACTAAAACAACAACATAAAATTTTTGTTTGTTTCTTTTTTTCATAATTTTCATAATGAATCATTAAAATAATCATTTTCAAAAAAAATGCTTCACCCACATACTGTTTCAACTAATAATTGGCATTAGAAGCGTGCCTAAGCTTCAAACGCCTTTTAAGGCGTTATAACATTAGAGCCGGTATATTTGCCTTTTAATTTAATCCATCGCCTCCGCTCCTCCCCCAGTTGCCATTAAAAGTCAATGCCATTGCAAACAGAATTTTAAATACAAAGTTTAAAAGAAAAGTGAATCATTAAATTGAAAAAAAACGAAAACATATACAAAAATAAAAATTAATTGTTAATTATGGCTTTAAGAGCATATGTGGGTTAAACAAATCGTGTCTCAACAAGTTCTAAAACTAACTAAACAGAAAATCAAATCAAATTAATCAAACATCAAATATGGTCAAATGCCATTAAATTGTTATGTTTAATGTTTGCTGGGTTGGTTTCGAAGGTAAGAACTATAAAGTATTTGAAATTTATTATAACAAAATGAAATAAAACTAAAAATAAACATTTTAAAAACCTTTCAGATTTGGCAGAAGATTTCGTTTTGTAAAATATTTCATTTTGTTTTTTTTTAAACTTGTCAAACCCCCGCTAGGCAATTTACAATTTTTTTAAATAAAAATCAGGAGGTTGATGTCTGTACTTTAACATATGATATCATATGTCATATGAAATATATGTCATATGACATATCTATTTTGATTATAAGTCGCCGTAGTCTAGTAGGATAGGTTAGGTTAGGTAAGTATTTTAGCTTTCATACCAAAAGCTCACTTGAGCACGCATAGCGGCCCGTTGTGACCCCACACGTGAACGTAGTCTTTGTACTGAGCAAGTTCCTCCGAACTAAGGAGGGAAAAGTTAGTCAGCGCTAGGGCAGCACATTCCAAAGCACGACTACCCCACGCTGGAAAACCAGCCAGAAAGCTTGATAATTTATTGTCCTTGACATCAATGGACAATAGCTTCGTCAAGCTGACAAGGGTTGGAGAGCCAAATAACCTATATCTGTCTGACAAAGAAAGTGAATAACAGTCTCCTCTTCCTCTGACCGCTAGTCTAGTAGGTAGTGTGTTGGCTTATTAGACGTAAGTCCACAGTTCAAACCCATGGTCAGACATCTCCAACTAAACGAAATATGAAAAAATATTTCTCCGGCGACTTCCTCAGCAGATTTCTGGCACTCTGAGAATGACTAAAATTGCCATTAAAAGTTTCTCAAAAAATCTATCCTTCGGAGTCGACTTTAAACCACTCTTGTATAATATTAACATACATAAGGGACCTGAGAACCTAGGTTGTAATCCTGACTGAAGGGTTGTAATGACCAATTATATGTATGTTATCGTCTCTTGGTGTATCAAGGTTATTAGGTTATTGGGTGGAGAACGTGTTGAATTTTATAACTATTACGGAAACCATGATAAAAATTGCTTTCGCCTTCTGTGTGGGTTGATTCCGATTAACTCGAATTTGAAGGTGTCCACTTTACCCACTACATCATGTCACTCCTACAAGAGTTTCTCGAAAATTTGTTTACTGTCCCGTAAACTAGCTACTTTTAACGCTTTAAGGGTCATTATTACCACATGCCGTTAAAGTTGGGGTTTAGTTAAAGCTAACTTTAGCTAAAGTGAACTTTAAAGTCAAACTTTAACTTCTTTTCGTTATTACAACTTACAGATAAAATAAAGTTAACTTTTTCAAAAATATGGTAGTACCGGAGCAATGTCGATAAAACTGCCCAATTTAACAAGTTTTTCTAAACGCAGTGGCAACGAAGGGCCGCTTTTCTCGTTGATGCGTTTCCTCATTTTGTTTATATTTGAAGTTGCCATATTGAAAATAATATATAACATGGCAAGTTCAAACGTAAACTTAACTTTAAAAGTTAAAAATAGGATGATCGCCCCTTTAGCTTAACGCTCACTTTTACCTTATTGTCCACTTATAATAATGAAAATCAAGTTATCTGCTCGTTAAAATCCTCTCTTTAGTTAACGGCAAGTTGTAATAATGGACCTAAGTGTAGTGTTTGAATTCTGAAATAAATTTTTAATGAAAACTTCTTTTCTTTCTTCTCTTTTCAGATTCCTTTGTAAATAGTCAAGAATGGACGATATCACGTTCAGTGCCCGATTTACGTTTGGGCATTGTCGGCTCTTTAAACTCAGGCAAATCGGCATTGGTGCATCGTTATCTAACGGGCTCCTACATGCAGGAAGAATCACCCGAGGGTGGTCGCTTCAAAAAAGAAGTCTTCATTGATGGCCAAAGTTATTTACTACTGATACGTGATGAAGGCGGTGCACCAGAAATGCAAGTGAGTACGAAATTATTTTTTAAAAAATCAAATTTGTTTAGCATTTTAAAATTACAACAACAAAAAAACTTAAGTATAATATTACAATGAATGCTTATTGTTTAATAAAGTTGTATAACTAATTGCTTCAGTGATTAAATGAAGCGTGAATAGAGATTTTGTTTCATGGCGTTTGGCGTATTGGATTTGCGTCATTTCCTTTTTTTATTTTTAGAGATTTACAAATCACTTGACCTTGATTTCAAGTGATTGCATTTAATATTTCTTTTGTATTTATTTTTTATTAAAAACAAACTTTTTGGCTTTTGTTTATGATTGTTACAATGCGTTTTATGATACGTTAAATTATTAATTTTTTTATTGCTATTGGTCTGCGTTTTCTTCTTATTTTTTCTTTTTTCTTTATTCCATTAAGTTTTAATTGCTTTTAGTCAGGTTTTCTTAAGCAATTTATACGATTTTTTATTATTATTTCGGTTTATTAAGCTTTTTATTTCGGCGCCTAAAAGTAGGCTTCCTTTTTGTTTTCTTTTTAAGCAACCAAAAGTATACTTTAATTTTTATTACTATTATTTCTCGTTTTGTTTAGTTACCTGACGGTATGCTATACAATTTATTGTTAAGCATTATAATAAACTGCCATTTTTTCTGCTTAAACTTAAAGTGGTTGCTCAATCCCTAGCGTGTTGCTCTACCTTTGTTAGAGAAAAAAAAACTACATTATTAGGTAAATGAACTCCCACCCTTGTACCTTGTAAAAAGGAAAGAAAGAATAATAAAGAAAATTTCATGTTAATAGTAACACATTAACATTTTTTTTTTGGTTTTGTTTAGCCTACTTTAAGGCTTATTTCGTTTGATATTCTTTATATTAAGGCAACATACATATATACCAAGAGGGATGGTTTTTATTCCATTTTTCTGTTTTTAACATTAGAAATTTAATAAATATTTAATACAATATTTCTATCCATAGCATTGTAATCAACCCCTAAAGCTCCCTGTTGTATGCTTACAAAAAAATTCTCTTTCATATGCTAATTCGCCTAACAATATGCAAATTTCTTTTCTGTCTTTTTCAGTATTTTTTCTGCTTTGTTATGTGTTAAATAATCAATTGATTTTAAATTTCCATAAATTTTTTTTCTCTAAACGTCTGCGTATTTGGCATTTTTTGTCATATTTTGCCATTTAAAGCATCACAAATACGTTTGTCATGTGTTTATTTATCACGCATAAATTTTATAAACAATATTATAAATTTTATTATTAATTTGTTAATAATAGCGTCTAATGAATGATGTTGTATTGATTAAATTTTATTTAAATTAATTCGTTTTGTTTTTGTCAAGGTTTTTTTTTTGTGAAATATTTTTATGGCTCTCGCCTTCTTCACACCGTAGCTGTAATATTTTGAAGCCATAAATGAATATTTATTTAAAATTGAAATTGAATAAATACTAAGAGCTTATGTTAAAATTAAACAAAATATTTCTACAATTTGGTTTCTAACAAATTTATTTTAAAAAAATATCCCCAATTTTATGCAACAGATTCACAATCTATCACAATCAATCTTTCAATCCACATCCAACTCCCAGGGGAAAGACATAGTAGTTCCATATACTTATGTACATATGTAAGATACGCCAAAGAATCTAACGGTGTCAATATGCCGCTAATCGTTCCATTATTAATAGAAATAATTTACTTTGACCAGAACTCCCAGACTTAGATTGATTACCGGTCAGTGTTTCGATTTCCTTAATGCCAATTTAAAGAGACCGCAAATACACAGATTTGACCAATTATCCACTTCGTTTATCACTGTCCAGCGTTGCTAATCAATCAGAGAAAAGTTTCTGTGTAGAAACTCTCTAGATAACCTGCCATCTTCGGATGTCTTAAGGCTCTGTGGTATTCATTGGAATCTTAAAATGGTTTAAGAGTGACTAAAGTCGCGGTAGTGTAGTAGGTAGTTTGCTGGCTTATTAGACGTGAGGCCACGGTTCAAACCCCAGATTTCGATCGAAACAAAATATGAAAAAATATTTCTTTGGCGACTTCCTCTCAGCAAATTTCTTGCAAAAACTCTGAGAGAAAATAAGAAATTGCAATGAGAAAGTTTATCAAAAAATCTGTCGTTCGGAATCGACTTTAAACTGTAGGTTCCGCCACTTATGTATAAAATTAAGACATACACAGCATAAGTGGTATGAGAAAGTAGCTGGTAATCCTGACTGTAGGATTGTAATGACCAATTATATATGTATGTTTGTATGCTCAGACTTCAATTCATATTATATGACTTAGGGTGCGTACAGAGTGAGCGCTGAAAGCGGAGCCGAGATTATCAGTGCGATAAAGATTGTCAGTGCGATAAAACTGATTACATACGAGTCAATACAAATAAGCTTGTGTATAACACAGTGAACGCCGACAAGAGCAGAGATCAAAGCCGATGAGTGCGAGAAAACAGTTTCAAAGCGTTTTACACGCTTTTTTGCATTGTTGATGTTTACTTTTTAGTGTGCATTCGGGTATATTGTTGAAATTTACCTGGATATTTTCTCAAATCATTATATAAATGATGAAATTCACCAAATTCTTTCCTTTTTAGTGTAATTGGATGTTTTCCAAATTCTTTTGTGTTAATAATTGCATTAATCACACTAGGAGAAGCGAAATACTCTTCATCAGAGGAATCCATTACAGTGTACAGCAATTTTATAAACACAAATGAACAACAAGACTAAATGACATAAAAGCAAAACACATGCAATAAACTGAATTTCAGCGCTGATTCTCGCATTCACTATGTTATATACAAATTTTCTTCTCTCATGAAAATAAGCGCCAATAAGCTCGGCTCGGCATCAGCGCTCACTCTGTTCGCACCCTTAATCTGTCGGCCTATGAGGTATGGAAACATATTGCCAATATAGCTCTGCTCTTATAATTCTAATGCTGTTAAATGATTTGCTCTCAATAATCCTGGGCTGTACTTTCTTGATACTTCATGGTTTGAGGATAAACATAAACAGATTTTTTATCGACGATAATTGCTGGGGGGATATATCCCTAGATGTTGTTAGGATTTTAAGCCCTATACTACGTCTTAATTCATTAGATTCATACAACATGACTTTTCTGGAGGCTAATGCTTTCCCCTACGAGTCCTACGGATATCACAATGTTATTGTTAGAATAGAAATCAAGTGTGGATCGGAGATCTCTGTTAACTTCCTCAACAACCGTGGTAAGCTATAGCGTTATAGAGTTAGGAAGGGCTTCTACAGGAAACGCATTCCACACACATATTTTGCGGCTAAAGGACGAATAAATCGCACCAATACACAAATATATCACGGGTATTTGATGTGGGGATCTACGGAAGTCGGCTAAGAGGACGAACTTGTATGCGTTGGAAAGACCAAATCGAGGAAGCCCTGTCATCGATTGGTGTGCCCAACTGGCGTAGGCGCTGCAAAAGCAGAGGCGCCTGGAATGATGTGTTGCGGCAGGCCTAAATCCTTTAATCGTGTTGTAAATGGCCAATTATGTAAGTAAGTAAGTAAAATACACAAATAGATCGCGAATGATGACAAAATTTTCCGAAATGTCCAATTTTCCATGACTCTGACGTATAAATTAAGCTGCTTTGAGATCCGATTTGGTCTGCTACTTAAGAAAACTCCACAATCGAAGGACTAACGGAGTCACATCGCACGTTCTTGGTAACCAGTTCACATTATCTCATTGTGAGATGGCCATGCTCTGATATCGTTTGTGCAGACTATCCAATGTGGTGTGGACTGTGCGGTACGTAGCTCCGTTCAGTATAAACCAGATGCCATTGATGTTCAGAATTCACGCTTAAACAATTTGGTATTATAGTGGTCGCCGTATACTGTGATAGCTTGGCCAATGCCGTTCTTAAAAGAAATACTTACCAATTAAGATGCTTGCCCAAAATCCGTAGTAAACAGTGATATTTTTCTAAGGCATTGTATGCTATTGGATCTCATGTTTGTCCACGTAACCTTCTATCCAGGAGCTCAATATTGAAGATGATGCATAGATTATACCAAATCTAACCCAATCTAACTAACAGCAGGATTATATCAATTCATTTTGAATGGAATTTCGTCAAATGCTCTTAATTTTCTCAATTTATGTGATTTTCATACAAAATTAATCATTTTTATGTGTGTTCTTAAATCAATTAATTATCCTTTATTAACCCTTCTTAATGCTACTGCTGCAGTTACTTTAAAAGCAATCCAATTCCCATTCACAATTCAATTCAAAGAGGGCACTTTAATTACTTGTAATAAATTTTTAATAACACACACACACTTAATATTGGCCATCAAGCACTTAATCCATCCCTACTACAGAGAATTTTTATTACGAAATAAAAATTATATTTTGAGTAAATCCTTCAAATGATGCTGTCGTAACAATCTAAGAAGAAAAATATTTTCTTTCTTTTTTCTTGTTCTTTTTCGCATAAAAGTTTTATTACAAAACAAGTAAAGAAAAGTAAGTAGCAGCAGTAGAAGTAGCAAGAGCAACATTACCTGCAGCATTTCACTATAAGCCGTGTAGTTGTTACTCGAGTATATTGAAGCATCATTTTCTCATCATCTTCACGTTCTTATAATGGCTTAACGAGCATATTTTATGCATTAAAATTTTGTAACACAAATACAAAACTTTTTTCTTTCCTCTCTTTATTTTCTTGAGTAAAGCTTATTAAAAAGTTGAGTAACTTACCTCCTCTCTCTCCCTCTCTCTGTCACTCTTTTAATTTCATTTTAAATTCAGTTAGCATAGCACAAACACACACACATACAAGAGTTCTAAACTTGACTTGACTAAATTTATATGAAAATATGCGTCCTTTTCCCTTCACTTCATTGGTGGTGGTCGTATAGTATTCAGCCACAAATAGTTTTGAAAAGTCAACAAACGTTGTCAGTGTAATGATGGTTAGTTTTTTTTTAGTTTTTAGTCTAATGAAATAAAGTTTTACCTGGGATATTTAACCCAATTTTGGCTAAAAATGGCCGTCACACATAAAAAAAAGTTAAATTCAATATCATGATAAAGGAATTTATTGATCCCAGCAAACATTTTTATAAAGTTACAGTCTGGTAGTAGGAGTTTCACTCCATAAAAATATCAGCAACGGATTTGAAACAGTTTTTGCCTTTCATTAGTTAACGACCCCAGAACCAGAGATCAGCAATGAGTATTTAAAAAAGATGAGTAGAATTGAATCATACTCATAATTTCTGATACTTATACGCATTCATACTTGTTTTAATATCATGGAACCTCTACTCTTATTCAAAGTTTGAAGTACTCATCGTACTCATATTTAGCAATACGCATGATGTTGTTGATTTCGACTCTCCATGACTCAACATTTACAAGAATCACAAAATGAGTATGATTCGCGTACGAACACTACAATACTCACTAGAAGGTTGTGTGTTGCTTGCTGTCTTTGTCTTTTCTTGTAAATGCAACAACAACTAAAGTTTAAATTTTGATGAAAGATTCGAATCATTTATGAGTATTATAAGTATTTTTCTAAAGTGTTATGAATCTGAATGAGTAGGCTTATGAATCAAACATATTTCGAATGGTATGAGTTTGATGTCAACGTTGTACTCATACTCATTGCAACCTGTACTTATAAATCAGCGTTGTAGTGAGTACGAATGAATCAGACTAGTTAAATTTCAATATTGTTGACTCATGATTGCTTATGAGTAGCGAAAAAATGATTCATTGCTGATCTCTGCCCAGAACCTCATTAGTATAAGTGCAGGAAAACAAAATCCATTCCATTCCAACTTCATCATTAAAGGTGTAGTAAAAAAAATCCATACCCGATCTATACCGCTTATCTATGAGTGTTTAGTTAAATTTGAAAAAACTTGTCTTGCTGAAAATCTGAAAATTTGCTAATGGCTTGATTGAAAATGACTTCAGCGCTCATCAAAATCATCACGGCAGAAAACAGAAAATATACCCGATGACCTACCCGATGGCCCTCGTTCGGACAGGTAGAAAAACAGATCTGATGAAGCTGGAATGTACAACTATTACCATCTGTTGCTATAACAGATGAATGAAAATCTGTGCTACTGCATTGCTGGCGGCTGTGTTGGACGTAAAACTATTGTAGTTTGGTGAAAGACAAAGCTATGGAGCCTATAATTAGAGCTACAAGTCTAAAACGAAAGTCATCATGCGGGCATCGTGGCTTGATAATTGAGTAGTTGACATGAACCCTTTTTAACTATCCCCGGTACCGGCACTAGAACTCTTTAATTCTGTGAGATTGAGTAATAAGTCTGAATGGAACAATTAGGAGGATACATACTCGATTAAAACTGGCATCATTCTGTGGTATTCGGACAAGCAGAGGACAGATAGCAAAATATAAGTGGAAGCCCTCGATCCCAGAGTCCAATATTAGGAACTCATGAGAACATATGCAGGTATCTTCTAGCCGTAAACCTACGCCCTTGAAAGACGCGCTCAATTCAACTTGTACTAGAAGTTTAAAAAACGGAATATAACAATACTGATAGCCAGACCATCCTCCAAGCACTCGTCTCTAACGTTAGATCACATTGGACCCCATAGGGCCTAGGAGCGTCCATCCAATTCATTTGGGGGACATCCATTTATAACATACCTTATAACTCTAACGCTAGGATGGTATAACTCGATGATAGTAATATAATAGACTGTCTGAGCAAGCTGTATCAAACTGCAACAGAAAGTAGGATCATTATCATCAGGACTTTAATATCAAGTAGAAATTTTTAGCAATTAGCAGATCTAAGGGATAGCAGTAGGACAGCTTCTACGTCGCTAATCGGATCTGATCTTTTCTTTGGAGTGTGAAAAAATGTTTGGAAGTGTGTATTAAAAGAAAAAGAAGACGGATAGAAACGGACACTTTTCTCATGAGAAAGTGGGAAGAGATGGTTGAAATGGTATATTCTGAGGAAAAAGAACACATAAAGAGAAGGAAACTTTTCTTATGAGAAAGATTTCAATGAAAAGAGATTTCACTCATGCATCAAATTATCTACAAGTAACCTGAGTATAATAATCGGTATTTGGACCAAGCAATGTAGCTATTTGATCAGAAAAAAACTGATAGCAGAAATAATCGTCAGGACACATGCTTGGAATCGGTGTCTCATTTGGAAGGCATCTCACGAATGTGTGACAAGTGCAAGTATAGGCTGTAAAGTCAAGCTTATGTTCTTGATTCCAATACAATATACATACTTCATGAGTAAAAGCTAGAGTGCTGATTGTTTTTTGAAAAGAAAACTATTAAAGCTTGAAATATTTTTTCCGTAAAATGTTCGTTGGGTTATGTTTTAAGCCATTTAAAATAGTAGTTTTTTTTTAAATGCAACCCTTTCACTAGCATAACTGTTTTTTTTTTGTAGGCGTTTGAATTAAAAAGTAATAAAAATAACTGTAATAAATTAAACTGTTGCCGTTCGTTCGTTTAAATTTTCTTTTAACATTTACTTGGAAATTCAGGTCAATTTCCTGTCATAAAACGATGAAGAGTTAAGAGTGAAGAGGGTGGTGGGTAGATGGAGGGTAGGCTGTCAAGAGGAAAAATGTCTCTATTTGCCATAAAATATGGAAAAAACTAAAAGAGACGTTTGCATATTTAAAATTTTCTTTTCGAGTTTTTTTTTCATACAAAAACTTATGAGCACTTAACGTGTTTGCAAGTAAAAGAGAAGAGAAAGAAGAAAAAAAGAAAAGAAATGAAAATGAAACGTCATAAATGACCTTCTTTTAATAGCCTGTAAATATGCTTAAGCTTTTTGTCTTTGTTGAACTGGCCTAAAAGAAAAAGCCATGAATGAATGACTGAATGAATGAATGTGTGGAAATGTTATTGCTCTGTGTGGCACCAGTATTGAAATAGTTTGTTGGCATGTTATTGTTGTTGGGTTCACTTTTATGGCTAAAATGTCACGTTTTTGTTACAATTTTTTCCCCCCTTTTTTATCGTTTCTTTTTTTCCATGTGATATCTTTTTGCCATTCATTTACTTATTTGATATGTTTGTTAACTTGTTTTTGTTGTTGTTGTTGTTGTTCTTTCTATCTTGTGTCTAACTTCTTATGGTATTTATTTAGTGGATTTTCTTGGCACGTTTTTGTACTGGAAAATATTTGTTGTATTTATTGCCTACGATGGAATGTCACAGTTCTAGAGATAAGGCAGAGTAAGAACTTATTGCTCAAGAAGAAGGTATTTAAGAATAGTTTGGTTTTAATTGTGTGTGTGTGTTAGCCAAGCTAAAACAATTGGCATAAAATGCATGAAATGAAAACGAGACAGTAGGCGTAAAAGTGAAAATATTATTTATACGTTATACTGATCCTCCTACCACAATTTGTTTTCCTAAGCCGTTCAGCCCATCTAAGCTTCTCTAGGATCGTATGAAAGACATTCGATTAATTTTCAAAAATAAAATATCTCATATTTTGAGGGCCTTCTTGGAAAGAACTATACAGCACATAATTGTTTTAGTTACTGCCAACTAATGAAGGCCTAGACGCATGTTTTATTCCTCCGTAAAACTAAAGCGAGCGGGAACGCCTTAAAACTCATGAACTTTATATGTTATGCGGTGTCCGGTGCCTCAGTTTTGATAAGCAGTTAAATGTTTCCTTTGGAGGTGCATTCCCGCCACAGAGATATGAAGTATGTGTTCGTACTCCTCAACACAGAATCTACATATCGATTGGCTGTCTGATTTAGAAGTAGTTGTAGTTGCTGTAGTCTAGTAGGTAGTGTGTTGGCTTATTAGACATGAGGTCACGGTTCAAATCCCAGATCAAATATCTCCAACAAAACGAAATAGAAAAAATATTTCTACGGCGACTTCCTCTCAGCAGATTTCTGGCAACAACTCTGAGAGTGACTAAAAATTGTTATGAAAAGTTTCTAAAAAATCTGTCGTTCGAAATCAACTTGAAAATGTAGATCCGACCACTTGGGGATAAAATTAACACACATAACATAAATGGTGTGAGAAGTTAGGTTGTAATCCCGACTAAAGGGTTGTAATGACTAATTATGTTTATATGTATGTCTGATTTAAAAAGTAAATATCGATTCCAAGATAAAGAAATTTTGTAGGAAATTGCATTTGCTAATCAACTGGTAAAGAGGATCAGGATCTCCTATATGTTACTGACATTGATGTTCTGTTTGCCTGCCCGAGTTAAACTGGGAATTCTACAACCATTTTTTCAGAGTAACGTAACTTTTTCGGCAGCAAGATGGTACGTGAGCTATTTAGGCACATATTAGAAAGGATGACATTAAAAACTCGTGCAAGGTGTCTAGCCACTTTAGTGATTTCCAAATGTAGTTCATATCAAGACGCTCACTAAAGTCACCTCGGCGTCCGTCCTTATCCATGAGTGTCGAGGATTCTCAGTTAAATTTTCTGAAATTTTCTTTCTAATAAACTGATCACGAGTAGTGTAGATCACACAATTTCATACAATTTGTGTTCCGATATAGGTTTGCCGACTGCCGATAGTTAATTTGTTTACTCTCTGGATGTTTTACAGAACATTAGCAGTAGAAGAGTAGGAGCAGTATTTTTAGGCTTTACTGTCTTGATTGCCTTCCTTGTTGAATCAGCATGTCCATCCATCCCTCTATTGGGGTACTCATAGATCACTGCCGAATTGGTAGCATTCCGAGGGACTTGGCATTCCCTCCAAGGACGTGTTGGGTCTAAAGAGGAAGAAAAACTATCCTTCACCTCATTTATTAATACCTAGCCCTTGTCATAAAGTGACGGAGTTTCTGAACTTTTCGTTTTCTGTCAGTAGCAAGATTTATTTTGGTGTCCTGTTGGTTTCTTAAAGGGAATATTTGATTCCCAAATTGAATATTGATTTGTGGTATCACAGTGGGCCTAGCCTCTGGCGTAAGGAGGGTCGTCTACTTCACTTAATTTTGAATCTTATTCAAAATGTTTATAAAATATTTACAACGACCTGGTCCTTTATTGCCACGGTTTTTATTTCTAAATAATTCGCATTTTAAACTTATCATTGGCTTTTAAATTCTTTAAAACGTTTTTTCCCTAGATTAACTTCATTAATAGAGAATGTAATCCTATCGGCTTAATTATTAATTTTCATAAACTTTACAGCACGTGGCCAATTTATAATCCAGGGCTTTTAATATTTTTCCTCTTTTTTTTTTTTTTGTAAATAGAATTCTATGACCATTAATCCCCCTTTAATTACACAAAGGATTAAATGGTGTTCCAAATATTTTCTTCTTTTTAAGTTCCCTTTCTATGAAAATGATTGGCAATCACTTTCTCTTTCACTTTAACCTCCAGAAGACCTATTCACTGGAAAGTTTTTAAAACGATAAACGACAACAACAACACAAACAAACACAATTTCTTTTAACGATTATGTTGCCACCAATATTTGCATTTTAATTGTTTTCGCGAGAGAAGAAAAAAAATCTGTACTTATTTGCTTACATACATACATACATACTAACACGATATCACGACAAATAAAAAAGATTTTCAAAATCCTGTATCCCTTTTCTGCATGTGCAAATTTACTTTAACGATTAAAGAATTGCACACAATAATTCACAACAACAACAATAAAAGGAACTTTACTTTTTCAATTGCATCACATCATCGCATTATAATATCCTGGTATGGGGCACATGGTGTGCGAATAAGGGTTGCAAGGTTGATTGTTGCAACCAGTGGCAATAGCAGCAGCAGCAGCAGCAGTCGAACCATATAATCAAAGTAAGAATGAATTAAAAGAAAAAACCCAACTTCAATAGCATTTGGGACTACATACGTTGCTAAAAGGGTTGGTTTGATTGTCCTTTACGTAGCAGAATTTTTAAGCGCTTTATACGCTATGTTTGACAACACAATGTAAACAGTTCAGGCCAGCAGCAAAAAAGGATTTCAAACAAAATTTGAATTTTTTTAATTGTTTTCTTTATTATTAGTTTGGTTTGGGTTTCATATTCCATTTTAGTTTTTTTTTTTTTTTGAAGCCAAATATTGTGTAAGAAAAATATTTTATTGATTGAAGGCCTATTCAGCTGATTAGCGATAGAAGCCTTTAATGGTGCAACTAATATGAAGTTCTTTGAAATCTGTGGATCCCTTATAATTAGGTTCGACTCAATATAACCCAAAACAAATGCGCAATGCAAGTTAAAACCAGTCAAAGATAGTCTGCACAACGCAAGATAGTAAATAGGATAGGGAGCAAACAATGTGGTCTCGTTCTTTACTTTTCTCATGGATCTCCAACCCACAATAGATTGGTCAGTTCTGGTAAAATAATAGTGGAGAAAGTAAAAATGTGATCTTGTTCTCTACTTTGCTCATGATTTTCCAATCCACGCTATATGAGCAAGTCCGATACAACCCAAGATAGTTGCATAGGAAATAAAAATGCGGCATCGTCATCCTCTTCTCTCTTGGGCCTGTATCGTCCCCAATACTAACCACTTTAGGAATTTTTTTTATCCCAAAGGGATTAAATAGCACAGCAGTTCGAATCCAGTCAGCAATAGATAGAGACCAGTCCTGGCCTCTCAAGAGGTTTTATTAGGAAGTAATTACGAAACAAAGTGGCATTTCGGTAACCAATAAATTGGCACATCCATTACACTTTCTAGAGAGTTCTCTAAATTGAGAAACCCATAGTAAATCTGAAAATTCAGAATTGATAATGCAGTAATACATGCCGTAAAGTCGCATTAAAATAGTGTAGAAACTCTGTCCAAAGCTAAATGAAAGATCCATCGAGAATCGGTTCAAACTCCAAACGAACTCGCCTAGCTTAATTGTCCAAATCATTACTGGATTTTTGGTACTCAACCGGGATGCTTTGGTCTTGGTCATATGACCAATTGCCAGGATCTGTAGTATCAAGGGAAATAAGCAAGCTACTCTTCACTTCTTTGTCCATCCATTATGTGGCAGGAGAAGGAAGCACCTGGGCTTAGACTATGCAGTTAATCTCACTCAAAAGTCATAGATGGGTATTGAGAGTCTGAAGGGCTTTATCAAAAGCTGCAGATGGTTGCAGTGTTGGGAGAAATGGAAATTGGTGGCCTAATTGTGTCTATACTCTCGGGTTGTCAATTAGTTCGTCCTATCAGTCAGTTTAAGTTGGTCAGAATTTCTTTCTCAGAAAGAATACTGTATAGGCACTTTCACAAAAGCCTGTTTATTCCTAAGGATTTGAATACTGATGAAGGTCAAAGTAAAGAAGGAGGCCACAAGTGGCACAAGTAACCACAAGTAGTGCACTAGGTCCACAGTTTGAAAAAATATTCCCTTCTGTTTCTCTGATACAAAAAGTGCGTACAATTGAAATCCATCTACAGAAATCTGTATCCAATCCACTTCGGAGTAGGAGCTGGGCAACTACGAGTGATTATTTAATATTGTTACGCAAATGGAAACGTCGCTTAACATGATTACACTTAACAAAAGCTACACTAACAAATACAGCGAACTTGTGACAAGTAAACCAACAACATCGGTATGAAAGAAAAGGGAATAGACAAATAAGCGATAACGCAACAACAAACAATGTGAACAAAATACACAAACAACAATGAAGTCGCGATAGAGTTCTCGAGAAGGCGAATATTCTACTTCAAGAACCTGACTGATTACGTGGGCATATAAAAAGGCAAGACAAAGCAGGCAACGAGCAGTAGTAAGAATTCAGTCAGTCTTGTGTGAAGACGCGTTGCGTTTGAAAAGAACGGTCGTGGTTTGAAGATCGCCGTTGTGAAGTTCTACCGAATAGTTGTCAGTGCTTACGCAAGCAGAAGTGCGTAAGAAAGAATAGCGAACAAGCAATTATTGTTGTTGTAGCGTCAAGTTACTAAATCTGGATGGAGAGTCCTTTATTCAAAAAGAGGAGTAGGAAGCCTGTTGCCTACATATCTGTGAAGACGAATAGGTCGATGATAATAAAGTTAATTTCAATCATAATTTTGAACGCTTTCTAATATGTGTTTTATACGAAACAGCATTATCATTATTTATTGTCGTGAAATCCTTTATTTCCTTCATTTTTCTTACAGTGTATTTCTAAATCCGTTTAAAACAACCCATTTCTGCTTAAAGTTAAAGGAGCAAAAAAATACAAGAAAGTCCTTCAAGGAGTTTTTCTTTCTGTTTTTTTCTTTATTTTTTCTGTTTCATGCCATTGCTTAGTAACTAACCCTGATAAACATTTAAAGACTTCAGACTCGATAATGCATCATCATCATCGTCGTGGATTGCACTGTGTTGTAACCCATGCTACCCAAACACAGTCAGCCAACAAGGCTTACGGCAATAGACGTATGTACGTATGTTTGTACGTTTGTATGTACGTACGTATATATGTATTTGGTGTACAAATTTCTAACATTTCAAATGGTTTTCTATTTTTGGTTTATCTTCTCATCTCGTTATCAAGTAACTGCGCAGTATTGAGAAAAAACGAAAGCATCATATGAAATAAAAATTGTTGTTGTAGTGGATTGCAGTTGAATAATATTTCTTAGCTTGACGATAAATAAACCACCAGGCAGGCAGGCAGTCACTTCTTTATTATTATTTTACGTTTGTCACACAACCTTGACGTTGCTGGCCCAAGTTAGAACACAAGGACTCTCTTTTACAGTTTTATGCAGTGCAGTGCAGTAAGTAACAACACACACATTTCCCCCCTGCTGCTCATGGGTGACATGGCAGTTACAGCATTCTACTGTGTTGCAATGGCTCTTGAGACTTTAACACTTCTATAGAAAGTTTTTATTTTCTTTTCTTCTTTTTTTCATTTCAAATGTTGCCAAAAACAGAAAATAAGAAAAACTTTCAATCTCATCTTGAATTAATGGTGGTTGCTTAGCGACGCGTGTCATTAGTTTTGCTTGCTTTCTGCTCATCGAATATAATGTGTTACACGTTCGTTACATGGCAGTGATTTTTGTCCTTACTCGCTTACTTCATTATTTTCATCAAAGTGTGCCTTGTAAAGTGTTGCTGGTTTCCGGTTTATTGTAAAACTTGAAAAATATTTGTTTATAAAAAAAAATTTATATATGTCTGCATGTAACTAAGGATTTGCAGTACAGTTATATTTACAAGAAGAAAATATTTTATGCCGGTGTAAAATGCCTACAAAAGGAAAGAATGGCGACCTTAGTATGATTTATATGAGAAAGGATTTTCTCGAAAAGGAAAAGCGGTTGGAAAATATTTGCATAGAAACACTGCGAGAAAAACTGTGTGTATGGAATATTATTTTGAAGCCTAAAAGTAGGCAATCAAACTATATTTTATGGTAGTCCTTAAATTAGGCAATAATTTTTGTAATTCCAACTGTCGGACGACAACTGTGAAGTGGTTAAAGCCTAAAAGTATGCAAGAAAACTATGAATCCTCAAAGTAGGCAATTATTTTGTAATTCCAAGTGCTGGACGACAACTTTCTTTCCTTTTTATTTATAAGTATTAAAAATACTTTAAATTTTCAAATTATACAAAATCATTGCAAATCATTAAATAATACAAAATTAATACATTTTCGTTTAAAAATATTTTCATTTTAATACATTTTTAAGATTTGTTGGTAATATATTGTATAGCTGTAGCCCTTTATAAAATAACGTTTTCTGCATCTGGGTTGATTTGACTCTTAGAATTCGAAAGTCGTGAAGTGGTTGAAGCCCAAAAGTATGCAGGAAAACTATAAATCTTTAAATTAGGCAACTATTTTTGTAATTCCAAGTACCAGACGACAACTGAGAAGTTGTTGAAGCCTAAAAGTATGCAATAAAACTGTAAATCCTTAAATTATGCAATTATTTTTGTGTTTCCAACGGCCGGAAGATAACTGTGAAGTGGCTGAAGCCTAAAAGTATACAAGAAAACTAAAAATCCTGAAATTAGGCAATTTTTTTTTGTAATTCCAAGTGCCAGACGACAACTGTGAAGTGGTTCTGTGGTCTCCACTTATACCTTGTCATTACAAACTCTGCAGAAATCGTTGTGTGGTATTCCCAAGAGCCCGGCATGTGACCCCAAAAGTCAGAGACTCGTTTTAACTGCTGTAAGGTTGCTAAGACTAAAAAAATTCACAATTGAATAAAAAGCGAATGTCGTAATGTTATATTCACCACCTCTCGTCATAGCGACCTTCAGCACTTGAGGAAAATTACACTTTGGCCAAGTACGGCCTTCGGTGATACCACACTCATTATTTTCTGCTAGTAGTGGAACCATCTCGAGCTTTTGGTGAACCCCCTTTCATGTATGTATGTATATATATATTTGTCATTACAACCCTGCAGTCTGGATTGCAACCCAGCTACTGACACTGCTTACGTTATGTAATGTTATGGCTTCCAATATTAATTCACGACAGGTCATTGAGGTTAACTCTACTTTCTAGAAGCCCAGCCAATGATGAATAGACTTTTTGGGTCCTCTATTTAATCCTTGCCGTATTGTGCTATTTCCCCGTATCTAAAACCATAAACGACGTTGATTCACGAGATCATTGGGTGTTGCATGTCTGGATAAATTCATCCACTCTGAAGATTTATGGAATACCACTGAGGCTCAGTACCTCTCTGCCATCTCGTTGAAAGGCTCATGGAAGCCAAAACGATGTCAACAAGTAATTTTTTCCACTAGTCCGAGATCAAATCCTAGCATCTAATGAATACCGGGCATGTACTCCATAGCTAAAGAATAGTTTCCTCTTCATTAAACTCTTGTAAAAATCAATGTCCATATGACCACCACCAATACGTCTCGTATGAGTGTCCAGTATGGAATGCTTAAAAATGACTCCAATAAATTCCGTGGTTGTGCTACATCTGGCAAATTCTCTGACATTTTCCCGGCATACTGCTCGTGTCACTGTACCCATGTGATGGTAATGTTGTATTGTTCTACCATCTCGTTCAGGTTTTGTAAAGCATTGTTCCTGTACAGAAGAGACTTTAAATATTTCAATAAAAAAGATCTAATAAGTTCAAAACGCATGGTCTTCTCATTTTTGCCTCTTATTTTCTATCAGTGTAATCCATTTTATTATTCAAAATAATACAGCCTATAATAACTGTAATTCATACAATTTACTTACAAGTACAAATCTTTCTCTCAATTTTCTTAAATATGTACATTCGTTGCTATCTTAATCTTCCCCCAAAAATCCTTTTTTCCTAAACAAATACTCATAATTTCTCCATTACTATGAGCAAAAAAAACCCCAAACAAACAATGACTCTCTTTCGCTCTCACGATTCAAATATGAAAACAAACATTTTATAGGCACAAAACAATAGAGAGAGAGCAAAGAAACACCAATACAAATACAATCTATAAACGTTCACAAACAAACCGTTAGCAAAGTATGCAATCTAGCATGTGTTAGCAACAGCATACAGTTCAGCATAAAAACATTAAAGCATACTTTTAACAACACACACACATACAATTAAAGGCTGTATGGAGAGTTTATAACTCCCAAATAACACCCCCAAAGAAAGCATGCACTTATACATATACAAACAAACATGCGAACATAAATACGTTTGTACGAATGGAAACATAAAATAAATTGTGCAGACATCACTCATTTCATTACTCACGCTCACACATACGTATGTATGTATGTATGTATATAAAAAATATATTTTTACTCGTTTTTATTTTATTTTATTTTATTTGCAAGTGTTTTTGAGAGACGCCAGTCTGACGACAGTTCAGACAAATACGATAATAAAAAAATAAAACTTTTATTCAAACACGATTACATTACATTATACCGTAAATACGTTGAAAGCGACAGCAATTGTCAACATTGGTTGTGGTCCGTTTTATTGTTCAAGGATCCGAAAAGTAGAGAGAGAGAGAGAGAGTGAAATGAGTTTCAAATGAAAGCATTGGAAAAAGTTTTTGGAAACATTTTCGCTTTCATTTTTTAAACATTTAATTGAGGAAAATTTATTAAAAAGTAAATATTTTGAATTTTGTTTAAAAATTTAATTTTTTTTTAATTATTGTTGCCTACTTTAGGGTGTTCTAAATTAAGGCTAAAGGACATTGGACGGTTTATATGAGAATCTGGTTAAATTGGACTAAAAGCCTATTCCTACTTGTGTACATAGTGGTGTTTTAATGAATCTATTGGCCTAAGTAGGATCGTCATAAATAGGATGGTGAAATGGTTATTTAAGAGACACGCTGTGAACCAACTCAAATGGTGCACAAACCAGGATTGATGATTTTACTGAATTTTCTTCTTTTATATAAACTTGAAAAGGACATCATCTTCTATGAGCTGTCCTGTAAGGGCCATACTTTCAATTCAGACTTTATATGCATTCTACAATTTTCCCAGGCAACATAATGTTCACGATAATCGGTCAAAACTATCGGAAACTACACAGAAAACACAAAAAGTCGCGTCTGAGTGTATGTGGAAGAAGAATATTTTAGATGGCTTAAGAAAATGTTGCCTACTTAAAGGAGTCATACTTTTTTAAAGACCTATTGGCTGAATTTAGAGTACTCAGCTGCTAACATTGATAAATTATATGTATTTCTGAATAATTTCTTTAAAATTAAGAGTCATAACCCCTTGATTAGAGATTGTTTCATTGAATTTTTTAAGCATCCATCAAAAATCCGGTCTTTTTGGGGCCTTTTTTCTAAATACATAGTAAGAAAAGCGTGATATATGTAATACACTTTGTGTATATTACTTATTTTAGATTGAATTCAAAAAAATATTGCCTACTTTGAGGCGATATATTACAAAAAAATGTAAAGTCTACTTTAAAGAGTTTTACAGATTAAATTCTATTTAATATTCAGTTATTTTAGATGATATTTGAAAATTATTAGTGCCTACCTTAAGGCATTTTATTGCAAAATTTTATTAAAGCATACTTTAGGGAGGTTTTTAATATAAAATCAATTCATTTCCTTTTTAGTTTCGATTTTCTAACCCATTTCCTTTATCTGCCTTTTTTGTCGCCCTAAATCTGTCTATTTTCTTCCTGTACGGCCTGTCGCCGGTATTGTGTTTGAAAATATAAATATGCTGTGAATGCTGGACGCTTTTATCATACTATCAATTGTATGCATTTGTTATGGTATATGAGATTTTTTTTTTATTACTTATATGCCGCCATAGTCTATCATACCCTTACCAGAAACCCTCCACCCACTTGGTTTTCCTGTAGGATATACACACGTTTACTCACGCACTCTCGCTCGCTCTCTGTTTTTCCCATTGCCATATAAAGGGAAAACCCGGTCTGTTTATGACTGTGTGTGTTAACTTCTATAGGAGGAGGGGGGCGAGCACTTCTTTGCTTTTGCTGATTAACCATACAGTACGTTAAGAGACAGCCATTGAGTGAGTTCGAAGTTTTTCAAACGCGGAAGTATTACAAAAGAAAACGAAATTTTCTTTTAGTTTCTTTGTGTTTATTTCCCAAAAGACTAGAAATACTAAATAGTTATTGAATATAACAAGAGATTTTTTCTTTAATTTTATAACCAGAAAAAGGTAATAATTTTTGAATAATTTTAAGATTTAAATTTTGTTTATTTGGCTCTCTATGCTGCCTAAACATATACTTTAAATTTTGTTACTTTTTTTGTGGAATCATAAACCTGCGCAGTATGCAACAAATTGCATGTCTAAGTTATAAATTGTATTTCCTATTACCTTTATGACAATTTTATATGCATTTCTGTTTGGTTGGTCGGTCGGTTGGTCCGTCGGTTTCTGACAGTGTAATTTTAAAGCAATATTTTTTTTGGTTTTTTAAAGTTCAATATCCTTTAAGCTATTGGTTGATTTGCTTGCTTTTCTTTTGTTTTTTTGGAAGCATTATAATATGTAGGGAAAAATGTTTCAGTTTTTTTTTAATTGTTATGCTCCTTAAAGTATGCTTCATTAGCTTTAAGTTTATTGTTTATGTTTATAAAAAAGACTTCCGGTTATTTGTGTTTAAAACTCATTAATTGAAGCTTTACAAGAGACGATAAAAAAAAGAATAGTGAGAAAAAAACTTTAAATAAAATAAAGCCAAAACAATTTGAAATAAATTCTTTAGTTAGGGGTTTAATTATTTCTTTTTTCTTTTCTTAAAAGCCCCTTTCATTTTAATAACACCTTTTCAGCTTTTCATGTTTTAATTCTTTAGCTTTTGTTTTGTGAACAAACAAACAAAACATGACTTAAAGAAACCTTAACCTTAAGTCAAGGGTTTTGAAATGTTAAGACCAAAGTCAAGGGTTTTATTTCTTATTTTATAACGCCTGTATTTCTATTCATTAAAATTATAAAAAAAAGCAAGCAAAAAAACAATAAAAAAAATATTCATTTTAATTTTTGAATTCCTTTCTTTTTCTCTTTACAGTTTGCTGCCTGGGTTGATGCTGTCATATTCGTTTTTAGTTTAGAAAACGAATCAAGCTTTAATACCGTCTACAATTATTATACGAAAATGGCACATTTTCGTAACGGTCAGGAAATACCCATGATACTGGTGGGTACTCAGGATGCCATTAGTGAACGTAATCCCCGTGTTATCGATGATTCGCGTGCTCGCAAATTGGCCAATGATTTGAAAAGGTGTTCATATTATGAAACTTGTGCTACGTATGGCTTAAATGTTGAAAGAGTTTTTCAAGATGGTAAGTTCGTTTTTAATTTTCTATTATTTTGCTTTAAATTTTTATCACTTCCAAGTGTCTGACTCTAAGCAAACTTTTCTAATTTCTCTTACAAATTCGCCTTTATCTAAAGGAACTATCGATTAATATTTATCGTTTATTTATCGATTAATATTTATCGTTTATTTATTGATTAATATTTATCGTTTATTTATCGATTAATATCGATTACGATGTATTAAAACTTCAGAAAGCTTTCAAGTTTAATTCTAACCCGTAGAAAAGGAACTATTCTTTATTTATCGATTAATATTTATCGTTTATTTATCGATTAATATTTATCGTTTACTTATCGATTAATATTTATCGTTTATTTATCGATCAATATTTATCGTTTATTTATCGATTAATATTTATCGTTTATTTATCGATTAATATTTATCGATTAATATCGTTTACGATTTATTAAAACTTCAGAAAGCTTTCCAGTTTAATTCTAACCCGTAGAAAAGGAACTATCCTTTATTTATCGATTAATATTTATCGTTTATTTATCGATTAATATTTCTCGTTTATTTATCGATTAATATTTATCGTTTATTTATCGATTAATATCGATTACGATTTATTTAAAACTTCAGAAAGCTTTCCAGTTTAATTCTAACCCGTAGAAAACGATTAATAATAATTTAATTCCAACTATCTTTTCTCTTCTCCTCTACAGCATGTCAGAAGATACTCTCACAACGTTTGCCTCTACCCCCAAATGTTACCTCTAGACCCACCACACCGCAAGGTACTCGGCTGGGTATTGCATCATACCATCACAGCTCGTCGAACGGCACCAATGCTAATGGTTTTGCAGCTACAAATTCTGCCTCAAATTCTATGCAATCATCAGGAGCAGCAGCAGCAGCAGCCGCTGGTGGTAATCTCACTTTACCCCATAGACATCATGTCCTATCGAGTTCAACACATCACATACCAATGCGTATGAGTGCTGATTTTGTGCATGGCGAACAGCAGCATAGTTTACCACCCACGGCTAATGCGCAAAAACTGTGGCAACAACAACAGCCACAAGAAACCCAACATGTACAACTGAGATCTCATCACAATCGCGACAGAGAGCGTGAACGTGACTACACATTGACCAATGAGAATAACAACATAACCAAATATAATCCGCAGGGAACAAGTTCACAAAATAGTTCAGCCTCTGAGCAATTGGCTCCCTTATCGTTGGTGCCTTTAAGAGAGAAAGACTCAAATTTGACTGTGAGCGGCAAGGACTTGCCCACGCCCACTTCAACGCCCACAGCCAGCCGTAAGTCTAGAAGAAGATCGAATCTTTTTATACCTTCTTCATCGAAAAAAGGTGAAAAGGATATGAAAAATGGTGAATTGGGCAGTGGGCGTTCTATACCCATTAAACAGGGTTATCTCTACAAAAGATCCAGTAAATCGTTGAATAAGGAATGGAAAAAGAAATACGTTACCCTGTGTGATGATGGTAGACTAACCTATCATCCCTCTCTACACGACTACATGGATGATGTGCATGGCAAGGAGATACCATTGCAATATGTTACAGTCAAGGTGCCAGGACAAAAGCCCAGAGGTTCGAAATCCATAATAACTAACAGTGCTTTGACCACATCCATGTTGTCCACAAATAATGGTGAGTTTGAAAACTAAAAAGTGGAAATCAAATGAAAATTAATTTCGGTTTTTCTTTCTTTTCATTTTAGCTTTTGAGCCTTTGAAAGAATCAGCAGTAAAATCCAATTCCTCCCAACAGACCAGTGGTGATGAAGGCATTGCGATGTCCAATTCAAATTCACAAACCTTCATAGCTGGCTCTTCGGAGAACTCACAACGGGAACTGTTAGCCGTTAATGCCTCCAATAAACTAGAGGCTCAAACACCAAATGTCAAGAAACGTCACAGACGTATGAAGAGCAGTAGCGTTAAGTCGAATGAAATTGATGATTCCGATGGCTATGAATTCTATATAGTCTCTTTGGATTCAAAACAGTGGCACTTTGAGGCTGCCAATTCAGAGGAGCGCGATGAATGGGTAGCAGCCATAGAACAGGAGATTTTCAAAAGTTTACAAACCATAGAGAGTACGAAACTAAAACCGGCCACCACCAGTGAATTGGCTTCGATGGTAACGATACGTACACGCGTGCCGGGTAATGCATATTGTGTCGACTGTGATGCACCAAGTGAGTGAATGTTGGGTTAAATTCTTTTTTCTTTATTAGTTACTTAGTTTTGTTATTTTGAATTCTCTAAACCACACCATTTCCTAGGAATTAATTGAAAATGGTGTAGTTTAGCTGCAGTAGCCTTTAAATCCTTAGATAGAACTGAGGTATTTAATGTACATTCCATTTTCTTGCAGATCCAGAATGGGCCAGTTTAAATTTGGGTGTCTTAATGTGTATTGAATGTTCGGGTATACATCGGAATTTAGGTTCCCACATCTCGAAAGTCCGCTCTTTGGGTCTAGACGACTGGCCGTAAGTATTTAAATGCTTCAGTAGAACTATGGAAATGGAATCTAATTTTTATTTTCTTCTGTTTTTAGAGCTGGCCATTTAAGTGTGATGTTGGCCATTGGCAATAACTTTGCTAATTCCGTATGGGAAGCCAATACCCGACAACGTTCGAAACCTAAACCCAATTCATCTCGTGAAGAGAAAGAAGCCTGGATTCGTAGTAAATATGAGGCAAAAGAATTTTTACCTCCACAGAATACCAATATAAATGCGACACCCGGTCAACAGTTAATAGAAGCTGTGATTAGGTGAGTTGGTGCTTACTCTCAACAGACTAAAAGGAGATATGACGTCGTCTTAGTCCTAGTTATTCTTATTTACTTAGTTACTATGGTTTAAGCTTAGACTAGGGGGTAGCTTGCCGTTCACAGGCAAGTTCACTCGGTGGCCATATGGCCCACTATTTTACCTAGTGTGAAGTAAGCCGGCTTAATCCGTCAGGGGTGGATTTAAACCACTCCAAGCTCCGGATAAAACCCGCCAGTTCCCTTAGCAAACACATTCCCCACCATACCCAGATCTTCCAACGTCACCCGTCTGTTGCCTTTTATGCAGGACACTCGCATAATATTATATCATTATATTATACTATATTGTACTATATTGTATTACACTATACTTTATTATATAATAATATTATACTATACTATATTATATTATATCATATTGTAGTATATTATACTATATTGTACTATACTATATTATATTATATTGTATTATATTCTACTATATTATATTATATTATATTGTATTATATACTATACTTATATTATATTATAATATATTTGAATACTATATTATATTTTATTACATAATATTATACTATATTATACTATATTGTATTATAGTATACAATATTATATTATAGTATACTATATTATATTATGATATATTATATTATATTGTATTATATTATATTATATAATATTATACTATATTGTATTATATATATTATACTATATTATATTACTTTACTATATTATATTATATTATACTATATTATATTACTATACTATATTATATTACTATACTATATTATATTACTATACTATATTATATTATATAATATTATACTATATTGTATTATGTAATATTATACTATATTATATTACTATACTATATTCTATTATATTATACTATATTCTACTATATTATATTATATTACTATACTATATTATATTATATAATATTATACTATATTATATCAAATTGTAGTATACTATATAATATTATACTATATTATATCATAGTATACTACATTATATTATATTATATTATAGTATACTATATAATATTATTTTATGTTATATTATAGTATACTATATTATATAATATTATACTATATTATATTATATTATACTATATTATACTATATTATACTATATTGTACTATACTATATTATATTATACTATATCATATTATATTATACTATATTATATTATAGTATACTATATTATATTATACTATACTATACTATATCATACTATACCATATTGTACTATATTATATGATATTGTACTATACTATACTATTCTATTCTATACTATATTATATTATACTATATTATACTATATTGTACTATATTATATGATATGATATACTATATTATACTATATTACACTATACATACATAATTGGCCATTACAACCCTTCGTCAGGATTACGGCCTAGCTTCTCAACATAACAACTATAATTTATTATACTATACTATAATTTATTATACTATATTATATTACACCATATTATATTATACTATATTATATTATACTATATTACACTATACTATAATATATTATACTATATTATATTATATTATACTATATTATAATATATTATACTAGATTATACTATATTGTACTAAATTATATAATATCGTACTATATTATACTATATTACACTATACTATATTATACTATATTAAATTATACTATAATATACTATATTGAACTATATTATATTATACTATATTGTATTATAATATATAGTATTATACTATATTATACTATACTATATTGTACTATATTGTACTATATTATATTATATTATACTATACTATATTCTACTACATTATACTATACTATATTGTACTATATTATATTATACTATATTGTACTATATTATATTATACTATACTACTGTATTATATTATATTATACTATACTTTTATATTGTACTATATTATATTACATTATATTATATATATTAAATTATATTATATACTTATATTATATTATATTATACTATACTATACTATATTGTACTATATTATATTATGCTATATTATACTATATTGTACTATATTATATTATGCTATATTATACTATATTGTACTATTATATATTATACTATATTATACTATACTACTACATTGTACTATATTATATTATATTACATTATATTATATATATTGCATTATATTATATACTTATACTATATTATATTATATTATATTATATTATATTATAATATAGTATACTATATTATAATATACTATACTATATTATATTATACTATACTATACTATACTATACTATACTATATTATACTATATTATATTATATTACATTATATTATATTATATTATACTATATTATACTATATTATACTATATTATAATATATTATACTAGATTATACTATATTGTACTAAATATATAATATTGTACTATATTATACTATATTACACTATACTATAATATATTATACCATATTATATTATACCATATTATATTATACTGTAATATACTATATTGAACTATATTATATTATACTATATTGTATTATACTATATAGTATTATACTATACTATATTGTACTATATTGTACTATATTATATTATATTATATTATACTATACTATATTGTACTACATTATATTATACTATATTATACTATATTGTACTATATTATATTATACTATATTGTACTATATTATATTATACTATACTACTGGATTATATTATATTATACTATACTACTATATTGTACTATATTATATTATATTATACTATACTATATTGTATTATACTATATTATACTGTACTATATTGTACTATACTATATTATAATATACTATACTATACTGTACTATATTATATTCTACTATATTATACTATACTATACTGTACTATATTATATTATATTCTATTATACTATATTATACTGTATTATACTATATTATACTATTTTATATTATATTATACTATACTATATTATATTATACTATACTATACTATACTATATTGTACTATATTATATTACATTATATTATATATATTACATAATATTATATACTTATACTATATTATATTATATTATATTATAATATACTATATTATACTATATTGTACTATATTATATTACATTATATTATATATATTACATTATATTATATACTTATACTATATTATATTATATTATGTTATATTATATTATATTATATTATGTTATATTATACTTATACTATATTATATTATATTATACTTATACTATATTATATTATATTAAAATATGTATTATACTATATGCGCTGAGTACATCCAGTGAATGATACGAGACTGCAGGCACCATCTGCTCACAAACGTTCTTTTACAGACGCCTTTCACATCGCCTTCTTTATCCTTTCCTCCGTGTTCTTCTTCTAGTACAGTTAAGAGCACAGAATGATACCGTAGTACTTTGTGTCCCTTGAGAGTCTCAGAGCCTTTCTGTTCGTTTGCAGAATGGTAAAACTTATGACCTTGTTTTATTTTCTGAAGTGGAGAAAAATGGTGGTTATTAAAGAAGCAGATATTAAAGAATGTGGGCCTATGACCCCTATTGCATATAAGTTTAGAGACGAAACTAAAATCGAAATAGGACTCACCTGTTCTGTTGGTGTTGGTGGTCCCCCATACGGTGTTACCATCGCATCCTTGATGTGTGCCTAATGCACCAGGTGGTTAAGGGCGTCTTCTCGTCTTCGTATGGCAGATATGAAAATTCTATCAGGAAGTTGCTACTCCCAGCGCTTTCGCATACTGCCGCGGTGAGGTTTGGATCGCAGATCTGTGGTAAGAGAAGAACGTTAATTACTTTTCTGAAAAGTATGCAGATCCTTAACTTACCGTTTGCTGATGGGACAAGCAATGTGTAGAAGGTTGACCCTAATCCATGAACACTGTCTCTTACGAATCAGAGCTCCTGGATCAGGGTTACATCCGAGTTCTCTTTGCTCATGAACAAGAGCAGATTCTAGCTAGCAGCCTCAGAATGGTGCAAATTAATCTGAACCACCTTCAGCCGTTGAGGCCTCACTGCTGTTGTTCGATGGCAGGATCAGCCATACCAGATGTATCCATCCATGGGGCGTAGAAGTTGCAGAGATACCGGACCTCTTTTAATCCAGAGATCCTTATCGGCATATTTGTCCCTTGCACGGCCCCACATTTTGTAGTTTAATCAGGGAGAGTGTGGCTTCGTCTTCCACAATTGGAGGGGGAACCCACACCTGACGATCGTTCGGTAAGGTGATTCCTTTAGTGGCAACACGTCGAGCTGAGCACGCAGCCACAAATTTCCTTGATTGCGGACGCAGTTTGTGAGATACTAGAGAGCTGTCTCACTGTCTCTTACGAATCAGAGCTCCTGGATCAGGGTTACATCCGCGTTCTCTTTGCTCATAAACAAGGGCAGATTCTAGCTAGTAGCCTCAGAATGGTGAAAATTAATGAACCACCTTCAGCTGTTGCGGCCTGCTGCTGTTGTTAGATGGCAGGACCAGATTTACCCGTCCATGTGGCGTAGAAACTGCAGAGATACCGGACTTATTTTAATCCAGAGATCTTTATCAGCATCTTTGTCCCTTGCACGGCCCCACATTTTGTAATTTAATCAGGGAGAGTGTGACTTCGTCTTCCACAAGAGGATTTTTTTTAGTGGCAACACGTCGACCTGAGCACGCAGCCACAACTTTCTTTGGTTACGGACGCAGTTTGTGAGATACTCGAGAGCTTCTTGGTTACTGCATCCTACTACTTTCAACTACAGGATTGCAGTTGGCCTGCTTCATGGCGTCCAGTAGCGCTCGCATGATTCTCTCCTGCAAAATGAACCAATTAGTGTTTGTTCGCATCATTTCGGGACAATAATAGCTACCAGGAGCTCAGGTGGTGAGTTTAAGCTTGCTGAAGATTTCAGCCGCTTAGTAGAGTCATCCGATTGCTGTCGCTTCAACGTGTTGGACGTCGAGGGTGTAGCATCTGCAGCACGAGCTTCCGGACCACCAGTCTTTGGGCTCACAACCGTTGCCGCTGAGACTGGTGGTCGATCCCTTTTTGACTTGGCGGCCTTTGGCCTTTCAGCTGATGCCACACCTTTCGACGTTTGGGATCCATCGTCGGTCGCCTCGTCGTCTTCGTTAAAGATGATGTCTGTTCACCAGTGGTATTGAATTTGCCATTGGAACCGACAGCGTTCTCATACCGTTTGGGTTTATTTTGCGAGACACATAGACCTGTTCCGTCGGTGCACAAACGTTGTCTGATTGAGTTGGCGCTCTCTTCGACTGAGTGAGGAGTTTCAAATCCTCTACGTCAGTCGGGTAGAGACTAAATCCCGCCAACTCTGAAGCCAACGCCGACATGACAGTCTGTGGAGGCAGCTCTGCTGTGTCTTCGAAGAGCCCCATCAGTAGCTCGTTGGCTATCCATACCTGAGGTTGGCACTTGCGTTGCCGAGGTCCCAGTACCGTGTTTTCGGAGATTTTAGCACCTTCTTTTGCTGGGTACTGAGGGCCGTGATTTCGGGTTGACATCATGAATAGGGGGTTGTTGCATTTTACTCCCACTGCCAGGTTTTAGAAATGCCGTCCCACTGCAATCAAATGTAGACCAGTTTGCCGCTGAATGTGATACAGAAGCTTCTGAATTTTGGAGAAAAAGATGGAAAATTAGAGGATATAGGAAAAAGAAGGGAGAGTGATAGTATTTAGACTACTTCGTATCTATTATCCTATGAGTTACGTGCTTCTAAAATTGAATTCTGAATATATGGGGGAATGTAATCGATTTAAATGCACTGCTTACTGTATATTTAATGTGGAATATGTTAGACAGTCTGGTATTTTATTTTAACCGTATTTTTCTAAATTTTCAGATCCGATATGAAATCTATAATTTTAATATTGGCCAATGCTAATGCTGAGGTTACCAATGCCAATGTTAGTCCTAGAGATGTTAGGACTCCTTTACTATTGGCCTGTGCCATAGGCAATTTAGCCATAGCTCAACTTTTGATATGGGTAAGTGAGAACAAAAGCGAATTAATTACGATAACTTATAACAGTCTTTCATTATCTCCTACAGAATGGTGCTAATATCAAGCATACGGACCATGAGGGACGCACATGCTTGGCTTATGCTCGGGCTGCTCAATCTTTGGCTACTGCCAAGTCTTTAAAAGCAGCCGCTGCGGCTGCTGCTGCAACACAGACCTCAACTACCAATACCAATTCCAGTTTGGCAAGCAATACTTCATCGTCCTCCTCCTCAGTATCGGTATCCAATGCTACAACAAATTCTACAGCCTCTGCGGCTACAGTGTCTAATAGCAGTGCGACCAATAATACAACAACTACAAATGGTGGTATACCGGCGCCTCATTACAGTGTAGAAGAAACGACAGCTTTGGTAGAACTACTAACAGGCCTAGGTTGCCCAGAATCGGCTCCTCTGACAGCCAGTGGTACTTTGCCACGTAGACGTGATACTTTGGGTACACCCTATGAGAAAACTGTCTCGGGAGTGATATAAATTTTGTTTTTAAATATTTAAGAAACTTTCGTTTTTAGATATTTACGTGTAGTTGGGGGAAAAAGTTAGGAAGGAAGGAAAAAATTTAAGAAAGATGGGATCTATTGAAGATCAATTTAGAGTTTGTAAGACAAGTAGTTTTTTTTAACAAAATTTAATGAGAAAACAAAAACACGCTTAGCTTTTTTCTAAAAAAAAAAAAAAATTAATAAAAACAAAAACAAAAAATCAGTAGTAAAAAACAATTACAATTAAAGCGAAAATTTTCGATTTCGAAAACAAGAGTTTAAAACGTTATAAACATTAATTTTAAAATTTAATTTTAAAAATCAATTTTAAACTTTCCTTTTTATTTGGAACACATACATATGTATGCATATATAAACAAATATTTTTGTTAACGGGTTACATTTTTGGGCTGTTATTTTTAATTTAATCATGTTTTTTTGTAAACTATCCTGTATTTTTAGTTTTTGGTTCCTTTTTATTTTTGTTGAGTTTTATTTTTTTTTAAATATAGTTTGAGTGTATATTTTATAATTTTAAGTTTTGTTAAAAATGTTAAAGAAACGCATCTGTTCTAAGTGGAAATCGTTTTCGTTTAAATAATTTTTCAAAGAAAAATCTTTTAAATTTAAATATGCAAAACCCCTCCTGTTAATTGTTTTATTTTTTACATAGAAAATCTCTTTTAATTATAATTATTTTTTAATTCTAATTAATTAATTTTTTTTTTAATACGTATCATAACGTTTAAAAAATTATATCGAATCTTATATAAAATTGTTTTTCCAATTTATGTATTGCATGTTTTTGGAAACGTTTATATTGTGTGTATGTGTATATATATAAAAATAATTTTTTAAATATAAGCAAATTAGTTTTATAAGTTTTAAAATTTATTTTTTATTTCCCTATTTTCTTCTTTTTTTTTTTGTAATTAAAAATTGTATTACACTTAAAAGAAGTTTTAATTTTATTTTTCTTTTTATTTTTAACCCATACTAATACCCTCCTTTGTAGTTCGAAATAGTGTTCGAATTAATTAAATTAAAAATAATTCTTATTTCGAAACATTATGAATTTACGAACGTTTGCTAAATATTTAGATTGGGGCAATTTCGAATACAATTTAAATAAATAAAGAATTTTAATGTTCGAAAAATGGCATAAAAAGCAAAACAGCCGCGTTCAAACTATATTTTTCACAACTTGCTGGAAAATCTGTGATTCTACTCTGGAAAAAAGTGGCTCTAACGCCTCAATAATACATTTATGTATGCTATTGTTTAACACCAGGCTATTGCACTGCCTAGACAAATGACAAGCCACCTCTACTATCGAATTTTTCACGGTATAAAACCTCAATTTCGAATAATTTTTCATAGAAATTGAAAAAATTAATTTGTCGTCGGGATAGAATAACTTGGCATAGGAATTTGACCAGAAAATCGTTCAATGTTGTGTTTATAATTATTAGACCATAGGTCTCGTCGTATATTACATCATGTAAATAAGAAAAGGAAATAAGGAAGCGTGAACACCCATAGGTTGACCGCTCTATAACCACGCTAAATACTTCCCTAAGGAATGTAGCCCAAATAAATTTCACCAATTCGTCAATAAATTAACGAATGTTTTTTTTTCAAATGCCACAACCATAGGGAATTATCCGTGTAGACACGGTCTTTGAGATATCCTAACTAACGGGGTGTAAGAAGCTAGGCCGTAATCCTGACTGAAGGGTTGTAAAAGGCTAATTATGAATGTATGAACTAACGTCATCAAATTAGAAAGAGGTTCGTTAGGAGGTCCGTTAGGAAAGAATCACTATGTGATACCCTTATATATTCACCAGCGAAACAAGTAAAAAGCTGCAGCTTATTTGAAATCAACCATATTCGAATTAATTAAAAACTCTTGGGAACTTCTAGGTAAAATCAAAACACAAAAGCCATTATAGATAATAGAACTCTGACTGACTCTAGAGCAATAAATAATCTTTCAAGGACAGTAGCCTTTGACTAAGAGATTATCCCAAAGTGACTTTCTTTTAAGGACAATGGCAGAGAAACCAGAGAACATCATTCCAACTTTTAAAAAAGTCAAAAACCTCAAGCGTTTTTGGTATATAAGTGGGCTACCAAGCGTAGTGTTGTTGCTTTACATGCTGGCTTGTACAGAGAATTTTTTCCGATCATTAAATGACCAAAACAGTCAAATAGATTGCAAGGATATATCGGCTTCAATTCAGTTTTAGGCGAGACCAGGTTATTAATATTCGAAACAGGCAATCAAGTACAATGTTTAAGTCTTTAGGAAAAGTAGAAGGGAAATTTAAAAATCTCGTGTAAAGGGATTAATATGAATAATTTATATACCAATGGCAGATTGCTGTTGCCTTCTGAACAAAAAAAAATATGATTGAAAATCGAATAAATTTTTCTTTTTATGTGAATTTCTTAAATAATTATCTCATTTGCTTAATGTTCTAGAATAGATTGCGAATAAAAGATTTTGAAAAGAAAATAATAACTTTCTTAGAAGAATATTTTTTTTTTAAACTAGGTGCTCCAAATATCGGTTAGAGATATTTTTAATTCTTTTTGAGTTCTCCCAAGAGCAATTTCATTGTATATCACAGTTTTGATTAGATTTCTATGAATTTAACAAACAATAGAAAAAGTTCTGAAATGCAAAATTATGCACTATTTCTGCTATAAAGGATTTTAATGTGACATCAAATGATTCCAACTTTTTCCTTTTAAAATCAATAAATTTTAAATGATTATAAACACAATACCAAACTAAAAATATAAAAAATTAACAAAAAAAAAAATAAAAAAAAAACTTAGTATTAAACAAAAATAAACAAACAAATTAGCTTTTTCCAAAAACAATCACAAACAAAAAAATAAATAAAATAAAATTTCAATATTAAAGAATTTTACCTTAAACACGCTTAAAAATTAAAAATATTGGTTATAAAAAAAATTAAAATATTTTTACAGAAAATAAAAAAAACAAAATTCAATACGTAATAAAACAAATAACATTGCAAGTATACACAAACATTTGTTAACAAAAGAAGAAACAAAAAAAACATTTTAAAATTTTGAAAATATTAATTTAGCAAAAGAAAAACAAATCTCAGTTTTATTAAATATATATTACGATAACAAAAATTATAATAAAAAAAAATTAAATTAAAAATGCTAAATTGCAAACCAATCAAATCTAAATGATTTGGAATGCAAATAAAATTTATATAATTAACCATATTGTAGTGTAATTTATTAAAACATGGTGTAATTTTTTTTAAAAAATATTTAATTTATATAAAATGTATAAATGTATTGCATAATAATTTATTAGAAAAAGAAACAAACAACATTATATTGTTTAAAAAATAATACAAAAAAATTCACAATTTAATTGGAAGGCAAAACAAACAAATAAAAACAAATTATAATAAAATATTATAAAATACCCCAAAAACAGGTTGTTTTTATTTATTTTTATCCAAAGTAAACAAATTTACGCTTCGAAAGTATAAATCGAAACACAAAATTTGATTTAAACAAACTCTTCGAACTTCTATGAGGTATTTCAATTCGAAAAGGTAGATCGAAACACAAAATTTGAATCAAATTCGAAACCCATTTAGTAGTTTCTAAACCACCACGTCATTTAATAAATATCGTTCATATGAAGTACCCTATATTTAGTGAATTTACGAATATGAATCGTTTAAACAACCGAAGAATTCATCAAAATAGTGAAAACTTACTACAAAACCTGACACTGCTCGAGATTTATGCGATGATTATCATCTATATTATCGACCTAGCGTTTAAGGAATTTGCAATATTATTAACAAATTTGAAGAAACTGGAAGCTTTAAAGATATGACGAGGCCTGTGTCAACAAATGTAATTCTAACGTTTCTGTTCGGGAGAATATACCGTATAATGCAATTTGTCAGCAATGGGTCCTATCTTACAGCTCGTGCGTATTTTGAATTAAGATATATACACAATCACGCAACAATTAAAGCCGGCTCGCCATTTACAACGACGTATGTAGATCTGCTAACTAGGTGCATGAGATACGAATTTTAAATATCGTTTTATGGAACAAAATTTCCTTTAGCGATGAGGCTTAGTCTTCAATCGGTGTTTACGCCAATGAGCAAAACTAACGCATATGCAACTTGAGCAGCCTAAGAGTGATTGTGGGAAAGCCATTGCATTCGATAAAAGGGACTGTTATTGTTGACTAAACAGGAAAGAGTCTGCAGTATAGGGGATATATGTGCGATGCCATTTTCCTTCATCTGTCAGTAGAAACACACTTTTAGCAGCTCTGGATGTTGTCCTTACCGATTGAGGAATATGTAAAGAAGAAGGCTATCTAGTCGCCGTAGTCTAGTAGGTAGTGTATTCGCTTATTAGACGTAAAGCCCGGGTTCGAGCCCCAGGCCAGACATCAAAACGAAATATGAAAAAAAATATTTCTTCGGCGACTTCCTTTCAGCAGGTTTCCGGCATAACCGCTGAGAGTGAATAAAAGTGCCATGAAAAAAGTTACTCAAAATCTGTCGTTCGGAGTTGACCTTAAACTGTAGGTTCCGCCACTCAAGTATAAAATTAAGGCACTCAACATGAGTGGCGTGAGAAGCTAGGCCGTAATCCTGACTGAAGGATTGTAATGGCCAATTATGTATGCATGAATGTTTGGTGTCAGCTAGATGCCTTTTTAGACTAAATTAATTAAGATGGGGCAGGCACTTAGTATAGTTGACATGTCGGGGTCAAGCCATTTCGACTATCTGAATAACGCATGATATGACCGCAAAAGTTTGCTTCTGTGACAGACCGTGTGTGATGATAGGTTGGGATAAACTCTTCTAGATGGGCTATTTTAATGTATGGGTGCAAATCGGAGATGAGCATGTATGAAATTAATTCCATGGAATCGTATAGTCTCCCAACGGACAGTAGTGTTTTCCAGTCAAAGATTCTAGGAGCTGTTATAGCAACATATATGAAATCGTATGGTCTCCCAACGGACAGTAGTGTTTTACAGTCTAGAAGCTGTTAAGGCAAAATATCAATATCAAGTGTAACAATCAGGCAACATTGAAAGCTTTGTTCACATCGGTTCCAGACTACTAAGCGACCGTAAGTCGGATTTTCAATTTAACCTATGATGGGAATTTAACATAGAGACCTTAATGGCAATGGAGTTGCAGATGAACTGACAAGATCAGAGAAGTTGTTCCTGGAGAACAACGTAGGCCAGACTAACACTGTCAGCAGCGATCACCAGACGTCGATGATTACGGACTTCTTTTGACTTGAAATGGATGCTGTGGACACCAACATAATGGTATATAGCATTTTCAGTTTAAATTAAACCTTTTTCAAAATAAATGAAACCTTTTTCAAAATGAACGAAACCTTTTTCAGATTAAACGAAACTTTTTTTAAATTAAACGAAACCTTTTTCAAAATAAATGAAACTCTTTTCAGAATAAATAAAACTTTATTCAAATTCAATTAAACATTTTTCAAATCAAATTAAACCAGTTATAGAATTTAATAGAAAAGAAGAAGAATTTGAAGAATTTGTCCACTGACCGCTTTAGGAATTGTCATGATCATATCCATAACATAGTTTTGATTAATTTGTGCGACACTCTCCTCAATTACACTTACTATGTTATGCTCTGTGGTAACGTCACTTAATAATGATCCGGCGTGGAATTTTATCTTAGAAAATGTTTTCTCTGTCGGATTCAACATAGGAGAATAAAATGGTAAACATTTAAGTTTACAGTCACTATTATCTTTTCTGGATTCTGACATTATCCATAATTAAAAATGAACTTTGTAACTCTGGGCTGCTTTCAATTTTATCCAGGAGCTCCCTCAGAATTATTTGGAAACGGGCTGAATTTACAGTGGAAAAGGAAAAAACTTTATGGTAAACAACAGAAGCATTATTTATCGCAGCAATTAAAGTAACGTTCCTTCCTCTTACGGTTGTTACAACAACATGAGCTCTTTCACATACCTTAGCACGTACTTGTGAACGCCGTAAATCTATAAAAATAATTTTTTCTTTTTGTTGAGGAGACCAAACTGCAAATTCTGAGGGATACTGTAGACGGGTTTCAATAGTCGATGCGCTATTCATACGGTCCATTTCGATGGAAGCCATTTTCAGCGTTATTTTAATCCGTTGAAAATTGTAGACAATGCAAGCGTTACATTAAATTGTTCAAATAACTTTTTGCGAATATTTCTCAAAAAAAAAAAAAAAAAATACAACAGAATATGATAAACCTACAAATTCTATAACTGGTTTAATTTAATTTGAAAAATGTTTAATTGAATTTGAATAAAGTTTTATTTATTCTGAAAAGAGTTTCATTTATTTTGAAAAAGGTTTCGTTTAATTTAAAAAAAGTTTCGTTTAATCTGAAAAAGGTTTCGTTCATTTTGAAAAAGGTTTTATTTATTTTGAAAAAGGTTTAATTTAAACTGAAAATGCTATAAATAGGTCTTTCAAATGCAAAAAAAAAAAGTTCGATAATATTTCACACATAATTTGATTTCAATTTAAAGATAGGAAGCATTTAATAAAAGCCTATAGCCTTGGCATGTGGCAAAATACCGGACTCTAAAAGTGTTAAGTCTTTGAGGACTAAGGAAGATTGTCATGATAATTACTATGACCTTCGTATTTATTTCACATCTTATGTGAAACTAAAAGAAGTAAATTTTATGTTTCCTACCATTTACTTACACTTTTGACTGTATTATTATTTTATTTATTATTGTGTTATGTAAACACATTAAAACAATTTCGAAGTATTAATTTTTAATTTAATTTTATTTTCTTTTTTAAATTTTATTTATTTTTTATCACAATAATTAATGGGGTTTTGTTTTGTTTATCGTATTAAAATATGAAGTGGTATTGTTTTGGGGAAATAATGATGCTCTTTTTTTAAAAATTTGTCTAAAATCAAATCTTTTTCAATATTTAAAAACAGATTTTGCTATTTCGAACAAAATTGGGGAGATGAGGAGGAGCATAATAAAACTAAGAATGTTTTCGAACATACGGTACAATATATGTAATATGGCTTAAGAGGTATGTTATTATCAAAAACATATGTACGTATTTATGTGATGTTATTAAACATAGAATATAAACTTATATTGAACATTGTATGTATGTATATTGTAAATGATGAGAACTTAATATAATATTCGTAAAATATAAATGTCGTAGGGGAGAAGAAGTAAAGGGTTAAGTGTATAAATGAAAGGGATTACAGGGTTTTAATTTTTTTGAATCAGAAAATGAAGACGAAAATATTTTTGAATTTGACAATTTTAGATTGTTCTGTATAAGTAAACTCTAAGTTAATTCTTACAATAATTTATGCTATTTTAATATTGTTTTATAAAAAAATAGCCAACTAAGTTCTATGCTTAACCAGTATACAGAGACGTACGCTTAGAGGAAATACTAAAATGTAAGTTTTTTTTATTTATTTTTTTTTTTTCATATTAATTGAAAGCTTTTAAATATCATATAATTTATTTGTTTTTTATTTGCTTGTTTGTTTTTGTTTTATTTTTAAGTAAATAATTGCATTATTTGCTTTTCTAATTTCTGGCTTGGTTGTTGGTTATTTATACTAATAATAGTTTGTTATCTAAATATGGTTGGTTTTGAAAGCTTCGATTCGAAATCGATAATACATAAATACATTATTAAAATCTTATTAAAATTGTCTTCCATTTATAATTTAAAAACATTATAAATTTTAAGTTCTTTTTTAATAATTCTAATTTCGTTTTTTTTAGGAATTGCACCAATTACAAGTTGATTTCAGAAAATTTTAGATATCGAAAACGGTATTAAAGATATGTCATCTCTACATCATATCGTTTTAAAAGCATAGAGGATAATATTGAAAAGAGGGAATTCAAATTCCTTTAGGCAAGCATATAAGTCGCATTCCTAGTAATTTGTTTGTAATTTATTTTAATAGACAGGCTTAAAATGAGTACATAGTTAACTACTATAATAAATTTTGGCACTTTCAAATTAGTAATAATTTGATGACAAGATACCTGTCATAAACAATTGGAAACAGTTTAAATTCCAACAATTATTTATTTGTTTTGCCTTTTTTCTAAATTTTAAAACATATTTGCAGTGCCATTATAATTCTGCACATCTCGTTTTTTAAACCTAGCTTTATAAGTCATCTCCAGAGCAATTAAGAATATAGATTTACTTTGTAAAACATTGTCCATATCGAAATTTAAGGAGCCTAAATGTTTAGACGTAAAATTTTAAGAAAGTCTTTGAAAATCGTTTTCAAAAAGCCTGTCAGACATTTGGCAGCCTTAGAACCATCATTTCTTAGAAGTGGACAGAATGTGTAGCAGAGTTGAACTCTCTCGGACGATGCGAGGACAAGAGTAGAACAAACCATGGAGATAATAAGACGTGGATGTAAAAAAGCAATGCCCTTGTTGAGACCCCCAATATCAGATAGAAGGCAGTGTACTGGTGGGACAACAATATCGGACGCAGGTACACTAGAGCCAGATCCGACGGACCAGCTGCTGACGAAATGCGGGCATATAAGCAGGCAAAGAAGTCTCTGAAGAAGGCTATAACGCGCAAGAAAAATCAGGCATTCCAGGAACTACGCGATAACGCGGACGGACTTGGATACACAATTGTAATAGACAAACTGGAAAGGAGGAAATCAATTGGAAGTTATGGACGAGCGAGTAATGAGAAATATAGTGGATGATACACTATTCCCTACTCATGAATCGGCCAACGAACGACGACAGAATACGCTCAATACGCTCAATTTTTACCATTTTCCGCAGAGGAGCTGAAAGTAACTGCAGTCGGACTAAAACCTGGTAAAGCACCAGGGCCCGATGGCATCCCGTATGAGGTAATGCGGGAAATTGCCAATCAAAGACCGGAACTCCTACTGGGAATGTACAACGAACGCTTGTCTAAGAGAGTGTATTTTCCGCGAAATATGGAAAAAACAAAGGCTGGTCTTAATACGTAAGAGAAAGGACGTTCCGGTGGACCCATCCGGGTACAGGCCACTGTGCAGGGAAGCTGCTCGAGTGGCTTTTGAAGCCACGGCTTATCTTTGCGTTTAAAATTGCAATATTTAACGCAAATAAAAACTTCACTTTCTTGCATGGTATCAAAACATCGAACGCTGTCACTTGTTATACAGAAAGATACGAGCGTTCGTTCACCGCTGTCTTTGCAAGATTATACGCGTATTCTGGTTGAGAACAATGCCTAATCAGAAGCTTCGGCAAAAGACAGAGCAACAGTAATTAGCGATTGAAATAAAACTGAGCAAAAGGCGTTTGAACGTTCATACCATTAGAAGGCAATGAAAAGATATCCCTAGAATTGGATATGGTTTGAAGGCCGCAAGAGGACAGAAAAAGGAAAAAACTGGCTCACAAGTTAAGAAGACAAGTTGAAGTCTAACAAAAATTCTAAATTTCGCCAATATGTTAATAAAATCTTGAACTATTTTATTTAAAGATCTCTTGAACGTTTTCCCATGCAAAGAAATTCTTTAACCAAGAAGTGTAGCACACTGTAATTCAATAGATGCTCTAGAATTTTCTGAAATTAACTCAAAAAAAAATATTTCAGGAAGATTTTTCTTACAATACTCTTATTAACTACACACTAATTTTGGAGGCCTTACACTAAACAGCACACACTTTCAAGGACAAACTATGAGCAATTTCTTGTACATATATAGTACATATATGTATGTATTTGCTAAGATTGTTGTTGTTGTTCTGGTTTCCATTATACCATTTTGACAAAAGTTTATAAAATTAATTTAAAAAAACCACAGAAAAAATTTTGTTTACAAACAAAAAAACTAGAGAAATTGTTTTGTAAAATACTTATAATAAACTATGCCTTAAAACATGCTATGTATATACATATGTACATATGCATGTATGTTTGTCTATATATAGATGTCTGTCTATATACATAGAGCACAAACTTAATACTAGAGAAGTTATAGAAGGTAGTAAATGAATTGAATGATTTTGATGGTATGAAAAGGGGGGAGGGGGCAATGTTAAATAATAAAAACGTGTGTGTATATGTACGGGTATATGTATGATGTGGGGGGGGGAGCGTGAGTGTATGTGTTTAAATCTAAAAAAAAAATATTGTTTTGTATTGCTTTTTTGCAATTTAAATTTACGAAGAGCTATTGGATCCAGCCGTGCTTACATCCTCACAGATGGTGTGTAATTTTTCCATTTCAGACTTTGTGACTATATTAATGCTGCTAACTTTGGCACGTTGATAGGCAACGACTGTATTCTCACCCAAACATTTAATACAAACATAACCGATCAGTACGGCTATGCCTACAGTCATGACACGTATTAAGGGATCAACGTAAAGTTGTATTACCACCCAGGCCGAAGCACCCGCTACACACATGAGCGTAATCAGAATGACAGTCTTGGACCAGTGTTGTAAGTTAAAACCTTTTTCCCAATCGAGCCTATAAGTTTGGAGGGAGGGACAAAATAGAAAAAAAAATTGTTAAAAAAAAATTGAACGTATAGGAGAAAGCTCTTCTTATAATTATTAAAGCAAGGAAAACAGGCAATATAAGCATAAAATAGCAATAGCATTAACCATAATCCGGGAAAACTGATAAATAATTTAAGATTTTGCAATAATTGTGCGAGGAAAATAAATATTTGCAGTATGAATAGAAACAAAGAAAATAAAAAGCAATAAATCGTGCACATAACATTAGCAATTCAAAAAAAAAGCAAGCAATTATTCGTAAAACATAATTAAACAATCATATAGCAAAATAAATAAATAACTCATAATTATTAAGGAATAAAAAAATTGTTTATCTACTCACTTTTTAGACTTCTCAATTTCATAGGGAAAACCGCAAACTTTACACGATAATTGAGCCTCTGTTTTGCTACAGCTCTCCACCAGCCAACGTTTTAAACATTCATGATGTACGGACGACACATCGCCCGTACAGCGGCAAGGTTGTATTAACGGTTCGGGCTTATCGTTGTCATAACAAATCCAACAATCTTTTTTATTTAAAAACGATTGACCCTCTTCGGGTGATAGGGTTTTCGTTTCGGCTGAGGTGGTGGGTATCGATGGGTCAATTTGTCTTGATATTAATTTGCGAGGATTTAAGATCCATAATTGCTCTGGGGCCATAGAATTCCATAAACAGCAGGGAAACCACAAAGCAACACCAATTTCCACAATGCGAAACACAATATCATGCCAATTGCGGGAATAAACAGGCACTCTAAAATCAATAAAGAAGAAATAAATAAACATTCAATAAAACAAAATCACTTTGCTTGCCAACTTACTTTGTTTTCCAAAAATCTCCCAATGTCTCTGATGTTAAAAATCCCACAATCACTATAAGCATTATTGCCTGCGACAGCAAACCGAGACGTGATTGATGCAATTGTGAAGCATTTACAATGGCTTCACTGGGTCCCAAAATTTTACCCGTTTGATCGTAGACAAAACCACCGCGTAACTTGAAGAATACTTCAACACCATAGATGAGAAAAAAGACCACAACTATTAAGAGTAAGACGGCATAACAACCATTAAAGATGTGAGCATAGGTTTGTCGTTTCGAATTGATTAGTGATGAAAAGACTTCGACGCCGTAAAGACTGTACAAAAAGAAATTGAAGGCAATAAAGCCAATAAAACTTTTCGATAAAAATTGTGATTTCTCCCAGCGTATGTCACGTAAATGAAAGATCTGAAAGTAAGAAAATACAAATACAAATATTAATGCGGAATGTTTAAATTATTAATTAAAAAACGTATGTTTTAAAATTTATGTCATACTTCGCTACAATACACTCCCCGAAATATTTATAAGACCAAACGTATTTCTCGAAAAACTTAAAATCTTTTAGACCAATTCGTACCATTTTTGGGTTAAATATAACTAACTATAATATAAATCTTTTTATGTAAAAAAAATATTTTTTTCTTTGTTTAATAAAAGGATAGCACAAAATGAATTTCATTTTCAAACGAAAAAATTATAAGACCAAAATTAAATAATATTCACATAAAGCTAAAGTAACAATGATTAAAAACAACTACTGAGTAATTTTTGTATTTATTAGTAATTAGTGTGTCCACCGTGATTAATAATGACTTCCTGAAGTCGACTGGGCATAGAATTTATTAAATTTTCAATGCAATTTTGACCAATCCTACTCCATTCTCTTATGATGGCACTTTTTAAACATATTACATCCTTATACTGAGTGTTATTATTGAAAACTTGGTCTGATAGTATTGCCCATACATTTTTTATCGGATTTAGATCTGGACTACATGCCGGCCAATTCAAAACTGGTATGTTTCTGGAGGACAGAAATGATTTTGTTGCTTTTGATTTATGGATTGCGGCGTTATCCTGCTGAAATATCCAATTGTTGCCAAACGAATCATCCCCAAAATTAATTAAAACGTCATCTAATAATTCAATATACTTCTCGCTATGCATTTTAGTTGATATACAACAAATAGGAGTCCTTCCCATAGTTGAAATCCCAGCCCAAACCATTACGGTGGCTCCACCGAAATTTCGCGACATTCGTTGATTTTTTTTTAACGTGAATCCATCCAATATTTTTGGGAACCATCTGGACCATCTAAATCAACTTTTTTTCATCAGAAAAAATAACTGATAACGTTGAATAACTTCAACGAATGTCGCGAAATTTCGGTGGAGGCACCGTAATGGTTTGGGCTGGGATTTCAACTATGGGAAGGACTCCTATTTGTTGTATATCAACTAAAATGCATAGCGAGAAGTATATTGAATTATTAGATGACGTTTTAATTAATTTTGGGGATGATTCGTTTGGCAACAATTGGATATTTCAGCAGGATAACGCCGCAATCCATAAATCAAAAGCAACAAAATCATTTCTGTCCTCCAGAAACATACCAGTTTTGAATTGGCCGGCATGTAGTCCAGATCTAAATCCGATAAAAAATGTATGGGCAATACTATCAGACCAAGTTTTCAATAATAACACTCAGTATAAGGATGTAATATGTTTAAAAAGTGCCATCATAAGAGAATGGAGTAGGATTGGTCAAAATTGCATTGAAAATTTAATAAATTCTATGCCCAGTCGACTTCAGAAAGTCATTATTAATCACGGTGGACACACTAATTACTAATAAATACAAAAATTACTCAGTAGTTGTTTTTAATCATTGTTACTTTAGCTTTATGTGAATATTATTTAATTTTGGTCTTATAATTTTTTCGTTTGAAAATGAAATTCATTTTGTGCTATCCTTTTATTAAACAAAGAAAAAAATATTTTTTTTACATAAAAAGATTTATATTATAGTTAGTTATATTTAACCCAAAAATGGTACGAATTGGTCTAAAAGATTTTAAGTTTTTCGAGAAATACGTTTGGTCTTATAAATATTTCGGGGAGTGTATAGCGAATGACGTCGTTCATGACTGTAATGTATTGTACTCTATTGATTCATCTTAAATTTCCTACACAAGGATGACACGCCAAAATCGTTAGTCGTTCTACATTTTGTACAACGAAACTGAAATCGTTGTACAACGATCTGTTGCTGGGATCTTTTGTACGATTGTGAATTGTAGTTCCGTTATACATTCGAAAATACATCTGCAGCGTCTTTTCGATATAGATTTTTACTATTTTGGAGGCATTTAAGACAGCAGCTGATCCATTTTTTTCAAATTTAGATTCTTAACCCGTATATGCCCAACTTTTTTTTCTCGTAAAAACATGGATTTTTTATATTTATTGGAATCTATACGGCATACCACACAGCTGATCAATATCTTCCCGTTCTAAAAATGGGGCGATATGTGCATATGGGTTAAGTGATTGGATTCTTAGGCGATTGTGTCTATCTGGTATGAGTAACGCGACTGGTTCGTGATTATAAGGGCTTTATAAGAATTCTTAGACCAGATGAATTTGTCTATTTTGAGTATGGATCTGCACAGTTGTACATCTGGCAATATAATACTCTTGCTAGACTCCGATACTACTCTGTGGAGGATGTGTTGCTTGGTGTTAATCCATCCATCCATCTCCTGTACTTTAGACTCTTCGGAAGATGGGTTAGGTAGAACAAGCGGTGGTGCGGGGAGGACAGATTCAAATTTTGCATAACCGGGGGGTTTTGGTCTTCTATCGATAGAACCGGATTGCTGCTGGAGCTTGAAACATAAGTCCAGCGAGCGAGAGATTGGAGACAAGGTTTTTTACCGGGCATTGTGATGTTAGGTCGCAGACAAGGATCTGAGACAATTCCAGACTTTTGCAAACTATGTGGAGATGACGAAAATTTAAAAATATCGAGCATCTCGTCATTAACTGTCCAGTCCTTGGTAGGAGAAAGATAAAATACTGGAAAGGAAGATCCAAACTCTGAGCTAAGATACGACATTCTGAGGGCTGAGATTTATAATGGAATTGAGCTGGCTGAGGGGTGTACGTTTATCTTACGTAGCTAATTAATCTACTCTCTGTCTAGCTATTCTTATTCTTTTTACATCCGATCCAACCTTCTTTCTACCTCTTATTTTTTATGGGGTAAGCAGTACTGATACGTCCTCAAATGACAATTGCAAAACAGTGGATTACATTTTACCACAGCTAGTGACAAAACTGCCTACATTGCCGATTAGTTTTGGTTTTTGCTCAAAAACTTTGAATCCGGGAATAAAATCATTTCGTTTTTAACTGAGTTCAGTTGCTTACTGTAATTGCCTTCGACTGAAATTATAAAGTACCATTGGAAGATTTTTCCTTCACAATTCGCATGAAATACTTATTTTTCTTTACTTGAAACAGGTCTCACTTTAATTTTCGTCGTTAAATGAAACTGAATTTATTGAAATAATATTCGAATTTTGTTTGAACATATCGTCGTCGAAAATCCAAAACTACGTAACACAACTTTTTCGAATTTTTCAGAAGCAAAAACATGTTACATGTTACATGTTGGTACGTCATTTTGACTTATTAATATAAAAACGTTATTTTTGGTCGCAAAAATCTAAAAATTGGTAGAGATATGTTAGATAACCTTACGTATCATAATCAATCAAAACCCCAATTTTGATTTTTTTTGATGATACGTACTTTTAGATTTTCGAAGACGATATGTAAGTCAATTATGAATACAATTTTCACTTTCACTCAAATTTATTAGGGGGTGTTATAAAATATTAAAAATAAATTCATTGTAATTAAATGAAAACTTACACAAAGCACTGTTAGGACTCATTAACAAAAGAAATAATTGATAATAAAAAAAACTTTTTTTAATTGCCACTTATGAAATGAATAGTCTTTTAATAATGCTTTTGAAATCAATCGATCAAACCAAAAAATAATACGTCTTTTAATGGCTGTATTTAAAAAGGGAATATTAATATTCGGAAGAAAATAATAATAAAAACCAACTGCACACAATAAAGCTTAAGTTTCTTAATTATAAGTACAGACGTGTTCGAAATAATAAGAACAACCTAAACGTAACAAAATATCGCTTTAAAAAATTTTTTGAGAAAGATTTGAAAATATGGCTTTCTGTTATTTTTATTGTAGACATCTTTAGCTTTTCAAAAATGCTTAAAGTTAAGTTCTAACTCATCTAATTTTTTTTGTACTGGCAATAATGTTGAGCTAAGTTGAAAATCAACTGTTCGAAAAAATAAGAACAAATCATATTGGTCCCACTTACATTTCTTACATGAGAGGAAAAGTCCAAAGTTTTGTTGCAAATATAATTATTGAGTTGTCGTTGATAATTTTTTGTGCAGATTTTATTTTATTTTGGTGAAAAATTTTTCTAAAATGGGCAGAAGCAAGCATTGCTCGATCGACCAGCGTAAGATAATAAAAAAATGGCTCAGCGAAGGGAAAACGTTTGCTTTCATAAGGGAACAACTTGGTATTTCTAACGGAATGATTACAAATGCTGAGAACTGGTCACCGAGGATCGAAAGTCGCGGTAGGCGCAGGAAAACTAGCAAAAGGCAGGATGATGCTATCACACGGATCGTTAAAAAGCACCCGTCTATAACTTCTTTACAGGTTAGAAACGAGTTAGACCTCCCAATTGCTACATCGACGATAAGAAAACGTTTGATTGAAGTCAATTTGAAAGCACGAAGCCCCAGAAAAGTACCATTATTGAAAAAAATACATCTAAAGAACAGACTTCTATTTGCCAAAAAGTATATCGATGAACCTGACACTGTTTGGCGTAATATCTTATGGACCGATGAAACAAAAGTAGTCCAATTCAACCACGGCAAAGATAAACAGTACGTTAGACGCCCTCCTAATCAACAGTTCAACGAAAAGTACACTATTAAAACCATTAAGCATGGCGGTCTCAGGCTCATGCTATGGGGGTGCTTTAGTTGGAACGGAGTTGGACCTCTAGTTCAAATCGTAGGGAAGATGGATGCCACATATTACGTTCAAAATATTTTAGAAGCCGTAATGTTGCCTTACGCTGAAGAGGAAATGCCTTTGCGATGGGTCTTTCAGCAAGACAACGACCCGAAGCATACCTCAAAGAAAGCAAAGCGTTGGTTCCAGGACAATAACATCCATGTTATGGATTGGCCGGCTCAATCGCCGGACCTAAATCCAATTGAACATCTTTGGATTGATGTAAAGAAAGGTGTTAGAGATGCACGGCCCAAAAATATGGAGGAACTTTGGCTTGCAGCGAAGAATACATGGGAAAATATTCCACTCCACAGATGCCAGACTTTGATAGCTTCTATGAGGTCCAGATGTGCCGAAGTAATCATTAATCGTGGAGGGGCTACTTCATATTAACTGCTTACAAACAAATAATACTAATCTGCAAATTTAGTAAACATTAAAACTGAAATTATTACCAATTTTCGAATTTGTTCTTATTTTTTCGAACAGTTGATTTTCAACTTAGCTCAACATTATTGCCAGTACAAAAAAAATTAGATGAGTTAGAACTTAACTTTAAGCATTTTTGAAAAGCTAAAGATGTCTACAATGAAAATAACAGAAAGCCATATTTTCAAATCTTTCTCAAAAAAATTTTTAAAGCGATATTTTGTTACGCTTAGGTTGTTCTTATTATTTCGAACACGTCTGTATGTGCCCCTTATTACCATCAAAACCATTAAAAGCGATAAGATTATTAGTGTGAGAGGGTGGTGGGAGAAAACTGCAGAGAATAATACACATACAAATAATAATTCAAATATTAAGCTAAGAATAGAAACACAACACACATCAATTACCGTTTGTCTATAAGTTAAGTGCCAATGCACCTGATCAATCACAAAACAACAATAAATTTCAAGTGTTACCCATAAGTCAACGGTCATAACAAACCGAAAAAATTTGTTTTTTTTGTATATAAATAAATGACGTTTTTTCTTTTTAAATTTTTGCGACTGAAATGTGATAAATCAATCGTAAACAAAACATACATACTCTCGACTATATACATATGTATATATGTATATGTAGTATAGAAAATGTTACTTGAGTACAACAATGTTTTAAGTGCAATTGTTCTCGGCACGTTCATTAATAAATTAAAACAACAAAAATCTTAGATAAAAACACTGATTGAATAGAAATAGAAATTTGGGGAAGTATAGCCTAGTTTAAAAATACAAAAGAAAAAATTCCAAACGTATTGCGTAGGCTTGAACCGGTACCAGTGATTAAGAAACTCTGTTTAGAATTTTTTCTTTTTTAATTTTGTATTTCGAAAACAGTCAGATCTTCAAGTACTAACAGAAGGTATTTTCCCTAAGCTGAACTTACAAAAGCCTAAATAACGGGGCAGAGTAACCGCTCAAAATGTTACCACAGTCACGCAGTTGTAGCAGTGAAATGTTTAATGACGTGTTGCTCAGAGTTCATTCATTAATTGGTTTTTCGCTACTCATGAAATTTTGAGTATGAGTAAGTCCACAGTATTGAAATTCAACTACTTTGATTCATTCGTACTCACTACAACATTGATTTATAAGTACAGGTTGCAATGAGTATGAATACAACGTTGACATCAAACTCATACCACATTCGAAATATGTTTGATTCATACGCCTACTCATTCAGATTTAGAAATTTAGAAGAATACTTATAATACTCATAAATAAATCGAGTGATTCGAATCATTCATCAAAATTTACAGTCTTAGTCATTGTTGCATTTACAAACAAAAGAAAAAGCCAAAGACAGCTAGCAAAGCAAACACTCAACCTTCTAGTGAGTATTGTAGTGTTCGTACGCGAATCATACTTATTTTGTGATTCTTGTAAATGTTGAGTAAATGAGAGTCGAAATTAACAACACATCATGCGTATTAATAAGTATGAGTGCTAGGAGTACTTCAAACTTTGAGTAGTATGAGTATAATATTAAAATAAGTATGAATGCGTATAATTATATACTCATTGCTGATCTCTGGTCCTGCTAACTTTAAGACAAATATCGATTCTATGGAACACTAGCTCCTCATTACAATGATACGAATTGCATAAGAAATGCTATTCACATCGAAAAACGGGTAAAGTGCTGTATCCCATATAATTCATAGCATAGCCCAGTTCAATTGGTGTTAACTTGTGTTGGTATCTGCATATAGCATGAGACTCATGGTAGGGAATGATGTACGATAGAAGGTTATACAAAATATAAACAGTGCAAAATTTTATGCCTGAAGAAAAGACAGTTAGCCTAGCATTACATAGAAACATTAAGATAAGATATGCTGCAAAAATTAATCAACTTGTTTTTATTGTGGCAAATTATAGTTTAAAAATCAACATGAGAAAAGCAAAAAGATAAATATAAAGATAACCGACAGCCCGTTATCGACATGCAGGGACAGATTGACTTTTTAGACAAATTACGAGACTGTGTGAGAAGACATAATCAGTTAAATAAAATCGAAGATGCTATCCACCAATGTGCAGTATGCTAACGAATGATGAATGATGTTGTCAAGCAACATTGTCGCATATGAAATTTAAAGAAATCAAAAATGACTGTGGAAAAGCCATTGCATCCGTAAAAACTGATTGTTTGGTACGAATTACGGACAAGTGGTACCATTTAGCGGTATATTGTCGAAAATGACCCTCGAAGAACTATAAACTTCAATACAAAGCGCTATGGCCGTATGAAAAACGATTTTTTGGCTTTCAATTGAAAATTATGAACTGAGCAGCATGTGGTTTCAACAAGACAGTGCTACGAATCACGTTCAAGTTCCCACGATAATCGGATCTACGCTCCGTAACGACCCGATCCGTCATCGGCCAAGGATTTGCAACCCAGCGAAAGCTGTATCAACCGAAAGTTTTTCCCAAGGGAGATACTTCCGGAGACAACAGCAGAACTGTTACAACAACAACAACCAATCACTCAACACGTTAGATTTTAATTTTATTGCATGAGAAGTTTCCAGAACGAGTAATTTCACGTTTCGAGGAAGTCCATTGGCCACCAAAATATGCTTTTTCAGCGTCGTTAGATATTTTTTTTTGGGATTGTACGAAAGAACCTGTCTACGCGAATAATTCTATAATGTTGGAGATATTGAAAACCAGCATTCCTAAAGTTATCGATATACCGCACGAAATGTGCGAAAAAGGATTGATTGAAATTAGGTAACGTTACGTAATTGCGATTGGTCCAAGCATTAAAATCTTTTATTTAACTTAAACTTTTGAAGGCGAACAAAATGGCTAATCCGTTAAAAATAATTATGTATGCATGTAAGTACATATAAAATAATTATTTTTAAAACCACAAAAGAAATAAACATTTTGTTGATAAAATTTGCTTGTGGCAAATAAATAAAATTCTGTTTATCGAAAGCAACCACAAAAATGCATAAAATAAAACGATAAAATGTTTAAAATTAAAAAATAAATAAAATAAAAATTGTTGCCATTTTAAAAACGGAAACAAAAGGAAAAAAACGTATTGTAAACAATAAAATAAAACGAAATAAGAAAAAACTTACCTCAGCCCACATGCAAACAATTAATGAAGCACAGGTCATTAATAGAGGATAATAGGCAGACATGAGAGTAACAGCCCATTGAGGTTGTAGATCCAACTGGAAAAGAAAAACAAAAACGGTAATTAAATATATTTCTTTAAGATTTTAAGAAACTACAACTTACCGGTGTGGTAAAAAAGGCACCTCTCAAACTGGCCGCTATAAACACCATGAAATAAAGCATTTTTTGTGTGGTAATACGACAAGCTCTTAATACCGAGGGCTGTTTAAGTCTTTGATATTCTGCTACTATGCATATAAATAATTGTATAACCGATACCAAGGCTACCAAATAGAAAACACTCGATATGCCAGCATAGTAGGGCAAATTAAAGCCGCTACATTCATCGCCGGCATAACGAATTTCACATAGGCAGGTGCCATTTAAACAATCGCCTCGTCCGGAACAGGTGGCCGTATTGAGATCATCATGGTTAAAGGGCTGTGATTGCCCGCTACTACTCGATGTAGACTGTTGTAAAACGCTCGAAGAGCACCTCATTAAGCTATGAAAACTCGGTAGCATTCTATGTGTGAAAAGTTAAGCTGTAATATAAACGAAAAGAAAATTATTAATTTAATATGGGAATAAAGTTTTAAAATATCAAGAATAATTTATAAAACAATAATGAATTATTTAAACATGCAAACGTATGTACAACTTGAAAAAAGTTTAAATTTTTTCTAAAAAGTTGACAATTTCAGTTTGGAAACGCTAAGGGGGCATAGTATATTGGCTAACAAATCAAAATACATGAGAATAACAAAAACAAACTTTACGAAATATTTATGAATTAATGTGAGAAATAAACAAATGAAACGTAAAATGAATAAATAAAAAAGATAAATAAATAATAAATAAATAAATTTAGTTGACAGGGATCTATTTCCCAGACGTAGTTTAAATAAAAAAAAAATTTAATTCAAAATTTTTAAATTTCCTTTAAAAAAAACAAAAAATACAAACTGTGACGCTTATACATTGTATCTTTATGAATAAAGTCCACATTTCATTTAATTGATCTCAATTTTTATACTCTCTTAAATAAAATGTTTCATACTAAAAGTAATTGAAAATAAATTTATGATTTCGTACATGAAAACAAATAAAACGAGAGGAGTTCGTCGTGCCTTACAGCATATTTATGAAAAACAAAAGACAACTAAGAAAATAAATTAATTTGAAAAGGGCAGCAGCTAAGTGTATGTATGAAAAACAATCAAATAAATAAGAGTTTGAAATAATGATGACTAAGCAGGCAATAGGGTCACTTGTTAATACCGTTTATTGAATAAATTTCTTTTGACATTTTCATGCGAAAAACATAAAACAGTGAATTATTGAAATAACGGAAAGGAAATTGAAATGATTTAACAAATAAGAAAAAAAATTAAAACAAAATATCTCAAAACCCCCATCCCTATTGACAAAAAGAAATCTAGGCAATAAATTTTTATAAGTTTCTATTGAGGCCATCTTTTTATCAGCGAAATTATTTGCATCAATTGTGTATCTATTTATGCCAGTTCACGAGCGTTAAGCACTATTCGCTATTTTTTTAGGAATTTTAAAATGAAAAAAAGAATCCACAAACCCGGCTTGAGCGTTTTATGAGGAAGGCAGCGCTCATAATAACAGATGCTCTTAGAACTTAATCACCTAAGGCAGTAACCTTAGATACTACCAAAGAGGTTGGCGGAATAAGTAATAGAAAACGAGACTACGAGACTAAGTTCCACTAAATCATTTAAGTACGGCCATGACAAAATCTTGTGTATAATTTGTCTGTATGTCCCTATTAACAACACGATGCCTAAACCCGCTTGCAATATTGGTTTTACAATTAAAATACCGGGTAAATCTGGATACGGTTATAATGGTTTATATTAAATAGAGAAAGTGTTTTAAGTATTGACTGACGGATACAAACTACTCAATCAAGTTGGATGTGACATATTTTCAGAACTGCATCTGTACGAATTCGGTTATCAGAGTAGGTTAGGTTAGAGGACGTGTACTTGTCAACTGTGACAAGTACGGTACCCGGAGGTCGAATTGACCCATTGATCGAGTGGAAATACACGCGTACTTACTGACAGTAAAGTAATTATAAGATCCCTAGAGAATGGATAGCGAAACATTCTCTCAATTGTATTCCTTGACATGGAACAATGGAAAGCAAAAAGAAAGCTTACACATTTGCAAAGGCTGGTTCAACATATAATGACATATGCCGATGGTCGGAGACTAAAGACAAATATGATCGTAATGAAATGACCCAACAAAAGTTTAGCTGGTCTTACACACATTTTTCTTGAGGGGAGTCTACGATTCTCACAACTTCCCCTTTCCGTGGAGTACTCCAAAGAATTAACAGAAGCCATGAATTCCCACATGACGTCTGATAAATTGGATGGTGATCCTACTGCATGAAGTCGTCGTAGTCTAGTAGGTAGTGTGTTCGCTTAATAGACGTAAAGCCCGGGTTCAAACGAAATATGAACAAAAATTTTCCTTCTGGAAAAAACTCTGAGAGTAAATAAACCTGCCATGAAAAAGTTTCTCAAAAATCTGTGATTCGGAGTCGACGGTAAACTGTAGATCCCGCCACTCAAGTATTAAATTAAGGCACACAACATGAGTGGTGTGAGAAGCTAGGCCGTAATCCTGATTGAAGGGTTGTAATGGTCAATTATGTATGTATGATCCTACTGCAACTGATCAAATAGTCCAGTCGTTCCCATACTATTATCGAGTTATCTTATACGAGCTGAACCCAGGTCGAATTGAGCACCTATGTATATCGATGACGTGGACTTCTGCTTGGAAAATGCTCAGGAATTTTCCCATCGTTTCCGAATACTTCTCCGATTCTCTCCATTTTAACTTTCACCGCATATACTCTTCTAAATATCGTTTCCTACTTCAATAAATTAATAGAAACCGTAAATTCTCACATGACGTTTGATAAATTAAAGGGTGACGCTTCTGTAGCGTATTAATATCCAGCGGCTTCGCTGGCTCGGCCACGTCTTTCGAATGGAGGAGGATGCTCCGCCGAGGCGGGTATTTGATGCGGGGATCTACGGAAGTTGGCTAAGAGGACAACCTTGTACGCGTTGGAAGGACCAAATCGAGGAAGCCCAGTCATCGATTGGTGTGACCAACTGGCGTAAGTGCGCAAGAAGCAGAGGCGCCTGGAAGGATGTGTTGCGGCAGGCCGAAATCCGTTAATCGGGTTGTTAATGGCCAATTAGGTAAGTAAGTAAGTGACGCTTTTGCAACTGCCCAGATACTCTAAGCCAGTCTCAAGCTATTATAAAGTTGTTCTTATGTGTTCTTATGCTAAACCGAATTTGAATTGAGCACTTAGTTCGGTGGAGTGAACTCGGAACTTTCGCCATGGGTTCTGAATATTGAAAAATCCTTGTCCTGATCACGCTGGTAATTATAATCGCAGGCCCCTTTATCTCCTTTATCTATAAACTGCTTATGCATGGAAACAGCATCTGTTTTCGTATAAGTTGTCTACGGAAATTCTTTTATTTTAATAACTGAAGACAGCATCATGCCTTGGTAATAATTTTCAATTCCTGTCACATTATCGAATGCGATCCAATAATTATAGATTTGACTGTATACTATATATAATCGGTATTGAGCCTATATATGTACATTGAACATTATGCCAGCCATGCATGACAATTAATATTGATAAAAACATTTATACGCTTAACAATTCTGCCTGCTTTTTTGTTTTATTTCGTTTTTGTACCATCGCCATATATGTATGTATGTATTGCCTTGTTTTTTTGTTTTTGTACTATCACATATATGTATAGTATGTATGGATGGATGTAAGTTAAGTGAATTGCTTATTTTGTATACAATACAATGCATAGTGTATAGTTGTTTTAAACTATAGGAAATTGAAAATTAAAAAAAATATATAGTGTTCCTACAATAAGAAACAAAAATGATAGGCAGCCAGTGACAAAAACAACAGAGGCAGATAGACAGACAGACAGACAGACAGATATACATTTGCGTATCATATAAATGACAATACTTGACAATAGCCGTTCATATATCTACTTATATCGGTGATAAACATACTAACTCATACTTATTATTGTTGTATGTACTTATTTAAAATTGCAACAACAATGTTGATAATAAACAATAGAAATTTAAAAACTTAATTAAATTAAATATGTTTGAGGGTTAAAGAACAACACTTTTGAACATTTTATCATCTATTGCCCGATAGATCGAGAGGCGAAAGCAAGAGTATGAGTATGTCCGTAGTGTGAGAGAAAGTATGACGACACTTATTTATATATTTTTGTGTGAGGTTGATTTATACCATAACCATAGGATGTATGACATACCATAATAGTTTGAAGGAAATGGAAATTGTTGTTAGGTATTCCCAGTACATTTAAAAAATAATTTTTTAAATTAAAACTTGTTTGTAACAAAATGTAATCAAATTCACAATACGCCTATAATTTCAACATGAAAACAATGTTCAATTACATTTCTACTAAATCTTAAGGGATTAACTAACGCCCTTTCTCTTTCAAAATGTTTCAGCGCAAGTAATAATTAAAAAAGAGGATACTCTGTTCGGGTAACGCTTTCATCGAAAAACCATCTTCATCGATGAGGAAGAATGGGTAGCTGAACAAACAAAATTCTTGAAGTTTTACCGATACCAATCCACATGAGATAAAAGAGCGTCCAATGCATAGCGAAAAAGTCACTGTTTGGTGCGGATTTTGGGCTGATAAAAAGGCAAAAATTGGTCAGGCCATCATTTTCAACAGAGAACACTAGAGTTTGCTGATTACGAGACTTGTGGTTACTACAAAACGGATTAAATGCCACACGGCTCATATCACATTGGATATTCTGTGTGAGCGATTTGAGCTCATCGCCATATCACGTCGAGGTGGTGTAAATTGCTGGAACTCTTTTTTGTGGGGTTTTCTTCAGACGCAGATGAATCAAAAACCACTGCGATCACAAAGCCAGCATAAAACATGCGCGAAACATACTTTATGGACATTTCGGATGCGACATCAATAGGGCTTTCAAACGAATAAAAGATTTCAATATATCTCACACATACTTTGGTTTATTTAAATTTAAAGACAGAAAGCGTTTAATGAAAGCCCAGTAGATTAATGACAGACTGGCTAACTCCTCAACGGATGCTTCTAACACATGGGATTAAATGTTTTAAGGCATTTGATTCACGAAGTCGGGAACTACTTCATGGCATGATCTTCTCCAATAGGGAGATCGAGGTGAGAGTTTCATTAACGTACAGTCCAAACGGATGAAATTTAATGTTTTGAAGCATCTGATTTGAATAATCAGGTACTTTTTATGGCAGGATTCTAAGTTTTCTTGAAACCGCTGTAGTCTAGTAGGTAATTAGTCATTAGACGTAAGGCCACGGTTTAAACCCCAGGTCGGCGACTTCCTCTCAGCAAATTTCTGGTAAAAACTCTGAGAGTAAATAAAATTGCTATGAAAACTTTCTCAAAAATCTGTAGTTCGGAGTCGACGATAAACTGTAGGTCTGGCCACTGATCTATAAAATTAACACACACAACATGAGTGGTGTTGAGAAGCTAGGCCGTAATCCTGATTGAAGGGTTGTAATGGCCAATTATGTATGTATGTATTATAAGTTTCCTGGTGATTAAAATTAAGTTATCAGAATAATTTTCCAAATAAAATACTTAAAAGAATCAGGTCAACAGGATGACATTACACATATTTCTTTGTTGAAGGTTTTGAATCGTGAATCTTTTTTTTCTTTTCCTAGTTCTAATTAGTGAGATTATTGATTGATTACGATCACATATAATCACTTATATCCAGTAAGGAATTACTAATAAAAGATGAGGTAGTAAGATTCCAGTTGGAATTGGTTATAAAATACCCAGTAAAAGCATTATTATGTATGTCTTCAACAAAACATTGTTGAAGTTTTTAAATAAATTCCAATTACTTGTTAATTTCTTTCTTTCTTTACCCCAAATTCAATTCAAAATGCATTAATTTAAACATTAATATGCACTTATTTATAAACATACGTACATATGTAAATTTTAATATAAAAAAAAACATACAAAATGTTTAATTAAATCGAGAATATTCATTTCCCTATTTAATTGTTAAAAAAAATAAAAATTAAACAAAAACGTCCAAGATGTGATAATATATGCGCATATATAAATACATACGTATTTTGTTTTATTTTAAACAAAGTTCAAACAATATTAACCTTTTCGAATACAACAAAAAAACACATTAAAGGAAAAAACGTAATAAATTATATAAAACATTTTCCATTTTTTTGTTTCTTTGTACGAGTATAGCTATTATAAATAAACATTTTATATGCGATTCATGGTTTTTTCTTTAGAAACTAACATTTAACAATGTGTATGCTTTACAATACAATTTTTGTAGTTCAAAAACTTTGACTTTCGTCATCCTAATCTTAATTAAACAAATTAATCTTTAAGACAGTGAATGAATTAATCTAAATAAATATGTCAAACAAATTTTATGAAACCATCATATTCATATTGGTATCTAGAAAAGAATGGACCCACTATAATGTGGACGAAATGATATTTTTTCAAAGAACATTTAAAATAATTTACACATTAAATTGGTATGTTTAAGGACGTGTATAGCCATGGTAGTGAATACAAAAATGCCCGGAGATCATAGACCCCTCACAATTGTCCTATAAATCATTAACTCTAAAAATTGTATGTAGGATTGTCTCACATATTCAAAGGGACCGCTATTTGTTGGTTGGCTTTGGCTATGAAGAAAAGGAATCATGAAAATCGCTTTGAGTGTATTATGAGAACAATGAGGGATGACGTTAACAGGTATTCTCAGATCTACATTATCTAATTTTTTTTGCTATTCTTAACAGACTACAACTAGATATGCAGGTCAGGCAAATGGCTGCTAATGCAACAAAGTGATTGAGTGCCACAAAAGCATGGAAGTATAACAAAATCTTAGAATAGTTAATTTAGATATTCTTATTGACTCCAAGCCATCTGAATCTTCTTTGGATCCTGGTTTTATAACGAAAATACTGGATCGATCATATTAGAATAATGATTTACATCTTGCAGAGTGCATCATCCAAGTATTCACTGAAGATTCCAGGCCATACAACCAAGTCGGAAGTGGAATCTTAGCAGAACAGTTGAGTCTTAGATTGTCTTGATTACTGTATTATTACTTAGACTAAAGTAATGCCTATAAAGGCTGTTGCATGAATTGATAAATCTGCAGAAGCGATAAGGACAAGGAAGAAGAGGAGACCGCAGAAGATCTTCTCTGTAATGATCAGGCACTTGAGAAAAGAGGAAGAATTCTTAGGCAGAAACCAGTATTTTTTGGTTGAACGTGTCTAGCCAAAGAGGTTTGAGATGAAATTCACACTGTCGTAAACGGATCACGATGGTTTAAAACGTGTCTCGAGTTATAGTTGTATGACGGAACAGGAATTATCGATAATGCAATGGAACATTAAAGAATCGTAGTAAAGTATATATTTTGAGAGGTTGTCAATTTAAGGTACAAAGTGATGGTGACTGATGAAGAAAAGCGGATTACTTACAATAAAATATCGATCGAAATCGGTTGTGATCTAAGTATGTTGAGCCAGAGTTGATAGCGCCAAGAACAGCTGTGTTCTGTGATTAGTAAAGGAATAGATGTTCCTTTACAATCACACCTTAATCTGAATTTACGCTCCCACGACAATTGGATCTACGTACCGGAACGACCCGAGTATCACTCATCATCAGCTACACCAAAAGAAGAAAAAGCAGCCAACTTTAGCCAATAGGAGAGGAATTTTCGATAAAACAGGACTATACATATACAGTGAACAGCAAAAGTCTTAGTACGGTAATATATTTTAGAAATTTCATGAATTTTAGCCAAAAGTTTGTATAATAATTTATAGTTTATATATATATTTATTTTATTAATTTATTTCTGTTTTATTATAAAACAAAGAATTTTTTAATGTTTTTCATAAAATAAGAGAAAAATAAGGAAAAGTTTCAGATGACTCCATAGGTACTACAATGAGAACCCTGAGTAAATATAAAATTCAAAGGCCTAATATATCAAAATGTTATCCCTTGTATCCCATAAGGTTAAGGACTCCATTTAACCCATTTGGAACTGAATGTACAAGTTTTCTTTAGTGTTTTCTGGTGGCACCATGAGCACAATTCTCGGTTGACTTTTGTTTGGGGTTTAGCGATTACGTAACCATTCTTTCAAATGATCTCCTAAATTCTCTCTTGAAGTCATAGTGGGACTTTGTGCAAGAGTATTAAGCCTGTGGGATTTTTTTTTTGTCAAAATATACAGTGCTGTTCAAAAAAATAGATTCACCTGCTCTCCGAAAGGTTTACTAGACATCTCTTATGCAAAGAGTATATGTAAATAAGTAACTGCACTTTGTTCACTGGCCTCTTATGAATATAATTCCGACAGATTTCAAAAATTTGAAGCGTAACTCTTCTTTAATTAATTGCAAGATGTCGATCATGGTGAATCTATTTTATTGAACAGCAGTGTATTGGCGTACTAAGACTTTTGCTGTCCACTGTATATAGCATCACTCAATCCTTACTATGTCAAATAGAACTCAACTTCCGATAAATTCATCACATTTCAAGGTGCAAACCAGGAGATATTATAACTCCATGCATTGAAGTCTTTTGAGAATGAAATGTACCAAACAAAATCACCCGATTCCCTTCAAAGTAAATGCAGGAAATAAGCCTGCTGAGAACGCATGCAAAAAATTCTTACGAATCTAAATTTTTGATGCCGGGAATTTTAAGAAAATATCTTCTTAGAATATACATTCCATGGTGTACATGTATGTTCTAAGAAGACATTTTCCAATATTTATTTCCAATTTTTCCAATATTTATGTTTCAGATGTTCGATGATTAATCAGTTACTTTTGTAGATCAGAGCAGATAAATCAGCAGAAAGCTATACCAAATGATGAATGAATGAATAGTAAATAAAAAAAGTGATGAATAGTTTATTTAAAAATCATTACAAATAATGGATCTGAAACTTTTTCATTCTTTTTTATTAAGAAAAAAAAAATAAGCTTTTAATTGCTTTCCAACGATAATAAGAAGTTTCTTCATTCTTCATTGATAACGCACAGCACGAGAAAATGTCTTTAACTGTTTAGCGATTAATAAATTTAAAATGTTTGCGGTTTGTGTTGTTGTTTTCAATACTTAAATATATTTTCAATAAATAAACACAAACGTAAGAGTAAAAATATTAATTATAAAATATTATTTGTTTTGTTTTTCTAATTTTAATTCAATTTCTATTTGTTTTATTTTTTTTTTATTTAAAATATAAATGCTTGCCTTTGCAGGGTAAATATGCACATGATTTTCTTAGTTGACTTGATTTATAAAATGAAATATTAACACAAGCATTAAATTATTATTAAAACAATTTATTTAAAATAATTAAAACACACATACGAGTATGTAGTAATATTTCAATTTTCCATTAAAAAAAAACACGATAAGATAATACAAATACGAATACGACGCTAAATGGAATGAATTTAAGGAAAAATATAATTTGAAGAAGATGGAGTGTTTTTCATTCTTTTTTTATTTTATTTTTTATAACAACAATTAATTTAAATTATTCTTAGAATTCTAAAATATTTTTATAAACAATGAAAATGACTTTGTTTAGATTTATTTTTTGAAAAACAAAATTTTCTTACATTTTTGCGTTTCGCGTGCTTTTTAGAAAAATCTCTCATTTCCATAAGAAATTTTCCTTTAGCTAAACGACAGCATTTTTTAAAATTTCTTTTTTTTTTGGATATGTTGTCACTTTGTTTATGTTTTTTTTTATTTAATTTATTAACACGACTTATTTTTAATAGAACGTGTATCAAAAACTATTTGAAACTTTTTTCTTCTCAGCGTGTGTGATTTTAAAATATGTATTCAATATTTTCGCCTTTAAAATATTTCCACTTTTCCTATAAATTTATATTTGTTTACTATGCGTGCGTATGTTACTTTGATATGCCACCGAGTTAGACTATTCGTCTCATTGAACTTTACTGCCCGCTATTCAAGAGTATTAGCACACAAGTGTAAAGCAAAGTATTGCCAGACTAAGTATAATGATAATGATTAAAAACGGCATAAAAAATATCCCCAAATCAATTAAAATCAAACGATTTCAAACAATTTGTTGCTTACATACATAAAATCAAGGAGAAAAGATTACAGATTAACCCTCCGAAAGTTAAAAATGAGAGTAAAAATCTTACGACAAAATTTGTAAAATAAAATGAAGGCATCTCTGATCTTCGTTTCAAAAAACGACAATAGTCATACGATTGCCAAATTTCCATTCGTATTCCAATTTCCAATTTTCTCTCAATGTCGTATGCTCTCATTATAAACAGAGTTTACACAATACTATCCCTACTCTCTACACAAAAACTATCCCACGACATATCCCACGATATGTGTAATCGTCTAAATCCCTGTTAAATTGCTTATGAGTTTTGGAATTATTCAAGATCGATACTTTAATAGAGGGTTGCATAATCCGAATCCAACTTTGTATAAATGTGACTCGAGTCATGATGGCAAGGACTGTTCAAATGATAAAAGCACAACAAAAAATTATGCATAATAACTGAATTCCCAAAAACCAAGCAATGCATATTTATTTCCCCCAAGCCTTGCAAATTCATATACATACTGAAGCCCGTGCGCTCGTTACATATTATAGGGATACCAAGGTAAGCAGGCATTCAAGTATTCCTTTCTGCAGAGCAGCAAATATAGAAACAGTAGCTTTAATTAAAGGATGTCGCAGATATATAGACAAGTTTTTCTTAAAGAAACAAGTTCAGAGAATGGGTTTTCACACTAGTAAAGGCAAAAATTGTAGTCGCCATAGTCTAGTAGGTAGTGTGTTTGCTTATTGGACGTAAAGCCCGCGTTCGAGCCCCAGGCCAGACATCAAAACGAAATATGAAAAAAAAAATTTTTCTTCGGCGACTTCCCTTCAGCAGATTTCTGGCAAAAATTCTGAGAGTAAATAAATCTGCCATGAAAAAGTTTCTCAAAATCTGTCGTTCGGAGTCGATGTTAAACTGTAGGTACCGCACACAACATGAGTGTGTTTTTAATGTTCTTGCATTTTTAAATTCTACGTTCTCTAACTTAAATGCTGTCAAAATTTGGTTAAGATGCGCCGATCCGTTCCGAAGTTATAGGGAACAATCTACTTAGCATACACATACATATAGTCGTATGTCGCGTGAAAACTTTGAGAGCTCATAACTCAAAACACACTTTGTCGACTGTTAGTTATAGAACGGAGGCGTCAATTTGCGAATTGCGACAGAACCCATCAGCCAGTTTGCGACCTAGCTCTTTTCACACCACTTATGTTGTGTGTGTTAATATTACCCATAAGTGAATCATGGAATTTCAGAACGCTATAACCAATAATAAACTTCGGCGATACACTGGGCTAACCCTAACTAAAATCGGTGTTCGTAGAGGAAGTAGAGATGGTCAGGCGTTTTTTGTGCAGTTCACTGTACAACATAACCAGAATTGCAGTTGTCTTACATACAGGGCAGCTGACCAAAGACACGTGAATTCTCAGTTTCGTAAACGCAAATCCATTTATCTGGCAACACTTATTTACTTTAAGGAACATTTTCTGTTTTATAGTGTTTGAAATGCTCTTAAATTTGTGTTTCTCTTAAACATTTATTTAAAAAAAAAATATTTTTTATATTTAAAAATGTTTTAAATGTATTTGAAATAAAATACAGAATTAAATAAATTAGTTGCCATACATATTCTAATATGGGGTTTTAAATTACATTCCATAGGCAGAAAGAGCACTTAATTGAAATTGATATTTATCGATGAAGGAGGAGATATTGAACGCTTCATTGGATATTAAATAGTGGAAATAAAACATTAAATAATGCAAATTAAAAATGATTATTTAAACGGCTCTATTGAAGCAAATACGATTGACGTATGAGGTTATATATATATAAAATAATATTTTTTGCATATGCTACTGAGGCTTTATATTTCCAACGGATTATGATTTTTAGTTTTTTTTTTTAAATCTGATAACTTTGAAGTCATAAGACAGCTTATCGTACGATTTAATCGTTATCGCTTTCTAAATCATTTTTACTTTGATGATCATAAGATTTTCTTTTTAAGTTTAAGAGAATTTAAAGAAATACTCTCTTAAAAAAAAGATTTTTTTTTATTTCTAAAACAAATTTGAGATTTTGAGAAAAAAAATCGTTTTTGGAAATCCTTAAATGGGACTTTGTTCCACTTGTTTAAACAAAAAAATTCCTTAAATTATAAGCTTCCATACTACGTTTTACGTATTTATTTTCGAAAGTAAATTATCTTTAGAAAACCTTACTTGGAATTTGAATAATTGAGCTTATGAAGTAATAGGAAGTGAGCGATTAAGTTTACGTCATTAATATATAAATCGTATATTGTATTAATTATACTAAAATAATAATTATCAAATGAAAAATACTTTTAAAATGTGTAAAAAAACATTAATTAAACAATAAAGACAACAGTCGGTCATATACATATACAAATGTTAATAAAATGTTAATAGAAAAATAAAATTAAAATCCGAGTTCTGTTGCAAATGAATTGGTCAGGGCTGGTATAGAGCCAACGATTTTCAAACCGCTGCATGGCAAAAAGCAGGAGAAAAGCATATCTGAACTTATTAAGAATAAATAATAATAGCTGGTAAGGGGAAAAAGAAAGGCCGCAATCTTCAGATCCCAATAGGTTAGTTCACATTGCAGTGGCGAAAGAGAATTTTGCGTGGTATGGACATCAGAGAGTTTCAAAAGAACGTTTAAAGTCGGGAATATTTATGTCCATCTCTCTGAAGTCTCCTCACACAACCTTCTCTATACCCTAACCTTTGCCGCCTCGATGTTGATATCGCTCTTATAGAGGAACCACGGATCGTTACGATGTGTAGCAATTCTAATTATAAGTGATTAATATCGAACGCAAGGGACAAGGTCGCCGTAGCCTAGTAGGTAGTGCGTTCGCTTATTCGAGCCCAAGGCCAGACATCAAAACGAAATATAAAAAAAAAAAAATATTTCTTCGGCGACTTCCTCTCAGCAGATTTCTGCCAAAAACTCTGAGAGTAAATAAACCTGCCATGAAAAAGTTTCTCAAAATCAGTCGTTCGAAATAGACGTTAAACTGTAGGTCCCGCCACTCAAGCATTAAATTAAGACACACAACATGAGTGGTGTGAGAAGCTAGGCCGTAATCCTGACTGAAGGGCTGTAATGGCCAATTATGTATGTATGTAAGGGACAAGGTTATATTACGACCGTGAGAGAATAACACTGGCAATCGAATTGTTACTGTTGACTGTATACCCCTTATGAGTACGCAGAAACTCATGGGAACTTTAAACGATATGCTTCACCAGAATACGAAAAGGAGTAGATATCATCCCATCATGGATTGTTATGCTAACACCTATCATACTCAATAAGAAAGCAGTGGCATAAACAATAGAGGACAACTACAATGAATCCAATAGCATCCGGGTATATTGCACTTGTTATCTTGGATGTACACATCGTCTAATCAATCAGCCATAAGGATACGATTTCTGGTGGAAATCTTACCATCATGAATGTATACATCTTCAAGCCAACTAATCAACTTGCAGGACATAGTAGATGTTCCATTTGCTTCAGTTAAACTATGTATTCGTGTCGTAACTTTAGGCACGTGTAATACTGTTACATTCTGAGCTGATCTAGAATCTGTCATTGAACTGCATGACCATTCGTTACACTGTTGCGGTTCGATAAACCACACTCTTACTAGAAGAGAATAGATAATCCTGTTGTGTGACAATTTGTTGACAGCTCAATTCATATCAGTGTCCCTGCTGTCTCAGACTACAACAAGCTTATGATCTACGCCACCCCGGCTCATAATAAATAAAATATAATTTTATTGTTGTATTATAATTAAGGAAAAAAAGAAAACAAACAAATATTCAACACTGCTACTGATCAAATTCAATTGCTATCAGAAGTAAAAAATAATTCTGAAGATTTATAACTGCTTTGGGGTTATTGTAATATATTTCATACAGTGATAAGAACATATCAGCGTAAACAAAGACACATTGGGGTAAGAAACCTTTGAAATCAAAGCGAATGTAAACAAGAGTTTGCTTCAACAAATCACAACAAACGCTTATTTATAGATTCACTCTATTTGAATTTTTAGTGATAACCAGGCAATTATACTTTTCTTAGAGCAAAGCAAGTAAAGCATTTCTTAGCGAGTTAGAAGAATGAGTTACATTAGCAGTGGGCTTGGCTAGTTTTTATTCGAATTTTTATTGATAACCACGAGATAACACTTTTCATAGAGGAAATCAAGTCAAGTATTTTTAAGCGAGGTAGAGAAATAAGTTACATTGACAGTGGGCTTGGCAAGTGACCACACGGTTACCTCAACAGCCCTACAAATTTGGACTTTTTTGTGTAAATAAGATGTTTCCAGGTGTTTCCGAAGGCATTTTGCGCGCTGAACATGAATCTTCATTCTGATTTAAAAAATTCAAAATGGCGGATCCAATATGGCGGTCGAGGTTTATAAAAATTAATCAGATTGGGCAATCACACACGAGAACAATTATGCTGGCACAAAATGGCAGCTTGTAGGCAAGAGAGGTGAGGAGAGTGGTTTTTTGCTGGCATAATTTTTCAACCAGCTTCTACTCCGCACAAACCAATACACATACATTTATAAAACAACAGGTTCAGAAAAATAAGTAAAAAAAAAAAAACTAATACACACAAAGTAGAGTACATGTATACAATTTTATGCCAGATGAAATAGTCTCGTGTGTGACTGAAAGAACAAAAATTGTGCGACTTAAAAAATAGTCTCGTGTGTGATAGTACATTGACTTGAAAATTGATACAGCCATTTTGAATTTTTTAAATCTGAATGAAGATCTGTAATCAGCGACCCTAAAAACCCCTGAGTAACAATTTTCAAGTGAATCTGATTAATTTTTAAGGACCTCCGTAATGTGGTTCTTTTTCTCTTGCACCCCTTGACATAAACCCATCACCTACTTTAGGGGCGCATGCAACGAATTTGGCTTTGGGCTCATTTTAAAGAGCAAAGATCAATTGTCAATTTCTGACAATAGCGATGGTTCTAGCACGTCAGTGTTTAGTTCTACAATTTTTCGAAAATGGCCAAAAACGCTATTTTTATGGGTTTCAAACCCCTTTTTCTCGAAAACCGGACGTGATGGAAACCGTTTTGAACCCAGATTCGTGTTCAGCGCGCAAAATGCCTTTGGAAACACCTGGAGCCATCTTATTTGCAAAACCCATGCGGGGATGTGTTATTGCTCAAGCTTCGAACCCATGAAAACAAAGCTTGTATGGCTGATAAGAAAGTTAATAGCAAATTAAAATTCTTTTTTTAAAAATTCGTTTTCACTTAACTTTAAAACACCCCAGTGTAGTATACGCGAGTAGGGTATCATCTGAAATATGATTTAAACATTTACACTACAATTTTACAACACTTGTATGTTTATTTTTAAATGTTTGACAACACATTTTATGATAGATAATTGACCTCATTTTATTTAAATACCCCCAAAGAACATACAGCTCACACGTAATTTATAAATTTGGAAAAATTATTATGTGTGTAAAAGCAAAAAAAAAATCAACAAGATTTAGAAAAAATAAAAAAATAATATTGAAAAACAAAAGTCGTGGAACCAAATATATGTACATCCCAAAGAATATAAATAAATTTTAATGATAAAAAAAAAATAATTAAGATTTCTAGAAATTTTACTAAAAGACGACATGCATTTTAAAAATAGACATGCTTTCAACACTTCTGAGCAACTTTTTAAAAACACTTTCAAATACTTACAATATTATTACGTTCTTCAGGGAGGATGTAATATCAAGAGCATTTAGTTTATCCTTTAATTGTATACTTTTCTTGGTAACATGTTTCAAAGAGGTGTTAGTAATTGACTGTTCAATAGTACGTTTACCAAAAAAAATCCTATAATTTTCACATTAAATTAGGAAGTTTAAAATGTAATATACTTTTCGACACGCAACTTTAATTCGGTTTTAATTTTCAACACTCAATTTGTTTAAATTAAATATGAATTGCCATACAATTTATTTAATTTATTAATTTGTTAACTATTAAATTATTTATTTTACATTTTTTTCTGTTTTTCTTTTTTGACATTCACACAATTCATGCGGTTCACTGGCCATTTAGCACCACTGCCTATGTCCAAAGAAACCTTAACAATGTTGTTACGTTTTCTTACTATGAATGGTTAAATATGATGTTGTAATAAAATATTGTATATTAAAAACAAACAAACCGTATAGATATTATCAAAGAAAACAATATTAAAGAAACAAATAGAAACAAAATAGCAAAAAATTAATGGAAAAAAAGTAAAAAAAAAATCGTATTTTCCTCTGTCAAGATATTGTATTTTCTAGTTCAGCTTATAAGTAGGCTTTAAAGGATTAAAAAACATTATAAACATGTGTGTATTAATTTTCTAAGAAAGCAAAACAAATGATGTAATCCTTCTTCTCTGTTGCTATTTTTTTTTTAAGTTTCATAAACAAACAAAAAAGTGGCACGCAAGGAAGTATGTTTAAAACAAACTATTGCATAGTTAAAGGCGTACTGTAATTTGGCATTTAAAGGAAAGAAGGAAATCAAACACAGAGGCAAAGTTTGAAAATATTACGATGAAAATGTAGGACTTCAAGTTTTTCAACAGAGACTTCGAAAGTTTGACAGCTCATAAGGACCAGTACGTTGAAGCTGAATCTGATAAATTAGTTGTTTTTTATTCAGTCTGTTTTGCAAAATCACCACAAGGACTTGTGTTTGCTAAATGGGAAGTTGGCAAATGACTCTGATTTTCATCGAAAAATCATTTTCGGCGATGATGCTCATTTGTAGATGAAAGGATAACGTGGACATAGAAAATTGTCGAATACTGGACGATATCAATCCACATGAGATTCAACAGCGCGCAATAATTCCCAAAAAATCACTGTTTGATATGGCAGTGTCATCGGCCTATAGTTCTTTGAGAACGACTTTGGTCCGTCCATTACTGTCAACGGCGAGCACTATTGGTCGGTGATTATCACCTTCTTTTGGCCTGAATTGGATGATCTGGACACCAACGACATGCGGTTTCAACAGGACAGGTCCATATTTCTTTGATAACGACATTGACCAGGCCATCACAGTCAACAGCGAGCTCTATCGGTCAATTAATACGAACTTCTTTTGGCGTGCATTGGATACCAATGGACAGCGGTACACAAGTCATACGACATTAGATATTCTGCACGAGCTATTTGAGGGCATGGTCATTACATGTGGAGGTAATGTGACCTGACCACCGAGATCGCATGGTAATAACGGCTTAGCAGAAGTCCCAGCCTGGAAATGCACCCAAATGTTTAATATATTTCATCTAAAGTGTAATTTATTTACTGAAGGGCTTGCCATTTGCGAATATGTCTGGTTTAACTACTGCAGAACGCGTACAAAATTGGTGATTCAAATATGGTGACTTAATATTCAAGGAGTTGAAAGGTTTATAAAAATTTTGAAGAAACTGAAAGTGTTATGGATAGTTTAACTACTGAAGAACGTGTACAAATTTGGTGATTCAAACGTAGCCTCGACCTACGTCTTTCTATATAAGGCATTGAAGAACGCGTACAAAATTGGTGACTCAAATATGGTGATTTACTATTCAAGGAGTTAAAAGGATTCTATAAAAATTTGGAAAAACTGGAAGCGTTATGTATTATTTAATTACTGAAGAATGTGTACAAAATTGGTGAATCAAACGTTACCCCGACGTTACGTCTTTCTATGCAAGGCATTGAAACAATTTTAAGAGACTGAAAAGCGTTATAGATGTGATCTGACTAGAGCATCATCGCAATATGAAAATATGGCGGAAAATCTGGAACCACTGAGCCTCCCTTATGGCTCGTTATGACGTTATTTTCTCTTGGATTTATACCTCCATTGCCTACTTAAAATACAACGTAATTTACTTGAGTTTTTTCTCAAATGCAAAGGAGAAAAAGTAAATAAATAATAAAATCAAGTATAAAAATAAATTATTGTGTAATTAAATTTGATGTTTAAGTTTCACGTTCACCTAGATATATACATACATATGTACATATATAATGGGAACCATAAATGTGAAATAAACATCTGTTCTGTATGTAAATATTTAAATATCAAAGTCAGCCAAACTACTTTATTATGGCCTAAACAATAAAACAAAAACAACAACGAAAACAAAAATACAATATGCAGAAAATTAAATCAATTTTCTATTGATTATAAACGATTTGGGGGTAATTAAAAAGCGATTCAGACAAACAATAAAGGCAGGCATTACTTGGCTATCAAAATAAATACACAGAAAATCTATCAAAAGAGAGAAAAAGTTATTAAAATTCGAAACAAAAATAAAAAAGAATTTGATACAACGTGAGTATGTGTAACCGTTTAGATTGATGACGTCTTTTTGTTGATTGACCTTTTTTTCTAGGTGAATTAGAACGCTATCTCTGAAATTAAACTCAACTAGAAATATAAACACAGTCATTATTGTTTTGGCGCGTATTCTAATAGAAAATATGAAACAAAACAGAATTATCAAAGAATAATTAATAATTCAAAAAAAAGTGTTGACGTTAAACTAAAAATATTTTACAAATCATCTGTCATTTTATTAGAATATCTTCACATATGTAAGGCATTAATATTTTGTTTATAAATTAAAAGAAAAAAAAATTAATAATGAATTGAAAATTCTAAACCTTTCCTAACAAATAGATTTTATGGTGTAATTAGAGACTAAATACGATACAAAATTGCTCATCGATTAGACAAAATACATAAATATCGACAATTATTAATGCTCGATTGAACAAACAAAAAAATTCGAAATAAACAGATGAATACGAGAGGAAGCCAAGCTAATCCACCATACTCGCAAAAAAGGGCACTTCAATTGAGACTGTATGGCATGCTCAAGTAACAGAGTATAAAAGACACATGAAATTCATATTTCTTTCCAACGAAAAAGCCTTTAAACATATGAGGCTGAGATCTATGGTGTATATTCATCATTAAATAGAGGACAACTCTTGGTTTACAGAGCAATAACAATAACATCGAGAGTGGAAAAGAGTGAAATTCCATAGCCAAAGCAATTATTACACCTTATAAGTCCATCTTCTGATCTAGTGACTCAATTCATCATCGAGTAGGTTCTACGGCAGGCGACAGTTCATTACTTCGACACTATTTTCTGCAAAAACAGTTGACTACATATCGACATTATTGGGTATACCAAGGCAAGATATTAGAGTGTATTTGATGCGATGATCAATGAACATCGGGCATAAATAAAGGACAACCTTATCTCCTTTGGAAGAACCAAAATTACGGAAGCTCTTTCATCGATTGGTATGACCAACTGGCGAAGAAGAAACGAAGCAGAGGCACCTCAAACGAATTGGGTTTTTAAGACTAAATAATTAGGTTAAGTTAGAGGACGTGTACTTGTCAATTAAGACAAGTACAGTACCCGGAGGTCGAATTGACCCATTGTACAACGTCCTTAAAGAGAGAAGGATAATACAGGGAGTAGGATAAAAGGAGAGGATGTAGGATAGGGGGAGAATGGGAAGCGGAGGAATTACACAGACCAGACACAACAAAAAGGGAGAGCGTGACTACACTGATGAAGCCCTAGCACCTCTCAACCAGCCTAAGCCACTAATGAATCTGTGGAAAGCCTTGTTGTCGGCTCTCGACACAGAATTCAAACCCTCAAAGAAGCCTCTGCCAAGGGTCCTCAACCTCAACCTACCAAGGGCTGGGCAGTTACAGAGGAGGTGTTCGATAGTCTCCAACTCCTCCCCATCGCAACATGCCCTGCAATAGTCCAGCTGGAATCTGTTCCAGATCTCCGTCGACGACCTAATCTCGCAGTGCCTCGTGAAAAAACCGACAACCAACCTTAAGCTGGCCTTATCCAAGCCCAGCAGGCAACCTGTTCTCTTACTGTCCACAGCAGGCCATAGACATCTAGAAACAAAACAACCCGATCCGTTGCCCCAACGCCTCTGTTCTTCCTCCCCGACCCATCCATTGATGAGGCCGTAGAGGTGGCAGAAAAATATAAATAATTAAGTATATAAGTATCGCTGGACATCTTTACCATTCCGCAGCAAATTGCATTGAAAAATTTAAGAAGCTAGAGTTATCGAATTGGCCTTAGTATGAATGCAGTTAAAACTACAATTTGGAAAATTCCTTAACTTAATGGGGAGTTGCAAATGTACCTTGCCATAAAGACACACCAGTTACTTCTACTGAACGGTACACGAAAATTACAGATGGTTTGACCATCCAACCGAGCATATACAAGAAGTGCCATGAGCACTACAAGCAGAGTACAGCACTTCATATAGTCTATGGTACTTCGTAGCATATATTTCTTTATGGGGCGATTGCATAGAAGCCATCTAATGAGAAGATCAGGCATATCCAAGGATTAAGAGAAACTACCTGAGCAGAACAATTTCTAGTAGGCTTGGCCAATCTGGAAGCCATAGACGGCTCTATTACTTAATGAAAACTGCAAACAAATTTAGGCATTATTAAGGTCTAATAACTGCCGTTACTGCCATCATCATCCTGTTCTTCGTAACTACCCTAACCTATAAACCACAATCCCTATGATGATACATACAGATTTTAAACTGGCTATGCTAAAATCTCGAATGATATGTATTTTCCTTCATTTTGAAAACTAACTTTAACCCCAAAATTATCTTGTAATGAAAAGGAAACCATCTCATGAAGAAATCAAATACGAAACTTTTGTCCAATAAGTTTTAAGATAATCGCAACTTCTGTTCAATCTTCTTTCCTGTTACGATTTTGTTTATCATGCTATGGTCGAAAGCTCGTACCAAAACTTTTTAATAATCTTTTACTGTATTGCCATTTCATTTAATAACTTTTGAAGAAAGAAATGAAAAAAATATTATAATTATACAGTGCAAAATCATTACTAGCAATCAAATGTCTGTAGGGTAGGATAAAACATTGTTGTATGAATAATCATTAAAAAGAGGAGAAAAAAAAATGATATTTTCATATACAAAAGACCCAATGTTAACCTCATAACCTGTATTATGAAAACTCGTTAAATGAAAAAAAAAAGAAAAACAAAATGAGATACTCAGTAAATAAGTAATATAATGACGAAAAGGAGGGAAAGTATACCAAACTAAAACACGAAAATATAATATAAATAGATATTTAACTATACGATTATAATAGTAGAAAATAGGAAAAGATGGACTGTCCCATAAGAGAAGACTTTAAAAACTCTTTCATGATATGACAGAAGCTTCTGACTAAGAAGTGAAACCATCCCTCGAGTTGATGAATATTTATGCTCTTTTTTTACGTCTGAAGTGTTATCTTCGAAATGAACGGCTTTAGCTTGTCATTTTCCACATACCACAGCGAAGCTTTTAAAGAATTCTTGATTGTAACATTAAAGCAGCCCCCGTGTTGATTGCCATTTGTGCCCGTTTTATGATACATATCTTGAATTGAAGTCAACATAATTGACTTCAAATTGGCGATTACTTTTTTAATGTTTTCTTTCAAATTGAGACTAAAAATTACTTGGGAATTATTAACGCGAAATCTTGATCTTTTTCTAAGGTATCGTCTTGCAGAACATTTCGAAAAAATCATACAATGTCTCCATTGGCAAGCTCATGTTGTCACCAATCAGACAATTGGGGAAAATTCAAGTTCTTCTTACATTTTTCGTCAATTTTGGTTGTGATTTTATAAAAGGAAATATCGAAGACCAAGCTATTTATCGGTAAATACTGAACACTTCTTAATTCTAATTCTTCTTAGTGCATGAAGATGAGGATTGGAATGTCCGCAAACTTAAAACACATCCGTTTCTAAATGCATAGTGAGTTCACTTTCTGTTTGACAACATTCCTGTAATACTAAAGTTTCAAAGCCGATAGTGTAACTCTTCTCCTCCAGGGGCAGAAGGCTCTTAAGCACAGGATTAACATATGGGACAGAAATATATCTGATTTCTGTAGGGTCTGAGAAGAGGCAGAGGAGAAATATTTGTTATTGTCTACAGATATATAGGCAGAAATGGCTAGGCAGTCGGTTTGTTGAGAGACTGGTGGATCTGAACGAACAGTAAACAGAATTGATTGCCTAGAGAAGTTTTTAGAAGCATAATTGTCTTTGGAATATTATATCACATTGGAGCATGATGGTTATGGGATAAATCACTTTTCTTTTGTCACTTTTTTTCTTTTCCCTTTCTTTTATTCTGCCTGCTGTAGACAGTGTAAGAACAGCTTGCCTGCTGGGCTTGGATAAGGCCAGTTTAAGGTTAGTTATCGGATTTATCACAAGGCACTGCGAGATTAGGTCGTCGACGGAGATCTGGAACAGATGCCAGCTGGATTATTGCAGGGTGTGTTGCGATGAGGAGGAGTTGGAGACTGTCAACTGCCCAGCCCTTAGTAGATTGAGATTGAGGACCCTTGGCAGGGGCTTCTTTGAGGGTTTGAATTCAAGGCTTAAGGTTAAGGAGGACAAAAGTACTACGACTTACAACCTTAACAAGGTATGCCTATCAGAAAACTGAAGCATATCAAAATGCGGGCGTGAACATTAAATTAAAAAGCCATAGGGTACAGCTGCGTTAGTGCCTAACACTTTTCTACACACATAGACGGTAGTGAAGCCTGAAATACTCACGTGCCGTGTTATATGTTTAAAACCCAGAATAGCAACGTTTTTTTAATTTGAAATTTGATTCAAAACTCTTTAGCTATTCAAATAGCTTCAAATAGTTTTAATTTTAAACCGAGTTACGGGTTCTTGGTATCCATCCAACCAATTTGTTTGCAAAAATAAAAACAAAAACCTCAACCCAAACCATATGACTAAATGAGCGAGCAAAACGAGCAAGCATTTGGTAAAATTGTATGTGTTGTATGTATGTATATATATGGGTGAAATGAATGTGTTCTGCTGCTATTATTGCCACTTAAAAACGTAGTGTTTGTCGCGTTTATTATTCTCAAGTACTTTACGAGTGCACTTTAAGTGCAAATGTACCGATAGCGAGCGAGTGGTTTCTAAACTAAAGACCAGTCAATATACCTATGTATGTATTTATAAAATGATCATCATTATGACGTAGCGAACATGAAGTTGAGTTTACTCATTTTTTTCTGTTGTTTTGTTTTGTTTACTTTTATTTTTGTTATAAAATATTAAACAAAAAAGAAAAAGAAATCTGCTTCTAGACATTTATTTGCCTTTTTTCGACTTTTTGATTGTCTATATAAAAATTTGCAAAATGCATTTGAAATTTTGACATGAAAAATGTATAATTTTTTGGAGAGTAAAGTTTTGTTTTCAAAATACAATTGAAAAACGTTATGTGATTTGCATTACTACTTCAGCAGACAGACTTGATATTTAAAATATTTTTAAATAACAAAGATTTTGATATTAGAATTCTAACTGTTTTACTGGTTATTTCATCAGAAATGACTCATGGCAAATAATTAACTTTTTAGCTTTAATAAAATCTGAAGCCTGCCCTAATTTAATGGAAATAAGAATAGTTGTGTGTCTGCCTAATTTTATACAAGTTGTCCATAAACACTGTTAGCCTTGGAAACAATTTGCCAAAATTTTCATTGAACTATTAAACAGATGAAATAAAAATCAAATAATAAAATCAACTATTACTGTGTGACTCACCATTTGCGTTTGAAAAAAATAGACAATCTTTGTTCGTACTGACAGTAAACAGTGTAGGAAATAGTTATAGGTATTCGTATTGTTAAAAGAAAGGAATGTATTTAAAAACTAAATATTCTTTTTAAGGCGTTATTACCTTCATGGCTCACCTAACTTTAAAAATTTCCTTTTTCTCAAAGAGTCTGAAGACTTTAAAAGGTCTTCAAAACGAGTACATTCTATAAAGTCTTAAGAACTAATAGTGTTTTCACACCGAGTGGTTTTAACGCAAAAGTTGGTTTTAATGTTAAAATCAAAAATAAAACCTGCTTTTACCATACAAAATTATTGTGTTAAAATCAACTTAAAACCTTTTTTGAATTGGTTTTAAGTTGATTTTATGAAATACAACCTTGTTTTATGTACTAAATCAGAGCTACCAGCTCTGAAATGGTAAAAACAGCTGATAAAAATTAAATAAAAACAAAATAAAAACAAAACAAATGTAAAAATAAAGAAAGCCGGTTGTATAAAAATGTAAAATTTCAAATAATGAATGCTACAACAATAATAAATAACAATATTTTAACAATAATATTAATATTAATAATATTATTTCTTAATTTTTCATATTTTTTGTTTTTTCTTAAACAAAAACATTTCTGTTCCGTCATGAATGTATGAAAGTTAAAACCTGATTTAAGAAAATTTGCAGTGTGAACGCAAAATCAGCTGATTATGATTTTAATGCTAAAATCAGGTTTTAACTTTTGGTGTGAAAACACTATAATAATCTAAAACATTAGATCTAAATCATTAAAAGTTTTAAGTATTCTATAAACTCTCCTATCACGCTCTATATAAACAACATGAAAGTGGCACTATAGGTCACAAAAATAATTAAAAATCAAAAATAAATTAAAAAAAAAAAAAAAAACTTTGGCGTAAGATGATGCAATCCTTCCAGATAATCTGCATATGTTTGGTAATCACATAAACATAATGATTATTTACTAAATATTAAAATATTGGGTGTAGTAAAAATAATTTCATTTCAACAAATGTCTTTAGTAGTCTGTAGCCAATTTTGGAAGCAAGTTTTGTCTTCACTAGAAGGCATTTGATACATAGTTGTGTGATTACTTTAATGAATATTTTATAAGGGTGCATTAAATCACTTCATTCTTTCGTAGTTCTTCTCTAATAAAGGTGAAGCATCATATCAGGGAACGCAAAATTCAAATAGGGGAATAAGGTTTACGGTCCTAGTATTGTAAAAGCCAATACAAAATCAAATGGGCTTTATAATTGTGATCATTATAATGGAAATCTTTAATTCCAATTGCCATGATAACATAAGGTAGGTTAGAAAAACAATATTCGCCGTATAGGTCCCACACAAGTTATAGCAAAAGAAACCACATGGATTCACTTTATCAAGGATTATTTACTTAGCGGAAGCTTTGGTTACCGGACATATTTTTCCCGTCAAACTGTTTCGACAACAACCCACTTCAAAAGGAAATGGTAACAAGTACTGTAAAGAGGATTGCAAAGGCCCATGTCATATGAAAAACATCGTGAATGATGTACAATGAACCTGATTAAATGAAATTTTGTAAAAGAAGGAAGGTTTTACTATAACATTTTGTCATAGTACCAAACTCTTAACAAAGTACTATACTGTCACTAACGAACCCATCTGTAGGAAGTAATTTATCCTTAATTTACAAGCTTTACATAAGGTGAGTGGAATTTAGATTTTACAAGCTATACACACAAAAATAGAATCGTCTAAAACTTTGGGAATTGGAGAAACGATTTCTTTAGCATCCATCTTGTAGTAGAGGGATGGATACTGACTTTTTTGTTCAAAATATAAGAAGTAAACCAGATGGATATGTGTCTTAAAAACTGTACTATTTGCCAGACGGCAAGCAATACTAAGAACCCACCATTGAGAGGTGAAATTGGTGAGTAATTAATCGAATGTTTTTAGGTAGCCCTCTGGTCGCCAAGATAATGCGTTTTGACTGCCTGTCGCTTTCAGCAACAAGTCATTCACAATTCCAGCCCTGGACAACAACACTATGCTAGCAAAAGTGTGACAAAATTTGACTTCGTAGATATACCACCCACGTTTTTTCTGCGGAGAAATATTTTCATGAAATAATTAACCTCGACGACACCGATCACAACCTTATTTCTTTTTTTATTTTTACACACCGCTATTATTTTTGCCAATACTGTAGTTACAACCAGTTTATACCAGAGAAACTGGTTCTTTGTGAGTGCCAACATCAATGAAAGACAGACGTTACGAGACAAATTTTTGTGTACAAAAATAATTCAAATTAGGCCAACAATTCTTAAGTTATTTAATAATAATAAAAATAAACTTAAAATTAAGTATTTGACAATAAGGATATAAAATAAAATTACAACAAAGTAATATTTACCTTTTCCGTATAATACTGATGTGGAGTAATGATGGGGAAATGAATGGGTAATCAAATAAGAAAAAAAAATAAAACGCAAAAATACTGGGACTAACAAATGTAGTCGATATACGATATAAATTATGATGATAAATGTAATCAAATTTTATTAATAATAATAGTTATGAAGGCGTTTAGCACACGGTACCAGTGGTAAAAGGGGGTCACCCCAAACTGTTATTGAATTTTGCCACCAACAACAATGGCAGGAGCAATAACAAACTTAAACAAATTTTGTCAAGTTTTCTTTGGTTTTTTTTAGAACAAATCTATTCACCAAATATATTACAATTTCAATCACATTGTTTAAAATTTTATAGAAAACCCGATTTTCTTTTGTTAATTAATTTGCAAAAAATTGTATTTATTTTCGTTTTATTTTTTGCTATTCACACAACGATTACCACACAATCTCTGGCAGAGCATTAGTCAACCTCTACCATTTTCTTTTTTTGTTGTAATTAATTTGACACGTTCATTTAGCTTATTTTCTTGTAAAATTTCATTATTAACAATAATTTATTGGTTTGTTTTTTGTTTATTTTTTATTAAATTAATTTATTTTAATGCAATTTATCCGTTAAAATGATTATTTCTTTTATTTTCGAGGACAAAACTTTTCACAATTTGTTTTTCTTTTCATGATTGACTACTATTTTATTATCTACACCAACACAAACAGAGTTGTATTTGTAACGGAACATAACAACAGTAATATTCCAATACGTTTGTTAGAAACTGTGTTGTATATAACAGAGATGAGAGTTTTGTTTTCATTTTTATTACGGCTTATGTAAACAATGTACATATTTATGAATGAAAAGTTTTGAAGTAAATATTTACAATAAAATTTGATCAACAGTAATGAGCAAAATAATCCAATTAAATTGCTTATTAATTGAATATGTATTAACTATAATAATATGATTTCGTTCATTGCCAGAATCAAACGTGCTAGGCTAGAAACTGGAATTTTGTACTGAACTGGACTTTAATAATATAAAAATCGAATAAGAAACAATTTTTGAACAAAATATACATATTAGCCTTAAGACGTTAATTATTCGTAATAAGTATCCTTTGATTCTATAGCACCCAATAAAAGTCTAGCTTAAGAAGCCTTTGGGTTTTCCAAATTTCTCTTTCCATTCCACGGAAAGATTGTCTTCTCGCTAGTTTATTGTTTGGGAGCCAGCAGAGGGCGACCTTATGTCATCTCTAAAGCGTATTTAGTTTGCCAACGCAGTCCTATACAAATTAGGGTGCTCAGATGGCGGACGAAAGGTTACATGCCAAGTATTATGTGGTCAGCAGTATATTATGTTGCCTAACACATGCCAGTTTGGTTTCTTAATGTAGGCAATGCACATTTGTCATCCCAACGCCTTCAGTAGCTATTTGAAATATATTATTATGAGCAGTTTGGCATTGCGCGTTACTTATAAAAGGGTTCTAAACAAAGCAGATTAAAGAAACCTGGCTTGAGCCGTCTGTTAGTCTCAAAAAGATCCTCTTATCTAATCCTGTGGTATAGGAACCTTTTGCAATCCACGTCATTCAAAACTTTGTGCCACTTGGCTTTTGGTATAGGTCCAAATATCTCTACCGGATAGGTAATACTTCAGCCACATCAAGGACTTGAAGATTCTAGCAACTTTGACTTAGACCATATTGCTGTCGTCCACTACCTAATTTTCTTGTCCACCTCTAACTCATCCCATTTCTTTCAGCCCATATATATCACTCCAATTCCTACAGTTGATTATTGAAGTCGCCGTAGTCTAGTAGGTAGTGTGTTCTTATTAGACGTAAAGCCCGGATTCGAGCCCTAGGCCAGACATCAAAACGAAAAATTAAAAAAATATTTCGGCGACTTCCTCTCAGCAGATTTCTGGCAAATATTCTGAGAGTAAATAAACCTGCCATGAAAAAGCTTCTCAAAAAAATTTGTCGTTCGGAGTCGACTTTAAACTGTAGGTCCCGCCACTTAAGTATAAAATTAACACACACAACATGAGTGGTGTGAGAAGCTAGGCCGTTCCTGACTGAAGGGTTGTAATGGCCAATTATGTATGTATGTAATAATTAATACTTCAGCCAGAACAAGGTTCTGTAGATTATAGCAATTTCAGCTTGGACTACATTGCTGTCGTCCTCTACTTGAACCTAAGTCGTTTGTCCACCTTTAATTTCCCCCATTCCTTTCGACCCATCTGTGAATATATCACTCTGATTCCTACATTTCGGATGATCAACTGAGCCAGAGTTTATTATTGGTGTGCACGAAGAAATTGTTTCCGAAGAAAGGAATCGGCAGTTAATAGGTTTTATTTAGTAGAACAGAAAGTGTATCATATCAGACTACACTTCCATAAGTTTAAGCATAAGCAAGTCTTGGCTACTTTTTGGACTATCGGGTGAATAATCAGTTATTATTTAAGAACCTTGGTCGAGTCTAAAGAGCAAAAATGAGCTGAAGTAGAATACACTGCGATTAAAAGCCTTCTAAAGAACTAGCCAAACTGAATTATTTTCTTTGAAGGTTCATGGCAAGTTTTTAATTTAATTGCCCCTGTTAACTTTTAGTTTAGGCTTTATTTAGTAGAACAGAAAGTGTATCATATCAGACTATACTTCCATAATTTTAAGCATAAGCAAGTCTTGGCGACTTTTTGGAATATCGGGTGAATAATCAGTTATTATTTAAGAAACTTGGTCGAGTCTAAAGAGCAAAAATGAGCTGAAGTAGAATACACTGCGATTAAAAGCCTTCTAAAGAACTAGCCAAACTGAATTATTTTCTTTGAAGGTTCATGGCAAGTTTTTAATTTAATTGCCCCTGTTGTTTAACTTTTCATTTATGATTGCAATTACCAGTGTAAACAACACGACATTCAAGGCTATTTTTTTTTTTGCAAATTTTAAAAATTGCCGGCAATTTGTTTAATTATCTGGTCACCGCCCATTTTCCTCCAGTTTCAGAATAAAAAATAAACACAAAATTATTTTAGTTTTTAAAAATTACTTGTAAAAACGTTGGTTTTACTTTATTTACACACACATTTTTAACTTAGAAAGCCCTGCAAAGAAAATAGAAAACCAGGCATTAGTTTCACCATCCCACTAGTTATAGCCAAGAGAAGTGATTTAACTTACTTGGTGACCAAACCATCTTTCTTGGCCAAACGAACAATACAATCATCAGATTCACCCATACGACGGATTTCACCGCAGATGGCATAGGTCTTGGAACCTTCGGTCATACGGCCAGTTTCGGGATCGACATCAACGATGTTGATTTGAACGGAAGCATGATCCTTAGCGTGGATGATTCTGTTGGAGGCAGAGCTAAACACAATTTTTGTTAAAATCCACAAGAAACTTTTGATTCAGTTGCAATAGCCACACAAAAAAAATTTTTTTTTGGAGCCTTAAGGAACACGTGTTACACTTACCATTTGCGGGGCACGTACAAATCAACATTCTCACCGGCGTCGTTCTCCATTGTTATCTAAAGTTTATAAAATTCATTATTAATAAATCCATTAGCACTTCACTTTATTTTCATAATTTATTTATTTTTCTCTTTTTTTTTATTGTTTAACTTACATTTTTTGTTGAATTTACAAAATTCGTGAACACTCGTACCAGGAGTTAAAAAAGAAAAGAACTATTTTCAGGGTTGGCAGTACTGAGTTTCACACGCAATGAAGTTGGTTGCAGTTGCTGAATGCTTGCTGAATAGTCAAATGGTAGTAGAAAAATACAACTATGGTGAATGTTTTTGCAAGGGACAGCTTAAAGTAGGCAATGGTTTTTGTAAAAAGAATACTGACTAGTATAATGGGACCAATTGGAAAATATATCCACTTCTATTAGAATAAATATACACTTCAAAGAATAATTCATGCGTGACGTACCACTGTATTGCCCAGAGATCAGCAATGAGTACTCAAAAAGATGAGTAGATTCGAATCATACTCATAATTTCTGATACTTATACGCATTCATACTTATTTTAATATCATACTCACTACAACTCATACACAAAGTTTGAAGTACTCATCGTGCTCATATTTAACAATACGCATAATGTTGTTGATTTCGACTCTCCATGACTCAACATATCTAAGAATCACAAAATAAGTATGATTCGCGTACGAACACTACAATACTCACTAAAAGTTTGTGTATTTGCTATGCTTGCTGTTTTAGTCTTTTTCTTTCTTCTTTTTTTGTAAATACAACAACAACCAAGACTCTAAATTTTGATGAGTGATTCGAATCTCTCGAATCATTTATGAGTATTATACATATTTTTCTAAATTTATGAATCTGAATGAGTAGGCGTATGAATCAAACATATTTCGAATGTTCGATGAGTTTGATGTCAACGTTGTACTCATACTCATTGCAACCTGTACTTATAAATCAATGTTGTAGTGAGCACGAATGAATCAGAGTAGTTGAATTTCAATATTCTTGAGTCAGTCATACTCAAAATTTCATGAGTACTTACGAGTACCGAAAAAACGATTCATTGCTGATCTCTGATTGTGATCCTTTATAAAAGAAATTTAGTGGAGGATGGGAATCTAGAATCAGGTTCCGACAGAGGGATGACGAAGGCAAAGTAGAAAAAAGAACAGATAAAAGTGTGTGTGTAAGTGTGTTCGCTCATGATCATTGTGTCTATAAAAAAAACCTAGTGTTCTATATATGGTTACCTTGTTAAAAATATTTCCTTCAGCCAGTCAATACCGTTCATGAACTCTACAACCTAGCAGTTCACCGTTTCTTCTGCCTCTCCTCAGGAATCAGAGACATCACTGTTCCAACTATTGACCCATGCCTAAAGCTCCTATAATAGCTTTCATTTCTCTTCAACTCATGCTTGTTTAAAATACTCTCGCCACCCTGCTATCTGATCTACATTCCCATGCACGGTTGGTAAGTGAAACGAAGCTTCTGTCAATAATTAAAAATCTCTATTGTGACAAATTAACAATCCATTTAACTTGTGGTTGGTGCTATTAGGCAGTTTTAATAGAAAACAATTTTTACTGTTTTCATCAATGAAAATTTCTTAACATATGGCAACTTCGCAGTATCCTGTCACATTATTTTTAGTAAGTGTGCATGTTCAGCAATGTTATTGTATTCTTGTAGGTGTCAGTTGATTGTCATTCAGTAGAAAATTTTGATTTATTAATGAATTGTGTGTTTTTGTTGTGTTTGTAAAAAGAATTCTATTCAAAAATATTTAAAGACAAAGTTAAAAGAGAAATTATTGTGCCTAAAAATATGCAAAGTTATGGTGATAAGGTATTTATGAAAAAAAAAGAAATTTATAAGAAAAACTGTAGAAAAAATATAAAATATTCTAATGCTGTAATGAAAAAAATATTTGCTTTCTTTTTATTCTAAAACAAAAGAAAAATAAACATTTTAAGAACACTTAATTGAAGCACTTAAAAGTCCCTTCCTTCACTGCCTAACTTTATATAATTTAGTACAGTTTTCTATAACTCCCTTAGCGTATGCTTTAAACGTTACATGTTCTCCCTTTTTTTTTTCTTTTTACAACTTCAAATATATCGATTTTAGTTTTAAAATACTTTACATTATAATTCATTTTCTTTTTTACGCTCAATCCCCTCTCTCTCTCTCTCTCTTACTCCTCATACAACAAATATTCTTTTTAACTGTATACTTTTTGTTGTTGTTACTCAAAGGAGTCATAGAACTTTTGCTCACATAAATGTAAATACTGTTAAGGCGCGTGTTGTTTCTACTGCTGTTGCTTAAAAAACAACACACTGTGAAAAAGAGCAAAACAAATATGCATGTGTTTGTGTGTGATTTATATAGTTGTTGTTATTATTATTTTGTAGTTGTTTTTCATGGCATCGCAAGTGTTTTTGTTTTTGTGTGTTTTGAATAAGCAGAGCATACTACAGCAATAATGTTTAATGTGTGGCTGGTCATGTTTTGTACGTTTTTAATGTAAATATAGCATGCTTTAAGGGGCAGAATGAAATTATGTGTTATTTTAAAAAAACGTCAAGTAAAATGAAGGGAGTTCTTTTGGGAGGTAGAAAAAAAAAGGATTTTTATACACAAAAAATAAAGCTAAAAAGGATATGCAATTAAAATGACTTTTTTTCCTATAGATTTCCAGTGTAATTTAATGTGGATATGATTTGTCATTTACAAAAGAATACAAATTAACCCTAATGGTATAAGCGAGTACATGTTTTATGACATTAATTTAGATTTTAAACTATTTTTTGATTAATATGGTGTTTTAATGTAGTTCTTTAAGTTCTAAGCAATGTTTTAAATGGAGAAAGGAGTACTTATATAATTTACACAAAAGATTATGTAGAGTTTTTCAATTAGGACAGATCAATAATGATAATGAAATACAACGAAATAAATTATGAAAGCAACAGAAATTTGTATATAATCTTAACTGTATTCGAACATCTTGACAAGAAGATCGAATAGGCAAACGCGAATACTGAACTTATGTTTCACTCGGTCCCTTGTCAGTCAGATATATTAGGCATTGGCATTTCTGATAGACTGATGAGAATACGATTTTATGGGCTCCGAAATAATTGTGAGATTAACGGGGCAATAATACTGTGCTTTGTAAACACTTTCTTTTAATCGCACATGCATCCGAAGGCTGTGCCATCTGAATCTATTTGTACAACTTTCGTTCAATGGAGAGGGGCATTCTGTCATTAACTGTCTTCTATAATGCAAGAAATCTGGAAGATTTTAAAGTCTTTTGAAAGATTGGAGGCGCTGTAGGCGTGGTCCGATGTATGCGTCATTCCGATGTACCCACTTCCGAACATATCGTATCTCTTAGAGAAACTGTAGCAGATAAACCGAAATGTTTCGACTCCACGATGGTTCTATTAATGCTAACTATACCGTATTTTAAATTTAGTTTTGCGCCTTCATCCATGTAAAGTCCAACTCAAGCAAACATTTAACAAAATGGATGGCTAGAGCGAGATTTAACACAATTTTTTAATACAGATTCTTCAAACAAAGTTTTCTTCAGCGGTGAAGCTATTTTCTCACTTGTTACATACGTCAACAAGCAAAGCGGTTGTATATAAGGCATGCAAATCCCAGAAGTATAGCGTAGTGTGATGATCTAGAGATACATTTTCTCAAAAATAACCCTGAAATAACAGAGGGTTACGGCTGTAGGACAATCTGCAATTGAAGATTAAGATTCGGACGCTATGTGGTGTCAACATAAGGGTGAAAAAAGCTACACATACGACGATTTGAAGTTTATTGCATGAAAAGATTCAATTGACCACCTACATACATATATAATGCGATTTTACACTGTTAGATTTTTTTGTATGGCTTTCCCAACAAATCTCCTAACGCCGGAGCATTTGAAACCAAACAGTTGTCAAGTTATCGCTGAAATATCACTCGAAACGTGTGAAAAATTAGTCGAAAATTACATTAAACGGATCGACTATTGCAACCAATGCAGAGCCGTCCTCATTTAACACGTTGACTGCAGGGGAAATTTTCAGAAAACTGGCCGTGGACGCCAACATTGACTTTTTGTTCTTTACCCAGAAGCCATTTATCGATACTAGCACTGATATAATACGATTTTATTCGTAGCTTCACAAAAATGGCAGATTTAGTGAGATGACGAGATAACTCGTCGTTGGCACAGAAGAAGGGAACGCAATCTATGAGTTATCTCGTAGTTGGCAGTCAACGTGTTAAATGACACTATATTTCGTTGCCGTAGTCAAGTAGGTTGTGAGTTGGCTTATTAGTCCTGAGACCACGGTTTAAAACCCAGGTCAGCCATTTTCAACATATATGAATAAATATGTCTTCTCAGCAGATTTCTGGCAAACACTCTGAGAAGAATAATAAGAAATTTCCATTAAAACTTTCTCAAAAAAATCTGTCGTTAGGAGTCGAATTTAAACTGTGGATCCCGCCACCACCCATTTATAAAATTAACACACACAACATAGGTGGTGTGAGAAGCATGGCCGTAATTCTGACTGAAGTCATGTAATGATCAATTATTGATGTATATCTATATCCTGACTAAAGGGTGGTAATGACCAATTATGTATGTATGTATGTACGTGTATATTTTGAACATAAGGCCAAGGTCCCAGCAGTATAAGTCTCATTGCAATTATGGCTTTCAAAGTGTCTTTTTTTTCAAATCGGCTTTTGAAATCGGTATCTAAAGTTCGACCTCAGCCTACTATGCCGCTATTTTGTTGAATAAAATTTTTCTTTTTCTTGATATCTTTTTTTTGTTGTTGAAAAACATACATAAAATAGAAGAAATCTTGCACAACATTTAATCTAATCATCAATGCATACATGCTGGCTTAAATCATACATATGTACATATTTTTAATAGCCATCAATAATTGAAAATTTCAAAAAAGAAAAATTCTATTCAATACTGGTTTTTCTCTTTCTATTTCACCAAACCGTTAATCTATTTTCACAGTTGAAAACAAAAAAAAAACACAAAAACAAAAAAAAATCAACATCAACAAATTCATGCAGTTCTTGTTAAATTCTCTTGTTATTATCATATTATTATTGATGTTGTTGTAGATGTTGTTGTTGTTTAACAACATTATTGAATATACTTTAAAATCATATGATTACTATTTATTCATTCCTTTTCTTCTTTTTTATATTTCTTGTGAATAAAACCAATTTTCACTGTCATCTTTATCAAAACACAACAATAACAATAACAGTAACAACTATAACTATAACACCAACAACAAATAAATCTGATAAAATAACAGAAATTTTTAATATTTTTTTAAACATATTACCACCACTACACGAGTAACATTTCATTGCCTTAGATAATATACCATATAATGATCATTAAAAGCTTATGTTCATAATAATCATCATCATCATTATCATCATCATCATAGTGAAGAATGTATTTTTTTAGGCAGTCAGAGTATGCCTCTGTATAAAAGGAAAACCACTACTGGTTACAGTCATACAATCATTAACCGCATTACAGATGCAGAGAGAGAGAGAGAGAGAGTGCAAGAAGAGATTCTATTTCCCTGCAACAATTTCTATTTCTTTTTTGTTTTCGTTTTCGATTTTTTTCCTTCATTCTTTATCATTCTTTTTGTGGCATCTGCTGGCTAGTAATAGCAGCCAACATTGGTACATACATATATACATCTGCATGCATGTGGCATGATCAGTATGTTGTTGCTATTGCCGCATCTTCCTTAAAACCAAGTTAATTCCAAGAGTATTCTTTAGGTATGTTGCATTGTATGTTTGTTGCGGACGTGTAATAATGCTGACGCTGTTAACATTAACGTGCGGGTAGTGGCGGTAGTGTTGATGCTGCTGGTGGTTGCTGTTGGTTGCTGTTGGTTACTTTAACTTTTAGTTCTGGTTGTCGTCAATCTTTCTAATTTCGTATTTTAGTGTCAGTTGCCTATTTGACATAAATGTGTGTTTGGCTTATTACATCTTCAGTTTCTTGGCCATCGTCTGCATCATTATCATCATCATCATCATCATCACCACCATTCTTTAGCCACATTTTATATTGACGACGTTTTCTGAATACTTCTTGTCGTCAATCAGCATTTGATTGAGTTCATATTGTGGGGAAATAAAATATTTGAAAACAGTGGTTATAAGAATAGAAAATTAAAATTTATTCACCGCAATCATACATATAAGTTGAGGCAATTAATTAAAAAAAAAAAATTAAGTTGCAAAGAAAATTAATGTTTTTATTGGAGGCCTATTTATCGATATACATATACGCGTTTATATAGCGCGTGATTAATTAAATGTTTGCGTTTGAAGGCCTATTTATCGATATAACCGTGTTTATATAGCGTGTGGTTAATTAAATTTTTGTAATTGAAGGCCTATTTGTCGATATAATCGCGTTTATTAGCGCGTGATTAATTCAATTTTTGTGATTGAAGGTGTATTTATCGATATAATAATCTATAATCGTGTTTATATAGCGCGTGATTGATTAAAGGCCTATTTATCGATATAATCGTGTTTATAAAGCCCGTGATTATTTAAATTTTTGTAATTGAAGGCGTATTTATCGATATAATCGTTTTTATACAGCACGTGATTAATTAAATTTTTGTGATTGAAGGCCTATTTATCGATATAATCGTATTTAAAGACCGCGTGATTAATTAAATTTTTGTGATTGAAGGATATAATCGTGTTTTAAGAGCGCGATATTAATTACATTTTTGTGATTGAAGGCCTATTTATCGATATAATCGTGTTTATATAGCGCGTGGTTAATTAAATTTCTGTGATTGAAGGCCTATTTACCCAGTTAAAGGAAATTACCGGTGGACTACTGATGAATTGCATGTGTATTTATTTTTCATCTAAGTTCTCCTAAGTATTTACCGTACTTACCGTATTTACTTTTGAATCTGTCGTATCCCAGTTTGATTGAACGCGCCTCTACGGCGGCTTTCGTGTCTATTCCATTCAGCAGTTTCTTTGGCAATATTTTCTTCTATTTTCCGCACTGAATGGCCAATTCATTGGTGCTTTCTGTCCTTGATTTCACAACACATTGGCGTTAGATTGAATATCTCGAATAGATGAATTCGCCATATTCTCCCGAGGGATCTGTTCATGATAACCCGGATTCTATCTAAGGATCTTCAAAATATTTTCCAAGCTATTGTTGATTTGTGAGGTACTAGATCACTGTCACAGTATGACATTGCATTGCCCTCAATCGATAGGGTATCTCTATAATTTCTCTATCAATCTTTTTGCGTGATTACTGACTTTTGTTTAGTTTAGGAAGGATATCTCCTGTCCAGTATTTAATACGAGTCCAAGTATTTCCTTTTGAGATTCATTAACATTTCTCGGTTTCCAACTAAATGTTCTGATGGTTCATTCTCTTTATCACAGAGTTTACTTATTGGACTAGGAGCGATGCCCCTTCTGAACAATGTTTTTTTAAAGCTACATTGTCCGGTGAAAAACTGGTAAATATCCCCATTTATAGTCTGATGCAAGGCTCTAATCTTTCGTCATGGTAATCGCCGAACATAAGTTTAAAATGTATATGATCCTTTCAAACATTTACTCTCAGTCCATAGAAAGGTTTCAAATCTATTAGCCACATGGAAACTTTCCTCCTGGCTTTCTTATTTGCCAAAGGTTTCAAATGTATTAGCCACTTGGAAACTTCCTTCCTAGCCTTCTCTTCTGCCTGCTAATTGCTGCGACTTCCCCATTTCTGAAGAAGGTGACCTTTTCTCCCCTGACGACCTGATTCAGTTTGCTTAGCCGTGTACTGCACTATGACAGACTTTACATTGAAGTTGAATAAGCGTATTTGTTGTTGCGCTTGATCTCTAATGACTTTCAGACATTGTTGAGGGCTCCAAATTTAAATACCGCATCTGTTCCGAACTGTAGTGTATGGTGACTGAAATAAATTATCAGACACGCGAAAATCTGGCATTCAGTGTGATTACCGCACAAAGCTTTATCCACATTAGACATATTTTCTGCGCTATCTCTGTTACCTATCTTTGCGTAACCGTTTCGGGGATATTTTTCGAGTATTTGAGGAACTCCTGTAAGCGTTTATATGTCGTTCTCTCAAACACTTTACCAACTGTGTCAAGCATACATATCTTTCTGTATAATAGGGACTTCACCAGGCGTAAGTAGTAGCACTAATTGTTGCAGCATCCATTTTCCTGAGAAAACTTCTTCTGTCGGGCAAAACATATCCGGAAGGACACAATAGAAATCGATATCTTTGTAAACACTCCCACAAAAATTAAGAAACAAGACAATGCCCTATTTGCTGGATACTTTACGTCCTTTTATAAACATTCATAGAAGCTGATAGAAGGCAGTGGTGTTGTCGAGCCGGAACGCTCCGGAACGTCGTTCCGGTACTTCCTTTTTAGACAGGAACGCGTTCCGGAACTAAAGATGATTTCTGATAACGAAAATTGGCTGACGTTTTGAAAAAAAAATTAAAAAGAATTGCTGATTTTTTTTTCTAATTTTTGACGAATTTTTATATGTACTTTTATAAAGAAGGGTTTGAACCGAACCCGAACCGGAACAAACCGTCTTGTTTTTCCGAACCGTGAACCGGAGTCCGGAACGTTTTTTTATGCTGAACCAGAACGCGTTCCGGTAAAAAAAAAATTAGCACAGCACCACTGATAGAAGGCAATACAGCATCTTTCGTGCGACTTCTGAACTCTTCAAATACTGGATCCTTATTGAATAGCGAATGTACCCTTGAAAAGTCTCATCTGTTATCTTAAAACTTCATCTCATATCTTTGTCGGTAAGGCAACTCTAAAAAAGATATGTGGTACACTCTCCGGCCAGGAACCCTGATGTTGTATTTGCGGAATATTTCGTTCAATATCTCTTCTTTGGTTATCATACTCTCGGTTAAACATGCACGCTAATAATCTGCACCAATTGTACAGGACAGGTCAATTGTGGAGCCCTTGACTCCATGGTCTTCGCATCACAATTTTAACACGTTGACTGCCACGGCAATTTGATTTTTTGTTCTTTTCCCAGAAGTCATTTATCGATACTAGCACTGATATAATACTATTTTATTCGTAGGTACATCAAAATGGAAGGTTTAGTGAGATGACGAGATAACTCGTAGTTGGCACCATAGAAGGGAGTGCAATCTACGAGTTATCTCGTAGTCGGCAGTAAACGTGTTAAAAGTTCTTCCCTAATCAAACCACTATAAATATATTTGCTGTAGTTTTCACACCGGTGTTTGACTAGGATTTAGACCACCGATGGTGATCAACTATCAGTTGCCTTAATCGCCAAGAAACCATTTCTAATGAACACAGCATAGCATATAATGATATTTAAGTATTAAAAATCCTAATTACGCTTTCAAAAATTAGCTTCCATTCATATTTTTTTTTTTTTTTGATTATTTTTGATTTAACACAAGAAAAGAAAGAAGAAAAAATAAAACTAAATAACATCCTGAATTCATTAGAAAAACAAACGAAATTTATGACCACCATGGCTTTTAAATGGAATGGATTTAAGCCTCAATTAAAAAAAGCAAAAAAAAAAAGAAAAAATAATATGAATACAAAATAAATTATTATTAAAGCAGTTATGTTTTTAACAGTATTTTATGCTGATTAGCATAATAAAAGTTATCGTTATTAAATTGCATTTAAATTAACATTTTAAATACAATGTAATTAACATTAATATTCTCTGTTATTAACATACAGCAGAGATACACAGAGCGACAATAACATTTTTAGGGTTGCTGAGTAATGCATACATATATATTCCCATAAATGATTTTAAAAACCTCCACACAAAAGTTTATGGCAAAGTGAGATTGGGAATTTGGCTTGCTTAAAAGCAAAGGCAGAGGACTATAACATAAACTAACGCCGTTCCTTCAGAACAGATCAGCGAGATCATTTGTATAGTAAAGCTAAGGTGCTTCTTTCTCTTATGAGACAAGGCTGGGCATATGCCTAATGGTTGACGGTTTGGTTGTTCCTCTTCCTCGTCTCTACAATTCCATCTAAGTCATTGGCCATATACGCACCCGAAGTTGCCCAAGGGTAGTAGATAGATTACTACATTGGCAATCCGAAACTTACAGATTTTCAGAAGGAGAAGAAAATCATCCGAAAATTCGTTAATTGTGCTACCTCTGGCCAGTTTAATCACTGTACAGTTTCCTGGAATTTTATCGCGTCCCCAATATTTCGTTGTCAAGGGATGTTAATAGAATCGATTACTGCATTGGCAATCCGAAGCTTACAGATTTTCAGAAGGAGAAGAGAATAAACCGAAAATTCGTTAATTGTGCCACCTTTGCCCAGTTCAATCACTGTAGATTTTCCTGAAATTTTGTAGAGTTCGAGTATCTCGTTGAGAGAGAATCGCGGTAGCCAAATACCACCTTGGAGGTCATTACGTTAGCGTCCATTTCTCTGACATCCGTCTGATTGCCATAATGTCTGCTAAGCCCTTGTGATATCTATAGCTTACATACATACATACATAATTGGCCCTTCAGTCAGAATTACGGCCTAGCTTCTCACACCACTCATGTTGTGTGCCTTAATTTTATACTTGAGTGGCGGGACCTACAGTTTAACGTCGACTGCGAACTACAGATTTTTTGAGAAACTTTTTCATGGCAGTTTCATTTACTCTCAGAGTTTTGCCAGAAATCTGCTGAGATGAAGTCGCCGAAGAAATATTTTTTCGTTGTCTCTGACCTGGGGCTCGAACCCGGGCTTTACGTCTATTAAGCCAACACACTACCTACTAGACAACGGCGACTATAGATTACATGCATACATAGTTAGTCATTAAAACTTTTTAATCAGGCTTACGGTTTCTTACACCGCCTTTGTTGTGTGTGTGTGTTAATTTTATACATGAGTGACGGGACCTACAGTTTAAAATCGACTCCGAATGACAGATTTTTTTGAGAAACTTTTTCATGGCAACTTGTATTTACTCCCAGAGTTTTTGCCAGAAATCTGCTGAGGGTAAGTTACCGAATATTTTTTTATATTTCTTTTTTCTAGGAAATGGTTGACCTGGGGTTTGAACTGTGGCCTAGCGTCTAATAAGCTAACATACTACCTACTAGACTACGACTACTACAATCTATAGATTACCGAAATTTATTTGGAAAAATCTTACCCCTTAAATGTAGTTTCTTTTTTTAAGAAATGGTAACCCTAGTAGGGTTAGAACAGTGGCCAACACACCATCAACTAAACTACGGCGTCTGCAATCTATAGATTACCGAAATTTATTTGAAAAAATAAACTAACCCCTTAAAATGTATTTTTTTTTTTAAAGAAATGGTAACCCTATTACTTTTTACATTGCTCTTCGCAAACATACACAAGCAATTAAAATCGTTTGTGCTCGCTTAACAGCTTGAGAAAAATGTTAAAAATTGTTGGCAGTTGCACTTTAGCGGTCTCATAAAACGCTTGTATTTCGGCAAATTTAACGGGTAAATGGGAGTCTATTTAAACTTTTAAATAAACACAAAACAATGTGCTTGAAGAAATAAATAAAAAAAAATATAAACAAATAAGAGTGCGAATTGAAACAGTTTGATTGTGTATGAAAAAAAAAAATCAAATAAAATATACGCAAATATTTAAATAAATTATTTACGACGACCAAAAATTAAAGAAATTAGCATTTTAAATAAATGAAAAAAGGAAATATTTTAAAACCATTTTAAAATAAATTTTTTTTTCGATTTTTTTCGATTTTTTTTTGTAAAATTTAGTTCAACCAAGTGGCATTTTTTATGCAAATAAATTAAAGTTTTGAAAAGAAATAGAAAAATGAAATGAAATGAAATCATTCATTAAATGTATGAAAGTGATGCTAAATTAAGTATCTGTTTTGTTGTTGTGTGATATTTACGAACATTTGTAGCATTTGAGAAAGTATTTGTAATTGAAATAGAACATCAAGCCCCTTTGCATGCAACATTGTAAATGTAAATTGCATCGACAGATAATAGGCCATTACAGAACCTATTGTTCTTAGAATTGTTGAAAAAAAACAACAACAAAAACAACTTTCTAAGTGCTTTTTAAAAATGTATTAATTTAACAAATAACGCAGAATGCAATTTATAATTAAAAAAAAAATTAATTTTTGTTTAGAACGAGGCAATGAACGAACGAATGCTTTCATACCTCTTATATGAACACGTTTTGAAAACACGTTGATTTGTTGTATGAAAAAAATATCATGAACTATTTTAACTAAACTATTTAGTATAAAGTACAATTGATAGCAACAATAAAAATTATATTAAAAAATAATTGATTACAAAATTTTCTTTGAATTAAAAGAAAAAAACACGAAAATTTCATTCATTCTGTCAAATTAAAAAGAAATCATAAATAAAATAAACATTAAGAAATCCATGCCTACGAAATATCATAATTGGAAATATATTACTCTGACCTTAAATATTGTTTGTGGGTGGGTTTGAAACATAAAAATATTTACGACATATTTCCGAAATTTAAACATTTTTATTATCGTTCGCATATGTTTGAAATTTTAAAATATAAAGCGGTTTTACCCCTTTCATCGGAAATTGAAACAAAATTTTATGCCCTTAAAATATGTCACAAATGCGATTTCATAACAAAAAACAAAACTTAGCTAATAGCAGCAGCATAATGTTTAAATCTTATAAAAATAAGTAAAGGTTTACATCAGCTTTTAAGTGCACCCATGGACGCCACAATTCTGTAAAACTTCCACGGATTTTCACCACCTCTATAGTAGAAACAAGGTTTGTGCTTCTCATCAACAAGAAAGTTTTACAGACGTTGAAATGAATGGTAGCCAGATAATACAAGTCTAGTCGCTGTATTCTAGTAGTTATCATGTTGGCTTATTAGACATGAGGCATCGGTTCAAATCCACAGGTCTGATCAAAAAGAAATATTTCAAAATATTTCTTCGTTGACTTCTTCTCAGCAGATTTCTGGCAAAAACTCTGTGAGTAAATAAAAAATGACCATGATAAGCTTCTCAAAAAATCTGTCTTTCGGAATCGAATTGTAAGTCCCGCCGCCATTCATGAATAAAATTAACACACACAACATAAATGATGCGGAAGCTAGGTCATAATCCTTACTAAAGGGTTGCAATGACCACTCGTATGTATGTAGATGGTGCAAGCTATAGGATTTTTTGATTTGACAACTCATCAAAGATATGTGGGCCAAACAAAGTCTGTTCAACCAAAGTAATGATTTTTTTTAGATTGCTTCCTGCCAATGGTAGAGATATGAGTATTTTCGATCGAAAGTGTTCATTTCGAATAGGTTGCGGCAGATTATATTTCACTTCCACACCCACCTGATGTTCAACAGAAACTATTTTGCCGTTAATCCCATCCTATCTACTCATTTTGAAGATGACGATAATGTTTGTAATTCAATTCTTTTGACCGTAAACGCAGACCGTAAACCAAGATTAAGGCAAACGATTTTTATGCAAGCTTTACTTGCATACAACCTACACGTCATTTTAGATTTTATACAGCGGCTGACCCAGATAGAATGCTCATAAATCCGACATCAGTAATATATCATCTATAACTAAAGGGCATTTAGATCCAGTAAGAGGATCTTGCTATTTTGGACATGAAAACCCGGTGTTCATTGAAATCAGCGTATCTTTAACGTATTGAAAAAAGCATGCCTTAAGGCAACGAAAGTAATGCTTCAATTCATTCGATCTCCGCTTTCTTACATATTGCTTAATAGATAAATGCAATCTTTTTGTAAGGATTACAACCTAACTTCTCACACGTTATATGTGTTTATTTTATCCATGAGCAGTGTGACTTACATACATTTAAAAGTCGATTCCGAACGACAGATTTTTGAAAATCTTTTCATGGCAATTTGATTTATTACCAGAGTTTTTCCAGAAGACCGGTAATAAAAAATCGCAAAAAAATATTTTCTTTAATATTCCATTTGAGGTTGAACAACGGACTCACATCTGATAAGCCAACACAATACCAACTAAACTACGGCAACTTCAAACCGCGCCTTCACCTGAACGAAGCTTTAATAGAACTCTCAGCTTTGAGTCGGTAGTTTGAAGTATATTTTAGAGCTTCGCGACCATGGCAGAAAGGAGTTAAGGACAGTAGGCTCTAACCCTAGTGATGCGGCTTGCATTTCACTGCAAACAGATTGTGCTCTAGGGATTGTAGTACAGTACATACGCTTGTGGACAATTGCCAGTGTATCCCAGGGCTGTACTTCCAACAATTTTCACAGAAGTTTAATAAACTAATGTTTGGATGGGAATCACGAACACAACCTTCAGACTCGCAGTTTAGCACTCAACTCACTAGACTTTACTTTGATGGAAAGCACCACGATTTTCCATTTTTTAAGAAAAAAAAATATTCAGAATTCATTTGAGTGAACTTTGTCCAGGCGAGCTACATACTTTTGTATGACGTATTGATAAAGTGAAATTGGATGACTGTGGTCTGAAAATGTGATTAAGCTCGCTGAGCCGATAAGCATTCTAAAACTATGAATCGCGAATTTGGGAATGAGAGAGCGGTTAACAAGATGACTGGTGCTATTACTTACAATAAGACAAAAATTTTATTATGAAGATGTTTCCTGAAGAGCGGTGGGGATAATGTTTTACCACAATAAGAACGAGTGCAGATGATGTGAGAAAAGAATCCTCAAAACCGTGAACATTATTAGGGGAATCGTTTCCAAAGAGGATTATTTCATTAACATTTTTTACAAGGTCGTGGCGAGTGGTTTATGTAATGTAAGTGTTTGGGGTTGATTTGGCGAATACTTAAGTAATTTTTCATTAACATTAAACAAAAGTTCACACATCCATTGTTGTTATGGCAAAAGTCAATGAACTGAAGTTGAAATAGTTTCATGCCGCACATTAATCATCAGATTTATTATAATTTTTGTTTCTTTATTTTCACACTTGAAAAACAAAGTCAGTAGCAAAACATCTGCCATTAATGGAAAGCTATAGATTGCGGTTGATGGTTGGCTATAATAAGAAGACAATTCTTACTATAAACAGGGTAACGAAGCTATCGAAAAGTGTATCAAAGTAAAAGCAGATTATAATGACAACAAAAAATTTGGTATGCCTAGACCAATTTAGCAAATGTATTTCAATGAAAGGGTATCTTTTTTAGAAGGCGTCTAAAGGGCTCAGATAATTAATTATTCCCTTAAATTGTTAACAGTTATTTGACCAAAAAAAAAAAATTTTTTTCGTTTCAACCACTTTTTCATTGCTTTATCTGTTGTTAGTTTTTTTGCGGTATTCTTCGCAAGCAATTTATCATTATCGTGTTTTAATAATAAAAGTTTTGTTTGAAAGCAAACAAAAAAAAAATTTGTTTTTGTGGTGTTTGTACTGTGTTCATTGCCAACAAACACAATTTACAAACATATTGAGGAAAACGTAAGTTGTTCTTTTTATTTCAACGGAAAAATAATAAAAATAAAAAAAAATTTGTTTTATTGCTCCAAAATAAATAACATTTTAGTTTTCGGCTTTTATTACGTAGTTTTTCCCACAATTTTTTTGGTGTATATTTTTATAAAATTCTTATATATTAGAGGCCATATGGCAAATGGCCAAGTGCGGCTAATATTTTTTTTTGTTTCTGTTTCTGATGCTGTTATTGTTTTTGTTTTTCTTTGCAACAAATATTGAAATAGTTTTTCTCTTAGCTTTCCAAAAACACCAGAATTATTATGAAATTTTTAAGTATGACAGCAAAATAAAAAAAATATTTTCAAGTGGTAAAATGAATCAAAAAACAAGAAAAAAAAGTCAAATTTTTGTTTTAATTTTTCTTTACTAGAGAATCTAGAAGAACGTATCGCTTTAATTAAAATCAACAATAAAATGTACACGAACATTAACGAATTTGCTTTAATTTAAATCAATTAATAAAACAACACCAACAACAACAACAACAAAATCAAAAACTATAACAATTATGAGATCTTAATTAAGCAAAAAAAAAAAAATCGTAAAATTTTATCAAAAAAACAAAATTTTTTTTGTTCATTTTCTTCACTGTGATTACAAATTCTTTTTTCAATTAAAAACCATTTTTAAAAATTTTAATTCTTGGACGTTCTACTGATCAATCAACTACCAAGGGATGTGCTTTACGATACAGACGAGTACTACCTAAAAATATTTGATTTATTTTGCCAGAGCCCAACCCGTTGAGAATAACATTAGAACAGTGAAGACAGGCCACATTGCCGTGGATATAGTTCGAGGCGGATATAGGTACAGGTGGCAATCAATGGCTTCAGAACATTGTGATAACACAGACATCAATTTTTCCTACTTATGCAGCCATGCATAGCTTCTGAGGTATAGCATGGATATTCTGCTTATACATCTAATATCCATTGCCGACAGATCATTTTGCGTCGTCTATATAGTAGCTCTCGAGGTGCTTTCTTCTTCTCCGAAATAGTGTAAAACATGTGCCCAATTTCTCGTATTTACAACTTCTGCTTGTGTCCAAGACCTACATATACAGTGGTGGTCATATAATTAAAACATTCTTAACATAGTAAGTTATTCGTTTTTTTTTGGAAATTAAAAAGATAACAAAATTATTTTTCCACATCTTAAATCTAAAACTTAAACAGTTTCCAGCACAGTTATTAAATATATAATTTTAAATTCTGTAAAGAAAAAATATCAAAAAATGTTTTATTGGATTGGTCATATAATTAAACCATTTACTATTTTAATTTTAATTACAATATTTGTTTCTTTGTACTTGCAATCAATATTTCGTGGGGTAACCTTTGTTTTTAATAACATTAGCACATCTGTTTGCAAACTCTCAACTAAATGCCTACAGTAAGATTGAGGAATAGCCTTCCAACAGATTTCAATGTTTTGCCACAATTCATCAGCATTTTTGGGATTTTTGCCTTCCATCCTCTTTTCAACTTCACTCCACAAGTTCTCAATTGGATTGAGATCAGGGGATTTATATTTTGTTCCTCTAAGCAGCTCTTCACAAAATCAGATCAAAAAATGTTTTAATTATATGACCACCACTGTACGTCGCACAATGCAATGTCCAGTAATGATTCCAACAACTACGTAGAAGTGCTCATTTACAGATTGAGTAGGCTATTCGTGCGCCCTTTTACTTAATTATTCATTACAATTCTTTAGTCAGGATTATAACCTAGCTTGTCCCACGACAAGTACATGAGTGGTGGGTCGTACAACATAAAGTCGACTCCGAAAGATAAATTTTTGAGAAACTTTTCATGGCAATTTTATTTACTCTCAGAGTTTTTGCCAGAAATCTGCTGCTGAAGGAAGTCGCCGAAGAAATATTTTGTCATATTTCGTTTAGTTGGAGATGCATGACCCGGGGGTTTGAACCGTGACCTATCGTCTAATAAGCCAACACACTACCTACTAGTCCACGGCGACTTCAAACCCTACAGTTTAATGTCGATTCCGAACGACAGATTTCAGAAACTTTTCCATGATAATTTTATTTTACTCTCAGACCGCTGAGAGGAAGTCGCCGAAAGAAATATTTTTTTCACATATCGTCTTGTTCTGGATGTCTGAGCGGGAGATTGAACCACGGGCTCTCGTCTAATAAGCCAATACACTACTTACTAGACTATGGTGTCATCTGTTGTGCTTAGCCAAAATTTGTTGTGCTCTTTATCGCATATCTGAAGCCGTTCACATGTCGTTGACAGAAACCATAATTGAATGTTCAGTTACAGATACGCAAATCTATAAAGGGGTTTCCAATTTAGTAAACTAAACGCAGCGTTCGCCTATCCAATTCATGTGCTCTACATATTACCTAGATTACCGTTGTATTCCAGTACTTACATATGTGGTATGTATGTATGTAAGTATATTGTACCGCTTCGCTAGTTGTTAGATTCGCCATAAACCAGTGCTAATACAGCCGCCTGGTTATCAGATTATTCTGATAGCCTTTCATACTTCAGCATACTTACTATAGTCTGTATGGGTGGCATGTCTGCCTCTAAAATGCTGCTGACGAAGTATGATTGACTTGCGTTTTCAAGCACGATGGGGCAGTATGATCAATCGCGTAGTCGTGAAAAGTTGCAAAGTGTCGTACAGCTGAGAGAGGTTATGGTCATGCCAAAATTTTAGGTGATAGAGATATGTTCCACGCAATGCATGAATGTGAACCACGCAGACTGTATGACAGAAGTACTGATTGGTTACTGACCAATATGGCAACAGAGTTTTTTATCTTCTCAATGTTTTTTTTTTAGCACCAAACAGTTTCCCAAACCAGAACAACCAAATTTGCAGCGTACTTGTCAATTTCGTAGTACGACTGTGTGAACATTCGTTTGGTACATGTTTGTGGTATGACAGTCTTTACTATCAAAAATTAGGGCGATCCTTTTGTGTGGTGGTCTTATCGACAATCTTTGGTACGAAGAAAGTTTTTTGTCCTTGGAAGTTTTTAGAATCGTTTCGACAGTTATCTCCACATTTTGATATTCCACCACTTGGTATTTAGAGTCCTGTTTTTAGTCCTGCCCAGTAATGTGAGGATAATTGTTATCGCCTGGTTAATGCAGTCAATGCGTAATGGATTTATTTTTACATTTCGGAAGATTATGTTTTGCTTTTCCTCTCTGTTTTTTTTTTTTGTTCTTCAAAATACGTATGTGTGTTTAAAAATATTTTAGTTTCTTTGTTTTAATATTTTTTCAAAAAGTATTCTTATTCGTATTATTATTAATTGTTTATTTACACTTGTGGTGTGTCTCTTGTTAATGCCAAGAGAGCAGACAGACAAGCCATCTTGTAAACACTGTTTGTTGCCAAGTATTTCATCCGTTTCTGTTGTTATTTTCTGAACATAATTTTTCATTTAAGTTTACCAAGTGTTTTGTTTTGTTTTTTTCGTTTTTTTTTTGATATAATTCTGACAGATTATTTGTTTTGTTGCTGTTATTGCACTTTTTCTTATGGAACAGAACAAAACTTTTCTTTTGTAAATAGAAATCGATAAATAAAAAATTTTTTGTTCACTATTCAGGCTTTTGTTTTTGTGCAACAGACTCCATCAGTCATACTGGGTGTAATAAGCTCTTAAACTAATTTACAAACTGAACACAAAAAGAATATTCAATTCAATTATTTTCTCTTAAAAAAAAGGGGTCAAAGTTCACATAAAAGCAATATTTTGTTGTAAGAAAACATCAAACATACATATTTCAATGGCTTAAGTATTAAAGAAGAATAAAATGTTATCGTATGAAAATGTAAAGAAAATGCATTTTTTTATAGGTCAAAGGTTAGAAAAACGCGTAACGTTTTAAACAGAAAATTGAATTAAGGAAATAAATTGATATCTATTTGCACTGGCTTAACAGAATCATAGGCCTATGTTATTGATCAAGCACAGTCATATCGAACCCTGTGGGCATGGTAAACTGCTTCGATCAATCTGTCTTAGCATCACAGCAATGAGAACACGTAAGAGATGCTTTTAAGTATCTCACCACTGAGAAAAAAAGGGTATTTCTGAATTGAAAAAATAATGAGGGGACATTAAAGGATAAACAATTTCCGGCTAACTATTAATGATCATCAAGATTGGCTTTCAAATATGTTGTAAAGATGAACCTTAGCTGAAAAATACTGGAATAGGATCGCAAATCGATAGGCCTTGGTTTAAAAATGGTTTAAATTTTTCAAAGGGAATTCCTGCCATAAAGAAGAAGAAAATAAATGTCTATGTACCTCCAACTGAAAGAGTACTTTTTTGCATCACATGCTACTTTTGTAAAAAAAATATTTATTTATACTTAATACACTGAATACGGAATAGAAAAACTAACGTCCGTTCCATGGACGTTTGGCTAGCCATGGTTAAAAGCTAATTTAGCATTCCATTGAACATGTTGCGAACGTATTAACGGTAGAAAACAAAACATAAAATGTTTAATAATAAAAAAAGTACGGATAGTGTGGCGGAAGTACTGCGGTATTTTGTGAATTGGAAAAGTACCGAAAAAAGTACTAAAGTACTGAATTTTTCAAAACTGCTATGAACGTAAATAAGAAGAATTAATGTAAGGCCTTCAAATGTGTGTAGACTTAAGCGATCCATTATGGAGTTTTATTGCCGTTACATTGGGAAATAAGTGTTATGCGGCCTTAAAGAGATACAAGAACGTAATTTTTTTTAAAGTGAAAGAAGCGTAATCTGTGCATATACATAGTTGGCCTTAGGATTTTTTAATATGCCGAAGTGACTCGGTTTATTCTTTTGTTTTTATTTCTATAGAAATAATTTATGCTATGTTCGAGCCGCTTAGTGTGTGAGTGTGTGCGTAACTTGTCGCTGTAGTCTTCAAGAGTTCCTTTCCAAGTAATTGAGTTCAATACACGTGCGGGATCATGTAATCGTTAATCATTATGAAGGACCAGTTGATGTTCCTTAAAGAGGTTTTTTTAGGCGTGAACAACTTGTATTTTTCTACTTTCGGTTTTCGGCATATGAAGAGAACTTTTGTATTTTCTTTTGTTGGCTTTAGATGGTGATGAAATGTCTGCCATTTTTCAGATAATTTGCAAACCTTTTCGGTCAATTCCTTCCAAAGTTTACTTTGGTCTGAAAAGCAAAGAGAACTGAAGGTAGATACAATAATAGCAGGCGAGAAAAACTAACTCACAGTGTTCGGAACCTGACGAAAGCCGGAATCTGGAAATTTATTAAGCGAGAGTTCAAACCTTAGTTTTAACATCTCGAACAAAAGGAAGAAATTTCAAAAAAAAAAAAAAAATTATTCTTTAGGCAACTTCCCCTCAGCGGTCATTTAACAAACGCTCTGAGTGAAAATAAAATTGCCATGAAAAGCTTCGTAAATCTGTTGCTCGTAGTCGACGTGAAAATGCAGGTCCCGCCACTCGTGGATAAAATTGACACACTCAACGTGCATTGTGTGGAAAGCAGAGATTAGCAATAAGTATTCAAAAAGATGAGTAGATGCGAATCATACTCATAATTTCTGATACTTATACGCATTCATACTTATTTTATATTCATACTCATACTACTCATATTCAAAGTTTGAAGTACTCATCGTACTCATACTTAACAATATGGATGATAATGTTGATTTCGAATCTCCATGACTCAACATTTACAAGAATCACAAAATAAGTATGATTCGCGTACGAAGACTACAATGCTCACTAGAAGGTTGTGTGTTTACATTGCTTGCTGCCTTTGTCTTTTTCTTTCTTCTTCTTTTTTTGTAAATGCAACAACAAATAAGACTGTAAATTTTGATGAATGATTCGAATCACTCGAATCATTTATGAGTATTATAAGTATTTTTCTAAATTTATGAATCTGAATCAAACTTATTTCGAATGTTTGATGAGTTTGATGTCAACGTTGTACTCCTACTCATTGCAACCAGTACTTATAAATCAATGTTGTAGTGAGTACGAATGAATCAGAGTAGTTGAATTTCAATACTGTTGACTCACTCAAACTCAAAATTTCATGAGTACTTATGAGTAGCGAAAGAACGATTCATTGCTGATCTCTGGTGGGAAGCTAGGCCCTACTCCCGACTAAAGAGTTGAAATGGGCAATTGAGTAAGATAAGTAATAGAAGCATTTAGAGGTGTTTTTGTCTCTACGGAGAACTTGGCATACTATACTGAGTAACTAAGCGCCGTGTATGCAGTTATCACTCTTCCAATTCATTTCTACAAAAACAATAAATTATTGACGATTATATGTATGTATCATATGTAAACATTTACGGCATTAAAAATTTTGTCTCCAATAAAGTCAATTTCATGCATATTAAATGGATTTGTTCCTTTTACATAATTTCAATTTGTGATGCCTTGTTACGTGAATACCAAAATTTCAAAAAAAAAATCTTCTTTAGAAATTACATTTTTAATGGGATTCACAAAACTGCCATCTGTCTGCCATTCATTGGCTGTAAAATGTAACGTTTGCCTTATTATGTATGTGCTACGAATACTGATATGATAATTGAAAACATTATAATTACATCACGATTTTGATTTGTAGAATTAAAATTTTGTTTTTCTTGCACTCGTTTCTATTTGGTACTGAAACACCCATTTCAGTTAAAAACTTTTATGTAAACAATTTTCCTTTTTTCCGTTTTCCTCTAATCTTCACAAAATTGTTGTACGAAATACAAAAAAAAACCTAAAAAACCCACTGAAATGAAAAGAAAATTTAGAACATTTTCATATAGCCCTGCTACATAGTATAACCTTAGCAAGTAACCAATTGACGCAGTACAACAAAACTTTTGTTAGAAGTTAGTTTCGGTTGCAGCAAAATCATCATCAGCAGCAACAGAAAGTTGAAAACAGATAAAAAAAGTTGCAAACCAACCTCTACCAACTTAATAATATTTTGTTGTTGTTGTTTTTTGTTCATGTCCACAGTGTAGCAAATGTTGTATGTTGCATGTTTATTCAATAGTTTACACCACTGCAGTTTGAGTGTGTGTGTGTGTTAAGCATAAGAACGATATATATGACGATAATAATGATGATGTTGCTCCAATTCTGTTTTTTTTCTCTCTCCATATCGTATAGCGCCAAGAATTGTCGAAGAAGTCTATGATGACTGAGTAGCTGACTGACTAACTGACTGACTGGCTGTGTTATAATTTTGTTATGCTCACAAAAAAAAAGAGGAAAAAAAAAGATTTTGTCGGTAAAACCTGTTGGTGCTTTCGATGACGTTTTTTTTAGAATCGAAAATAAATTCAAATATAGAGTGTAGCAATAGAGGGTTTCATAATTGTTATACCATCCATGTTGTAGGTATTTAGGCAGGTTGGAGTGGTAGCTTTAATACCAAAAGTTAGTTAGTTAGGGAAGAAGTTGGTCGGCGCAAAGGCGCATGTTGTGCACACGTTAATATTATTTATTCTCAGAAGTTTTGCCAGAAGTCTGCTGAGAGGAAGAAATATTTTTTATTTCGATTTGTTCGAGAGCTCTGAACTGAGGTTTAAACCATGGGCTCTCGTCTAATTAGCCAATACATTAGGTACCCAGACTACAGCGACTTGTTTTGTAGGTACTCTCTTGTTAAACCGCCATTTTGTAATTATTTTTGATCATGGTTTTTCGAAATCCTCTTCGAATTTTCTTTTTTAAATGGAGACCTACACCTACAGCAATCCCATACATGCATACATACATAACTGGTCATTACAACCCTTTAGTCAGCACTACGACCTAGCTTCTCACACCACTTATGCTGTGTGTGTTAATTTGATCTATGACTGGCGGGACCTATAGTTTAAAGTCGACTCCGTACAAGAGATTTCTTAGAGAAACTTTTCATGGCAATTTTTCTCTCTCTTCTCAGAGTTGTTGCCAAGAATCTGCTGAGAGGAAGTTGCCGAAGAAATATTTTTTCCACGTTAGGTTTTGTTGGAGTTGTCTGGCCTAGGTTTTGAACCGTGGCCTGCCGTGTAATAAGCCAAGACACTAGCTACTAGACCTCGGCGAATTTTTTCTACTTACTGGCTTGGAAAACCGCCATTTTGTTTTTAATTTAAAAATAACATTTTTTGGTGGTCGTTTTTTTTTCGGAGAATTCTTCAGATTCCTTAAAACAGAGACCTTCACCTACATACATACATAGCTGGTCATGACAAGCCTTCAGTTAGTATTACAACCTAGCTTCTCCTACCACTTATGTTGTGTGTGTATTAATTTTATACATGAATGGCGTGATCTGCAGTTTAAAGTCGATTCCAAACGATCGATTTTTGAGAAACTTTTCATGGCAATTTCATTTACTCTCAGAGTTTTTGTCAGAAATCTGTTGAGGATCTACACTGACAGTTATTCCATACTCATGGAAAAGGAATAGAGGCAGTAAACCATTATTCTGTTACTATTTTTGGATCCAAGTTTTCATAGACTTCTTAGGTTTTTTTTTCTTCAAGAGAAATCACAAACAAAAGGGCAGGCCCTACACATGCAATGCATTGTGTTGGAATTCGGAGAGTAGGATATTGGAGGAGGAAATTGAGTTAATGCCGCTAGTCTGATGTAAATTACAATAAATTTTTCTCTTGAATTGCGATTAATACGGTGTTCAGATATGCACCTTTATTGCGTAAATCGCAATAAATACTATTATTGAGCTCAATATTTCATATAAAGTTTCAATTAATTATTGCGCAATAAATACGCAAATTATTATAATATTGAGTAAAACTTAAAATGCAGCACTGTCATAAGTATGTTCAGTGCTCATATTATTATTATTATGCGAACACTTTTGTCAACAACGACAAAAATAAAAATAAAAACAATGTTGTTGAAACAACCATCTGTTTTGTATACATGGCTGTCAAATGAATATTGAATAAGCAGCTGAACTGCGTATATTGTTATGTTTGAACACTTAAAATATTGTACTCAATAAACCGAATAAATAAGCTGCCATGAAAAAGTTTCTCAAAATCTGTCGTTCGGAGGTGACGTTAAACTGTAGTTCCCGCCACTCATGTATAAAATTAAGGCACACAACATAAGTGGTGTGAGAAGCTAGGCCGTAATCCTGATTGAAGGGTTGTAATGGCCAATTATGTATGTATGTATGTACTCAATAAAACGAATATTGACTCAATAAAAGTGCATATCTGAACATAGTATAAGATTCAAATTTCAAATAAAAGAATATTTTAAAATATTTTTCTTTTATGGCATTAAAAATATGCACAAAATCTACACCTTTAGATTGGTTCACCCTGTTGTTGTTTAGTGTTAATGTTAAAATAAATTGTCAGTTATGTTTTACTTCATTTTTACACCAATACACCATCAATTTCCCCATTGAACACCAAATGTCTGGCGTCTAAATTATGAAAACGGAAATTTAAAAAACAAACTGGAAGTGAATAATTTAAAAATTACAACAAAAAAAAAACAACAACAAGAACAGAAATTCTTAGAGTTTAAATTTAGAATTTAACTTTTTTTTTTATGTGTAAGAAAATAGCGTAGTAGTGTGTTATTAAAGTCGTGTATTGTAGAAAATTATTATAAAAAAACATTACCATATGCATTGTATATGTGTGTGTGTGTTATATATTTTATTTTTGCAGTAAAGTAAAGTGAATGGGGTTCTACTTATTAGCCAAGTTTGTTGTTTTTGTTTGCGGCTTAAAGACCAAGTTTTATATAGAAAATGAAATAAATTAAAAATTAAACAAAAAAACGAACAAAACAACTGAAAAAAGGAAAACTTTAATGCAAACATAAACTAAATCGAATACACTGACTGCAGCACATAGCTTTTGTAAGTCTGTAAGCCTGTAAAAAGTTAGAAAGGAAGTGCCTCATTTATGATTTTAAATGTGCTGCACAGCACACTGTAATGCAAACAGTAAAGAAAAACTGTTAAAACCATATTAGAAAGGCCAAGAAAATCAGCACGTGCCTTTTTTGCTCCTTAAAATCGAACATTTCTACACACAAACAAATGAATGAATGCCTGAAACTCTTATGATTTTCACTCATCGAATCGATTACCAGTTGAAGTTTAAGATACAAAATACAAAAAAAGACTCAAGAAATTGCAAAAATAATACCCTTTTTACACCACACAATCATGTCTTTAAAGGTAAGTTCTTGTATTATAAAACCGTTATAATTATATTCTCTTAAAATGTTAAATTTAATTGTTAAAGAAAATTATTAAAAAAAAATTAATTTTTTTCTGTTAAGAAAACCCCCCCCCCCAAAAAAAAATCCAAAAAAAAGAACGATATCATTACATTACTTAATAACGTCACAACACGTCACATGAAAATTTCACAGTTACAATGCGATAATTGCGTGTTGATAACAATAACTGTATAAGAAAAATTCAACAACTGCAACAACAAATGAAAAAACATAACAAACAACCGAAAATAATTATTATGATATAAAACATCATATACCGCCACCATCATAACTATTAAAAATATGATTGTGTCTCTCTGATAATAGTATGTTTACTTAAATATGTACAGTGAAGTCAAGCTATTATGAAACGGTTATAAAAAAAATGTTCATAATTTTCATATTAAATCTTATCTCTTATATATCGGCATCATCACAAGAGTAATAAATTATTGACCTAAATTATAAGCCTATTTGTTGAAATACAGTGAAGTCTAAGTATTATGACAAGCTATTTAAAGTTTTTCATTATTTGGGCCTCTAAGCAAAGGGACATACTCGTAGATTGCCTGTTTCATGAGGATGTCCTTGGCCTCGATAGAAGACAAGAACTGTTCGAACCCTATGTTGAGCCTATCACATCTTAATCCAAGGGGAACGAAACAGTTCATCAATCTTTCCCGGCTACAAATTAGTATGTATTAAACTGTGTTGCGAACGTACTGACTAGACTGGACAATCACCCATTTATATGGCGCGGTGCCCTTGGTCACTATGGAGGGCAAGAACTGTTCGAACCCTATGTTGATCCTATCAAATATTAATCCAAGGTGGGCGGGACCGTTATTTAATCTTTCTTGGCTGGACATTTATCGTATGGTTTCTGTCAGCACAGTGCTTAAAAGAGAAACAGCCTATCCTGCCCTCTTGGTTGCCTTCCGTAAACACGTTGCAATTCGAAGGAGGAGGAAGAGCCCGACTTATTCCATCACTGCCCAGTAATCGCTTGAACGTGTGTAAAAACACTATAGGCTTTGACGCAATTAAAATAAAGAACATTGATATGTATATCAGAGAGTCTGGGATTACAACCCTTTGGTCAGGATTACAACCTCTGTTGAGCCTATCACATCTTAATCCAAGGGGAACAAAACAGCTCATTAATCTTTCCCGGCTAGAATTTATTATGTGGTCTCTGTCCTGCAATTCGAAGAAATCATGTCACTCATTGCCCAGGACCTTTGCGAACATGTTCGCACACACTAGGAAATCTGCTAGGTATATACGAGAATCTGACTAGAAGTCTCTTCCGAATAGTATGGGCATAAGGCAGAAGGGATCTCCGTATGCGGTTTTTGAGTGTCAAAATCTCTTTCTAAAAATCTTGGATCGACAGGCTGCGATTAAGTCCCTAATGAAGGTGGTTTCAACGTCCTTCGTTTTCTATGAATGCCGACGATTTTTTAGGGAAATTTAGGATAATTCAGATGTAGCTCTTCTATAGATTCCGATACATGGGGATATCGCTGAAAATTGCATTATGATGAGCTGACCAGATCGATTACGAATCTCGTAATCTCTGCCATGTTAAAGGGCATAGGTATTCCGGTTGCTGGTAAGAGGGAATGTGCAATATTGCTAGACCCTGCAGAACATACATACATACATAATTGGCCATTACAACCTTTCAGTCAGTATTACGCCCTAGCTTCTCAACACCACTCATGTTATGTGCGTTAATTTTATACTTGCGTGGCGGGACCTACAGTTTAACGTCGACCCCGAACAACAGATTTTGAGAAACTTTTTCATGGCAGGTTTATTTACTCTCAGAGTTTTTGCCTGAAATCTGCTGAGAGGAAGTCGCCGAAGAAATATTTCTTTCTTCATATTTCGTTTTGATGTCTGGCCTGGGGCTCGAACCTGGCTTTACGTCCAATAAGCCAAAACACTACCTACTAGACTTGGGGATATAGGAATTGGAAATTGCTTTGTGTTGAGCTGGCCAGAACGGATACGAATCTCATAATCTCTGACATGTTACAGGGAATATGCATTCTGGCATGCTAGAAACGGGGAATGGACAATATTACTAGACTCTGTTGGACACCCGTGGATAAGAAGAGGACCGTCTCGCTGTATACCACATGGCCATCCATCGCACAAAAGAGATTCTCCCGGACCACTGTTCCACTGATAAGAAAATTGAAAGACTTATGCAGCAGTTGTGGATGTGAGAAAATGGAAGAGACTGCCTTTCACCTTATTTGCCAATACACTGCTCTTGTCATTAAAAGACGGAGGTTTTTGAACTCTCACTTTCTGTCATCCTTGCCAGAGATTTCTAATATAAAGATTGCCGCAAGATTTATTTAGTACTCGAGTTGATTTCCCTTAGGGAATGTTTGATCCCCAGGTTCAATATTTATTACTGTATTACAATGGGCCTATGTGGAACTTGGTTCTTAAGAGTATATATGTTAGACAACATGGCCTCCTTGAAAACACTTATGGCCAATTCACACGACTTTGTATCGTGTATGTTGTATTGAATACAATTGGTTGTTTGTGAACGCTCAATACTATGCTGTATTGTGTATTTTGTATTCCAAATGTCAAAAAGCAATAACAAGAAGAATATTCTTCATAATTTTTGGCATTCAAAGAATTTGATAGCACGAAACCAATACAACTTTTAAAAACACGTGAAAAAAATGTGTATAAGTGTATCGGATATTTTACATGAAAATTATCAACAACAAGCATACACTGTTGTATATTCGTCCAACAATACACTCAATACAACGATACAACGGCTTGTGTGAATTGACCATTAGTTTTTTTTAATGATTTAGGCCAAGATGGAATCTGTGAATGGGTTCGAGTACAAAAGGATAATGACAACATTCTGTTTGCAGCAGCACTTGTTTCAAAAAGAATTGCCTGTGATTTTGCTGCTCATTTACGGTTCCTGAGCCAACTAAAACGATTTTATGTACAATAACTTGCAACAAGAGGACAGCGCAGCACTGCCAAATAAAATTTTTGGAGGTTTATTTTAGTCACGTATTTCGATAGTGCAAATTAAATGTCAATTTTTTTCTTTCAAATGCTAAATGCTGCGCCACACTATAAAGGCCAAAGGCGTGAATCGTAAATGTTAATGAACAAGGCAAAAATTTTTTTGCACATCGAGTGGCAAGATGATTACTTATGGGAAACAACGAGCAGGTGAACTTATATTAAAGTTTTTAATACAGTAATTAGCAGCTACTAAATACCATTCAAAAAATCTAAGTACAACTGTTGTTTTTTTGTATGCCAACAAACACATTTATTTACCAACCAACTTACGCTCATAGTCAATATCTTTATTGCTGCCTGACGTTATCATTGTGTTTTGTTTGATTTATAATTAACTCTGGAGTCTCTTATAATAATAGCTCTTGCAGGCAGCATCATGCCATAAAGAATTTAATCTTTTAATTTTCTTTTCTTTAGGAATTTAAAAGTGATAACACACAATAATTTCTTTCTTAAATGGAAATGAGGCCGTGCATTTGCTTGCATCAACCACTGACATTTGCAAAATTTAATTAAAAAAAAATTTGTTTCCCAAAGTATTCGTTAAAATCCTTTCGTGTTTAAATACCAAATAATTCTTCAAATACTTTTAAATTTAAAATATTTATGAAAAATCATAAAAAAAATTTTTATTTTCTTTATACGGTAATTGGATAAATCTGTACAAAACCAATTGAAATTGAAAGTTGACTAGTTGGTAACCCAGCAAACATTTTTGGCAGAACAAAAAAGAATTAAATTTTTATATGAAGCAAGTGAATTAAATACTCATTGATACGGCAAATATTTCAGGATATCAAGTAGATTTGTTACCCGAAAGTTTCTGTAGAACAGAAGGAAGGTAGGTGTTTGGACACAGTAATATAGGATGTGATTGAAACTAATTACTGCACAAAATGAATTATATTATGGCGTCATTTTCTAGAACAATATCGCAGTAGTCTGGTCGGTAGTGTGTTGATTTATTAGACATTAGGCCACCACTCAAATCTCAGGTCAAATATCTTCAACGAAACCAAATATAAAAAAATATTTCTCCGGCGATTTCCTCTCAGCAGGCTTTTGCCAAAAACTCTAAGAGTAAATGAAGTTGCCATGATAAGTTGTTGAAAAATCTTGTATATTGCTATGGGGCTTTCGAATTTTGACAGTTAATAACGGCTATCTTATTTAACACGTTGACTGCCGACTATGAGATAACTCGTAGATTGCGTTGCCTTCTAGGATGCCAATGACGAGTTATCTCGTCATCTCACTAAACCTGCCATTTTTGTGTAGCTACGAATAAAATCGTATATTAAATAGCTTCTGGGAAAAGAACAAAAAATCAAATTTGGCTTGCGTGGCCAGTTTTCTGAAAATTACCGCGGCAGTCAACGTGTTAAGCTACATCTGTCAAATTAGTTGTCATTTATTCAGATCATTTTGAAAATTCAACACAATGATATGTGTTTGCTGAGTTGGCAGTTAACAACTGATTTTAATTTTTTTTTAATCTTCTTCAGCTAAGAGGCTTATTTCTGAATTTAGGGCAACACCTATCCGCATGACATCCAAGAGCGTCTAATGTTTCTTGAAAAAGTCATTATTTGGTAAAGATTTTGGGTTGGCGTCATATTCGGTTAATATTTCTTTGAGGACAATGTTGGCTAGGACATGTTTACAGACTTATTTTGGCCTGCATTGGATGATCTAAATACCTACAACATGCGGTTTCAATAGGACAGTGTTACACAGCTCACGCCACATAGGATATTTTGCTCGAGAGATTTGAGGGCATTTGATTATGTCATATGGAATTGATGTGAAGTGACCAGAGATCAGCAATGAATCGTTTTCTCGCTACTCATAAGTACTCATGAAATTTTGAGTATGAGTGAGCCAACAGTATTGAAATTTAACTACTCTGATTCATTCGTACTCACTACAACATTGATTTATAAGTACAGGTTGCACTGAGTATGAGTACAATGTTGACATCAAACTCATACCACATTCGATTCATAAATTTAGAAAAATATTTAGAATACTCATAAAGGATTCGAGTGATTCGAATCATTAATCAAAATTTACAGTTTTAGATGATGTTGCATTTACAAAAAAAAACAAGAAAGAAAAAGACGAAGACGAAGACAGCTAGCAAAGCAAACACACAACCTTCTAGTGAGTATTGTAGTGTTCGTACGCGAATCATATTTATTTTGTGATTCTTGTAAATGTTGAGTCATGGAAAGCCGAAATCAACAACATTATGGGTATTGTGAAGTATGAGTACTTCAAACTTTGAATATGAGTAGTATGAGTATGATATTAAAATAAGTATGAATGCGTATAAGTATCAGAAATTATGAGTATGATTCGAATCTGCTCATCTTTTTGAATACTCATTGCTGATTTTTGGAAGTGACTACCGAGAGTTTTCTTAAGTTGCAGGTTTATGCGCATAAGACACAAACCATAGCGATTTATTATTTCATTTGTTGTGATTTCCACTTCAAAAACTTTTGCTGGGTTATATTTTAGTCACGTCGTTCTGCACAATTTTAAAAAAGTCTGTTCGTCTACTAGGGAAACGAATATAATTTCTGTTTTTATGACTTCAAATGCCAAAACACAGTCTTTTTGAGGCGCTACATTAAAAAAATACAATTATTATCCCATAAACTACCATTAACTGTAAATTCCAACATTAAAAGAAAAACTGCCACATGAATTCTTCTTCGTTGGTTTGTAGAAAAAATAGCTCACTTGAGCACAAATAGCTGGCCCGTTGTGATGCCATATAATAAAATGCTCCGGAGCAGTTTGACAAGTCCTGTTTGACTGGTCTGGTCAGTTAGCTTTGGGGTTGAAAATTTAAACATGACTTGCTTAAAACCAAGCTGAAAACCTGCCCGAAAGTTTAATAGGCTCAGTATTCGACAAGGCGCCGTGGTCTAGTAGGTAGTGTGTTGGCCTATTAGACGTGAGGCCTCGGTTCAAGACCCAGTTCAGACATCAAAGCGAAAATATGAAAAAATATTTCTACGGCGACTTCCTCTCGGCAGATTTCTGCCAAAAACTCAGAGAGAAAAAATAAAATTGCCTTGAAAAGTTTCTCAAAAATCTGAGAACCAGGAGAATAGATGCAGAAATACATAGAGATGACCTTGCGGTCTAACTTAAAAAGTTGATCGATAAACTACCTATCAAATCTAGGCCCAGTAAGTCTGGCAATTCTAACACGACTTTTCCTAAGCAATGTGTAGATATTCCTGCTTGCATTAAAAGTTTTCCAAAGGCTGACATTTTTTGAAAATCTGCCTGCCTTTTTATTGCTGTTGTAGCTCATTTCAGAGTCGTTATGTGGCAATTATAACACCTTTAAACGACCCATGTTAAGATTCTGCTGCTCACAAAGAAGTCTCATATTTATTTTTACTTTTTTTTCTTTGCAATTTATTCAGAAACATGGTGAAGCTGCTTTTAAATATTATTTAACAAACTGACTGTCAGTCTGTGTGTCTGTTTGCCAGAGCGTCAGACTTTATTTTGCTTGTAACAGAGTCTGGGAAAATAGTGAATCTCTCATAACAGCAAACCGAAAAATACAATCAATTATTGCCTGTATGGGGGTTGGTTTGGTTTGGCGGTTGTATTTCGAATTGTAAGCTTCTGGTGTGACGGTGGCAGTTGTTGTGTAGAGGTGATGGTGACGGTGACGGTTGTGGCATCAGGTGCACTTTTGTAGATTCCCAAGCTTACTATAAATTTGTATGATAATAACAACAACAACAAACAACTGCAATAGCAATAACAATGTTCTCATATTGTAAATATTTTGTATGAATGATGACGTTTTATGATGATATTTCCGTGCTAATTGTAAGGAGAGTGTATGGCTGTGTTGTAAATTTTTCGTATTTTTTGGCATTTAACATTTTTTTTAATATTTATGTTGCAATTTGTGCTTGTTGCATGTCTTCTCTATGTGTCTGTTATGCTGTCATATACCATGCAACACAATATTCGTATTGAATTGAATTGTATTTCTTTCCATCGTTTGTACGTTCATTCCATACGTTCGTTATAAAGTTGTTTTGTTTAAACAAATGAAAGTGTTTAATTTGGAAAATAAAAAGAAATTGTTATTGACTAATAATAATTCATTTGTTTTATTGTTTTTGTTTTTGTTTTTGTTTTAATTTTTCTTTTTTCATAATTTTTCTTTTTTTGCAGAAAGAGACACCCTCAGATGTGTTATTACATTTGGCTGCTTTGAGGGGTGACGATATAACATTGCGACGTGTATTGGACAGTGGAAAAGTTCATGTGGACTGTAAAGATGAGGTAAGTACTGCTGTACTGCTAATTAATGTCTGTATGCAATAGTGATTTGTTGTTTAAAAATACACTGAAAGCAATAGTAGGGCGATAGTGTAGAATTTGTTGGCTCTTTGAATTGGAAACGTTATCAATCTGTGATTATCAATTTAACCTAATTGTATTGACAATCACGTAAAGGCCATTACATATGTAGAGAGTGGGCGTGGCACTTACATTCAGAAATGGTTCTCTGCAAAGAGAACCTTTTTGTTCTGCCTTGTTACTTGCATGCGACACTTGTTGCAATGCGACTTAATACCCAATCACGCTAGCTTATTATCTCTCAGTGTTCCTCTACCCCAGCTGAGTATTTCCCAGGTTTACACAGAGTCTGGTTACATAAATCTCCTCTAAACCTAGTAGTGTTTGAAGATCTCATATTAGAACTTCAAACAGGAATGTCTAGTGTTCTGACATGTCCTGCCCTGATGCTTCTATGGAGGTTTACAGAGACGGTTTTCAATTTCCAGAATCTGAAGATCTTAATCAGAAGTGGCCGTAGCCTAGAAAAAAATATTTCTTCTTTCAGCAGTACGACCTAGCTTCTCACATCATTTATGTTGAGTGTGTTAATTTTATACATGCGTGGTCTGACCTACAGCTTAAAGTCGACTCCGAACGACAAACTCTTGAGAAGCTTTTCATGGCAATTTTATTTTACTCGTAGAGTTTATGGCAGGAATCTGCTGAGAGGAAGGCGCCTAAGAAACATTTTTTCATATTTTGTTATAGTTGGAGATCTCTGATCTGGAGTTTGAACCGTGGTCTTACGTCAAATAAACCAACACACTACCTACTACACCGCTGCGACTACAACAAATATCGGACATTTTGTATATACTGTGGTTGGAACGAGAAGATTTCGCGTTTTGAAACTCTAAAATAGTTTATCTAGCTGGATATGTCGTTAGAACTTTGGTTGACCCCATGAGTTGGTTAATGCCAGTAGATCCTGGGGTCCACAGACACCCAATGGAGTGTGCATGAATTTCATTTGCCTTAAGAGCGAGTTTTCTAGATATCTTAGAGAGTTTATATACCACAGTATCAACACACCATTGTGTCCAGTAGGCGTTCAATATCACTATATATATGGTGTAGTTTTCTTCATTAGGTATCATACGAGCAATACAAGCCTGACTTAACGATCTTCTTTCCTTTTTCATACATGAGCTATGCCTTCAAAGATTAAACTCAAGGCCATATGCACTTCACACATAAAATTTTCTCTGAGTGTGTACGTAGAAATTCTTATTTATTTACACATTAACGCTGATTATTAGTCAAGGCATGACATTTTTAGTGGCTTTTAACCACTTAAATGGTTTTCCTGACTGGCTTATTAATACAATACAAAATATAATCGTATAAAATATTGCAAAATATTCACAATTTTTTTTCCGATAAAAAAAAAAATTGTTTTCATTTTCGGTCTTCAAAACCCCCCACTTAAACAATATTGAGGAGTCCCCACCCCCTTTAATGAAAGCAAACAAACAAAAGCGGCTTCGAACAATACAAAAGTGGAGAAAAAGAAAACAATTTCACTTGAACACATTTTGTTAAAAAAGCAACAAAGTTGCTAACGCTTGAGAATATGGTCAGTTAATGAATGAATGAATGCAGGCATGAGCGACTAAGTATTGGGTATGAATGAACATTTGCCGCCTAAAACCAAAAATTACCATTAAATTGTTGAAAGCTAGACTTCAGCAAAGAAAAAAAAAAAATGAAGAAAAAGAAAAAAAAAAAATTCAAATAAAAAACGAGAGCATGCGTGACCGTTTTGATAAATTAATTGTATTTAATGAACAATTGTTTTAATTTGTTGTTAATAATAATTCATAATGATTATTTGCAATTAAGAACTTGTATTAAAATTGAGAAAAAAAAGAAACTCAACACCAACACAAACACCAACAACAATAACCTCAATGAATTAATGAATATGCATTAATGAGAGTGAAAAATAAAAAGAAAAAAAAAAATAAAAGTTTTTTAAAACTATTAGACCGCTTAGTATAGTATAGTAAGCTTGTAAATTGTAAATGCACTGCATTATCAGATAAACGTTTTAAATACTTTGTTATTATGCTTAAAAAGGCATACTTTTGATAAGAGAAATCGTAGGCGATTATATGCGTTTATGTATGTACGTAAATAGAAAATGCATAAATGTATGAATTTAATTTGAAAACTTATAATACAAGGCTTATGAATATGTTCCCAAGTAAGGCTAATGCAAAAAAATGTCTCTACTTACCCGAGTTAGTTTACAAGATTTTCGTACGTAGGCACCTGAAAGTACATAAAAATGAAGTTCATTAAAATAATGTATAATGATTTCGTATTAATTTTATTATCAATAGCTAAGGTTAGGCTAGAAGGGTGGCCCATCATTCTATTAACAGTTCCACGCCTTCACTCAAAGACCTTATGGTCCGCTGTTACTATTAAAATAAGATAAAAGTAATAAGGAAAAGGAATAAAAGAAGAGAATGCAGAAGAAGGTAAGAGCAAAACTAAGAAAGAAAGGCTTAAAACAACAATTAGCCATCATGAGATGTCCCTCTAAAGATGTTGCCCTAGACTGCCGCGGCAATTTTCAGAAAACTAGCCACGCAAGCCAACATTGACTTTTTGTTCTTTTCCCAGAAGCCATTTATCGATACTAGCACTGATATAATACGATTTTATTCGTAGCTACACAAAAATTGCAGGTTTAGTGAGATGACGAGATAACTCGTCGTTGGCAACCTAGAAGGCAACGCAATCTACGAGTTATCTCGTAGCCGGCAGTCAACGTGTTAAGAACGCTATTAGATCCTCAATTTACTTTATTCTCAGAGATTTTGCGAGAATTCCAACCTAGAGGCTGTCATTTAATTGATTTCGTCGATAAGGACAACGTTCAGGCATAATAATTAAATAAGGTTACTCTCTTCTGGGTCCCAAGTCATTTGGGAATTCTCGGCAACGAGCAGGCGACGAGGGGAGCTTAACTCCGTTGATGGGACTAGAACTCTTCTGAGGAGTGGCTGTTTGAAAAGATACGCTCAACAAAGAAGGAAAATAAAGAGGGGCAAAGGCTTTTCTCACACCAAGTGGATTATAGGTAATCGAAACTTTTGTTTGTAAACTACAATAAGAGAACATATGATTGGTGCATCAGAGTATCGAGAAGGTATCTGATATTGGTAACCACACTTTTGAAAAGGCACTGTAGACTCAGGGTACACTTACTCATTATTAAGCAGGAGGGTTGTCTCGAGCTCTACATACAGATTCTGTGAAGAAGCGAATGAATCAGCAAAACCTATTCTTGGAACATGTGGGGCATTAATGCATAAGTACAAGGCAGCAAATTATAATCGTTAACACCGAGCAGCAACATGAAATTTGTAAGTACAATAAGCTTCGAGGAGACATTTTAGGAATACCCTGTAAGGTATGAGGGGATACCAAGAGATTATAGGTTCACAGTACTAAGGTACCTCCTAACGATAATGGTTAGGTTAGGTTAGAGGACGTGTACTTTTCAATTAAGATAAGTACAGTACCTGGAGTTCGAATTGACCCATTGTACAACGTCCTTAAAGAAAATTCTAACGACAATAGTAAGCATAATAATGAAATAAAATTTTTATCGAAATTATAGCTTAACATTGCTTTTGAAACTGAAAAATGGAGAACCCTTTTCTACTGTTATATGAACAACGAAGACTGTTATAGGGTTGTATTTGCAGTGCCATTTTACTGCTCTTCTAATAAAACTTTAAATACCAGCAATAAACATTTCTACGAAGAAAAATGTATTGAAATTCAAACTGTTATACTAACTATTATACTAACTGTTATACGTAAACACTTCTACTAAGAGAAATGTATTGAAATTCAAACTATTATACTAACTGTTATACGTAAACATTTCTACTAAGAAAAATATATTCAAAGTCAAACTGTTATACTCACTGTTATACGTAAACATTTCTACTAAGAAATTTTTTTTGAAATTCAAACTGTTATACGTAAACCTTTCTACTAAGAAAAATGTGTTGAAATTAAAACTGTTATACTAACTGTTATACGTAAACATTTCTACTAAGAAAAATGTATTAAAATTCAAACTGTTATACTAACTGTTATACGTAAACATTTCTACTAAGAAAAATGTATTGAAATTCAAACTATTATACTAACTGTTATACGTAAACATTTCTACTAAGAAAAATGTATTAAAATTCAAACTGTTATACTAACTGTTATACAAAAATGTTTATTTTTTTAAAAGTTACTTGTTTAAAATCAAGTGTAATTATACCCACCAGATTTAAGTAGGGCTATGAATTGCAAATCAATTTCAACTGATTTTCGTGTTTTGTGGTTCATTCATATGTTTCTTTTGTATTTCTTTTTGCATTTTTTTGTTTTTGGCAAATAAATTTGTACATGCCATGTTTAATCTTGGCTGAGGTTTAAGTTTTATTTTGATTTTTATTTTTTTGGTTTTTGTCTTCATGATTTTGAATTTCAATTTCATTTGATGTGCTGCATTGAATTTCATTTTTTGGTTTTGTGTTTAGGTTTTGAAATTTTATTTATTTTCATATCAATTACGCAATTGTTGAGAAATTATCGTGTATATAGTGGTAGTCAAAGTCTATAATATAAGCAATCATAATTGCGGTTTATTTGAAATCATATTAAATTTTTAATAATTTTCTGATGTTATAGGATGGCACCACCCCCTTAATATTGTCGGCAGCTAGTGGTCATACAACCTGTGTCTTGGAATTATTGGAACAGGGAGCAGATCCAAATAGCAGACGAGCAACAGGTACCACGCCATTATTTTTTGCTGCACAAGGTGGCTACTTGGATGTGGTAAAGATTTTAATAAAGGCAGGAGCCAGTGTAGATACACCCTCAGTGGTAAGTAAAAGACAAACTGTGGTCTTCAATTGAAATAAAAATTTCATATTTTTTTTGTGTAAAAGGATGGCGGCACTCCCTTGTTTGTGGCAGCCCAAGGTGGCCATGTGAAATTAGTGAAAGAGTTATTGGATTGTGGCGCCAATGTTAATGCCTGCATGAAGGTATTATTCAATACATGTTTGCTATGTTTTGCTCTAACATTAGTATAATTTAATAGGATCGCGCTACACCCGTTTTCATAGCTGCACAGAATGGCCATAGAACCGTTTTATCTTTACTTATAACAGCTGGTGCCTATCCCGATACTAAGCGCATAGATGGTGCCACACCTTTATGGATTGCTGCCCAAATGGGCCACGATCATATCTGTAAGGTTTTGCTACAAAATGGTGCTAATGTTGATGCTGTGAGATGTGATGGAGCCACACCTCTGTTTAAGGCCGCCCACAAGGGTCATGCAGCTGTGGTTACAGAATTGTTAAAGCATAGACCCAATTTAACATTATTACCGGTAAGTGGGTATATTTAATTGGGTTTTACAAAATATTTCCTATAATTTTTACTACTGCCCTACAGAATGGTGAGACCGCTTTACATGCGGCCGCTATGTTTGGTCATATGACGGTGGTTAAGCAATTAATTGCAGCGGGAGCTGATATCAATCAAACAAATCATGATGGCCTAACGGCTTTACAAGTGGCACGCCAGCAAAAATACACATCGATATGTGAATATCTACAGGAACGTCAAAGGACCAATAAAAATCGTATGCAGCAACAAAGTTAAGGTTAAAGTAGTGGAAAGCATGGTTGAAGCAATGGAAAGAAACTCAAGAAATAAATTATATTAACCCGGCCGGCCATAATTGTTAAAATTATTAGAAAAAATAAACTATTTTGAACACAAACAAAGCAGAGCTTACAAAAGAGATAACAAATAAGAGCTTTTACTAAGATTTCCTTACACATACATACATATGTACACATGCCCTACTGTGCTCTCTCTCACTCACTCTCTCTCTCTGACGAAAGTATGAGAAGCCCTTACATTTTCGTAAATTTATAGGCCTAACTACAGTTATTCATCACTAAACACTAAAGCTTTAAGGGAAATTAAAATAAAAATAAAAAAGAATTAAATATCCTTGAAATATTATCCATTTATTGTGGATTAAAAAAATAAAAAATTATTCGAATATTCGTTTCTAATAATAAAAAAAAACAATGCACAATTATTTGATATTTGTATTGTACTAACAAACACTGACACAAACTATCAATTTATAGCCTGAACAAATTAATTAAAAACAAAATTTTTTAAATTAAAAATTAATTTTTGAACTAATTTTTTCTTAAAAATAAACTCCTATTGTTAAATAAATAATTAAAAAACTAAAAAAAATTAAAAAATTAAAAAAAAAATTAAAAAATTAAAAAATAATCTAACACACACCACACGTCCATTTTCTTGTGAAACTAATCAAAATGCTAATAAATCCTTGAAAAAAATAACAAAATATTCTTATGATAAACATTCATACCTTTAATGTGGTTTAAAAGAAATCTAAAAATCAAATACTATATTAATTAATACAAATTAAATAACAAATAAAAAAATTAATTGAATTAATTAAATAATTTGTAAATATAATTAAAATATTAATTAAATATGTATGAAAAAAATAAAATAATTGTTGAACCTTTTTATGAATATGTAGTATAAGCAATTGTTAAACATGTGCAATAAAACAAATCGATTTTTCCTAAAAATTTAAAACAAAAAAAAAACTTTAAAAACAAAAAATTAAAATAAAATCCTATTTAAGTTTAACTTAAACTCCAAGTGTAAATTTATAAATTATAAATTAAAAACTAATAAAACAAACTTTATTTATAAAATAAAATCCTTAAATAAAAATATGATTTAAAATAAAAAATAAAAATGTTTTGTTTTTTCACTGGAGGCCTATTTTTTTCACTGGAAAGTTAGGACACCTTCCAAAAAAATTAAGGTCCCATTTACGCCGAAGGTTAGACTCTTTACGATACCAGAAATCAATATCCAACCCGGCAAACAAACAAACAACATTGAAGTCGCCGTAGCCTAGAAGGTAGTATGTTGGCTTATTAGACGTGAGGCTTCGGTTCAAATCCCAGCTCAGACATTAAAATGAAAATATGTAAAAATATTTTTTCGGCGACTTCCTCTCAGCAGATTTCTGGCAAAAAACTCTGAGAGTAAATAAAAATTGTCATGAAAAGTTTCTCAAACAAAATCTGTCGTTCGAAATCGACTTTAAACTGTAAGTCTCGCCCGTACTCATGTATAAAATTAGCACACAACATAAGTGGTGTGAGAAGCTAGGTTGTAATCCTGACTGATGGGTTGTAGTAACCAATTATGTATGTAAACAAACATTCCCTGCAGAAAAGATGACAAAAAAATAGGAAATCAAGAAGCTAAGCCTATCATAGTAAGGATAGGACACTGACACATGATCTTTAAATCCATGATCATCCTTTCTATCAATTTTCAGTGACAATATTTGCCCAACGACCGCAAGACCATCAAAAGTGAGTACTTTAGAGCACCCACTTCTTAGAGTTGTAAAGGCAATGTGCTCACTCTTTTTACTCTTTTGATTACACTGTCACCCATTACACTATTCTGTCTGCTAGTTCAGAGAACTGAATGAATGGTTTTTATGTAGGGCAAGTAAAGCCCCTGGATTTTTTATAATTTACATTTGAAACGGCCAATCAATATTCGAACCTGGGATGCTTGAGTTTGAAGTCAAGTACTTTAACCACTAAACCATACCAATGGCTGAATTTGATTAAAAAAAACGCCTTATACCACGTTAACAGATTTTGTTAAGTATGAGTATGATGAGTACTTCAAACTTTGAATATAAGTAATATGAGTATGATATTAAAAAAAGTATGAATGTGTATAAGTATCAGAAATTATGAGTATGATTCGAGTCTATTCATCTTTTTGAATACTCATTGCTGATCTCTGATACATATATGTATGTAATCAGAGTCTGTGTACATGTGGGATATACTCAGCTGGGATGGGGGAAAGGCGTGAGACAACAATATGCCAACGAATCTACTCCTCTTTTTGAATACTCATTGCTGATCTCTGATATCAATGGAAAAAGTGAACGAACTAAAGGTAGATTATGGTGAGCAATAAGGAAAACTTTTTCAAACATTTTTGGCTAAATTTTGGTTTTGCTGGATAATAAAAATATATTTTTCCTTGTTTTACTTGAAATATGTATAATATTACTTATTAATATACATAGACTACTACTAAATGTAATAAAACACTAAAGCTACGCTAGTGTGAAGCCGATTTTTACCAGCTTAAATGTTCACTGAAGTGGAAAATTTTTACACAAATTTTCAATTCAATTTCTATAAATTAACACTGTATTATTTTACATTAAACAAGGTTTATCGTTAAAATATATTTATTTATTGAATAATTTTGTGCAATACAACAAAAAACAATGTAAAAAAAAAACAATAATTTGTAAGCCTACAAATTAAATGCGTAGTCTAGCAGCCATGGTTTGCTAAAGTGCATATATTAATTCATTTCAAAATCTTTGTTAATGTAACGGTTGAAATGTTTTAAATTGTTAAACAAACTCTAATGTTAATAACAGCTTGGCTATATACATATAAATAGTGCTGCCACCTATGTATCAATTTTACATTAAAAGGAAATGTTATTTACAACCGAGCACTTAAGTACAGACAAATTCGGTTAAATTAGTATTCTGTTAATATCAAGAAAATATTGTTGTTAACATTGAGAATTAATTCTGTTAATATTAATGGATAAATTTAATGCTAAATAACATTCTGTTCAAACAGAAATTTATAAAAACAATTTTTTATTTCAAATGGCTGTAATCACACGAGAATAATTGTGCTGCCGTTAAATGATAGTTTATAGGCAAGAGAGGTGAAGCTACAACCCCGCATTACCAGCACAAAACTAATACATGCACATTTTTAAAAATCAGCCAAACATCAAATGAATACAAAAACGCTAATACATACAAAGCTGTGCATACGTATACATTTCATGCCAAACTAATATTCATCCCGTGTGATTTGAAAAGAACAAAAACTGTGCGACTAAAAATTGTTCTAGTGTGATTATAGCCAATAAGACGATGAAGAGTGTCAAAATGTAAAAAAAAGTTTTTATTCAATAAATTGAAAAATAGTTTGTGCCTTAAGGATAACAGGAGAGACGCTAATGTATGTGTAGTAAGCGTATATACATAAATAAATAAATGTAACCCCTGGCAGCAGAAACCCAAAGTCCGTTTAAGGATTCTGTTTTAAGGCAGAATAATTCAAACGCCCGTTAAAGGATTCCGGTTTCAGAGAGAAGTTTGAAGATGTTCTCAAACTATTAGTTTCTGAGGATGATTCACAGGCGGACTATTGAGTATTTTTCTTAACGTTCCAAATGAATATTTTATTGTAGTCCAAAAGAAAAGGCTGGATATCGGATAGTACTTGGAAACAGATACAGAAGAAAAGAGGAAATCAAGATAGCTGCTAAATAAAGGCAAGACTGCGTGTATGTACATATTTTAAAGACGATCTAGTCGTACTCATCTGTTGTAGTACTGTACTTACACCGATAACACACTCATGCGGTTGTCTTTGATATGTTGGAAGTTTGAACTTGTCATCAGACTTGTCATGCCTTATCTAACGTTTTGAAATTGAAAACAGCTCTGAAGAAGGTGTGAGAAGCACACAAATTCAAAAAGTGGTGTCAGAAAATACCACACACACGCAAAAAGTGGTGTGTACTGTGTCGGTGCATGCATACATACATTTACAGACAGTCTGTTAAGACGAGAAGAAGAACACAGCGATTCGAAATGTTGGAGCATGGTTTGATGAGGCAGGTTTGACACTTGCTGTACATAAAACGGAGGCTGTCGTGATAAGTGGCCGGAAGATAGTGTAGAAAATGGAAGTGACTGTTGGAAGCACTAGGATCGAATCGAAGAGGGCGATAAAATACCTGGAAGTGATTATCGACGTCAGGTTGAAATTCAAGGAGCACGTGAAATACATCGGAGAAAAGGCATCTGTAACATAGGGAGCGCGGTCGAGGATGATGCCAAATATTGGAGGACCAGGTCCATTCAAGAGGAGGATAATATCGAGGATTGTAACGTCGATAATGTTATATGCTTGCCCAATATGGTCGGAGGCACTCTCCGTGGGGACGGCAAGCAGAATACTGTCCTCGGTGTATTGTCTAAGTGTGATTAGACAAATAAGTGGTTTCAGCACAGTGTCTGATGAAACGGCATTGGTATTGGCAAAGACGCTACCAAGAGACATATTGGCGGAAGAGTTGAGGCGGATATAATTTCGCCATCTCGAGTTTCCAGGAAGAACTGCAGCTGTGTATAAAAGCGGAGAAACGAAGGACTTCCATGCACAAATGGCAGAATGCGGAGCATATTCTAGTATGCTGCCCCAGATTGAGATGGCCCGGGGAAATGAGTTTTGGACTAACTCGGCTTATGGAAGAGGTGTTGAATTCTAGGATTCTATGGAGCTATACAGCTAGAAAATGGCTGAAGTAATGCTAGAACTCCGAAGGTTGGAGGAACGAAAGCGAAATTTGAGTTAACGTGATAAAGCTTTATAGAGCTAACCAGCCCTCCACGAAGTAATACCTTACGGCAGTCCCGCGGGGAGAGAGTGGTTGAAGTGTGTAGGGGGTGGGTTTAGTACGTAAGGCACCAGTGATGGTGAATCGTGTACTCTTTTGTTGGAACAAAAGTGTCTTTAGAAGATTCCTACCTCCGGCCCAAGACACAAAAAAGTGAAAAAAGACAGTCTGTTAAGAATATCATGAAATATGAACATTCAAAATGTATTCCTTATGGGTGTTCCACAGAGTTGTATCTCTGTTTGTATATATATTTTTCTTTAAAATTTTTCAAACATTTAATTTGAACTGACTCTCCTATTCCCTAAGTACATATTACAAGTCTTGTATTTTTAAATTTATAAATCCTTTAATCATAATATGTACCATAAATCTCATATTAATTACAATTTATGTCTTCAACACAATTTGGAAATGAATCATCATTCTTATCTACAGCAGCAACAATTTCTGCAGCATTTGCAACTGCAACACAGCATATGCAAATTATTATTAGTTTTGCATCATTTCGTGCACATATTTCGTGCATTTCGATTATATTTCTAGAAAAAAAATAAAAACCAAAAAACGAAAAAAAGTTAGAAAAAGGAAACTAAAAACATTCGAGTAACAGATTTCTTAGTAAATTTAATTAAAAATTGTACTTGGAATGATTTTTTGGAAACAAATGGCACTAGGGCTACACCATGTACAACAAATGCTTTATACTGGCAACGGACGTTTTTCTGGCAATGGTATTGAGTTATCAAACAGTGAAGGCTATTCATTGGAAAACTCATTAAAGTTTTATGCTTCTGTAGGCCATTTTGCTGATATTTTACTGTATTGAACTTGTATTCTAATGAAATAAAAAAATGTTGGTCGAATGGAAAATGTGAACTTTATTTGATCATCTATCTAATGGGACTTGTTTTACATGCAAACTAATTTAAATTACAAAATAATAACCAGCAGGCTGTATAAATGATCGTTAAATACGCTACACTTAAAAAAATTTTCAAACTTACATACATAATATAATAGGTCATTACAACCCTGAAGTCAGGATTATGACGTAGCTTCTCACTCTACGTATGCATGTTCCGTCGCCGTTAGAATCATGCAGACATTAGGTATCCGCAACCAAGCTTCTCATGCATACGTATGTAATTGTATCTTAGAACCCTTCAGCTAGGATTACGACCTAGCTTCTCACATCAAATATATAATGCGTGTTAATTTTTCCATATGTGTGGGGACCTACAGTTTAAAGTCGACTCCGAACAACAGAATTTTTTGAGAAATTTTACATGTTGATTTTTATTTACTCTCAGGGGTCTTTGCCAGAAATCTGGCGAGAGGAAGTCGCCTAAGAAATATTTTTTCATGTTTGCTTCTAGCCCGTTTCCTAGTAGCCTCACGTCTAGTAAGCCAATGCCCTACCTACCAGACTGCGGCGCCTTAATTTTTTATCTTCTTTTATCTAACATAACCTAAAAAATTAATCTTTCCATCTTAGGAATCTTAGCAGTTAGAATCGGATACTGGCTTCGGTGTGCTTTGAGGGGTGAAAAAACAGTCCCCTTTTAATAAAAACATATAACGGCGAATGTAGACTGACCTATCGTAAAAAGGAAGAATTTTTTAAAGGTAGCGTATTGTAATAACATCTCCCTCTATAGCTGCGAGAAATAGGGAACGGCCCTACGGTACAGCAGAGGCTACAAGACTCAGAGAATCGAAGCACTGAGAGTTGCATCGACATGTAGTATGCTATCATACATACACACAAACATAATTGGCCATTACAACCCTTTAGTCAGGATTACGGCCTAGCTTCCCACACCACTCATGTTGTGTGCCTTAATTTTATACTTGAGTGGCGGGACCTACAGTTTAACGTCAACTCCGAACGACAGATTTTTGGGAAACTTTTTCATTGCAGGTTTTTGCAAGAAATCTGCTGAGAGGAAGTCGCCGAAGAAATAATTTTTTTTTTCATATTTCGTTTTGATGTCTGGCCTGGGGCTCGAACCTGGTTTTTACGTCTAATAAGCGAACACACTACCTACTAGACTACGGCACCTCTCCCTCTATAGCTGCGAGAAATAAGGAAAGGCCCTACTGGTACAGTAAAGGGTACAAGACACAAAGAATCGAGGCTGTTAGCTGCAGCTATAAAAATTATGTCTGGAATTCTCCGGGTTTAAGTACGGAGTAACATATTTGTGAGTCGGCAGACCGGCAATAGAACTCAAGTCACTATGAGGCGAATGTGGTAAGGTCGATGGTCCAGAACATAATTTTACGAGATAACTCGTAGATTGTCTTCCCTTCTAGAGTGCCAACGACGAGTTATTGTCTTCCCTTCTAGGGTGCCAACGACGAGTTATCTCGTCATCTCACTAAACCTGCTATTTTTGTGTAACTACGAATAAAATCGTATTATATCAGTGCCAGTATCGACAAATGGCTTCTGGGAAAAGAACAAAAAGTCAACATTGGCTTGCGTGGCCTGTTTTCTGGAAATTGCCGTGGCAGTCAACGTGTTAAAAACAAACACAGTCGTAATTTCATTGGAAAATAGTTTTCAAAAGACTTATTTGACTTATACATATCTACCGACTGTAGAGTAACGAAAATTTATGAAATATTTTCAGATTATTTGTGCAACAAACTATAGTTCCACCTCCCCCGAAACTAATGTACTCTTTAGAGCCTTAAGGAAATTAAATAATTTACATTTATTTAAATAAACATTTAAAATAACTTTTTAACACTTTAGCACACATACACAGATACATTTATACACGTACATATACATACATATTTTGATTTGATATAAAAACTTTTAGAAAATTCTTTATAAGATCCTTTATAAGATAAGATTAAAGGAGTATAAATAAAAATATTTAAATTTCATATTAATTTCAATTTAATGAATATTTACAACAAAAAAATAATGTAGCATATTTTATTTATGAGTGTGTGTGTGTGTACGTGACATAGTTGTTTCAAAGTATTGGCATTGATTTGCTGGTGTTGTACTTTTAAATCGTAAATATATTTCTTATTTTCCAAAGACCAGTAATTGAGTCTCTTGGAATGTTTACTTTCGAGTACAAACTTTTAAAACAAGGCATGAAGGCATGAGTTAATTAGCTCGAGTAAATAAATATTTTGTTTTTTAGTGGTTAAGCAAGTATTATATGCTATACAGGGGTCGGTCGCCGAAATTTTTATTCTTTTACGGGTCTCTTCGTGAGTTTCGAAAACAGAATCAACTTACTAGACAGCCGGCCCGAGGGGTATATATCATACACTATCCTATTCTACCATTCAACAGACGTCAAACCTTTTTCTTTCAGAAATAGCATATATTTCGTAGGTCTCCACCATATGCGTCACTGAGCATAGGTACATATCCGGAAGTTGTGTTGAACATAAACTGACCAGTACGACAATCTTTTTTGCTTTCCGTTTGTTGAAATCAAATTGGCACCTCCGCCACATGGGTCACTGAGTACAGCAACATATTTAGAAGCTGTGTTGCGCATGAACTAAGCAGTACGACAATCCTTTATGGGGTTCGCCTGTTGAAGTCAAATTGGCAATAATTTTACTGGAAATTAGAAATAAATTCCATTTCATTACTAACACTTCCCGCTCGACTTCTAGGTTAAACTGGCCAAATTTCAAACCAAAGATGACGAAACACATTTTTCGACTTCGTCTAAATATTCACAAAATGGTCTTTAACTCTGCGATACAGCATATGCTAGAGAAGCATGTGCGTCGGCTAGACTTCCGTTAAATCAACTTTTGCAAAAGTTGCGAGTAGGCAGAGGAGGAAGAGGCTGTCGTGTGGCTCATGTAGGTGCGGAACTATCAAAAATTAATTTGAAAGAGTCGAAATGATTCAATTGGGCAACATAATGAGTCTAATTAACTGGCCTCACAGGGATACGGAGAGTGGGGACGGTACCTAAGCTGCAGACAGATTTCACGTCGGGAAGGACTGGCTAGCTTTCCATTATGAATTTTTGTCCAACCTTTTATGGCCAACCTTCGGACTGCTGACTGTTCTCTTTTCAAATATTTTCAGAATTGAACTTTTCACCCAGAAATCATTAAATCTGGACAGGTATCTGCTGAAGCAGTCATATCAAAAGACGGCAACTAGCGGCTGTGGTCCCTAACTCTTTGTCCTTATATTGGCTGTTGGCTTTCTGTGTAACTGATGCCATTTTGCTGATGAATTTCATGTGTTCCTTGAAGTTCAATCTATCGGCGATCGTCATACTGAAATATTTTATGGCGCCCTCTTCGATTCTGTCCTCTTGGTGCTACTTTAGTTAAGACGTTGACTGCCAACTACGAGATAACTCATAGATTGTGTTGCCTTCTACGGTGCCAACGACGAGTTATCTCGTCATCTCACTAAACCTGCAATTTTTGTGTAGCTACGAATAAAATCGTATTATATCAGTGTTAGTATCGATAATTGGCTTCTGGGAAAAGAACAAAAAGTCAATGTTGGCTTGCGTGGCCAGTTTTCTGTAAATTACCGTAGCAGCCAAAGTGTTAAAAACAAAACAAGAAAAAAATGAGCAACACAATGGGCCTAATTAATTGGTCTCACATGGATACGGAGGGGTGGGAATGGTACCTAAAGTGAAGATAAGTAGTACTTCGTGGGGAACCTAGTTGTCAAAATTTGCTTTTGTACGTCCAACCTTCTAAGTACCAGCGGACTGCAATCGTTTTATAGATTTTCAGAACATTGAATATTTCACCGATAAATCATTAAATCTAGGCAGATATTTCCCAAAGCAGCCATAATAACAGTCAATTACTAAGTTTGGGTTTTTCTTCATCCGAAGGGTTATATAAGGACACTCAAACTGTCTGAACTGCTATTTGTATATGAAAATCCATTACTCTTCCCTTTTTATAGCTGCAGCTTGTCATGGGTCTCCAATATGATAGACAAACATTTACGACGTTCTGGCTATTTGTCCTTTTATTGGCTGTTGCTTTCTGTGTCATTGATGCCATTTTGCTAATAAAATTCATGTGTTCCTTGAAGTTCAACCTGTCATCGATCGTCATAATGAAATATTTTATGGCGCCAAGTACGAGATAACTCGATCTACGCAATCTACGAGTTATCTCGTAGTTGGCAGTCAACGTGTTAACTAAAGAGGACAGAATCGAAGTACGAGATAACTCGTCGTTGGCACCCTAGAAGGCAACGCAATCTACGAGTTAACTCGTCATCTCACTAAACCTGCCATTTTTGTGTAGCTACGAATAAAATCGTATTATATCAGTGCTAGTATCGATAATTGGCTTCTGGGAAAAGAACAAAAAATCAATGTTGACTTGCGTGGCCAGTTTTCTGATAATTGCCGTGCAGGGCTTAACCTTTTCCAACTGCTGCTTTCGTTGGCTCTTTATTCTTTAATGTTTTAGCTACTGTGTCGAACGAAAAGTTCTGCAATTGTAATCCGGTCTGGTAATAGTAGTTTTGCACATAAGTTCGGCAGAAATATCCACGAATAAAAATTTTCCACAACCCAGCGGATGAGCCCTACTCATGCTGCTCATATCCATTCACGTGTGTGCCTTATGGTGTTTCATAATTTCAATTATTTATCTTTGCCATACCATTTCGCCCACTGTCGTTATCTAAAAACAATATAAGACTACCACCTGTCTCTCACACAAATTCACACAATTAACGTGTCAAAAATTTCAAAACTTTTAAGGTCATCACAATAATTTCTTTTTCTTTCTTCTGTTTTTTCTGTTTTTCTCTGCAATCAAACTCAATTACTCAAACCATAAATACCTTAACAAAACATCTGTTTCATTAAGTCTTCCCCGAATTAGGGTCAACTGCTACTGAATTGGCAAACAACGTTAAGCTTAAGAGGTAAGTTAACTCACAATCTTCGGTTTTCTTCTTCGTCTTCTTCGTCTTCTTCTGCTTGAATCCATTAAAGATTTATTTCAGGCCACAAATTGTGTAGAGATTGTAAAAGTGCGTGCGTTTGCATGTGTATGAATGTGTGTGGATGTGTATGTCTGGTTATATTAAGGCAGGTGAAAATTGATTTTCTAATCAGTAAATCCTGTCTATCTTAATAGAAAATTTTGGCACCGGCTGGCATTATTTTCTTTTTACATTGCACAACACTTTCATTTCAAGTGTGAGGCGGGGCTGAGGTGTGAGGTGGATAAGGATGCTTTTATTGTTGGCCATACTTGTGTAATTGTTAACAAATTACCATAAAACGATATGAGATATTTTAGATAAATGTGTGCGCGTGTGTGTATGTGTTGTTGTGTACGTGTTGTTGTGTTAGTGCATATGTTAGTGTTTGTGGTAGACATTCAATGAGTTTGTATGTCAACTTGACATCATAATGTAAATGCAGATGATTTTATTCTGATTAAAATTCATGGCAGGCATTTAGTTGTTGACTTACTTGCGCAACGTACTGTAAGAAAACTATTTTGCAAGTGCTTTTTAATTTTATTGTACTTTCACATGAGCAGCAATTGTTATTTGAACTGGAGAAGAAGAAATAATAATTCATGGAAGGGCAGTTATTGAATCGAAAGGCTTCTCAGAACGATTATGTGTTCGTTCATTCGCATGGATCGTATATGGATTCTAGAACCTAGAGCTAGATTTAGCGACTTTGTTTAGCTTAAAAGTACTTATTAAGAGCAGTCGCCGTAGTCTAGTAGGTAGTGTGTCGGCTTATTAAGACGTAATGCCCTGGTTCAAACCTCTGGTCAGACATCAAAACGAAAATATGAAAAAAAAATATTTCCTAGGCGATTTACTCTCAGCAGATTTCTGGCAAAAACTCAGAGAGTAAATGAAACTGCTATGAAAAGTTTCTCAAAAATTTGTTGTTCGGAATCCACTTTAAACTGTAGCTCCCGCCGCTCATGTATAAAAATAACAGGTATAACATACATAAGTGGTGTGAGAAGCTAGGTCGTAATCCTGACTAAAGGCTTCTAATTACCAATTATGTATATATGTATGAGAAGCTTGGTTGTGGATGAACTCTTGATGTAAATGCCAAATGTCTGCATGGTTCTAATTGCAAGAGACTATTTACGATATAATTCAAATGGTTCCAGAGCTGGTAAGTCAATGGTGAATATCAGTGTGATTGAAAATAAACCCGAGCGAAACCACAGATGGATCTGGCAGCAAATGAGGGCAAAACAAAGTATATTTTATCGACAATTAGAGACGTGCGGCGTATTGATTCGCAGATTACGGCCGATAACTACACTTTTGATATGGCCAAGGAATTTATTTATCTTGGATCCACCGTTACCACCAAAAATGATGTCAGTCTGGAGATCAATAGGCAATTGAGTAGCAGAGACTTCTCTCGTATGACAAAACTAATACTCTACAAGACGATTACCCTACCGGTGATTCTTTATGGCGCCGAGGCATGGACCCTATTAAGCACTGATGCAGCAGCCTTGAGTAAGATCTTCGGCCCCTTGCGAGTTGGCTATGATTTCCACATCTGATCCAACAGTGAGCTGTATCAGCTCCTCAACATCATAGACGTTATGCAGCGTTTTAATATTCAGCGGCTGTGCTGGCTCGGCCATGTTGTTCGAATGGAGGACGACGCTACGACGAGACGGGTACTTGATGCGGAGAGCTGCGGAAGTCGGTGAAGAGGACGACCTTGTATGCGTTCAAAGGACCAAATCTAGGTAGCCCTCTCATCGATTCGTGTGACCAACTGGCGTAGGCGCGCACAAAGCAGAGGCGCCTGGAAGGATGTGCTGCGGCAGGCCGAAATCCGTTAATCGGGTTGTTAATGACCAATTAAGTAATTAAGTAAGAAACCAAAATAGATTATTTGGTGTTATATCTTAGAAAATGTAAGCAAAATATGTGGAAATAATACTGGTTATTGAACTAACATGGCCCATATAGGCAGCATTGCAGGAAGGACTAAGTATGTCATAAGGATATGAAGGCGACTTACAGTAAAATCTTTGGAGTGCAAGACCATGTGACCTGTGGCAACAATTTGCCTTCCAGAGCTTAAAGCATTTTCGTTATCAAACTCATCAAATTTAAATACAGATTTTCAGTTCAGTTTCTCTATTTTCTTTTAAAGACCCCTTTAAATCTCTTTTAAAATCTTCAGTATTTATCTTGTCAATCTGACAATCCACTCTCTTAATATCTCTCTCTTTCTCTCTCTTTGGTTTCTTTATTATTTCGTAGATAAAGTTTGTAATGAAAATATTTATTTAATGAAGATTAATCGTAGTAACAATTAAGTTTACTCGATTAAAATAAATTAAAATGAGACACAGAATTTATGTGAAATCTTTAAACAAGATGTTCATTTCAATTTAAATGATAATGAGAGAGCAAAGCAACACACACACACACAGAGAGGGAAAGATAGAACGGGAACGAGAGATTAAAAGTTAAGCTACACATACACTATAAATTGTGGCAATAATTTTGTAGTTTCAGACCCATAACAGATGTTTGTGCATGCCACACACAGATAGTACACACATTTGCATAGTCATATTCATACATACACACAGATGTATGCATGAGATAGGGAGAGATAGAGAGAGAGAGAGCGAGTGAATGTCAGGAGAGAGAGTACATAATTTATTTTAATATAATTATCTATTCTAATGGTTTCGTACATGTGTCGGCATATGTTGCAAAAACCAAACTTTGTTGCAAGCAAACAGGATACCCTACCTACTCTAGGTTTTGCTGTTACAATAAATTAAATTTTGTATTTAAATTTTTATTTTATAACACAATCAAACAAACATATAATTTAAAAGGTGTATCGAGTTCCAAGTTAAGGCTACCAACGTTAGGCTGTATTTAAATACAGCCGTGTTTAGAGGGCGTTACACGCTTAGTATTTACAAGTGTTGTTTGTATTTGTTAATTAAACCTGTCAGTATGCTATGCTGTACATAGCATACACATGGACATGTGCATGGATACACATATAGGGTGAATCAAAACAGGAATTTAAAAAAAAATTAACAAAAAAATTGGTTTTCTTCAGGCACTGCGACTCCTGTTAAATACTCTAAAAAAGCTATTTTTGGCTCCGAAGATCGGGCTTTTTGGGTTTCATTCACAAAAATCCTCTCTATGGTACCTCCTTTCTTAATGGCACAACGCTACAATAAATATTTATTTTCGCTTTCTTTATGCTGATGTGTTTGTTGTGTTGCTGACCACAAAAACCAACAGAAAAAAGGACACAAAAAAATTATTATTTTTTCCATTGTTGGCAAAAATTTCAAAACAACAAAAAACAACCAACAAATAATGCTCCCGAGAAGGGCCTATTGTTGGGAAACTTTGTTAAAAAAGAAAAAAAAAACACAAGAGGTGTCATGCTGACGATGTTTCTTACATGTCAAGTGTCGAAAGCTAATTGCATGGAAGATGTTCTGAGTAGAAGACCTGAAAGCAGCGACTTATATAAAACTCTGCTTGAACTGTTTGTAGGGAAAGAGAATATTGTTACGAAATTGAAAACGGTGTGCCATCGCTTAACATTAAAACGATAAACAAAAGTCACACAAACACATACAACGAACTTGTTTGCATATACCAACAACATCGGTATGAAATAAAAGGAGGCGGACAAGTACGAAAGAATGCAACAACAAACAACGTAAGCAAAGTACCCAAACAACAATGAAGTCGCGGCAGAGATCTCGAGAAGGCGAGACCGCGAACGTTCGACATCAGGAACGTTCATCAGACTGTTTGTGTGAGCATATAAAAAGGCAAGACAAAGCAGGCAAGGAGTCAATAAGTATTCGGTCAGTCTTGTGTGAAGATGCGTCGCGTGCGAAGTAAACAGTCGTGGTTTGAAGATCGCTGTTGTGAAGATCTCCGCTACACAGATCTAACGTACAAGTGTTGTTGCTTAGGCAAAGAGTGTGAGCAGAGAAGAATAACAAACTAGCAAGTTGTTGTTGTATCGTTAAGTTGTATACAGTGGCACACAAAAGTAGTGTGAATAATAAAGAGTTTAATTGAAACGAAACACATATTTGTTTTTATTTTTGTTTGCAATCAACGAACGAACGTAACAGTATGAACTCGATAAGGCGAATAGACTCTTCGCTCTATATAGATATGGAGTCCGTACATCCTTGCGAGTAAAGCCAAGATATTCAAGCTACCTAGAGATACCGAAGAGCACAACTAAGGCGCATTGTGTCCCCCTTCGGCACAAAAGTGAGTTCGAAAAAAGTCAACAGAAAATCTGTAAACTGTAGGACTTTTAGGCAAAGCCAGGTAGTATAGCGGTTGTACTGTTTATAGGGAAAGAGAATATGAACTCGATAAGGCAACGTTCTTACATTAGACTCTGCACTCGAAATCGATACATACATCCTTGCGAGGATATCCAGGTAATCAAGCTATCTAGAGATGCAGAAGAGCACAACTAACATGCATTCTGTGGCTCTTTCGCGCAACGATCAGTTCCTACTTCTGCGAGAAAAACAATAGAAAATCTGTAAACTGCAGGACTCTTAGGTAAAGCCGGGTAGTACAGCACTTGTACTTCTTTATAGAAAGAGAAGAATTGTATCAGCAAACCACAAATTCAGACGATTTTATTGTGATTAAAATTCATGACAGGCATTTAGTTGTTGACTTACTTACGCAACGTACTGTAAGAAAACTATTTTGCAAGTGCTTTAAAATTTTATTCTACTTTCACATGAGCAGCAATTGTTATTTGAACTGGAGAAGAAGAAATAATAATTTATGGAAGTGCAGTTATTGAATCGAAATGTTTTTCAGAATAATTATGTGTTCGTTTATACGTATGGATCGTATATGGACCCTGGAACCACATTTTGCTTTTAGCTTCGAAGTACTTTTTAAGACGAGGCCTGCTGGAATTGGCGGAATAATTATACTGTTATGTAAATGAAAAATCTGGATACTGGAATTTTGTTTTTACATTGCTTAGCATTAAAACAAAATAATGTTTACAAATTATCGTATTGCTTAATATAACAGCACTCACTAGCATAAAAATGGTAAACATGTAAACAAAAATGCAACAACAAACACTACACCAACAAATGTAAACAAAATACACAAATAACAATAATGGACGTAAAGAACGATGTTTACATTTATAGAGATCTCAAGAAGGCGAAGTCAGGAACATTCACCTTCAATAACATTCATCAGACTGTTTACCCTGCCATATAAAAGGCAAGACAAAGCAGGCAAGTCAGGCAGTAAAATTCAGCCAGTCTTATGTGAAGACGCGGTGCGTTTGAAGAGAGTAATCAGTCTTGTGCGAAGTCGCGTTGCGTTTGAAGAGAGTAATCGTGGTTTGAAGATTTACGTTACAAAGATCTGTCGAATAATTGTCTAGTAATTGTTATTGTTTATGCAAAGGGTGTAAACAGAGGAATAACAAACAAAGCCATTGTTGTTGTTACATCAAGTTGTGAACAGTGGCACACAGAATTGTCCGAATAATAAAGAATTTTAATTAAAACTAAACACAATTTTATTTCTTACTTTATATGCCATCTACGAACTCGTATTTTAAACATTTTTAAAAGGTAAAAACGTAACAATACGTTATATGACTAGTTTGACAATCAGGGATTAACTTGGTGTGCCTTATTGTACCAGCAAACCGTTAATACTCAGTACTTATGTCGACTTTAAATAGTTCGGGTGTCTGGAAAATGCCTTGGGGTCAAAACTTTTAAATTTTTGGCCTTCCACCAACAACGCCCTATACTCGCATTATGTTTAACAAATTTGTTAAAGGAAAAAAATCATTATATTCCCATAGTTTGTTGTTTTGTTATTTTTGTATTATTATTATTGTTATTGTACACGAGTACGAGTACTCGGTATTATATTTGTATAACAAAACGAAAATTTATGGCAACCTTTATGCGCATTTATTACGTTGCCATTGCCATAAAGTAAATAAAATAGTTTCATACCATTGCCATATTTATTACATTTGCCAGTAAATTGTTTACAATTATTGTTAATAAGGGGTGGGGGTGGTAGCACAGGGAGTATAACTTTTTAAATGTTTTGAAATGAAATGAAATCTTTCTCTCCTTCGCTCTCTATCTACAGTACTGACTACAGGAGCAAATGTATAATTGTTTAAGCTATGTTATGGCACAAAACCAGCGTACATAAAATTGTTAAGTAAATAATTTTACAATAAAAAAGGAGCAGGAGAAGAGGAAAATGAGAGTAAAATGTGTATACATATATGTATGTGTGTATGTATGAGGATATAATTAGATGTGGTTTATAGATGAATATTTAAAAAAAAAATTTGTTATAAAAAGCTTTGCTAGTAAATAATTAAATAGAATTTAATTAAAAACTATAAACATTAATGATGGCCTTGAATATACAAGTAATTTATCGTTAAAATTTTATTTTTAAAAGGGGAACTTTAAAGTAATGAAAAAAGATTTAAATTTTATAATTTTCTGTTTACATGCTGGTGTATTTTCTACACTTTCATTGTGTAGAAGAGATTTTAACCGTAAATCTAGGCCCCATAAGATGCAGAGAACACTAAGATCTTACTCCAAAAATAACTCAACGCAATCACTGGTATTTTGCCAATTTCGAACCGGTAGGGTAAAGTATCTGGAGGTTATTTTGAGATAACAAGCTTCATCGAAGATATAATGTAACGGAGAGAGTAAAGGATGCAACCGTAGCGTTTTACATGTCTATACTAATACCATTACATGCTGGTTCTATAGAACAGTTATACTCCTTGTATTTTGCCAATTTCGAACCGGTAGGGTAAAGTGTCTGGAAGTTATTTTGTTACAACAACTTCGTCGAGGGTGTAATATATTGGAGAGAGAAAAGAGAAAGCAGCCGTAGCAAACACCAAAGACATATACCATTACCATTACATGCTGGCTCTATAGAGCAGTTCCACTCCAACTGAAACATTATTTGCTATATTTTGTAGCAATAAAGCTACGAAACTGGGAAACCATAAGATACTTTCGGGTCGTCTCGATAATTTATTTACTTAATTCGCCATTAAGACTAGAACAGTCATTACTTCTACTCAAAATTACAGTATGGCATGGAGTTTACAGTTTAAAGTCGTCATAACCTACTCAATTCGTAGTGACAACCCCTTAGTCAAGATAACAACCTAGTTTCTTAAACCACCAATGTTGTGTGGACCTAAAATGTAATGTCTACTCCGAGCAACAGATTTTTGAGAAACTTTTCATGGCGATTTTTGCCATAAGATTGGTGAGAGAAGTTGCCTAGAGATATATTGTTTTTAATTCGTATTGTTCGAGCTGTCCAGCTGTGGTTTGAACTACGGACTCTAGTCTAGTATTAAGCACACTGCATACTAGACTATGGTGATTTTTTCGTGAAGAGATGTAATTTTAGAGTTCCAACTAAGGACTTCTGATCTGACAATCCGGTGGTTTCTCGTAAGGCCTTTGAGTTCAAAATGTTGGCATGTAGTATCCCAAACTCTAACGTCGTAACGAAATGTTAGAAGCGGTGCAATGCTTGTTGTATGATTTGATTTTTATCTGAAATTATCTTCAATTTACTCGGTGAAACAGACTGCGAGCAAGTCTTTTTCGAACGCTACCTTGACTATTCCGCTTCCGATTACCGCAGTTAAACTAGATGTTTTTCGATCTTGTCAGAGAATTTGAACTCGTTGAGCATTAAGAAGAAAAAGTGATACTCGCGAAGTGTAAACCCCAGAATTGATACGGCGATAGGTTCCCGCTTTACAGATGGATATCATCTTTGAGGACACCGACTCCGAAGTCAAGAAGTCCCGAAAAAAAAAACGTATAGAAAGGACAAATAGAGGATTTATGGTCAATAAATGTCACCAAAGCGATACAGAATAACAAGTAGTATGCGTCGGTTGTGAAGAAAACGTTGTTGCTCCATTTTGCTGAAACTATGCAGTCTCAATTCATCTAGTAAAAGTAAGAAAAACGGCATTGAGCCTGGCCCTGTTGTGCTTATCCTTCACAGAAGTCCTTTGACCAGCGGCCTTTTAGGAAAAATGAGGGCTAATAACGACCGAAAACAACTGCCCCAAGCCCGTGGTTCAAACCCCAGGTCAGGTTTGATAGGTGAACAATATTTCTTTTGGTGACTTTTTTCAGAAATCTTCTGACAAGTTTCTCATGTTTCTATGAAAAGTTTCTCAAATATATCGCTCGGAGTTGATATTCAACAGTTGGTCCCGCCACTCATAGATAAATCAATACACAACATGGGTGGAGTGAGCAGACAGGTTGTAATCCTTGAGCCTTAGTTAAACCCGGATGTTGGTATAAGGGGACAACAGAACTCCTCAACCAAAATTCTTTTTAACGAACGATGATTGATGCCCATTGGATGGCATGCCATTTCGTCGAAACTCCGGGGTACTCTGCCACATATACGATGACGATGATACACGTAAGCAAGCCTGCTTCACAAACGTATTAAAAGTTAATGAGCACTCACTTAAATGCTTTTGCTCATGAAGTGTACAGCTCTGATATAAACCAATTTACTACTATTTCAACTACACATCCCTGACAGTAAACATTTCAAGTCTTTTTCTTTTATTAACGATTTCTGTAGCATTTCTTTCTCTTTTCAAACAGTTTTCTGTTCTCCTCTGTCATAATGTTTATTTCATTTCGTATATCCAGCATAATTGTTACAATTATTTATGGTCTTTGTATACATAAAAGAACGGAATGTAAACTTGCCCAGAAGAGAGAGAGAGAGAGAGGTTATGGGGACTAAGGCCAGAGGTTAGGAACATGAACAGAAAAGAACAAATGCTTGGAATTTGAAATGATTTCAATTGTGATTTCTTTAAACAATTTAAACTGATGGCGGACAGAAAATTTGAGTGTGGATTTGTGTGTTAAAGTAGGGGCTGCTGCTGTTCAAACTATTGCTGATGATGTTCTGTTGCTATTGCTGTGGCTGTTGTTGATGATGTTGATGTTGTTTCAGATGCAGAACGACATAAACATGAAGATGCAATCCAAACAATTTTTCTTTTCTTTTTCGTTTGTGGCTAACAAGTTTAGGGTTTTTGTCTGTCCCTTAGACAGCCCATTTGTCGTTTAGTTTTGTCTGCGTACGAGTGAATTGTTTAAAGAAAACAAAAGCCATACAACGACAAAAACGTACGTACACCCCCATTACCCTCAAAACCAGCATAAGTGACTTTGAAAAATTGCAGTAAATCATATTAAAGACACAATAAGGAAGGGGACAAAAAGACAGTGAGAAAGAGAGAGAGAAAAAAAAACACATGAAGACATATTCGCACACACATACACTCTTTTAAAATGTTTACATTACAAGAGAAATTTTTAAAAGAAAATGTACCATGAACTGAAGACAAAGAAAAAAATATTAAACGGAAGCTGTTATTGTTAAACACAACCATGGTAGAAAGCAGTCACAGTCAAACCCCCCTTTTGTTAAAACAAGGAATATATTTTCTGGGTCTCTATACTTTGTTTTGGTTAGTATTTAAAGCCAAACGACTATAGTTTTAAGTGTTTTGTTTTCAGTTTCGTAGTCCTTAGGAGTATGTATGAATGAATGTTTGGAACCCCCATTATCGTATTGTTTAAACGAAATTAAATTGAATTGACTTTTTTTCTTCGCCAACACTCATGCTTGCAGTTATATGGTGGCATATAAAAAAGTTTTGCTAAATCTTTTTTGAGTGCTCTTGTTTTTTTTTTCTTTTCATTTCCATTTCATTTTTCAGTTAAAATAATAAGAGGGAATTATTTCTTAAATACCATAATTTATCATTGGACTAATGCAAGTGATGGCTTGGCATTGACATGTTTGGAAAACATTAACAACCGCTACAGTATGCAACATGGAAAGGCAATAAATGCTATTCATTCACAGTTAAATGCTATTCATTTGTGGTTAAATGCTATCTATTTGGGGTTAAATGCTATTTCTTTGGCGTTAAATGCTATTCATTCGACGTTAAATGCTATTCGTTTGGGGTTAAATGCTATCCATTTGGGGTTAAATGCTATTTATTGTGACTTAAATGCTATTCATTTCTCTTAAAATGCGGCTTATTACAGCTTAAATGCTATCCATCTCTTTACTCTTTTTGGCTTAAGTACTGTTTCTTTTTTGCTAAATACATGGCTTCAAGAGTTATTTCTTTGGCTGTTGGAACTACTAATTTTTTGCTTAACTTATATACATCTTGGCTATTGCCCTAATACTATTTCCCTCAGTTTAAGTTCTTATTATCAATTCGCATTTATTTGTATTTTAGTGCCCCTTTTTTGTCTTAAATGCTACTAATTTTTGTCAAGGCTCTACTAAATCTTATTGCCTAAATGCTATAAATTTTTTAAAGCTATTTATTTTAATTTAAATGCTACTTACTTTTGTTTAAATGCTACTATTCTTGGCTTATTGCTATTTATTTTTGTTTAAATGATACTCATCTTGGTTTACATGCTATTCAAGTACTATTACTTCTACTACTACATCTACTAAAACTACTTCTACCACTATTACATCTACTACTACTACTTATACTACTACTTCTACTACTACTTCTACTACTACTACATATACTACTACTACATTTACTACTTGTACTACTACTACTTCTATTACTACTATTTCTGCTCCTACTACTACTACTATTACTGCTGCCACTACTACTTCTACTACTACTACTTTTACTATTACTACTATTACATCTATTACTACTACGTATACTACTACTTCTACTACTACTACATCTACTAATACTACATTTACTACTTGTACTACTACTACTTCTATTACTACTATTTCTGCTCGTACTACTACTACTACTACTTCTACTATTACTAATGCCACTTCTACTTCTACTACTACTACTACTTCTACTATTACTACTGCCACTTCTACTTCTACTACTACTACTACTACTACTTTTACTACCACTACTACTACTACTATTACTACTTCTACTACTACTTCTACTACTACTTCTACTACTACTTCTACTGCTACTTCTACTACTACGGTTTCTTTAGGCTTAAGTTGAGTTTGCCAAATGCTATTTATTTGTATTCGCTTCTGCTTTCATCTTAAATGCTAATAATTTATGTTTTTTAAATGTTATTCTTTTCTGTTTAAGCGCTACTCCTTTTGGATTAAATGCTATTAACTCTTGCCTAATTACTAATCATTTGTATTTTCTTGGCCATTTCAGTGGTGAGTAAATTCTACCACACACGTCAGGTGACATAACGTATGCAATGAGAAGGAGTAGCAAACAATTGTACCGCGGACATGAGTAAAATATCATCTAAATGGAGTAAATACTCATGGTACTAATCTATATCTAGGGAAACAGGGTGCTTGCAGTGTCATCTGCGTATATAGAATGGACAGAGAAATGATGCCCAAGAGCGTCAATTTTTTGCCAACGTTTGTTCCATGATAATATTAGAAAACATAGAAGAACGGCCTCAGCATATTGCTTCTTTTTGTGTGGCATCTTCAGCACAGATTTTGTTTTTCTAAAATTTATTCGTACATCCATTGCTCAATAATCAGCCTAAGGCCGTTGACATAGTAGATACTGTTAGTTAGAAATACTGGTTGTTCTAGCAAATCTGATTGCGGGAGTGAATCCAATGCCTCGCCATTTGCTGTACAGGTCTCCAACTTTTTTTTTATAATTTTTATAAACAGATTTTCATGCTCCTCTGACTGTAAGATTTGCAAAATGTTGGCAAAGAAATTCTGACCACTCTTTCAACGAAGTATAGAGGGATATTCTAGAGAGGAGGATCAATAAGTAAACTTTCATTATTTGTTAATAAATTGGTTTAGCGTTTCGTAAAAGTGCTCTCGCAACCGAAATATATTCCTCTGGAATAATTACAATCCTAATCGATTTATAGAGGAATTATTATAAAGAGAATACAAATATTTTTGATAAATAATTCAAACTTTCTTTGACAGAGAAACTGATTGCGCTCCAGTATGTTGCCTTACACTTGCAGTATTGTAGGGCAGAATACTGGATACTTTAATCTTTGTTTCTGCACTTAATTTTAGCTGCCCCTACTTTTCAAATTTTCAAAGATATTTTGAAAATATTGTTTTTTTTTTATTAAAAATCTATTTCCAAAATAAAAAAAAACATTGAAATAATCCGCAACAACAATTTGAAGCTTTAGGAAGAAAACCCTCAAAAAATCGAAACAAATGTATGGAAAATGTCAATAAGAACTGAAACCAAAGCTCGTAACCAAACTAAATCAACCCAACGTAAACCAAAATGAGAATAAAAAATTTATGGAAATAAAACGTATCAATGCAAAGTCAATATGAGAACGAACGAATGAACGTGCACGCAACAATAAACGCACATTATTTGAAATGAAACCACACAGAAAAATAATTTTCATAAGTGATGCAGCACAGCCAAAGCCTAGGCTATATATAGTGTAGGACGGATACGATACAATAATTTATATAAACGCATGCATACATACATACACATAAAGATTTTATGGTTCATATACAATCACATGCTGTCACTCTTTGTTACTAGAATAATAGAAGTATTGTTGAGTAAATACACCCGCACACACCCCCACAAGCACACTTTTATTTAAACAACAAGTGCCAAATGTCAACTAAAACACGTAATCATACGAATACACAAACGCATACACATGCAAACAAAAATTTTTTGGTTTATAATACAAACTAGCTGTAACCTGCGCGCGTTGTTGCGCCAACAACTAAAATAATTTTTGAAGGAAAGACATTACACAAATATCCAATTAATTTTGAATCATTTTATTGATTTCGTTTCCCGTTGCCTAGATGATTCAGACGAACGGGCCTGAGTAGTACGCATTCGATCAGTTTCTAATCTCACTTCCCGTTGTTCAAGTAATTCATGCGAACGGGTCTCAGCGGCATGTACTCGAAGATGTTCCAGTTTCAATGCTCATTGCTCGTGTCGTCTTATTTGGTGATTTTTTTCACAAATGTTGTTTACAACATTTTTTTCTTTCCGTTCTATCTTTCCCCCCGCGTCGTTCTTTACACTTTATTTTCTTTGGTTTTATACATCAGGAATCATAGATAGCATACTTTAGGGGTAACTATGCGTATGAGTAATATATTTCAAATGCAATTAAATATTAAGTATGTAGTATGTAGTATACATGGGCATGGCCCCTCGCTCATTTGGAATATCAACATAAAAAGTAGCCTATAACTCCTTCCAGACATACAGGAAGATACTGTGAAAATTTCAAGAAAATCGGTTCAGCCGTTTAGTCGTCTATAAACTTCAAACATACAAACATACAAACATACAATCAAACACACATTCATTTTTATATATAAGATACAACATTTTATACGTACAAATACAACGAATGTGTGCATGTGTGTGTTTGCGTGTGTTTTTGCTACTCCAAAACATTGAATTTTTTGGCAAAATTTCAAATTGTCGCTGCTCTCTCCCTCATCACACAGAGCATTTAAAATAATAAAAAAATGTCTACAAAAACTGTCGCAAAAATGCGAAAGTAAAACATGGAATAAAATAACAAACACACTTTCATATATACATACAATCACACACACACACACAAAATTAAATAGATAAGTTGAAATGCATGGTAAGGAAGGAAGAACAGCCTGTAGCTGTAATGTAACACGTAGTTTTTCTCATACAATTGCCAGCCAAAACCATATTGAAGGCATGAAATGACATGCCAATGAAAAAAAAAAAACCCCAAAACCAAGTGTCTCTTAATTTGTTTTTTTTTGTTAAGCTGCACTGTAATTGAAATGCCAGAACGGCTATGAATTTATGTATTTAACGCTGACATCAATTGGAAGCAATGCTTGAAAGATATGCTTTGAATTGTCACGATAGTTCCTCAGGGGAACGATTTAAGTCACCAAAAACAATACGTCTCTGACGAAATTGTGGGTGTTTTTTATTGTGCCAGAATAGGTCTTCCTTGCTTAAGTGCCTCCCCCCATTGTATATATCTGCAGACAAGTGTTTGTGAAAGACGGTAGTATTTGAAGCTCCTATTTGCTTGAGGCATAACCCTTTTTGTTCGTACGCCAAAAATAACACACTGGAGGGAGTTTGCCGTGTATTGAATGCCACCAGAATAACGTCTTCAGTGTCTTTCCATGTTGCCAAGTATGAAAAGGAGGGTTTTATACCACTTAAGCCTCTTTTTCATGCTCAGGCTTTTATCAATAGTTGTGATAAACTCAAACATATTCATATACATAGTCGCCCTAGTCTAATAGGCAACGTATTTGCATATTAGACAAGAGTCCATGGTTCAAACCCCAGCCCAGACAGCCCCTCGAAAAAAAAACGAACATGCAAAATTTCGTACGGCCACTTCCTCTCTGAGCAGTCTTTCTGGAAATAGAAGAAACATTTCTTCTGCGACTGTCTCTCAGCTGTTTTGTGACTGAGAATGTTAATAAAGTTGCCATGAAATGGTTCTCAAAAATCCGAATGGACTTTAAACTGTAGGTTCCGCCACTTAGCACTTACAACGTGGGTGATGTGAGAAGCGAGGTTGAAAGCCCGACTAAAAGGTTGTAATGGCTATTACAAAAAAATTCTTGACGTTATTTCCGCAAAAAAAAAGAGCAAACTGTTCACAAATTACTTTTGCCTGCTGATCGTCATACATACATAATTGGTCGTTACTACCCTTCAGTCAGGATCATAACCTAGCTTCTCAAATCACTTATGGTGTGTGTGTTATTTTTATACATTAGTGCTGGCGGCGCCTACAGTTTAAAATCGGCTCCGAACGACAGATTTTTGAGAAACTTTTCACATACATACATACATAATTGGCCATTACAACCCTTCAGTCAGGATTCCAACCTATCTTCTTACATCACTTATGTTGTGTTTCTTAATTTTATACATGAGTGGTGGGACCTACAATTTAACGTGGACTCCGAACTACAGATTTTTGAGTTACTTTTTCATTGCAATTTTATTTACTCACAGAGTTTTTTGCCAGAAATCTGCTGAGAGGAAGTCGCCGAAGAAATATTTTTTTTTCATATTTCGTTTTGATGTCTGACATGGGATTTGAACCCGGGCTTTACGTCTAATAAGCGAACACACTACCTACTAGACTATGGCGACTTTTCATGGCAATTTTATTAACATTTTCAGAGTTCTTGCCTCAAACCAGCTGAGAGGAAGTCGCCGAAGAAATATTTCTGCATATTTCATTTGAACCGTGGTCTCACGTCTAATAAGCCAATACTAGACTATGGCGACTGCTGATCGTCATATACGATTAATCTACATCCTTGTTATAAGAAAATCTTGAATTTTTAATTAAAATCAAAATAAGCCTGGAAGCTAACTTCCATTAATTTTTGCCAAACAAAAATTGCTTTCTTAAGGAGCAGCAAAAAAAAAATTTTGAAATTGAAATGAAATTTTCTGTAAGAGTCTTATGACACCTAACGCTCACCACTATGAGTTGCTTTATTACTTGTGGTAACTGTTAACCAGCGGCATGAGGATAGTGATCTATCGTTTTGCAGATTTAATGTGGCCATTATGATCCATCAGCTGTAACAAAGCTAGACTTTCTTAATACCGATTTACATTTCCTCTTAAAGCTATACCAGATTGCTAATCTATGGACAGACATTTCGAAATGTAACCACCTTTGTGTTAGGCAACCAGTGTGGTAGCAAACAACTGTGGTTGAAAACATGCCACGAGAAACGGAATAACACATGTGCCCACTATTGCTACTGTTGCTGCTGTTGAATATTTTTAAAATTTTATTCAATTCGCGTACTAATACACCAATACCCCGGTTTGCGTCGCTAATTGGGACTGAAAAAATGAGACGCAAACCGAAACGACGCAAACTGAAGCAGAATTTTCAATTTCAACTTTCAGACTGAACTTCACTCCACGACATATAATTCGAAACTAATAACTACGCTTAACATGTAAACAACGCACACCTGCAAATTTGCTTTCTACTAAACGGGAAATCCGCTTTTTCTGCTTTAGCTTTGTAAAAACATTTTCATATCAACGACGCAAATCGAAACATTTACGACGCAACTTCGAAGCCATGCGACGCAAACTGAAACAAAAACGACTCAACATTGAAATTCCAGAAACTTAAAAAAAGACGCAACTTCGAACCGACGCAACCTGAAGCGACGCAAATCGGGGTATTGGTGTACATACAAATTTATGAATACATGAAAGTATTATTATGTAGTAAATGTATGCATAAGCATAGTATGTCACCCATACACATAAGGAGTGTTTGTGTTTTTGACACATCATGTTATTATTTATGAAGCTGTTGTTGCTATAGTTAATTTTTGATATAAAATGTTGAGTTTTCTACCTCTATTTTTGGATTTATTTTCTATGCTACAATTTTCGTATTATTTATTACGAGTAAATATTAAATAAAGCAAGTCAATTACTAATTACATATGTATATGATGGTATACAATATAGTGTCATAGTAAATAGCAAATAAATCAACAATTAGTACTAGAAACGTATGCTTTTTGACATTTAAAGTCACAAGAAAACAATTTTCATTACAAAATGAACAATTTTTTGGATAAAAACACTCAAAAAATGTAATAAAAATTAATTTTTATTACAATCGATTTTATATTTAAAAATATTTTTAAAGCCTTATTGTTTGCTTTTAACACTATTAAGTGCTTTACATTGTTAAGATTGCTTTCATGTTGCTATTCATCGAAAAATCAATTAAGTTTGCTACGTAGCATATGCTTCAAAAGCAATAAAAAAAGGTAAGATTTTTATACCGCTTTGGCATGAAAGGGCCATTAGAGCCCTTCAAGTATGAATGGCGTAATAATATTGAATAGGTTTTTTGCTTATAAGAGCCTTAGCAATGGAGGGGTTTTCTTAAAGGAACAGTGATTTTGCAAAAATTCAAAAATTAAGTGCCTCTTTGCTATATTTTTCTTAAAGAGAAATAAAATAGCAAATGATTAAAGCCGTACAGAAGCTTTTCAGTTAAATAAAATACTGCAGCTAATGTGTTGAAAGATAATTTCTAAGGCCTTCAAACAATTTCTTCACAAATGTCATCAATTGCAGTCCTCAAGGCAAATGTAGAAGAGAGATTTTAGTATGTTTTCTTAAAGACCCTAAAGTAACATCATATCTAAAGCAATGCAATAAAGTTGTTGAGCAATAACTCTCTGTAACTCTGTATTTGGAACATATCGTTTAAGAAAAAAAATGAAAAGTACTGAAAACCTTCTTTATCTATAACCTAGAGTACTGCAATCATACGATGTATTTTACTGCCCTCAATTTATAAACACATACACACGTAATTGGCTATTACAACCCTTTAGTCAGGACTACAACCTAGTTTCTCACACCACTTATGTTGTGTGTGCAGTGGGACCTACAGTTTAATGTCGATTCTTAACGACAGATTTTTTGAGATACTTAGTCATGACAATTTATATTAACTCTCAGAGTTTTTGCCACAAATCGTCGGAAAGACAGTCGTCGAAATGTTGTTGAAGGTGTTTATCTTAGGGTTTGAACCGAGGCCTCATGTCTAATAAGTCAACACACTAAATTCTAGACTACGGCAACTTCAATCTATAAAGGCTACCCTTATTATGCCTCTTGTACTCCTGTTGGCCTGAAAAAATTGCGATTATCGTTTGTTGTCGCTAAGAATAATTCACTGCCTAGTACTTGATACGCATTCAGGCATTCCAGATTCTGAACGTTGCACAGGTTCGTAGTAGTACGTATCCTTACAATTTATTCTCATCAGAAAATCTGCACATTGGTGTTGAGGTGATTCCTATTCCGAACAAGTTCTCTTGGAGTCAACAGTGCTCATTCAAACGCCCAGGTGCTCATTCAGTGCTCATTATACTCAGGCTACATTTGTTTATTCCAATGCATGATTCAAATCTACTGTCATTGTACTTACATAACAAAAAATTAAATTTTCTCGAACCCTTTTGAGGCTCATAGACCGTAAATGAGGATGTAGTACAGACTGTAGGGTAGTACGGGCCTTATGGCGGCAGACCTATTACAAAAGTACCAACGGAGCATGGGAAACATCTCTTTCTACTTCACAGAAAGCTACTGACCCTTTCAGTGGTGTGGAGGTTCTCCTCCTCGGAATCGTGATTTGAAGCGAATGATTTTTTGCATTTGCTTTATCCGTCTAAAATGAGCATTCCTGACATGTGTCAATGCAAAAAATGCTCAACAAATTATGCCATTTTACCAGGAAAAGACTCTTGCGAGCGAAAGACTCTTGCAAATCACTGAATTTTATGAATAAAATTGTTTGTGTGGTTCTACTGAAAAATTAGTTCAATGGGTACGTTAGGAAAAGGACAGCGAAAGGCAGTCCGAGAGTTGTCAAAGCACTTTGAATGATGCATTGTTGAATTTAGTTTGTGGGCCATCGAAATCGTTAGGCCATACTTTTTTAAGAACATTGAAAATCCCTTAGAGTTGCAGTTAATGGAAGTACTATGGTGATGAAAAGTTTCTCGAAAATCTGTTGTTCAGAGTTGACTTTAAATGGTAGATCTCGCAGCACATGTGCAAAATTAACACACACACAACATGAGTCGTGGGGGAAGCTAGGTTGTAATCCATACTAAAGGTTTGTAACGATCAACTAAGTAAGTGGCGCTGAAGTTCTTCATAATACAATCCGTTTTAAGCATAAGAAGAAGATTATTGGAATATTACAAAGCATTAGTCAGGATTAAGGACACCTCGTTGCATCACCCATGTTACACATGATAAATACCAAAAGAAAAGTATATTTTAGTGAAAGGAATTTCACATTCAAACCAAAAACAAAAGTTTATCAAACTATTTGAAACCTTAAGTCCAGTGCCATAAAGAAACTTTCCTTAATGCCGTCTAAGACACTCTACGATGTTTTTATCCCCTACTATATACATATTTAACTGGTTGACGGTTTCATAAATTTTTGTTTTTGTTTTAAGCATTTTTCTTAATTTCACTTCTTCATCACATTCTACCAGATTCTACACATTTTAACCACAAAAAAATCTCTGAGAAAATTAGAAAAAATTGCAGAATTTTTTCTCATATTTTAGCCTGTTTTAGCCAGTCGCTGTTAAAGTTATTGGCATGCAAGTGATTGATTGATTGATTGATTTAAAAAGAGTTCTTCTTTGCTGTGTTAGCTCTTGTGTTATGCTTAACAAAAACTAAGGGCTTTACTACAAATCCTAATGATGGACGATTCGAACAACGACACTCTGACCATAATGTTCATAATAATGATGGCCATAAACATCGGGACGCAACGCAGCGATAAACTTTCTGTTTGAGCAGACAAAAAAAAAGCGATAAAGCATGTGTGGGGGAGACATAGCAGTAGGGTAGGGTGGCTAAGTATGTAGTAAAGGCTTCTGTTCGAAAAGAACAGAGAAAAAGGAGCTCCATGATGGAATGTCTGTCTTCTATTGGGAAACTAATATTTTATTATTATCAACGCTTAGTTTGTTTGTGGCCAACAACGAAATTAATGGAAAAGAGAAAAAGAAAGAAAATGAAATTATAACATATGGCAGCCAATAATAGTACATGAAGAAGGTAGACGTGAAAAGAAATATTGCTCTAGAGATGTTTTTCTCATGTGTATGAGCTAGACAAATGGCTTAAAATACATGGTAAAAAACTATAATGAAACAGTGCTTACATGCCCAAAGCTTGACTCTGCAAACATTTTACGAAACTGTTGAACTATTCAACAACCTAAAAATATCGTTCGCACTTTCCACGAGCATTCTTTATGACCTTGGAAGTCAGGGCAATTGTTAACGGAATGCTTAAATACTAATGGTGTTTTCTTTTCTACCAAAAAATTTGCACTTTATTGTAAAAAATGCAATTTTGTGTTTGTTTCTTAAAAATGTTTCTCCCTCTAAAAGGGTGGTATGTTTTATTCTAAATAAATTGCACTTGAAAATGGTGGAAGGCATTGCATTTTACGCCCTGTATAAATCGAGAGTGCTGATAATGCCCTGTAAAGCAAATGACTTTTGTTTATTTATAGGGCTACCAGATGAAATTTAAAAAAAGTCTCCTAGTATCGTTATCCAATTCTGAAGTTAATTTTTTCATTGTTTTGTGGGGTAACCTTAAGGGAACATTACAGTATTAAAGCTACAGGTCAGTAATATAAAAAATTGCATTCAGTTTTAGAACTGTGTTAAAAAAATTTTATTTGGTTATAAAAAAAAAAATTTTAAAATATGAAATCGAAAAATTAGCGATCTGGCAACACCTTTTTCATGTTTACATATTTTATTGAAAACAAATCAAAAAATACAACATATTTTTAAGGGCACGGGGCATACCCTTTTTTCATATTTGTGTTATGTTCATCTCAAATAAAAATTACATTATAACAGGGTTAGTCACCAATTTTTTTAATGCACCTTATAAGAGGGTGACATTTTCTTTGTAGAAAAGAAAACACCATAAGTGTGTTTTTACGGGTTAAAGGGTTTAGGTTAGTTTAAGGGTAAGAGGGGTTAGGATGCATGATATACCAACCGTATTGTATGTATATATATGTGTGTTTCTGTGTTAATAATAAATATGTGTTGTTTTGTTTTACTTTTAAAAAACGTTATAAATAATCTTTTATTTATATGTTATTAAATGTATATATATTTTACTTTTGTAAAATATTTTATTTTTAATATTTAATTTTTATATTTATGTCCCTTCCCTATTTTCTATATAAGAAGATCGACAGCCTTTGTCTTTTAATCCACCAGACTTAGGGTCATTATTACCACTTGCCGTTAAAGTTGGGTTTAGTTAAAGCTAACTTTAGCTAAAGTGAACCTTAAAGTCACCTTTAACTTTAGCTAAAGTGAACTTTAAAGTCACCTTTAACTTCCTTTCGTTATTATAACCCAGGAGTAAATCAACCTGCCATGAAAAAGTTTCTCAAAAAAATCTGTCGTTCGGAGTCGACGTTAAACTGTAGGTCCCGACACTCAACATATGTTGTGTGAGAAGCTAGGCCGTAATCCTGACTGAAAAGTTGTAATGGCCAATTATGTATGCATGTATATATGCATGATAAAATAAAGTTAAGTGTTTTCAAAAATATGGCAATATCGGAACAATGTCGATAAAGCGACTCAATTAAACAAGTTTTTTTTCTACACGCAGTGGCAACGAAGGGCCTCTTTTTTGTTGTTGTTGTTGTATTTGCTCATTTAGTTTATATTTGAAGTTGCCAGATTGAAAATAATATAAATAATATGGCAAGTTCAAACATAAACTTAACTTTAAATATTAAAGTTAGGATGATCCTCTCTTTAGCTTAACGATCACTTCTATCTTATTGGGTACTTATAATAATTAAAAACAATTTATCTGCCCGTTAAAATGCTCCCTTTAGTTAACGGCATGTTGTAATAGTGACCCTTAGGCTTGCAGATCTCAGTTAGAGTTTGACGAAACTGAATACCTTCCAGGAGTTTTTCTGGCACCTTTTCTGTAATATCATAGTGTAACTTTTTTAACATGTAATAAAATAATAAGGATGTTAGCAGTAGCCGTAGTCTACAAGGTAGTTTATTGGCTTATTAGACATGAAGCCGCGGTGCAAACCCTATGTCAAACGTCTCGAACAAAACGAAATAAGAAGAAAATATTTCTTCGGCGACTACCGCTCAGCAGATTTCTCGCAAAAATTCTTGGACTAAAAAAATGCCATAAAATGCTTCGTATGGCCACCTCTTCTCTTAACAGTCTTTCCGGCATAAGATCTGTCGTTCGGGGTCGACTTTGAATTGTAGATTCCACCACTCATGGATAAAATTAACACACACAATGTAAGTAGTGTGAGAAGCTAGGTTGTAATCATGACTGAAGGCTTGTTCTGACTAATTACTCATCGGAGCTGTGCATTCAAAGCATTGCATCCTTAGAAAGAAAATCAGTCAGAAAGTTTTATAATCGATTCGCTATATAAAACAATAGGACTGTTAGGCCCAATGTGAAAAACAACAACAAACAAATTTACATTTCTGAGGAGCTTTTCTTTCAGTGTAAAATACATTCTTTCTGCTATAAAGTTTTCTATTCCCAAATATATTATACGACCGTATAACACTTATCAAACACTTACAAGTAGATTTGGTTTCACTTCCACAAACAATCACAAACAAATTATTGAAACAAATGAAATATTATTTATGAATACTTCACTTTACTACATCTTTTAGCAAACTTTGAAACAATTTATTGGAAAACAAAGGAGAAAATATTCGATTTCTTCGACCAGCATAGAGTCTAGTGCCTGGGGCGTATATTTCATGGTTTTACAAGTAACTGTTAAGTTAAGAGTCATTGTTCTTTACATGCCCTTTATGGCATAGACAAATTATGGTGGTGGTCTGATGTTATCAATTAGAAGTGATTGAAATGTGATAACCCTTGTAACTCATACATGCCCTTATGTTTGAAAACATTTCAACATTCTATAAATATGTGTATAAAATGTCACAAGCAAATGAATCTGTTTCCTGTTAAAAAATGTGGAAATTTAAATGAATTTGTAAAAAAGAAAAAGATTCTGTGGAATTGGTTTTAACCTTTAAAAGGTCTCAAGATTTCCTGGAATTTTTTGATAAAAATAAAATTAACCTGATGGTAATATTTCAATTGAATATGATGTGACTTAAACACAATTACTATTTAAATACAGTCAACCCTCCCATAACGTGGTACTTTCAGAACGCAATTTCCATACGGTAGACGCGCTACGAATTTGTCTGGTTTGTACGGTTAACTCCGAGTTTCTTATAGCGCGGTACGCACTCAACCACGTTATAGGAGTGTTGACTGTATATGTATACTCCAATCTAATTTTATAACAATTAAATTCAATTAAACAAATGAAGACATTGATAAGGATTGAATTAAAAATAACTTGTAATTCCTAATAACAATGCTAATTATATTCATTTTACTTTGGTAGCGCGTTGTAAGGCCCTCTGGCCTTCCTTTAAATATCAATTTAAATTTGAAAAATTGCTGAAATATATTACAAAAGTTGTCCAATAATTAATAACACTCATATGCCAAGTGGTGCAAAATCTTAAATTACATATCAGTTCAGTTTTCTTTAATGAAAATCAGGGATTTAATGTGACATTAAGGCTCACTTGATTACAGCCCCAGAGATACCTAACAAGCCCTGGTTAAACTATATTAGCAATGAGCATTTGTACCATTCGAGTAGGTAGTGTGTTTGCTGATTAGATGTGAGGCCACTGTTCAAAAAGTTTCTAAAAAATCTGTCGTTCAGAACCGAATTTAAACTGTACATCCCGCCACTCATGGATAAAATTAACACTCACAACATTGGTGGCGTGAGAAGCTAGGTTGTAATCTTGACTCAAGGGTTGTAATGACCAATTATGTGTATATATGTGAAAATATCAGTATTAGGGTATGGCGCCCTTAGAATCAAACAGAAAATCAGCCTTAAAGTTTGATAATCGATCCGATATCTAAACAAAGTAACTCCGTTAGATTATCACATAAAGCCAAGATAAATGTGAGAAGTTTGTGTCGATCCATCGTAGGCAATTGGTAAATAAAGTGGACGAAAGACTCATCCTTCTCAACAACCTCTACGGAAGTCACTTGCAAGAAAACAAAGTCTCTTCGCTTACAGATACAACCACAACTATGTCCCTATGATCTAATTTAAGTAGTGTTCTTGTTATCCTACTCTAACAAGTTCATTGATTGCAGTCTGCTTTGCCGAATGGCTGCCAGACAGGATGCGAATGCTAGTAGTTCGATTGAGGATCACATCCTCAGCATGACTGAATAAGTTATACTACTGTGGTTAAGAAGGTCGAGTTATATCCTAAGATTGAGCTCGGTTTTTAACATTCTATCCTTATATACTCCAACTAAAATATACGCCCTTGCCTTAATTAGCGATCTGGTACCACTATAATCCGTAAGGAACTGGTTTTGTCTGATCTCAGCAACGAGCCCCAGTTTAAGCACTGTTAACAGCAATCTGGTCTATTCTCCTAATGTTTCTGCTTGATGAACACATACCGGTAATGTATTGGATAGCAGTAAATAACAGTCAGATTATGTGGGAGTGAGAACCTTATTTAGCGAGAGCATCAACGTTTTTGTTCCCAATAATACTGCTCTTCTCAGGAAGCAATCGTAACTAATTTTATCAAGATTTAAAACCCATATAAAGTCTTTGTAGCCACGCATCACTTGCCATTAACAGCTTATTGATCCTATCACTATGGCTCTAAAAGCCGCTCATCATACATACATAATTGGCCATTACAACCCTTCGGTCAGGATTACGGCCTAGCTTCTTACACCACTCATGTTGTGTGCCTTGAGAGCCGCTCACTGACAACAAAAATCATGTAAGTACCCGCTTTTGAGCGATGTCTCAGCTAAAACCTCAAATGTCTTCCTTATGTCCAATCTATAATAAAGTTTCAACCCGAAATTCCAGTAGAAAATTTCAACACCACTGACCCCGTCCAGTTTCGATTCATACCCAAAACTGATCTGGTTACTGGTGTTGATATATTCTGTGAGAATTTTGGGCTCAAACTTCAATATCGGTTCATACCCAACACTAAACAGGGTTGTTTAGTGAAAGTTTTAAACGGTTTTAGTAAAGGAATCTTCAAACCAGGGATAAACATGGCCTCGGGATCCTTACAGGGTGTAGTAAAGTCATATAGTCTGTGAACATCCACATATTAACGAATGAGTAGAGCAGAAAACCAATGCGGTACTAATAAGTACACACAGACGAAGGCAATATTGGTGGCCACATATAATAATTTCACAAGAGGCTATAAAGTACAGTGGCGTAATGCAAGCCTAAGATTTAAACCGTACTCCTTAATAGTTGGCGTTAACGCTAAAAAGATAAATCCCGTATGCGCGAGAGAGTATATTATTTTCAAGTTAAATTTTAAATTGCTTCCAGGAAAACGTAAAAAATACGACTTCTTCGTGCAGTTAAAAATCATGGCCAAAAACATTGTTGTAACAACACGTAATTGGCGTAACATCGTAATGCAATACAACGTGTTGAAACATGAACATTTTTTTTAAAGAAAACTTTCATTGTTGTTTGCCGTATAAAATTTTATGGCTGGTAACGAGTTTGCAGGAAAAGTTTAAGCCAAAAACGAAGCAGAAAAAGAAAGGAAATAAAATATAAAAAAAAATTTGGGAAAATTTTAAATGTGTGTGAAGATAGATTTTAAAATCTATCTCGCCATGTTAGCTAACAGAGCTCTGTTATGTTATTAACAGAACTAACAGAGCTCTGTTATGTTACTTACAGAACTCTGTTAAACCATTAATTTAAGGTTGGGAAAAACAAAAACAGGAAAAATTAATTAAAATCCTTTGTAAAATAAGAAAGAAAGAAAGAAATGATAAAAACAAGTCCTAGAGTTAATCACTGTTACAAAATATTGCGAAATAAGAACTACATTAAACAGAAAATTATACATTTCCAAAAGGTATTGTAAATTGGGCGGAAAAAGTAAACTGTTTTTAAAGCATTGTACGTCCCTTTAACTAAATCAATCGCCAGAATCCTTAACAGCTCGCGATTTCATAGTAGATTTTGAAATTTTCCCAGATTTCAGATTTTAAAATCCACTCTAAGTCCTTTTGTGGGAAAACAGGACAACATGGGCGGACAATGAATGTTGTTTTTAAAGCATTGTACGTCCCTTTAACTAAATCAATCGCCAGAATCCTTAACAGCGCGCGAGGATTTGAGGGTGTGAGGGTTTGAGGGTGTGAGGGTTTGAGGGTGTGAAGGTTTGAGGGTGTGAGGGTTTGAGGGTGTGAGGGTTTGAGGGTTTGAGGGTGTGAGGGTTTGAGGGTGTGAGGGTTTGAGGGTGTGAAGGTTTGAGGGTGTGAGGGTTTGAGGGTGTGAGGGTTTGAGGGTTTGAGGGTGTGAGGGTTTGAGGGTGTGAGAGTGTGAGGGTTTGAGGGTTTGAGGGTGTGAGAGTGTGAGGGTGTGATAGTGTGAGGGTGTAAGAGTGTGAGGGTTTGAGGGTGTGAAGGTTTGAGGTTGTGAGGGTGTGCGGATTTGAAGGTGTAACGTAAAGCTCGGGTTCGAGCCCCAGGCCAGACATCAAAATGAAATATAAAAACAAAAAATTTTTTCTTTGGCGACTTCCTCTTATCAGACTTCAGGAAAAAACTCTGAGAGTAAATAAACCTAATTTTATGTAATATTATGTAATGATCAATTTTCATTGTCCGCCCAACTCAGTCCTGTTTGCCCATAATATTGATTTTTTTTATCGGATTACAATAGTTTTCCGAAATGTGTGATTATCTGTTTATTGTAGTTGTTATTACGCAATATTTTGTAACAGTTATTAACTCTAGGACTTATTTTATCAATTTTTGCTTTTTTATTTTATTTTACCGAAGAATTTAATTAATTTTTCGCGTTTTTCGTTTCCAGCTTTTAATTAAATGTTTAACAGATTTCTGTTAGTAACATAACAGAGCTCTGTTAACTGATAGATTTTAAAATCTATCTTCACACACATAAATTTTAATCCAATTTAATAATATTATTTCCACGGAAATAAATAAAGTTTGAAGCAGATTTTCCTTTCTTCTTTCCATTTTTTTCCCTTTTTTTTAGTAGAGTATGCTGCAGTTTTCCAAAGGACATATGCCTGTAACTGCAATAAAGTTTCTTAAGGAAAGGATACAATTGAATTCAATGAAATATTGAAAGAAAAGTTAGAAAAACTATTTGAATATTTGATTTTGGGGTTTTCAAAAATTATTGTATTACGACATCAAGGCAATTAAAGTCATCAAAAGTTCTGTTGTAAGCATTTGCTTTCGATTGCTTCAAATTTAATAAAACATCTGTTATACCCGAAATGTATTGGCTTGCAATAGAAAACAAAATTGATTTTCAAATGAGTTTTACAAATACCACATCGAAGGAAGTCACAGTGGTGGCTAATGCAAAAGGACAGGGTTTGTTGGAAAATTTAACAAAAGTTCTTGGTTCTTGGTCATTACAAGCATTTAGTCAGGATTCCAACCTATCTTCTCACAGCACTTAAGTGGTGTGTGTGTTAATTTTATAGACGAGTAGCGAGACATACAGTTTAAAGTCGAATTTGAAGGACAGATTTTTGAGAAACTTTTCATGGCAATTTTATTTACTCTGCTGAGAAGTCACCGACGAAATATCTCTTCATACTTAATTTAGTTGGAGTTGCCTGACCTAAGGCTAGAACCAAGGTCTCACGTCTAATAAGCCAACACACTACCTACTACACTACGGCGACTACAAAGGTTCTTGGTCGCCCAAAATCAAAATTAGCTCTGTTGACAGCCTCATGGTACTAAAGGCCTTTGGAGTTCTGATTAAAACTCCCCATGCAAATGTCCCTCTAAGCCTTATGCCACTGTACTTAAAGACCCTTCCTTGTGTTCTCTTTTCTAAACTATTTCTAGTTTAAACGTCGATGTTTCTTGTATGTTTTTGGTCTGCTTATTTCCATTGTCCCATGTCCCATGTCCATGTTCATGTCCATGTATGGGGGTATAATCGAATGTCCTCTTGCCACGATGAGTAGATGTTGTCTGTTGGCAACATCTGTTTGAAAACGTTGATGTTTTCATTGTATTCTGGTCGGTTATTGTCGTATGTGTGGCGAGAAACTTAAGGCGAAACGAGCATGTGAAATCATTTTCAACAACACAGGAAATTGTAAAATGGCCATATATGAGGATTCAAGGATTCCAATACAAAGCAGAGAACAAAATAAAAATACAGAGGCAGAGGGAGAGATTGAGAGAGTGAGACACAAAGTGATACTGAGTTTGTCATTTACTGAAAATTTTGTTGTTTTTTTGAAAAAAAAGGAAAGCAAAACTATTTTAAGGATTAGTTTTTCTATTCTTTCTTCCCTTTACTGGAGTGTGTTTATTTTTCCCAAGTATTAAAAGGACTAGGATTAAGGATGTATTTAAAGGCGGAACAAGAAAAAAACTTTAAACAAATATTCTTTGTTTTGCTTGTATAAGTATTAGGAATGTAGTCTCATGTTGCTTAAAGTTTTGCTAATATTATAGGACAGATTCAGGAGGAAATAGAAAATACGAAAAGGGTTTAAGCCGTTAAGACATGTTTGACAGTTTTAAGTTGTAAGAGACACAGTAAATTTTTGGAATACCAAAGAAAAAAAGGTGTTGTAAACTTGTCTTAGAGGGAGGTAAAGGTAAAAGTATGCTAATAAAAGCAAATTGTTAAAGATCCTTTTTCTAGTAAGAGTAAAGGCAAGACAAGTTATAATTCTGAAACTATTTCAGCAGAATTTATAAGTAATTTTTCAATTAAAAGAGGCAAATATAGGACGTAGTCTACCTACTAGACAGTACAGTGGCATGTGGCTTAGAGGAACATTCGTTAGTTTTTCAAGGCTTTCGCTTTAGGATTCATTAAACGAACACTAATTGTCACGTTTTTTAATCACAACACCAAAGGTTATCAGCACCATGAGGATAATTTTGGCAACGAAGAACCTTTGTAGGCCCCGTAGTCTAGTAGGTAGCTTGGAGCCTCGGTTCAAACCTCAGGTCAGACATCTCCAACCAAACGAAATTTTAAAAATATTTCTTCGGCGACTGCCTCTCACCAGGTTTCTGACAAAAACTATGAATGTAAAATAAAATTGACATGAAAAGTTTCTCAAAAAAGAAATCTGTCGTTCGAAGTCGACTTAAAAGTGTAGGTCCCACCACTCATGTTTAAAAAAAAACACACACAACATAAGTGCTGTGGGAACCTAGGTTGTAATCCTGCTTAAAGGATTGTAATAACCAATTATGTATGTATATATGTATGTATATATTGCTGAAGAATAACGACAAGGCAAAGCCAAAGAACGACCATAGTGATGCATAAGATCGAGGTTCAAAGAAAGGCGCTTAGGAGTATGCCAATAGCGAAACGGACTGAAGTGAAGAGTGTTATTAAGGAGGTGAAATGGAATACGGTAGCATGAGAATACGGTAGCACGAGATTCTGTCATAGGAAACTGAATCACATCAATTACTCAACAACCAACAATTTACGACACGGTGGATACGTTAGTTCTACAGTGGTATTGCAAAGTGAATGCTTGGTGGCGATGTTGGCAACCCCAACACCAGGATCGGATGCTAGAGCCTAATAAGCCATTTGTAAATATTATTACAGAAACTAATACAAGAACGAAAAACAATGAACTCGATATAAAGTGGACGGAAATGCGCCAAGGTTGTGTGCTGTCACTACTCCTCTTTAATTGTGTCCGCGACGTAGTGATGCAAAAGTCAAAAAGTCATAGGAGAGCGATTACATGAAGTTTGCAAGATAGACTGGAAGACCTGAACTATGCGGATGATATATGCTTGTTAAGTCATTCATATGGCAAGGAAATTGATGATGTGGACTCTTTCTGCTATATATGCAGTATAATTGATAAATCCGGTGGTTCATCAGCAGATGTTGCCAGTAGCATTAATAAGGCACGAAATGCTTTTTCCCAACTTAATCCTGTTTGAAAATCGTCTAACATATCGAGGCGCACCAAAATTAAAATTTTCAATTCCAACGTCCACATTACTGTACGGTTGCGAAACGTGGAATATGGCATCGCGCGATTCCCAGTCTCTTCAGGTTATTGTGAACAAATGCCTGCGTAGAATCTTGCGTGTTTACTGGCCTTCCGTAATATCCAATGCCCAACTCTGGTCAGATACAAACCAATAACAAATTGGGAGGGAAATAAGGAGACACCCCCACGAAAGCCTTGTTCGCAATGCTAAACTGGCTTCCTACTGTGCTTCTCGCTAAGCAGGTAGCTAAGTTTGCTGCGACTAGACTTAATGCTCTCTCTCGTTGGCACATTGTACCCTCTGGTTACTCCACTATTCTGGAGGTTGATCCAGTGGCCCCTGTGAACATAGACTATTTCCCTGCTGAATATTGTCTTGACAGATGTTTCCACTCTCTGATTCCAAGTAGAGATGACTGAAATCCTAATACGGTCGTCCCCCCGGAAGTCCTGGACATATATACCGAGGGCTCTAAACTCGATAATGAGGTTGGGAGTGGTGTCTAATCTGGGAAACTGAACCTGAATATTTCTCTCCGTCTGCCGTACTGCAGTGTGTTTCAGGCGGAGGTGATGGCAATTTACCGGGCCGCTCAATGGATCCTCGTCAACGATGCTCCTTTCACTCGCGTCTCGATCTTTTCTGATAGTCAGGCCGCGATAGGATCTCTATCGGGTTCCGTGATTAACTCTAGGATTGTTAGGGAATGTCGCCGCTGTCTCGACCTTCTCTCGGGGCGCTTCACCAGTATTTCTCTGGTGTGGGTCCCCGGTCACAGTGGAATTCCGGGAAATTGTAGGTCCGACGAGCTCGCCAGAGCTGGTGCGCTCCTTGCTGAATCATCTTCTGTTGAATTGGGTATGCCACTTGCCTCGGTCAAGTTGACCATTGCGCGGAGTTTCTTTCGGGACGCCAACCCATCCTGGGTCAATGAGGAGTCCTGCTCCATCGCTAGACTCACCTGGCCCAAGATGGATAGAAGGCGTACCAACCGATTACTTGGTCTTGGTCATGATGTCATCTCGACTACAGTGGCCGTGCTTACGGGCCACTGCGTCGTGGGTAGCCACGCGGAAAGAATGAGGCTCCCTTTCAACGACTTCTGCCGTGGATGCAGGTCCACTGAGGAAGAGGAGACTGTTGTTCACTTTCTTTGCCAGTGCCCGTCTCTTGCTAGCTGTAGATATAGGTTATTTGGCTCCCCATTCCTTGTTAGCTTAACGGAGCTATCATCTATTGACATCAAGGATATAGCTTCGTCCATCAAACTTTCTGGCTGGTTTTCCAGTGCGGGGTAGTTTTGCTTTTGTTGTGCAGCCCTTGCGCTGACCAACTTCTTCCTTTTCCCTGATTTTGGTGGAACTTGGTCAGTACAGGGACTGCGTTCACCCGTGGCATCACAACGGGCCGCTATGCGTGCTCAAGTGAGCTTTGTGATATCAGAGCTACCACTCCGACCTAAACCTAAAGGAGACACAAGTGGGGATGGCTTGGGCATACTCTTCGTAAGTCATTAGGGGACGTCACAAAGAAATCCATAGACGACCATCACACCTGGAAACGCCAAATCACAACCGAACTATCCAAACTACGTCTACAATGAAACGAAGTCAAACATCGCGCTGGTGATCGAGCTCATTGGAATCAACTTGTTGCGGCCTTATGCTTTCGTTTTGTTCCAGACCTCGCATTTAATAATCCAACACACTGCGACAAATCCTAATATTTCTCCAGCTCAGTTCATTGTTAATTGAGTAACAAATTTCTTAAATTAAAAACAATAACAAAAAAATCTTCAAATTTCCAAACAAATTTTAGCAAATTTCAGTTCGGTTTTCATTACAACATACTTTTTTATTAGAATTTTTCCTTTCAGTTTTTCGCCCTTTTTATTTTCTTAGTAAACATTGGAGTGTGTGTTAATCCTTTCGATAGCAACCTATGGTACCTTATTGTCTACTCTTCCGTTCATCTGCCATTTCCTCCCAAAGCAAACAATAAAATCCTGAAATCATTGCCGGAACGATAGAAGGAAGAAAACAAGGATTTTCTTGTTGGTTATTGCTTGCTTATATTGTTTTCCTTTCTTTCTGTCTTTTTTTTTTATTGAAACTGTAACTGTAATATGGAGCACAGCTTAAGGATATTTTGCTGCTGCTGCTGCTACTGCTGCCATTAGGTAAAGCATATAAAGGATTCGTATTCAGAATCGTATTCATTTTGTGATTTTCTACATTCTGTAGACATTTAATCCATGTATGCTAACCATTTGGCAGGTTTTCATTTGGAATTAAGCAGAAACAAATCCATAAAATGGTTGACTAGGATTGGGGTAAATGACGACCTACATATTTGCTTAAGACTCATATTGTTTAAGATTGATTTTGGTTTTTTGCTTTTAAAGGCTAAGGCAGTCTGATAAATGCTTAAGTTTGTCAGACAAGAGGATACTTGTGATGGCCAGCAAAAAAACACAATTTTTTTCTTGTCTTGACCATAATGTTGAGTAAAAACCATAAAATATTGGTTAACTTATATGTAAAGACAGCATCATAGGCAGTAGGCCTGTTGTAGCCAGATAAACACAAAAACCGCAAAGTAATTACACACAACACACAAACAAATTTTCCACATAAATTTCCAAGCAAATGAAGATTAAATATTGTGTTCGAACTTTTCAAATCGAAATTCCATGGCAAACATTATGAAAATTTCCAGAAAAAAAATTGATTTTATTGGCTAACTGATTCTCTTTCCTCTTTAGGAAGACCAAAAATTTTAAATTTTAGACATCAAAAAGTCCTTGAATGGGATCCATTCCGATTAGTAAGAGAAAATTGAGGTAAATACTTAACACTTCCAGGAAACCTACGAATGATATTGCGTCAGACTGCCAATGTAAAGGCTTGACAGTTTCTCTGAATCATCCATGTAGTAGCCATCCGAAATGGCTGTTGCTTCTTCGACATAAGGCCGGGAATCTTTCCAATAAGTGAAGAATAGTTTCATCCTCTTCCTTATACATATCTGCAGTTTCTTCAGAAGCTTATATAGAAGTCCTGGACCAATACGCCATAATCCAATTCCCTGTCATGGCGCCAATAACCACACTGAGTTGGCTTCTTTGAAGTTTAAACAGCCTTATAATTCCAGCAACCATACTGAGCGTGCTTTTTAAAAAATTAAACAGCCTTACCGTGCGCCCTCTAACCAGTTTTGGCTAGATTTTCAGCGTCGTTATCCCCGTTTCTGAATCTGTCCATTTACAGTTGACGAAATCGATGACCGCATTGTCAATTATAAGCTTACAGGTCTCCAAAGGGATTTCAAAAGTCGAGAATTCGTTGGAGAGTGGTTATGTTGCATCTGGCTAGTTCAACCACTTATGACCCCAACAACCATATTTAAATAGAATCACTGTGTGTCTTCCATTCAGCCTTGGTCAGATTTTCTGCGTTGTTCCCCTCGTGGCCGAATCCGTATATTTGCGGTCGACGCAATCGATGACTGCATTGTTAATTATAAGCCTACAGGTCCCAAAAGGGATTCCGAAAGTCGAGAATTCGTTGCAGATCTGGATGGTTGTGTTGTGCCTGGCTAGTGCATCAGCTTATGACTCCAATAACCATACTAAGCGTGCTTCTTAGAAATTTAAACAGGCTTACCGTGCGCCCTCTGACCAGCCTTGGCCAGATTTTCTGCGTCGTTCTCCCCGTGTCCGAATCTGCCCATTTACAGTTGACGAAATCGATAGCTGCATTGTCAATTATAAGCATGCAGGCTCCCAAAGGGATTTTCGAACGTCGAGAATTCGTTGGAGAGAAGCTGTATTGCGCCTGGCTAGTGCATCCGCTTATGACTCCAACAACCATACTACGCATGCTTCTTTGGAGTTTAAATAGCCTTACTGTGCGTCTTCCATTCAGTCTTGGTCAGATTTTCTGCGTTGTTCTGCTCGTGGTCGAATTTGTCCATTTGCGTTTAATGGAATCGATGAGCGCATTGCCAATTATAAGCTTACAGGTCCCCAGAGGCATTCCAAACGTCGAGAATTCGTTGGAGAGATATTGTGTTGCGCCTAGCTAGTGCATCCGCTTATGACTCCAACAACTATACTGAGCGTGCTTCTTTGGAGTTTAAAGAGCCTTACCATGCTCTGTCCATCCAGCCTTGACCAGATTTTCTGCGTCGTTCTCTCCGCTTCTGAATCTCTCCATTTGCGGTTGCTGGAATCGATTTCAATTCAATTATAATTCATTGTCAATTATAATCCTACAAGTGCCCAAAAGGATTCTGAGAGTTGAAAACTCATTGAAGAGCTCTAAGGTTGTATAGAGCCTGGCCAGCTCAACCGCTCAGCAGTTCACTGGAATACCATTGCAATCCTGTACCCATATGACATAGACATCATATCGTTCTGCTAACCCATTTAAATATACGACCGTAAAAGTTCAGTCAGTTTTGTGTGAAGGTAAACAAGTAATCAAAACTCCACAAGCAATACTACAAGAATAAATGTAAATAAAATACACAAACAACAATAATGAATGTAAACAAGGATGTTTACATTTATAGAGATTTCGAGAAGGCAAAGTCAAGATCATTCATCAGACTGTTTACCCTGACTTATAAAAGACAAGGCAAAACAGGCGAAAGAGTTAGTGAAGTGCAGTCAGCCTTGTATGAAGACGCGGTGTGTAATCATGGTTTGAAGGACCCTATTAAGAACAGATGCAGCAGCCTTGAGAGTGTTCGAGAGAAAAGTCCTACGCAAGATCTTCGGTCCAGTACGAGTTGGCGATGATTTCCGTATCCGATCCAACAGTGAGCTGTATGAGCTCCTCAACGACGTACACGTTGTACAGCGTATTAATATCCAGCGGCTGCGCTGGCTCGGCCATGTCGTTCGAATGGAGGAGGATTCTCCGGCGAGACGGGTATTTGATGCGGGAATCTGCGGAAGTCGGTGAAGAGGACGACCTTGTATCCGTTGGAAGGACCAAATCGAGGAAGCCCTGTCATCGATTGGTGTGACCAACTGGCGTAGGCGCGCAAGAAGCAGAGGCGCCTGGAAGGATGTGTTACGGCAGGCCGAAATCCGTTAAACGGGTTGTTATGGCCAATTAAGTAAGTAAGTAAGTAAGTAATCATGGTTTGAAGATCTCCGTTACAGTCGAACAATTGTCTTTTAATTGTTACTGTTTATGCAAAGTGTGTAAACAAAGGAATAACAAACAAAGCAATTGTTGTTGTATACATAAAGTTGTGAACAGTGACACACAGAATTAAACGAATAATAAAGAATTTTAAATAAAACTAAACACAGATTATTTTATTTGCAATCTACGAGCTTACATTTTAAATGTTTTTAGAAAGGTAAAAACGTAACCTAAGTTAACCTAACCTAATCTAGGCTATCAATTCGTAATTTCTTAAGCATTTTAAGCATAATTTTTGAAAATTTCTATTTAAACGCTAAATTTTTAGAAGAATTGTTTTAGAAGAATTGTTATGCAAACGTTTATTTTCTTTGCCTTTTTCGTTTATATTTATTTCATATCAATTTACTCTTATGATTTATTAATAAAAATGAAACGAAATTTAGTTTTTCCTGCATGGAAACGGAAGCATCATTTAGTTTTCTTTTCTTTCACTATTTTCTTCCTTTAAAACACACCAAAAAGAAAAAACTCTCCTCCACCACTTTTATTTCTTGTCAATTTTTTTTTTAGCAGCTTTTTTTTAATTTATTTTATGGCACTTCCTCCCTCTTTAACAGAACAAGGAAAACCACTGGTTCTGCATTTTAGTAGATAGTAAAACAAAAGGATATACGGGTTTAGGACATTTTTTTTTATTTTTTACGCTGTTGGTTGGCTGTTGTATCAATGAAGTGCGGGTCGTCATAATAAATCTTTTTTTTTCTTTTTTTTTTTTTGTTTGACAAAAACGAAATATTTTTCTTTTTATAACAAAAAAGAAAAAAAGCAGAAAATTTTTCCAAAATAGTGGAAAATTTTAAAGAAAATTGATTGCCAGGCTGGCTGTAAAATACATACCACTTAATCAAATTAGTGTCATTAAAGTGTATAAAATAATACGACCTTTTCAGTGTCTTTTAATCATACAGTATTAAGGAGCTATTAAATGGGATTTTGGGTAATTTCGAAAGAATATTTTGATATATAAAGGCAGTTAAGAAGAGCTCTTTAGTGCCCTAAATCATAACTTAAATAATTGATTAAAAAAAAAATTAAAAAAACTTACCCAACTACTACAGCAGGAAGAGCAAACAGTTGTGGTCGAAGGGATATAAGCCGCCGCAAATAGTGATCATGCCAGAATTTATTATAGGGTCCCAACCACTTTATTTGGATCTATTCGGTCAATAATTGGTTTGCCTAAAAGAAAACAAGAAAAAAATTTGAGTTACATTGGGATAAAATAGGTCTACGATATACATACATATATAGATATATAGATAGTCTGGAATTTCAGTAGAAAGAAATTCATTATATTTTTAAGAAGTAGCTGAAGTAAACTATAGCTTGTACTATAGAAGTGACATTGGATTATAATAGATTAGGTTTGGTTAGTTAATAGACCATCCTTAGGTAGGTAAGTAGAAGTGGCTGTCCCCTCGACGGATTCATGAGCGGACACACTTGGGCCACACACAGGTCCCATTGTGATACCATAGTTCCTCATTTTCCCCTATTCTAGGAACCACTCGAAGCTTACGATGAAGCGACTCAGACTGCCAATATCCATGCATGACAGTTCATCTATATCCTCCATGTAGTAGGCACCTAGGTGCCTCTTTATCCTCCGACCAAGTGCCGGAAATAGACCCTCTTTAAAACAAACCAAATAGATGACCATCTCGGCGAGCTAACATTCCCTACAGGAAAACATTCTAACTCTTTAATAAATCTTGCCAATGCAGTAATCCTTAGTTTTCAGAAGAATTTGTTTAAAGATGATGGAAAATGGGATTCAAGGAACCTTCGTCTCTTTCTAATAAGAGCTAGATATTCGCTTCCTTCTCCTCCTCCTCACATCTCATTAGATCCTATCGAAGTCATTGCAGGGAATGTCAAGTCTTTTGTCATGCCTATCAATACGGCAATGAACCTTAAGCCTCATGTTCATGCGTTTTAAAGGGAGAAGACATCGACTAGCTTCCTATCATATCGCTTAAGGAGAGCCTAGCAACATTCCACATGCTTCTTGCTGCCACTGAAGTTGAGCTTCTCCGTAAAATGATTGAAAAACACTCAGTTTTACTAAAGCAATTGTAACACTGCCATGAAAAAGTTTCTCAAAAAAAAAAAAAAATGTGTCGTTCGGAGTCGACTGCTAGGTCATTATTCTCACTAAAGGATTATAATGACCAATTATGTATATATGTATTAGTGTTTGCACACCGTCCATCAAACATGAACACTAAAAAGTAAGTTTGGTTCTAACATGACCCGATAGAGGTAGTAAGTGATTTCAGTTCTAATCGAAACATTATTATCCATAAATAGCCAACCTCTACCTACCTATTCCTTCTATTTTACATTGCTTTCTAATAGAAAATTTCTTAGGAAAACCCAATTAGAATTACCTCTACCATCAGTTTAATATTGTTACGAAAATGAAAACATCCTTTAACATTAACATGACTAACAATAGCTACACTAACAAATACAACCAACATGTTACAAGTAAAGCAACAACAGAAAAGGGGATAGAGAAGTAAGCGAGAATATAACAACAAACAATGTGAACAAAAATACACAAACAAAAATGAAGTCGCAATAGAGTTCTCTAGAAGACGAAATCACGAACGTTCTAAAAAGGAAAGGCAAAGCAGGCAACGAGCAGTAAGAAAGCAGTCAGTCTAGTGTGAAGTCGCGTTGCATGTGAAAAGAACAGTCGTGGTTTGAAGATCATTGTTGTGAAGATCTACCGAAGAGTTGTTAGCGTTTTGGGCGAACAGAAGTGTGCAGTAGAATAGTGAGCAAGCAAATATTGTTGTAACATCAAGTGTGAGCAGTGGCACATAAATAGTGTGAACAATAAAGAATTTATCTTAAACGAAACACATATTTGCTTTTACTTTGTTTGCAATCAACGAACTCATATTCTAAAAAGGAAAAAACGTAACAATATTCTGAAACTTTATAATACAGGCTTTTACTCTCTCAATTAATTCTCTTGCTTGTTTATGTTCGTTATTTCATAAATTCTCTTTAAAAATTTAATTAATATTACGTATACGCCTGGAAAAATATAAAAAATCACTCTCATATACATATATCACTCACTCTCAATCTCCTATCTCTGTTTTGAGAATATTATTTTCTGCATTAATTTCTCTTCTTCTTTATTTAATATTGCTCAATCAAAAGCGTACTGATTAAAACGTAAATAAACAAAATTCCCAATTCGATTTATTCCTTTCTCCCTTACTCATATTGATCAATTGCTTTATGTTCAGTAAATATGAGAAAAAAAATTACTTTTACACTGTTGTTGTGCACATTTTAAATGAAACCGTTACGACGGCATTCTCTTTAAAATCTTCCGTAAACTATAATGTTCTTCTCCACACCCCCACATGTACATATTTTTTCCATTTCCCTTATAAATTCATTGTAAAACATTTCCTTTGTAAAAATAACAAAAGCTTGGCTTTTTAATTTTTGCTTCCGTTTTAATTTAAAACTTCATTTATTATATGTATTTTCTTTCTCTCCTTCTGTCTCTCTCACTCCCTCTGTACGCTTACACTCGTGTGCTAATTATGTTGTTTTAAATTAATTTTATAATTTGTGGGAAATTTCTTGTTTTTTTGTGCTCATGAGCTGAGTGGGGAGTACGCCAAGTACCTGCATTGTGGTTTATATACAAAGCTACATATACATGTATGTATGTCTGTATGCAGAAAAAAATCAACACGTTGTTTTCATTTTCTTAAAGAGAAAAAGTCACATTTATTTTTCTGGTTTTCTTTGCGTAATTTTATTAAGTGAGAGCGCTATTTTAGTTTTATTGCTTAGCCTGTGGGTAATTCGTGTGTGTGTTGAGGTGAGGTGAGTTAAAGTATGAGCATTCATTTACACCTCTCATACCTACTACAGCAGCTACCATCATTCCTTTACTATTGTTGTTGTTTAAATCTATTTTTACATTTTCCTTATTTGATTTCCTCTCATTTTTCTGTATGTGTTCCTTACAATTGCTTGTTTGTGTATGCACATGCATGTGTATGTGTATGTGTATTAAGGTTGCTATTCATTGTTGTATTGTTTTCTTTTGTGCTTTTTGTATAATGAATTTTGCACGTGCAAAACTTGTAACTGCCGCCATATTTTCTTCAAAACTGTTTCTCTCTCCCTGTCTCTTCTCTCATATTTCCCATAAGAAATTTAAGTATGTATGTATGTATTCCTTGTTATTGTTCTATATATGGTAGAGTTTTTACTCCAGGATTTCTTTTGTTATTGTATTACATACGTTTAACGTAGTCGTCGTCATCATCATCATCATCATGGCACAATTCAGGTGAGATTTTTATTTTTCGTTTTATGTTCTCTTGATTTTGCTTTTTTTATAGTGTGTTTCAACAAGTTCAACAATAACACTGCGTGACCAAAAGTTATTTGTATACCTATGTAAGTTAAGTCCTTCAGGACGTTAGGATGGAAAAATAAAAAGATTTTTTTAAAATTAAGTTTTAATTGATTTTTATTTAGCGTCTGTAGCTTTCGCCGCACAATTACGAACTAATTTTACAAGGTGTTAAGGTGCAGTTAACCTGCCAATAATAATTAATAAAAAACAAATTCAACAATAAAAAATATGCAAGCTGGTTACTCGTGCAGCGTAACCCGATATTCAAATTTATACAATTCAACAATTAAAAGAAAATAATTTAAAAGAACCAAAATTACACAATCATGAAATTTAATACAAACTAAGAAAAAGCAAATTAATTTAAAATAAAACTTAAAAGAACTAAATAAGCAAGTTTGCGCAATTATAATATAAAAAGAAAAAACAAGTTAATAAACTTAAAATAAAAATTAGTTCCCGTGAGAATCTGCTACATCAGCAGGTAGTTGTGCGGCACATGTTAACTCCTCCCCCTTCAAAGATCTGCGTCCCGCAGATGTAGCTGCAGTCGAGGCTTCGGGACTTATGTTCAAGGCTGGAAACTTCACTTTTTTGTTAATCTTTTGCCAAACCCAGTAACATATGAGTAAGAGCAGAGCGAAAGTAGTAGCGTTAATTGTAAAGGATATCGCATTCTTCATGGTAAGGGCTTTTAAGTGATGAATATTTTGTATGCTCAGTTCATGCAGATAACTAATGTCTATCTTCTCAGTGCTATTGGTAATATTCGTCAACACTGGCGGCAGTACCATCGCATGTGAATTTACTTTAGATGTAAAGGTTCGTTCACCAATATTAATAGTTTCATCAATGAGCCGAATGATGTAGGTGCCTGACAGCATTGTAGATTCATTCTTCTGCACCAATGTTCCATTGAAATTAGTTACATAAATTATGTCGGCTTTCAAAGCTTCAATTATTGAGTTCTTATTGGTTCGGTAGGCACAAGTTGCTTCTCCTCCCCGCAAAAGTATTGCCATGCAGCTGTTGTCATCGAGTCGAGTAACTGAAGTATCTTTGCAGATGGTGGAATTGCCAATTTTGAAGCAATCCCCAGTTAATCCATAGATCGTCTTGTGATTCATTAGCACTTTATTGTATTCAATATCGACTTGTTTGTTGTTGTAAATAGCAGCTTTTGTAATTAGCACATTATACTGCATACGTCCCACTTTAGGCATAGACAGAACGTATAAGAGTGTTGATCCATTGCAGTAAATTGAAGGTGAGCCAAATTCAATTGCCTCTACCTCATTTGCGTAAGGTAGTGCATCTATTTCTAGTAGCAACCGAGATATTTCTTCTTTAGCTAACAGGTTTGTGTTTGTTATACCATTCCTCGCCATTTGGACAGCTCTGACTATTTCGTTGACGTTGTCTCTGATCAATAAAGCTCGTTGCAGGGTTTCGTGTTCCATCCTTTCTATATTTCTTTCAACCAGTGTGTTCTTGGCCATATCTGCCAGGCTATTGTATTTTTCCAATACTTCGGTTGTTGCTGCAAAAAGTTGTTGATTGATTTTATATTGATGATTATTGTTCTCAATTATATCATTGGTACTGTGTAGAATCTTGTCCCAATCTGTTGCATCTGGGTTACCCGCAACCCATTTCCATGCGCTACCGATCCAGTTAATTGAGCGTGATCTTCGGTTACCTTTACCTTTGAGCATATTTATTCTCTCTGAGGTAGTGTTCAGATGATAGCTAATTAAAGCTCTATAATAACCATTAGGAAAATCCTCCGTTAAAGCCCAAACGCTATCTACTAAGCTCTCGAACTGGGTGAGGTTAATGGTATGCACCAGTTTGAATTGCCCGTCAAGTATCCAGCCATTTCCATCCTGAAGAGATACGATCGGTGCCTCATACCGGAATAAACTGAATCCATGGACAGCGCACAGCAGCCCAAGTGATCTATTATCAGGGAGAGAGAGAGGGGGAAAAACGCAAAAGGGGATGCTCTTATAATATAATGATGTGGTGATAAATGCGTAAATGTGAAATTTATGGTTTTACATTATTGTTAAATGCTTAAATGGTATGATATGAGATGAGAGATGTAGTGGGGATGATTGTGAAATGGACTTTTTTTTATATTTTAAGTAAGTATTTTGAGGGCGGAAATCCCTATTTTTCCTTTCTAAATATGCTTTTAAAGTGCCATTTACTCTTGAAGTGCCGCCATTGCGCCTTTAAGCCTGTACGCAAATTGTTCTAGCACGACACTAGCAAATGACTTTACTTAAGACAATTTAGTTTATTTTTGTTTCAATTTAATTTTTGTTTCTTAAAAAAAATTTCTTCTTTTTCTGTATTTCTCATTTCTTTGAAGTAGCCATTTACTCATGAATTGCCGCCATTGCGCCTTTAAGCCTGTACGCAAATTGTTCTAGCATGACATTAGCAAATGACTTTACTTAAGACAATTTATTTTATTTTTGTTTCAATTTGATTTTTGTTTCTTAAAAAAATTTCTTCTTTAAAAAAAAAAAAATTTATATTTTTTTATTTTTTTTTTTATTTTTTTTTTTATTTTACTCTTTTTTTATTTTAACATTGCGCTTCTCTCGAACTTACCATGGGGGAATCGTATGATTCCTTTTTAGTCGTGAGCAGGCATGCCCCCCACAACCTACTAAGGTACGATCTATCCCACTTACAGGCCGGCTCTTGTTAACTGCGCAAGTCACTCTTAAACATTAAATTGTATGTAAATTTTCTTTTATAATTTTAATTTGTATTTCATTTTATGATATTCTATCATAATAAAAAAAAAATCATATATTATTATTATTTAATATTATTATATTATATTTTTTTCTTAGTGATTAGCTAAGATTCTTAATATGGGTCTTGTGGACCCTCTTACCACTCATAGTGGTTACAGTGACTTTACCGTCACTTAGGACAATTTCTTTTCTGTACAAGGGCTTTTGTTTGCCCTTGATTTGTTTATCCATAACAAAAATTGTATCCCCTCTTTTATATTTTCGAGGCGGATTTTTTCTTGAATTATGAGTTTTATTACGCAGGGCCTGCACACGTTTTATCTCCAAGCGTAAGTCAGTATTAATTTTCTTTTTAGATTCTAATAATTCTTGGAAGCTTGTTCTGGTTATCCTATTAAAAAATATTTCACTTGGTTTCTTTTTTGTTACAGAGTGAATGCTATTGTTGTAGCGGTCAACTGCCACATATAAAAGTTCCTTTAATGTGAGGTCCCTGTGCTGCATTCTAAGGCAGCGATATATTTCAAGTAAAGTAGAGTGAAACCGCTCCACTTGTCCGTTAACCTCACTACGTTGAGACGGTGTGCGGTACACTTTGGTTTTTAATAACTTTAAGTAATTTTGAACAATAGGACTTAAAAGTCCGGCCTCATTATCAGTCACCAGTACTTTGGGTGCTGTGAAATAGTGCAAAATTTTAATAATTTTATCTCGCAAATGCATAATCGAACGGTTTTTTATGCTAAATGCCTTTGCGAATTTTGAAAATTTGTCCAAAATAGTAATAAATTTTTCTCCTTGTATTTCAAGGATGTCCATGTGCACAATTTCGCCGGGATATGAAGGAATTGGCGTGGGTTGTATTTCCGGTCTCTGGGGATGCCTGTCGTACTTATTCAACTTACATACCTCGCAACTCGCTGCATATTTACTTATTAAACTAGTCATTCTAGGGAAATAATATTTTTCGAGTATTTGCTCCTTGTTCTCCTTGTAATTCCTATGAGCCCTATTATGTTCTTCCATGATAATGGTCAGAACATTATCTTGATTGCAGACGTCCTGCACTATTTTTTGAGTTACGCGAATTTTGTAGTGACTAAAGTTCTCGACATAAACTTCATTTAATAACCCTAAAAAATTTTCAGGAATCTTAATGCCGTTAACCAATGTTGCATGTAGTTTTTCTTTTAAATGGGAGATAAGTACCTGTTTAGTAAGATTTTGTATGCCTATATAATGTCTCGAATAGCCTGGATGTGGGTTTTCTAAAATGTCCAGCCCTTCAATAAATATTAGTTGATTTCTAAAGACATTAATCGGCGCTTCAACATGGGGTATTAAATCCGAGCTATCTTGATCTGCACTATGACCAGTTGCAGCGCAAGATTCCTGTCCTTCGCTCGCTGTTATAGTACCTTCTTCACTACTCACGACGCTTCCTTGACCCTCGCTCGCCGTTTCTGTATCTGATGTTAGAGCATTAATTTGTGTAGGAATTCTAGATAATGCGTCTGCGACCTTATTTGAGCGCCCCGGTGTGTAAATAAGCTCATAATTATATTCTTCTATTCTGGCTTTCCAACGCTTGAGCTTGGCATTATAATTCCTATTGCTCAAGGCAAAGGTAAGCGGTTGATGGTCTGTAAAGATTCTAACCTTCTTAGCCCCGTATAGGTATAGTCTCAAGTTGTCAAGTGCCCACACTATTGCAAGCATTTCTTTCTCGTTAGTAGCGTAATTTTCTTCGGCTCTTGTTAAAGAGCGAGAAATGTACGCTATTGGTCTATCCTTTCCCATTTCTCCTTGTGACAGCACAGCTCCAATGGCTACATTGGAAGCGTCTGTCGTTAGATTGAATGGTTTTTCGAAATCTGGGAATGCCAGAACCTCTGAGGACAATAGTATTTCCTTCAGAGTATTGAAAGCTTTAAGGGCTTCTTCGGTCATCTGTATCAAAACTTTCCTTGACTGAGTTGCCTTTACTTGAGAGTTTTCTCCGCGGGTAAGGTTAGTTAAGGGCTTCGCAATTTTTGCATAATCTTGTATAAATTTCCTGTAGTAAGAGGTCATTCCTAAAAATCGCTTAAGATCCTTTAAGGTTTCCGGGGGTGGCATCTGTTTTATGGCATCTACTTTTTTTGGGTCGGCTCTAATGCCCTCTGGGGTTATAATATAACCTAAAAACTCTACTTTCGTTTCCATAAAATGTGTTTTATCTAAGTTAACTTTGAAGTTTGCTCGCATCAATGCTTCGAAAACTATTTCGACATTTTTTAAGTGAGAGTCTTCAGAATCACCAAAAACTATAATATCGTCGATGTACACATAGCAAATTTTCCCGATATGGCTCTTGAGGACATCATCAATAGCTCTTTGAAAAATAGCTGGGGCGTTCTTCAGCCCAAATGGTAAACGCAAGAACTCGTACTTCCCATTCATGGTTGAAAAAGCAGTTTTTGGTATATCGCTCTCTTTCATCATAATTTGATGAAAGCCTGAAGTTAAATCGAGGACTGTGAAGTACTTGGCATTTCCAAGGCTGGCTAGAGTAGCAGTAATATCAGGGATGGGGTACGTATCTGGTATGGTTACCGAATTAAGTCGCTTGTAGTCAATAACCATCCTATACTGTGCTTCACCATTTGGTTTGGGTTTCTTAGGTACCACCCAAATTGGTGAATTATAGGGGCTGCGAGAAGGACGAATGATACCCTCATCAAGGAGTTCCTTAATTTGATTTTCGACTTCCTGTCGCATATTTACAGGATAAGGATAACTCTTAGTGTATACGGGATCGTCGCTAAAGGTTTTTATCTCTGCTTTAATTGCAGTATCGACAGCCTCACTTGCATTTATGGGACCAAACAGTGGTTTAAATTTTGTTATAATTTTACTAATTCTGATTCGTTGTGATTTTGAAAGATTACCATTAATTGTAAAGTTAACTGTTTCCGACGATTTTAGTTTTAAAGGAAGCATAATATTATTCCCTAAAATTAAGACATTATTCTTACGATCGACAATTGCCTGAATTTCCCTCAATGTATCATCTCCTATTATACCATCAAAATCTTTAAGTCCTGATAACAAATAAAAAGTAACTGATGCCTGAACACCAATGCTTTCAAAAAATTTTCCTGAGATTTTACCTTCTATCAGTACTTTTCCACATGGCGAAGAGACATAAAATGGTTTCTTGATTGATTCTGGAGTTTTAATTAAGGAAGGGTTTATAAAATTTCTGTTGGCTCCAGTATCCACCAGAAATTTGAGTTTTTGGCCTTTAGCTGTTGTATACTCTAAATATGGAACGCCAGAGAGGCTCCTTCCATAAAATTTTCCTCGGTAGGATCACTGGAAGCTTCATTTGTTGAATACATATCCGAATCCTGCTGCCCCTCAACCATTTCTCCTGGGACATCTAAATGGTAGATTCGCTGTTGTTTGTTAGGTTGTTGGAAGCTCCTCTGTGGAACATTTACCGAATTAGCCTTCCGTTTAAAGGAATTACCATCCTGAGGACGATTCATATAGTTTACCCTTCGTGTTTGGATTGTGGGGTCAACCTCCATCCTTTCCAATGGCTTAGGAGGACGAGGGGGTAACCGTTCCTGAAAACTATTTGTCTTTCTAAAAGGTTGCTGCTTTTGATTTGAGAACTGAGGAGCAGCGTATGACCTAAATGTTGGTACAGAACTAAAAATCTGGTTATGAGGCACGGTAACACGATTATTTGTAGAAGGTCCATGAATCGAATTCTGGCGATAATTTAAGTTTTGTATATCCAAGCAAATTGAATAGGCCTCAGGAAGCGTTTTCGGTCTATGCACAGTGAGCAATCGCGACAAGTCACCATCCAATCCACGAATAAAAACATCCAACGCCCTATTTCTATATGTAGTCATTAAAGCATCCATAGTTTCAGTAGAGTAGGATTCCGTCTTTATTTTATTAATAATAAGTGAAAATTGATGATTAACCGTTGCATAAAATGCATCGATTTTCATTCCCTTTTGCGAGAGTTGTCCTAATTGGTGTTCTAGGGTCTGTATATCCCGTTTGTCTGCGTAGTGTAAGGAAAGACAGGTTTTAATTGATTTCCAATCATCATCAAATATATTATACGACACAAGTGCCGCGTCTGCTTTCCCTCGTATCTTTCCCCTAATACTTTGCAATATTGCCCTATAAATCGGCTTATTCTTAACTATTTCGTAGTCTTTAAGAATTGTCTCCACACTATGTATCCATGATACATAGTGCGCAGGCTCCCCATCAAAAATCTGTAGCTCTTTTACGGCATCCGGTAGTTTACTTATTGAATTTAAATCTTCTTCGTTTCGTGGTGCGACGAGAACAGGAGTAGGCTCTTCTCCTGTTGTTACACTCCCTATCGATTGTACCTGACTACGAGTATCTATTGAAGTAATTTTTTTCTCTGCCTTATCTATCCTAGAAGCAAGCATATTAATCGCGCCTGTCAATTCAGTGATCTTTCTTTCTAACAGCTCCATTATTGTATTTTTTTTTTTTTACTTATTATACAAAAAAAAATTGTCACAAATATGCAGCGGGCGGAAATATGTAAGCAAAAAACAATATCATACAGAAATAACAAAAACAATGACTTACAGTACAATAATTCCTTCCAGCATTCCAAACCTTCTTTCCACTCACAATTCTTTAGCTTCGGTTGATACAAAAATTTGGCACTTCAAACAAATAATTTTTGAATATATTTCTATATTACAATTTTATCACTTAAAATTCCTTTTTTTACTTGGATTCTTCTTTTACTTGGATTAATTTGTTTTAAATAGGAAATTTTTGGAATATATACTTTTTTATTCACTTTCTCAATATTAATTTTGTCACCTTAAATCCACTTTTTCAAAATAATTCTATTACCACAAGAAATATATATTTTTTTTTTTTTTTACACTTAATAAGCCTCCACTCAATATTAAAAAATTTTTCTTTTCAACGCTAATTTTTTATTAAAAATTATCTTCTTTAATTTTATAATTTTGTTTTAATTTGTTTCGATTAAAAGATTTCCACTTTACTTTCTTAATACTTTACACATTTCTTTTATTTTAATATTAATTTTTATATATTAGTTTCAGTTTTTATACTTTTTCAATATATTTTAATTAAAGCTTCTGTTAACCAAACACTTTTCCTTTAAATTTTTAAACACTTTATAATTATTTATTCAAGATTTTTATTTTAAAGGATTTTTTTTCTACTTTTCTCACGCTTGGAAATTTATTAAAAAAAAAAGGATTTATAGAATTTCTTCCTTGGAATACGTAAATTCTAGTAATTTTTCACTAAAAAAAAATTTAATAATTTTTCACTCTATTTACGTTTCCTTTATGTTAAAAGCACAAATAAAAAAAAATTTACACGCGCGCAGGCCTCACGGAGTCCGTATTGTGCGGGAATAGATTTTTTTTTTTTTTACACAAAATTATCTAAAGTATATATTTTATTTTTATTTTTTTTTAAGGACACCGCAACGTTATTTTTTGCGGGTCCCTGCTCGGGCGCCAGTTAAGTCCTTCAGGACGTTAGGATGGAAAAATAAAAAGATTTTTTTAAAATTAAGTTTTAATTGATTTTTATTTAGCGTCTGTAGCTTTCGCCGCACAATTACGAACTAATTTTACAAGGTGTTAAGGTGCAGTTAACCTGCCAATAATAATTAATAAAAAACAAATTCAACAATAAAAAATATGCAAGCTGGTTACTCGTGCAGCGTAACCCGATATTCAAATTTATACAATTCAACAATTAAAAGAAAATAATTTAAAAGAACCAAAATTACACAATCATGAAATTTAATACAAACTAAGAAAAAGCAAATTAATTTAAAATAAAACTTAAAAGAACTAAATAAGCAAGTTTGCGCAATTATAATATAAAAAGAAAAAACAAGTTAATAAACTTAAAATAAAAATTAGTTCCCGTGAGAATCTGCTACATCAGCAGGTAGTTGTGCGGCACATGTTAACTTGTATGTCGATATAAAACAATAACGTTCTCATTTCATTGTTTATTTTTTTTGTTATCGTTTTTGTTTTTGTTTTTCTCAACCCCAGGAAACGAATAAATGAATATTTTTTTTATTGTTGTACAGTGTATACTGGGTCAAATGCTCATGGTAAAGTTGTATTATTTTGTTGTTGGTAGTTGTAATATAAATTATGGACAGAGAGAACGAGAGAGAGAGAAAGTGAAAAAGCACTTTCATTACCCTCTTTTGAAATGAGTAAACCAAAGAACTTGTGTAAAAAAATAAAATGAAAGAGAGTAAAAGTGTAAATATTGTGTTTTCATATTGAGTGGGAACAGTGGGGCAGAATAACTCAAAAAAAAAAATTTTTAAGTTGGAAAACCATGCTTAAGGCATTTTTTTTAATATTTTAATAAGAAACAAAACTGGCATTATAATGGCAAAGAAAAGCGAAAACTGTCCATATATGGACAATTGCTTCCTTCAGACAGTCCAATTGTGGACAGTATAGACCTGATTTTAAAGACTGGCAGTAGTGCAACAATTACTGGCAGTAAATCCTTGCGAGTTCATAGTTTGCTTCGACGGCCTAGCTTCTCACACCACTTATGTTGTGTGCCTTAATTTTATACATGAGTGCAGTCGGGACCTACAGTTTAACGTCGACTCCGAACGACAGATTTTTGAGGGACTATTCATGGCAACTTTATTTATTCTCAGAGTTTTTGCCAGAAATCTGCTGAGAGGTAGTCGCCGAAGAAATATATATTTTTTTCATATTTCGTCTTGATGTCTGGCCTGGGGCTCGAACCAGGGCTTTACGTCTAATAAGCGAACACACTATCTACTGGAATACGGTACACAGTAAGCGCTATATTGAAATAAAGGGTTTTATATCCGAAAATCTCGTATTTTTAAGTTGAATTCGTCTGTCTCATAGACGAATAATGAATGAATTATGGAAAGAATTTGCTTTTTAGTCAAACTATCCATTTGTAAAATGCTCTACTTGCATAAGTCCTTCTTTCCACTTACAATATATATATAATCAAGGTCCCACACAATACACAATAAGAGCAGGTAGAACTACCCGAGTGTTGCTAGGAATTTAAGAAAATAAATCGTATTGCTTGTTTGATTTAGAGACTGCAATTACCATATATATGTACACTTTAAAACAGTCTGGCATAGACATTGCATTTTCAATCTCTACCACAGAGGGTTTTAAAATTAAGGCGAAATTATTTCGTTATTTTTTTTTTAATATTTACATACATACATACATAATTGGTTATTACAACCCTTCAGTTAAGATTCCAACTTAGCTCCTCACAACACTTATGCTGTGTGTGTTAATTGTATATATGAATGGCGGGAACTACAGTTTAAAGTCGACCCTCAACGAGATTTTTTAAAGAAACTTTTCATGGAAATTTTATTTTACTCTCAGAATTTTTGCCAAAAATCAAAAGAAGTTGCCGAAAAAATATTGTTTTATATTTCGTTTTGCTGGAAATGTTAGATCTGGGGTTTAAGCCGTGGCCTCAGGTCTAATAAGGTAACATACTACCTACTAGACTACGGCGACTTCCGTATTACTTTATTATGAATTCAAATTTCAAGCAAAATTGCTTAATAGAAAGACTACAATTAGAATATATACATATGTACACTTTAAAACAGTCCGGTACAAACACTGCATTTTCAAACTTTACTTCAGACGGTGTTGACGTAAAGGCTGAATTATTTTGTTTTTTTAATATTTACACTTTTTAAATACATTGTCATCCTTAAGTCCAATACGAAGCATTACTTTAATGTTTTAAGCGTTTTTTTTCTTTTGGGTAGTATACAGTGTCAACACTGTTCTCCATACAAAATAAAAATCACATACATTACACTGCTCTCTAGCAAATACAAGCAAATTGTAACGTGCACATGCACACACACACTTGTTTAGAAAATAAAAACAAATTGTTTTGTTTTTAAATTTTCAACAAGGAAAACCAGATGTTTTACTCTCTTGAATGTATTACACTCTCTCACTGTCTCTGTGTTTCGCAATATAACTCTCTGCTTTTAAGTTTGTTTGCTATACTCATTGTTTTTTCTTTTTTTTTTTGTAAAGCCAAGAGAGAACGAGAGCCATTTTACTGGTATAAAACATGTTTATGTGTGTATAATAATGGCAAGAAAATGAAAAAAACTAACGGAAGGCAAAAATATATAAAAAAGAAAGAAATACATTTTTCCAGGGGGTATTTTATCTTTGGCAAATCTCGCAGAATTTTCAGTTTCATCTGAGACGTGCGGTTAAACGGTCGATAAAAAAGAAGAGAAGAACTTAAATGGAAAAAATACAAATTGAAATTTAAATAATTTAATAAAAGGAAAAATTTGAAAAATATACTCAATAAATACCAAAATAAAAAGAAGATTTTAAATTAAAAAAAATTATTAAAAATAAAATAAAAAAAAAACTTAGTAAAGTTTGTCACCTTAAAAAGCAAAAAAAAGTTTTTTTTTTTTTCCGAATATTTCCTTTTAATTTTTCTATTAGGTTTAAGTGTGTGTGTGTGCATGGTGAATGCGTGAATGTGTGTTTAGTTGGAGTGTGTGTGTGTGTGTGCAAATATTTAAGTGCTACGTTGGCTTTTTTTTGCTTGTTCCAATGAGTAGTACAAGTAATATTTGTAAGAGAAAGTATGATTAACTCCTTTTACGCGTGTGTATGTGTGTACAGGATATACAATAAAAAAAATTTGTTGTTGTTTTTTTCTCTCTTTTTTTGTAACATTATATTGTATTTAATGGAAATTTGTTTTTTTTTTGCTAAGCTTACAGTGTACATTTGTATGTGTGTTAAGTGTAAATGGAAAAATAAAACGAAATAAATACAAGAAAAACTACAATACAATCGTTTTATAAATCAAAATACAACAACAATAAAAAAATCCTTTTTGAGAGGTTTTTTTGTTTGTTCTCATTCTCTTACATTTTACAACTTACAAAGCAAACAGCTTTTATGATTGCGTTAGTGTGTGTGTGTGTGTGTGTATGTGTAAATAAAATGAACATAAAAGTAAGTGTGTGTAAAACAGGAATACTTTTTTTTCCATGTTTTGTAGTTAGAAAATAACAACAATAAAGCTGGTTATTTATTTATAAAAATCTAAAAATACTCTCTTCATATAAAACGAGTATGGGTAAACAAGAAAAGAGCAAAAAATAGTGGCGTTTTGTTTGTTGTTATTTGAGAAAACTGAAATTCGAAGCATAACTTAAGGCTGACAAAGAAATACTTTTTTAAAGTATTCGAAAGTAAAGTGAAAACAATAACTGAGGAGAAAAACGTTTCAAGTTTATTGCAAACTTTACTGTTAAAACTTTTATAAAAAGAACAGTGTCTTTAAATTTCAAACACCGTGGATCCACCAGCCACTTATCGTAGAATGACACCCCGTGTGCGACGTCGTCGTCGTATTGTGGTAAGTTCTATTGAAAATTTTTAAACTTATTTTTCTTAAAAAAAGACATCAATACAGTCAGCTCGGGATTAAAAGCAGGCAAATTTTTGTTCATTTAAATTGAAGCAAACCTCGCTATCTGTGCTTATTTTTTTTAATTCCTTTGTTTTCATTTCATAATTTTATAAAAAAAAAAACTTGTTTTCTTTCTTATTATTTTTATAATGGCCCCCTTGTGGGTAACATTTGTACATTTATTCCCTGTGGTTATAATTTATTTTCAAACATATTTTCCATGTTTCATAGCAGCTTATATTATAAATTGGTTGTTTCAATTAAAATTAATACAGAAAAAGTAGCAGGAATGTTTTAATTTGGCGGTGAAAAATTTAGTAGTAAGCTCTTGGAGATAGGAATTCAATTATTTTTTCCAAACAATAAATTTGAAAAGTGCTATCATGCCCTGTATACATATGATTGGATTAAATTGAGTGTTATTAGACAGACTCAAGCAAACAATTTGACAATTTTGTGACTGAATATTTCTTGAATTCGCCAGCTAAGTCTTTAGCTGGCTCTGAAGAAGGTAGAGTAACATTCGATAGCTATCTTCATATGAGTTTCACGATGATATTGAAGTTAACAACAAATCTAGCGTACTTGGAAACTGTGGTACATCAGCAAAATCGCATGAATTCATACGTCCGATTAGCATTCTTCTACAGAGAGCCAAAGAAATGATATCACACAGATTGACTCCTCTTATTTGGAAATTAAAGATGACACCATGAACCCACTCAAATAGAGACTGAACAAATCTGTTTCCTCTGGTTATCCTCATATAAGTTTCATGAGGATATTGAAGGTAACTGACGCACTTGACAACACTGGTACATACAGAGGGTCAAACAAATGATCTTACACATCTTTGCGTTACTCATTTAATAATTAAAGATGGGACCATGAGCCCATATATATAGAGTCTAAACAACTCTGGCCTCATATAGTTTTATACAGAACAAAATCAATATTTAAATTCACCAGAAACCATTTTGGGAAGCTCCTACAGCTATAACGAGGCACTTACCCTGTATACAAATGCTCAGAGGCTGTGAAGTCTCACAACTACGACTTCCTCTAGAAGCTCTAATGATGAGGAAGAAGAGTATATCACAGAAAATTTCCTCTAAAGTGAAGGTTTGAACTTGTTTTAAGCAATATTTGAGTTTGTAGGAGAGAAGTGAAAAACGAACGGGGATAAGTTCACACTTTGAAGTACACGCAAAGTTCCTTTGTTCTTCGTTCATCGTTTACAGATGGTTGTATACAAAACAACAAATTATTAAGAGTTTGTCAAAGTACACTTTGAACGTGCAAAAGCGAAACAAGGTTTAAATGAAAATGTAAAAGAGTTTGTCAAAATTCATTGCAAAGTACTTTGAACGTGCAGAAGGTCTCTTTACTTGTGTCCTATCAGGGGCTCCAAGTGACAGCATTATGCCTACATATTTGTGCCATGCTTTCTCACTCCTCTGTGTGTCTAAATCTATCTATCCTTTTAGATAATTCAGTGATAGAGAAAAGGTTCGATGGTCTATTTTTCTTCTCCACCCCTACGGCTTCAGTTCAAGTTGTATTCTTAGGCTTTGGGCGTGCATATCTAGAGGCTTGCAACGAGTGCTAAAGGCTTTAAGGTTCTTAAGACAATTTTTATGTGAATATAACGTATTCTCAATGCACCCACAATGGGCTGCATGTGTTTGGTCCCTCTACAACTTGGTTGAAGCTGAATGAATCCTACCTGATGTCTTTTATTTGTCTCTCAAGAGAGAAACGGCAACCTTATAATTGAATTCGTTTAATCTAGTAGTTATTCCAACTTACGCAAGTTGTTGTTGTTGTTGTTGTAACAGTTCTGCTGTTGTCTCCCGAAGTATCTCCCTTGGGAAAAAACTTCCGGTTGATACAGTTTTCCTTGGCCGATGATGAGTCGGGTAGTTCCGGAGCGAAGATCCGATTGTCGTGGGAACGACTTACGCAAGTACTTCAGTCATGTTGTAACGTTCTATGTCACCATGTCTAGGAATCAATAATTCTCGAATTTTCAGCTCTTGAGCACATCTGTAGGAATTAAATGGCCTCTTTGGTATCCATAAATACAATTAAGGCTCTATTCAATATACCGAAAGATGAAGCTTGATGCGTGGTTATGTTTACGTTATCTTTCTGCATGGAGTATGAGTTTGTAATCGGATAATTCTGTGGCCGAAGTTTAGATGGTAGAGCTTTAGATTACTAGACGAGAGTTCTAAAGTTTTACCCTCAGTTCTGACATCTTGAATAAGAAAAGGAATATGCAGCAGTCTTCTAAGGTTCTATGGATAAGTAAATATTATGAAAAAGTTTTTCAAATTTATCGTCCGAAATTGACATCAAACAGTAGGTTTAACGAAATTCGAAAAATATTTCTTCGGCAACTTCCCCTAAGCAGATTTCTGGCAAAAACTCTGAGAATAAAATAAAACTGACATGAAAAGTTCTCAAAAAAATCTGCCGTCTGAAGTCGACTTTAAATTGTAGGTACCTTTACTCATGTATAAAATTAACACACATAACATATGTGGTGTGAGAAGCTAGGTCGTAATCCTGACTGAAGGGTTGTAATGACCACATATGTGTGTATATATGTAAGAAACAATCTAAGATTTAGGGGAACAAAGGTCATTTTTAAGCAGCCTTGATTCCCTGGAAATTCTGGATCCTTATCAAAATAGAACTTTGCCAGCATTTTTATTATAAAAGTAGGACCGAAAATGTATTATCTGTTGTGTAGTTAATAAGGAAATTCAAATCAAAAGCAACCAGAATTTTACCATGACAATAGAAGTTTATGTTGCCATGCTTTTCTAGAGTTCAGCTACATTGCAGTGTGCTTAGCTGCTTTTATCGGCAACATACCTTGTGGTAGCCAGTCAATCATATCCAGCCTTTAAGTTGTTAATTCCCTTAAGCCAGTTACTTTAATATGAAAATAAATTTTCTATAAATTTTATTTAGACACAACGAAAAAATTCCTTCAGTTTGCTTGCCTTTAATCTCTTTTTCACTGACTGTTTGATATTGAATTTCAATTTTAAATTATTAATAACGTATGTATGTATGTATGCGATAACAATTATCATATAACGAACACTGTGTTAATAATTTATTTTATAAATAAAAATTTTCACTCATATTAATACAAAAACATTCATATTTACACTAAATAAACCGAAAACATTAAAATTCTTATTCTCCTATATTTTTTGGTTTCGTATGTTTGTTTGTTTGTTTAAATAAATTTTTTGTACATTTTAAAATCATAATAAATATTTGACTAATAAACACGTGCACAAGCACATGCACACACATGTCTGAATTACACAAACCAATCTATTAAATAAATACATAAGAACACATCATAAAATCGACAGACAGCCAGAGAGACAGACAGACAGGCAGATAGTTTTAGAGTTGCATGTACATTTTTGATTTCATAAACTATGTACGTATGTGTGGATTGCCACAAATTGTTACAAAACTTGTCATTATGTTTTTACACTCTATACATGTATATGGTGTTTATATAAATTATATATGCATATGTGTACATATGTATTTATGTATCTTTTATATGCAATATTTATTCATTCATTTCATATATTTATGGAGATATTTTATATATTTTTTGATTATATTTATCCACTATATTTTATTTAATGTTGTTGATTGTAAATCATTATAATCATTATGATTATGGGGATCATTATTAGTCTGTATATATTTGAATATGCGGAGCATATTATATGTGAAATAAATTTATGAAATTTAAACCAAAAAAACAATATTTTTTTAAAAAAAATTTTCGATCAAAACATTTTCATTTAAGATGCCAATCAGAGATCAGATGAGTAGAATCGAATCATACTCATAATTTCTGATAATTATACGCATTCATACTTATTTTAATATCATACTCATGCTATTCATATTCAAAGTTTGAAGTACTCATCATATTCATTTCGACTCTCTCTAACTCAACATACATTTGTATATCTACACGAATCACAAAATACATAAGTACGATTCACATATGAACACTACCATACTCACTAGGAGGTGGTTGCTTTGCTTGCTGCATGTCTTTTTTGCATATGTATATTTTTTGCTTTGTTGTAAATGCAACAACAGCTCAGACTGTGAATATTACAAGTCTATATTATAAGTATGTTTCTAAATTTATAAATCTAAATGAGTAGGCGTATGAATCAAACACACATATTTGGAATGTTATGAGTTCGATGTCAACAGAAAAGACAATTCATTGCTGATATCTGATGCCAATAAACTGCCTGAAACAAAATAGAAAAAATATGCCTTAATTAACTTACAAGGCCCGTTAAGAAAACAATACTCTTTCCTCAAATAATAATTTCCTTTCATCAGTATCATTCAAGGGTTGTTCCTGAATGAGACGAAAATTGATTGCTCAAGATAATTTGTTTATATAATAATAGCTGGCGTACCCTGTTCATGCTATTATTGTTATCGTAAAGAGGTATGATCTATTATACTCCCCTTAAGCTTTATAGGGTATCCCAATAATGCCACCTCCACAGATTCCAAGAATATTTTACTACGATTCATTCTGATCATTCATTCTGATCATCACGCATCACGTGCGCTATATCTATACTATCACTGTCACCGAGTCTTTCAGAGGCCAGATATGTTACACAGTTTAAAAGTGTCAGCTTCTAGAATAAACAGAACTGGAATACGTTGGATGGAATAAGAGGAAGGGACAGCTTTGTTGGCATCAAATATCCTTGAGTACAGCTCTAGTAAGAATCGATTTTGGAAATCTCATAGCGGCTACAATAAGATACTAGGCCGCAGAAGGACACAATCATAAGCTAGAATGACTTCTGCAGAAGTTTTTGTATGGCACTTAAAGTCATAAAGAGTTCTACATAACATCCTGTGGCGGTTAAAAAACTCGACCTCAAACCAGAATCAAAACCGTAGAATCCAAAAAAAAATGTTTAAATGCTTTTAAGAGACTTCAATATCTCTTACACAAACAAGCCACCTGAACCCAGCTGCTAGGAACGATTACATTAATAACGACCATTAAAAGAAAGTGAGTAGCTGCGCCTCTTAAAAAAGAGTAAAACTCTATCAGCAGGAGTTCTCCAGCACTTCACCCTACGCATGGTCAAAGAGAGTTTTGTATTTAAAAACGATAGATGGCAACCTTGTCATTCAAGAACATGCTACCGTAAACCAACTGTCTGCTAATGGAAAAAACTTGATTAACAAATTAGAACAAAAAGCAATATGAAATGAAAAACAGACGGGGGAAATCTTTATGATAGTTTAATGCTGTATAAAACATTGTTGCGAAGACAGAAGAACAACACACTGACTGTTTATGCTGGAAAAATGAAGAGAGAACTAGAAAAATAAACGAATTACGGAAATATGCATAATTAAAGATCAAATTACAATAACAATATTGCATAGAAAAACATTGAAAAATACAAAAGAAAATAAAAGTTACGATAACGATGAAGCATAAATAGAACAATAGGTAAAGCTGTCAGTCAGTTGTTGTAGAAAAAGCCTGATGCATATTCACTGTTAAATTTTAAACTGATCTTCGAAGTAAAGCCATAGTATAATAGCGTTGTTTTCAAACAAAATGTGTTATTAAACTAAGTATGTACATGAGTTCTTCCTTTAAACAAAAATTTCTAACAAAATTTCAATTATCAAATAAACAGAAAATTCGTGTTTTTCAAGGTTAGGAACACAACAATATATAATGGTAGAGGTTTTCAAATTAAAAACATATTTTTGGGCTAAATTTCCCTGAAAATATGCTTAAAATTTTTGCAAACCCCCATAGTACATATTAAACACTAGACGAGACCTAATTTGAATGAGAAATTCTTGGTATTTTATTTAATTCTTCGTATCAAAAGATAATTTAAATGAATTTTATTTAATTAAAAACATTTTTAAAACTCTCTTCAACAGAAAACGATTTTACGGGTAATTGTTAAGCAGAAAAAGAAAATTCGCCATTTTTTTTATTTCATTTTATTTCAAATGTTTTAAAAAACGTAAGGAATACCATTAAAAAATGTTCATAAAAATTACTTCACTTATCTTAAACACTTCACTGCAATAAAATATTTCATAACTCGGCTCGCAGAGCTACTATGCCGTGCTACTCTTTTCACAAAAAAACCTTGCATACTTTGTGGTTTGTTTTGAAAATAAAAAGAAATTAAATTTCTTGGAAATAATAATATGCTTATTAGGATTTATTTACACGAGGGGTTTTTCCTTTCTTTCTTCTACTTACCCTTAAAGACTGTATTCCTGTGAAGTCATAACCAAAAAAAAAAAAAAAACAAATTTCAGCTTTAAGACAAGAACTTGGCTTTATTTCGACAGCCAGCCATTCAAAACTGCCTGCTTCTATAGATTACTTTCAACAAAAGGTGTAAAATTATGGTATTTTACAGGCTGTCTGCTGTATCCCTCAAATAAAGAGAGAAGGAGCAGTTATTCTAAGGAAAAGTTTAAGAGATGTTGTTAAGAAATTCAAACGAAAAGAGAACGAAAAAAAGGCAAAGAAATAATCTTTAGTTTATTGTTTAATAAATTAAATTTTTTTCATAAACTTTCTTTCTTTCTTTGTGTTGTTATAAAGCCTTGCAAAAGGGTTTTTTTGCTAAGGAAAAGCCTCAGCTGTTTTATAAAATTTTCTTCGTTTTTTTTTTGGTTAATTTGGTTACGCTACATAAGTTTTCTTTCTGTTTGAATTTCACACAGTCGTGCTACCAAAGAAAAGAAAAACCCATAATTTGTAAACCAAAAACAACAAAAAATAAACTCATAAAAAATCCTTTTTAGTCACACAGTTTTTTTTTGTCATAATTTTCCACACAGTGTTTCAAACAGTTTGCATGTCTTAACTATTGACTGTTTTCTCCCCGTTCTGCTACCCCCATTAGATGCGCGTAGTAATTCGTAAGCAATTTTCCAAATTACTCAGCCTCATTTTATGTCACGCACACTGCATATTACAGAGAGAGAGAGAGAGCGAGGCAGTTTTTGTTTACAAATGCTAACATGAAAATAGAATTTATAGGCTCTTTGGATAGCTGGTCATTGGAAATTATTTGTTGTATATGAATAATCTCATCAAATAATGGCAAATAATCGATTTTAACTATTTGTTTAACAAAGATAATTGCTATTAAATAATGAGTGAATAGTTAAAACCATGACATTATACAATCTTGTATGCACTTGGCATGAAAAGTTGGTAAACGTTATCAAGCTTTACTTGTTAATTGGACTTTAATGTTCAGACAAGGCGATGGTTAGTCTACTATATTCTTAAGAAAATGGAAACGGTGTAACATCGCTTAACATTAAAATAATAAACAAAAGTTACACAAACAAATACAATGAACTTGTTTAAAACTAAACCAACAACATCAATATGAAAGAAAAGGAGAGAGACAAGTAAGGGCGAACGCAACAACAAGCAACGTGAACAAAATACACAAACAACAATGTAACCGCGATAGAGTTCTCGAGAAGGCGAAACCACGAACGTTCGACTTCAAGAACCTTCATCAGACTGTTTACGTTGGCATATAAAAAGGCAAGAGAAATCAGGCAACGAGTAGTAAGAATTCAGTCAGTCTTGTGTGAAGATGCGTTGCGTGTGAAGAAAACCGTCGTGGTTTGAAGATCGCCGTTGTAAAGATCTACCGAACAGTTGTTAGTGCTTACACAGACGGAGTGTAAAGAAGAATAACGAAGAAAGAAGAAAAACCAGCTGAGTAGGTATAATATTTATATATTGAACTGCGCTCGATCACAGCCGCTCTGTCTAAAAGAACAGATGTCTCACACAATTGTCAGGAACACCATCTAGGGACCAAAACATTTTTGAATCGAGTTGGAATGTAATGGGTAACGATCACTCTGTATTTCTCAAGTGGAGCTGTATCTAAACCTGAGGGATGGATTCCCTCTCACAGTCCAAAATGCTGAATGGATCGTTAAAAAGGGAGATACGTGTCTGACAGCACTGTATCCTGATACGAATTCCATTTAATATAGTTCTGCACACATTCCTTGCCAGATTCGTCAGTAAAAGGAATAGTAAAGTGATTGCAGGATCATATGAGAAGGTCTGGAAGCTACTCGGATCCTGCAACATGCTGACATAAGGTAACTGTGACAGCAGATCCGATCATTTGAAAAACAATTTCTTAAAAACAAAAACTTTAAATAATAATGCAACCTCTCAAGATTTATTTGCAATTGATGCAAGTGAAGCAGAGGGTAACTAACCATTTAAGCTATCTTGGAATCATTATATGTATATAAAAAGGGGATATCGATCAAAAGATACCGATACTACATTGAACGCTGGGTAGTATGAGGCAAAAGAGTTTCATGCAACTTCTCAGATTTACAGTTTTTGAAGAAGTAATTTGAGGTAATGATGACTCTAATGCCAGGTCTTTGAATAGAGCAGTGACCTGTGAGATCCAGTCCAGCAAAACTGAGCAATATTGTCGGTACCCTCATGTTGCCAAGATGATGACAATCCATAACCATAACTTACCCCTGGCAAACACTGCAGTAGTCAGACAGCCTGTAGGAATATCTCTTTACAGCCTTCTCTGTATTATATGTGGGATCGCACTTGAAAAACACATCATTCGGGTCGAATGATTTGTCAGGAGGGCCGAATGTGGGATCGCACTTGAAAAACACATCATTCGGGTCGAATGATTTGTCAGGAGGGCCGAATGTGGGATCGCACCCGAAAGGATTAAGGCGATCCCGTAGGGTTAAAGAAAAACTGAACTGAAATAATTATAGTAAGCGGACTGAAAAACATAAACATAATAAAACTTAAATACTTGATCGAGTTTGAAAAAATAGTTTTTCAATAAAAAAAAAACAGACAATGAAAATTATTATATATTTGGCAGCCGAGCCAAGCAGTTCAATTTTGAATATAAATAAAATAAAATATAATTGTTTTAAATTATTCTTTAAAAAAAACGTTTGTTCTAATTTAATAAATTTATTTCAAGAAAAAACATTTATATCATCAAATATAAATTAAGCCATTTTTGAACCTACATATATATGTACCTCAAGTACCCTACTGTGAACCACTCGATCGTCTTACCGCACTTCTGGTTCTAAAATAAAATTTCGGACTGAGAAAAATATAAGAAACCAAGTAGTCGATCCGAATGTGGCTTCCGAATATTGCAGCATGTATTGGCACCAGCTCAGCACTCTGCTTTAATTGAAGGCCTGAGTGAGTTTAGAAAATAAGCCTAGAATGGAGTAGAACAAAGCGCACATATGCTTAGAGCCAACTCTCTGTGCACTCTACCTCTTCAAGGAAGTCGAAATAAACATAATTAAACCCCAATGAGTAGCGACAAATTAAATGTAGGAATCTTGTATTTTCTTTTAGAAAGCACCAATTCTGTCTAACAATTATTTTCGTGTAAACTGAGGGCGGTCACTGTTTTATTATAACCTTTAAGGTGTGATTGAAGATCAAAGAATGGCCTTACAAAGTAAAGAGCCAGATAAGAACTAGATGGCATAACCAAACGCCTTAAAACTATATCGTTCCAATTCCTCCACAACGATACTCCACAAAAAGAGCGAAAGAACGTCTCTTACCATTTAAGCCTACACTTCTATGGTCAAAATTGTTGCTAAAAAGTTCTCTATGCAGCAAATAACTTTGAATGTGCCAAGAGCTTTGATAACAGCCCCCGAATGGGAGGCTGAGAAATGCTAAGACTTCCTCAGTATCCTGTCCTTACTTTCAAATACTTTCTCCCTCTTTCTGTCCTTCTCTCTCTCTCTCTCTCAGAGAAGAATTAAAAAAGTCTGTGTTTGTAATTTTTTAACAATTTTAAAAACTTTTTAAAATGTTTTTATTTGCCATAAAGAAAAGAGAAGAAAATAAAATACAAAATAATGACTCTTATAATTTTTTAATAACTTTGAAATTCTATGCAAAAAAAAATTCCACAAGTTTTCTACAACTTCTCGCCCCTCTTCTTCTTAATCAACTGAATGAAATTTTTGCCACATTTTTTGCAATTTTTTTTCTGTTTCTATTTTGCATAATTTTTCTCGTGCGTATATATTATTTAAGTGTCCTTAAAAAAAACCTGCCTTATTAGCTTAAATAAAATGTAAAATTTTACATGAAAAAAACAGAAACCGACAGCAACAGAAAAAATGAAACAAGAAAAGAAACTTTTTTTGCAAAAGTTAAGGCGGAAATACACACATACAACATGGGGAGGATGATGTGACATGACACACAGTATCCGCTTAGGAGACGAAACAGAAAAAAATTAAAATAAAATATTTTAAAACATTTTTTAAAATATTATAAAACATTGCAATAAAACCAAACCAAATATGCATATTCTCTGTGTCTTTTCTTTTAATCTTTTTAAACAATAAATTTCCTGTGTTGTCCTTCAGGAATAATTTTCCATTTAATTTGACGTGTCAACATGAAATATTTGAAACATCTTTTTTTGTTCTAGAATCCTTCAAACATATTTAAATAAAATCCTTTTTCTTTTTAATCTAAACTTAAAATTTTCCATTTTCCTCTGCCTCTGCTGCAAAAAGGTAAAAAAGCATTTCGTTTTTTCCTTTAAACACCCCGAAAGCAAAAAATTATCATAAGCCCTTAAATTAAGCTGCCACTTTTGACACGCTTTGGATGGAGAGCAAGACTAACGAAAAAATAATAACAGGTAATGAAAACAATAACAGCAACAAGAAAGCAAGAGCAACAAAAAAAAAAAAATGTGGCAATAAAATATTTTTAAATTATTCAAAAGCAAGCGCAGTGTGTACAACAATATCCTTTTCTTTTATTTTTTTTTTTTATTTTTTCGTGTATTTTTTATTTTCTGTGTATTTTTTTGTAAAACCATAAAAACGTCGCACAAATTTGCATATGTAAAGGACTAACAAGCTTCAACTTAAATATCACACCTAAAAGTATGCCACAAAAAACATACAAAATATAACGGGTAATTTTTTAAACGTTAAAATTTTACAAATTGTTGAAAAAACTTGCAAATTTTGGAAACATAATAAATGTTGACTCTGCCTAAGCTAAGATGAAATGTTTCAATTAAAACCTCACACCCGAAAGTATGCCACAAAAGAGTTGTGTGGATATAACGGGTGATTTCTTAAGCCGTTTGCGGTAAAAGATTGAAAATAACGCTGAAAATTTGCAAAAATAATGGGCACTGTCCGCTGGCTAAGCGGAGGTGAGAAGTTTCAAATCATTCCTAAAAGTATGCTACAAAAAACACGTGGATAAAACGGCTGATTTCTTTAATTGTTTGGGTCGTGAATTTGCAAAAAGTGAATGAAATGTTTATTTTGGGGCGACAAATGTATGTCTGCCATTTACTTTCTAAAGATTATTTCGTGTAAATATTGTCCGGAGCTCATCAATTTTGGCGTCCTTTTTTCTAGCATTTCGGCAGTTATAATATCGTCCTCTAGGCTTAGAATTATGGCTGGTATCCCACAAAATAGTCTAGTGAAATCAAATCCTATCATTCAAACTCGCCTCTCAAAAATTGATTGTAAGGCGTGCCATTTAAGTAAGATGACCACTTGCCACAAGGATTCTCTGCATTTTCTGGAGAAATCCAATTGAGATCCGTCTTAGATTCTCTGCGACTCTCTCACCATTCCTATGTCTGACTTATCGAGCTCCAGCGGCTAGCATTTTCTGTCACTTCCGACAGATGACTAAAGAACCTTAGCTACAAACAACCCGATCCATTCATCCAGCACCTGTGCTCTTTCTCTCAAATTTATCTAAGGATGAGTCCATTTGGATAGCAGATTGGGGTTTTAACCCCAATTTAGCATCTCCATCATCTACCATATAGTTGACCACAGTACCCTAACTAGATAAATTGTAGGAATAAAACAAACATGTGCATCAAAGTGAAGTTGACTCAGATGTAACACAAATTTTATATTTCAATAACAAATTCTTCAAGAACAAAATGTTAAAGCCAGAGGTTAATTCCTTAAAATATCTCATAAGTTATTAAAGACACAAACCACCATTTGCAAATATCTGTAGTCAGGTGTAAATCCCTTAATTTTATGGTTATACATACAACCCATGTAATTCAAACAGTTGCCTGTTGCTTTTAAACCCAAAAGGAAAAATTAAAATTAAAACATTTCTAAAGGTCACTAAAAATAATGCTTTGGCCCTGGTTAACCTTTAAAATTTTTAATAGAAACCTTTTTAATAAAAGAAAAAAGAAAATAAATTCATTCATTCATACATATTAAACTACAATATAAAGTAGGAGACAATATTTGAACAGAATAATCATTGAAATTTCAATAAAAGTATTCAATATTATTCAGGGCTCATGCTACCAACTATTGTTTATGATTTGAAACCAATGAAGCATTATACATTCACCCACTACTATACACTAAATATTCCTGCTATTCTATTCAAGTACTAACATAGCCCCCCACAGCCATAATAATATTGGTATACTGGATGTCATATCCAATATAAAAATGGAGAAATAAAAATTCTGTTATAAAGCGAAAAGAGTACTTTAAACAAAATAATTATTTATTTATGGATTTTCAAAAGAGAATAAAAAATATTCTCAATTTTTTCAAAAACTATTGTTGTTGATTGTTACAACTATAACAATAAACACAAATACAAAAATATATTAAAAATAATATATCAATAATAACAAAATTGTTCAAATAAAAATATGCATGAAAATATTTTTAATATCTCAAAATGAAAAACTTAATATTGTATTATAAACCAACGAGAGTTAAATAAGCATTTAAACACAGGGTTTGTGTCTTTGATAATTTATATGGCATTTCCAAAGCTAAACATCCGTCACTTAGTTTCACACGATCCTTAAACAAAATAGTGTCGATATTAGCATCATTTACGGGCAATTTTCCTTTACTTTTCCACTTTGAAAAATATTGCCCGTGAAGCAGATTTCCGAATCTTAACTTGGTTTAACATCTCTTATACTTTTCCTTAGGACAACTGGCCCTTCAAAACAAAATGTCTCTGTTTATTTGAGGAATATAGCAGAGAGCCTGTGAAATACCATAATTTTACACCCCTTGTTGAAAGTAATCTATAGAAACAGGCAGTTTTGAATAGCTGGCTGTCGAAATAAAGCCAAGTTCTTGTCTTAAAGCAGAAATTTGTATTTTTTGGTTATGACTTCACAGGAATACAGCCTTTAAGGGTTAAACAAAAAGAAATAAAGAGAAACCCCCTCATATAAATAAAACCTAATAAGCATATTATTATTTCCAAGAAATTTAATTTCTTTTTATTTTCAAAACAAACCACAAAGTATGCAAGTTTTTTTTGTGAAAAGAGTAGCCCGGCATAGTAGCTCTGCGAGCCGAGTTATGAAATATTTTATTGCAGTGAGTGTTTAAGATAAGTGAAGTAATTTTTATGAACATTTTTAATGTTATTCCTTGCGTTTTTTCAAACATTTGAAATAAAATGAAATAAAACATGGCGAATTTTTCTTTGCTTAACAATTACCCGTAAAATCGTTTTCTGTTGAAGAGAGTTTTAAAAAAGTTTTTAATTAAATAAAATTCATTTAAATTATCTTTTGATATGAAGAATTAAATAAAATACCAAGAATTTCTCATTAAAATTAAGTCTCGTCTAGTGTTTATGTATATACTATGGGGGTTTGCAAAAATTTTAAGCATATTTTCAGGGAAATTTAGATTAAAAAAAATTGTTGTGTTCCTAACTTCGTGGTCGTTAAGGTCATAAGGTGACCTAATCACAATGATATTTATTTTACGTTATAATAACCTCTCTCTTTGTGGTAATCTTCTCTTTTTTTCTTTGTAATCTTTTTCCTTGTGTTACTCCGTCCTTTAGGATATTTATCACAGTGTGGCCGTCCTTACTTCATGATCCTCTTTCTAGATCTAGTTTGGAAAATTTTCCATCTCTAAAAGTGCAGAGAATATGCCCATGTTCTCATATATTCTATCAAACCAAATAATTTCCTGTCTTCTTTCTTTCACTTTTGTATAACAGTGTAAAGTTTCAATTGATTATTTTGACCACTCTGACGTATGATTTATAATTTAATAAACCATACGTACTGTAGTTCAAAATCAAAAGCGTGTGTAAACATGGCATTCTCCATTTTTTTCTTTTCTTTTTTTTTGAAACTTTTTGAAACAAAATAAACTTTTTCTCTTAAAAAAAAAACACTAAAAAGAATCACTTTTTTCACCCTCTTAAAATGTTTTTTTTTTTTGCTTTCTTTCCCCAAAAATTTAATCACAAAAGCAAGTATTTTTAGTTCTGCGTGAACAAAAAAAGTGAATTGTTTACCACACACAGTCATAAATCATAAAACAAAAGCTTTTGTTTCATTTTATGTTTACCAAATAAACACAGTAAAAAAGAAATCTATTTTATTTCCAAATTCAAATAAATTTCTTAAGAATCTTAAATAAAAAAAAATTAAACAAAATATTTGGACGTAAATGTTTCAAATAAAACGGAAAAACGAAAAATTTTAAAATAATTCTCTGGTATGCCAAAACTTTTAAGTTTTTAATAAATTAAGCCGTAAAAAGAAGAAAAACAAAGATTTATAATACATGTGCAAAATATGAAAATATTGTCACGCTTTCACCTTTTAAAAACGTTTAAAATATGAGCTCGTAGATTGCAAATAAAATAAAAATAGATTTGTGTTCACAACTTGATGTATACAACAACAATTGCTTTTCTTTGTTATTACTCTGTTTACACCCTTTGCATAAACAATAACAATTACTAGACAATTGTTCGACAGATCTTTGTAACGGAGATCTTTAAACCACGATTACTCTCTTCAAACACATCGCGTCTTCGCATAAGAGTTACTAACTCATTTGCCTGCTTTGCATTGCCTTTTATATGGCAGGGTAAAGAGTGTATTTCTATAGAAAAGCTTACAAAATTAAAAGAATTAATATTTCAGGACTTGCTAGTGCCAACGTTCAAAGGGTATCTTATAGACACGTTCAGAAGAGAATGTCGCTCATTAGGCAAAAGAAAGCTGTTAAAATATTGTATAGAAGTTCCTATAATCTTTCAGATCCATCTATAATTGATACATCAAGCATAAAAAGTGCTCTTCCTCTCTCCTTAGCACTATCGAAAGAAACCAGTTACCTGCACTGGTGGACAAAGTTCATCTTGAGGTGTTTGAACTTCCCTATGCTAGATGATGAGAAGCTCCAACTACACACACTCAAGCAGCATACATTTATTGGTGACCTCAAAACCACAACAGTAAGCCTTCTGACTACGTTTTATCCCACAGTTGCTATCATTTTCAATCCGTTATTGCTTTCGTTACCATTAGAAAGATATTGTACTTGGAATTCCTTCTTCAATCATTATATCTACAGAACAGATTATGTTGCGTTTAGTAAGAGTGGCAGCCGATTTCATATACTTAGATCACCAGATATATTACCAATATTACGAGACTCCTATCAAAAAGAGTTTCTACTGTACCTGTGTTAGTTTCAAAGGTCAAACTGAAACTGGAGAGTACAGTTTCATATCTACACTATGCCGTACCACCCTCTCATATCTGAGACATCATATAGATTCTTATACTCATTGATTTCGATCAGTTGCAGACATTCTCATCCATATATCTGCGCCTGTAGTCATAAGAAGTCATGCGCTCAAGCCCTTTCAATTACTTCCAATAAGACTATGTCAAGTAACCACATGCGCTCATGAGTTTTTTTGCCAAGATGAGGCTCTCCGTGGTTAGCTAACTTAGCCTATCTACAATTCGTAGCCTTTACAAGCCGAAGTTTGTGTAGAATTTAAGGCAATGAGAAGGCAGATGAACTCGCAAGAAGAAAAGTTTCACGCAGCTTGTCACAAACTCTCTGGAGAATGGGTAGTAATGTTTGGATGGAAAGAGATTCACAGATTTTATTCAATCTGTATGAGATAGTCTGAACTTTTGCTGGGTAATGACAATGACGAGAAGTTTGGGTCATGCATTGGATCATCCAGAAGTAAACCAAACACTTGTCTTTTAAGCACCACTGAGGCTGGTGTCCAGTGAGGATTCAAAATACACTTGTTCAGGATAGGGATCATGTGAAAACTCAACAAATAGATTCTCTGTTAAGAAGAATGAATCATTAGAATACGTAAATAGAACCTGGACGGAGTAAATGCATCTCAGAGGGAAAGACATGGTTGTACAACAGCATAGTGGGAGATAGAGTACGAATTAAGCTGTAGCTACCGCCACTCATGGGTAAAATTAATACATGCAACATGAATGGTTTGAGAAACTGGGGCGTAATCCTGACTAAAGGGTTATAATGACTTATTAGTTAAGTAAGTACGTGAGTACTTCTCTCTTTTGTTTAAGTGTTCAAGGACGTCTTCCTCTTTTGCATTCGCATTCCCAGATTCGTGTGCTTCCGATTTATTATTTTAAAGAGATCACTTGCAAGCAGTTTCAGGTCTTTCATGGGCATTACTACCACAACTATTGCAATATTAGGGGCAAACCTTACAATGGTTATCCTCTCCTTTATTTTTGCATACAAAAGTATACTTAAAGAGAACTTTTCTGGAATACTTATTCTAAAACAGACCGCTAGGAAGCACAGGCAGAAGCATAACGCCACTGAAGCTACTCTAACCTTTAAACAGCTTTCAGACCAATGATAGGCATCTATAAGGTTAAGCAAAATGGTAAAATATAGTTAGTAGAGCTTGAAATTACTGCTTATTTTACGAACCTTAACAATATTTTGCCTTTCAAAAATAATTTTAAAAAACCCCTCAACGTATTACCCTCTCATGACAGCGGCAACCACTAAATCTTCTTCAGTTTTAGACAATAACTCAACACAACAAAACAAAAAGAAAACAAAAAAAAATATTCTTTTCCTTTTGTTTCATATTTGATGGTGATAATATTGTGGATGGGATGTGCAAAAAACAAAAACAGAAAACAAAACATCAGCACAACAAAACATCCAGCTGTGTAGTATTCCACCAAACAAAAAAAAAAAACAAAAAAGGAGAAGAAAAGAAATCAAAACAATATCACCCCCCTATAACAACCGCCCTAACACGGCCATCAACAACTAAAACACCCCCTAAGTACTGAAGAGCATTGCCAGTAGACTTGATTGTGTGTTCAACCATTCGTTCATTCATTTATTCAGTCTCTTGTTATTTTTTGTTTCTTTACTGTATGGCCACCAAGCTCTCTGGTGCTGGCTTCCATGCGCTTAAAGGTAGAACAACGAATCCCCCGGGCTCAAGTTATTGGCAAAAGAATAAACTATACTCGTATATACACGGGGTTTAAACTACAACAAGAACACAAAAGTTTTGCTTTTTGAAAATCTCGGGTGTATTAAAAAACAAAAAATGGAAACCGAATGGTATGGAATAAAATAAATATTTAGTTTTCTCTCTGAGAGCACAAGGACTCAATGGGAAAAATGAAAATTTGAAAGGATAAATTGAAATAATCGAATGAAAATATGAAAATACTGACAGTATTTTCAATATGAGTTGACAGTGTATCACTGTAATATAACAAGAAACACAAGCATAAAAAATCTGATAAACATGTAAACAAAAATACAACAACAAACACCAGCATAAAAATTGATAAACAAGTAAACAAAAATACAACAACAAACACCAGCATAAAAAAATGATAAACAAGTAAACAAAAATACAACAACAAACATCAGCATAAAAACTGATAAACAAGTAAACAAAATTACAACAACAAACACCATCATAAAAAAATGATAAACAAGTACACAAAAATACAACAACAAACACCAGCATTAAAAATATGATAAACAAGTAAACAAAAATACAACAACAAACACCAGCATAAAAAAATGATAAACAAGTAAACAAAAATACAACAACAAACACTACAAGAATAAACGTAAATAGGTTGTGTCGCACGATGCAAACACCTCGAATAAAATGAAATCTGAGACAAATATGTCGGCGGCGACTTCCCCTCAGCAGATTTCTGTTGAAAACTCTAAGAGTGAAATAAAATTGCTATGAAAAGTTTCTCAGAAAAATCTCGTAGTCAACCTTAACACGTTGACGCTCACCACGAAATTGACGAAGGCACTCAGAAACACACTTCCTTTTTTTCATTTATTTATTCAAATCTTGGCGAGTTTGATGGAGATTTAATACTTATAGATTAAAATTATGGTTTTTTCTATAAAATTTTTTAAAGGAAAGGTGGACGTCTATAGCCGTCATTTGCTTTTCATAATATTCGTTCCATTGATGTGCAAATGACGGCATTAGACGTCCGGATACCGAAAGATATTTTTTGAAAATAATTTAGAAAATCAATGATTTATATTAACTTTTATTAACTTAAATTCATTTTTACACAAATTCATAACAAAAATAAAAAAATTCATTTTTATAAAGCTTAAATAAAGTAAAAAATCGAATATTATTCACATATGTATGTACTAACGACAAAATAAGTGGTACGGCTCAAAGCATTCGGGACATAGAGCTGGCTTTTCAGGACACGTTTTACATCTATATTATGTTTCTTTTCTAATTTTATGTTTTGTGCAATTTCTGCAGCGGCGATATGAAGAATCTCTTTTACAGTTTTCCGGTGTAGGAATCTTCTCAATATAATGTTGTTCACGTAAACTTACAAAAAATGTGTCAGATGTTTTTTGTGGTCTGCCATATGTCACTTTAGATATTAGTTGGTTGCCATTAGAAATATCTTTGGGTAACCTTATTAGCGATCTAATAAGAGACACTCCCGAAACTCAAGGAACTTTACATTTTTGTGGAATTTTTTATACAAGTTATATGAATTCCAAACACATAGATCTAATACATGGAAAATTACCTTTTTGTACCAACGAATGCTCTTTCTTGGTGAAGAATAATATGAGATCATCTGATCGCATCTATCTATTCCTGACATACATACATATTTGAATTGTAACCCGCTATGTGATTTGGCTTCATTTTGATTTTTTTAATGTTTATTTGTAGTAGCAATCATAGTTGGGTGATAATGTGTAGTTATAGAGACTACTTCACGCTTATCTCTCCATTTGGACACATAAATCTGACCCTGTCTGCGCCAAATATGCTCACCTTTTTTTAATTTTTTGGACGTAACAACTTTGGGGTTAAATTTACAGTTATAATTCCCAATGAAACCAAAAACAAACACTTACATTGATTCAAATTAAGTTAGACTGAAAGAGACGGCTATGCACGTCGTTAAAATCTACATGCATTCTTATAGCAACAAAATCATGAATCTAAAAATAAATCAAGAAATATAAGTATAACATTTTCCTTTTGGAGTATTATTGAGTGAATTGGTAGAAATCTAAATCAAACTGAATTACAACAAAATTTTTGTTTTATAACTCTAAATTTTTTCGACGGTTATAGACGTCGTTTGCATTTACGTGCACTTATACATGACGTCTATAGACGTCATTTACGTCAACGTGTTAAATTGTAGGCCTCTACACTCATAGTTAAAATTAACGCACACAACGTAAGTGAGTCGCCGTAGTCTAATAGGTATTGTTTTGGCATATTAGACGTAAAGCCCGGGTTCGTATCCCAGGTCAGACATCAAAAGGGTAAATAAACCTGCCATGAAAAAGCTTCTCAAAATCTGTCGTTCGGAGTCGACGTTAAAGTGTAGGTCCCGCCACTCAAGTATAAAATAAGGCACACAACATATGTGGTGTGGGAAGCTAGACCGTAATCCTGACTGAAGGGTTGTAATGGCCAAGTATATATGTATATGTATATAACATAAGTGATGTGAGAAGCTAGTTTGTAGTCCTGGCTAAATATCTGTAATAATTTGTCAGTGATCTCGGAGGTTTAAACTGCTACCATGATGATTGATATGATGATGCTCGTAGGAATATTACAAGAAATCAAAAACCTTCTAAAAACTGCCTAATTTCTCTGAGTGTATCGGTGGTGGTGGTGCTTATAATCATTGTAAAATTAATAGTTTTTTTTTGCTTCTATTTCCTCCATAGAGTCGATGCTAATGCTGGTCATTATGTTCTATGGCAACATTTATAATGTCTCACAACCTCCTGCCTTTCAAACTATAAAAACAGTTTCATTCTCCATTATATTGTATCACTTTAGTTTATTGTCCATTTTTCCTTCCACTTTTTCCACGTTTGTCTCTTCCTTATTGCCATTATTATGTTGCTGTTTTTGCTTTCCTTTGTCATGTTCTCGGCTTCTGAAAGCAGGTAAGAAAAGGACACCAAAAATATAATTTATAAATGGACTGTTGCTATGGTGTGACTGACTTTCTAGTTGCCAATAGCAATTGAAATAAAGTTGAGTTGGAGGCCAAAGGCTGGCTGCAGCTGTAATGATGTTAGTCAGGCATGAAAATTGGCATCGTTTTTGTTGCTCTTACTTACTGGCCACCTACATTGACTTGAAAACTATTTTCTTGTGCTTTTTCTTCCTTTTTATTTTTGGTAATTAAAACAATATTTAATGACTAGTTTTTATTGTAAAATATTAGTTTCCATTTAAATGAAGAAACACAAAAACTATTGAATGTAATTTCATAGTTATTGTAAAGGAAATGGTGTAATTTAATTCGAAATTACCTTGAAATTTATGGGTTCTTGGAAGAATACTAAAGAAAAGAGATTTTTAAAATTTATTTACAAATACTAAGACAACAATAATGACTTTATAATATCTTAAAAGGATTTTGAATTTATTGGAGAGAATAAAATTAAAGATTTTTGTGCGAGAATTAACTCGAAGACTCTGTATTAGTTGAGTATCTTAAAATAATAAAAACTAGGAAAAGCCTTACGAAGGCTTTTCAGCAGGACTCTCAAATCGCTTCCCATAGTAATTTAAAGTGTCTCAAATGCATGTGGGCTGTTGAAAGTCTTTGTTTCCCTTCTTCTTTTGAAACTTCTGTCCAAAATCCTGTCTGCGCAAGCTAATTTGCATGCCTCTTGAAAGGCAATTGCAGCAGGAAGAGATCTGAACTATGCATTAGATTATCAAGAAATAACTTAAGGTTGATAACAGGTTTTTTGACGGGGCACTGTAAACTCCGCTTTAACTATCCTGATAATATTTGCTGACTGGCATGTTGATTAACATCAAACCGTAGAGAGTTTACAATGAACAAACGGACAAAACGTATTCAAAGCTTTTAAAACCGAATTTAATTTCATAGAAGACGTGGAATTACTTTTGACGTTTAAGAAGTATTTTAAAGAATTTAGTAGAGTCCACAATACGCATAAGGTCTGCAAAGTAAGCGTATAGCGGATCAGCTAACTAACGCATGAATATCTACTCCACTGTCATTGTAATCTTAGACTTAAGTTTCAACAATTCGCCTTACTATACTGTCTAACATCTGTAAATGTCTGAATTAATAGTTATTTACTAAGAATGCTGCAAGTATTCTTGCCCCAATAAAATGTCCATCAGCATGCTGTGATCGTAATCAAATTAAATGTTTTTCAAGCGTCGGATAGACGTGACGTGACGTAAACAATAAAACAATCTATCTAGGAAGCCCTTAAGAGCCCTGCTTAAGAGAGGATATCATCGATCATAAAATATCACACAGATCTCAGGAAGGCGTAGACTTACACTATGCATTGAATACTTTTTTCAATCCTACCTCCGTAGTAAATGACCTGATTGTCTGAAAAACTTGATTAATACAATTAAACAAAAACCAAGGATTGAGAGACCGAATTTCCGTACATTTTAATGAACAATGTAATGTAGCCGTCGAAGTGGAACCGTCTACAGATTATGGATGCATATCGGAAAAGAGGTTTTTTTTTAAAACAAACACTCATTTGATGAACTCGCATTGTGTTGGTATAACTGAAATATAGTTATAGGTGAAAGAATATTTTTATATAGGGGCCATTAAGATTTAGTAACGATGAGAATGAATCATTTGAGCACATTCTTGGACCCTGGAAGGCATTATTGCATTCCAAAAGGAAAACAACTCTGTGCATGCTAGGTGCTAGGCAGCCCAAGTCTTCTTTGAATGATGTCCCAGATGTTCTCTTCAAACTTGCCACTTTGTCATTAGAACTCTGTAGTTTGCATAGCTAGAGTTCATTCAAAATTAAGTGAAAGAACTGTTGAAAGAATCTCACCTTGTGGCTAAACTATGGTTGTGTTGACCTCTTTTATATTGTTACGTTTTTTACCTTTTTAAAAACGTTTAGAATATGAGTTCGTTAATTGCAAACAAAGTGAAAACAAATATTTCGTTTCAATTAAACTCTTTATTGTTCACACTACTTTCGTGTGCCACCGTATGCAACTTCACGATACAACAACAACAACTTGCTTGTTCGTTATTCTTCTCTGCTCACACCCTTTGCCTAAGCACCAACACTTGTACGTTAGATCTGTATAGCGGAGATCTTCACAACAGTGATCTTCAAACCACGACTGTTTACTTCGCACGCAACGCGTCTTCACACAAGAATGACTGAATTCTTACTGACTCTTGTCTGCTTTGTCTTGCCTTTTTATGTGCTCGCGTATCAGCCTGATGAAGGTTCTTGAAATGTAATGTTCGTGTCTTTGCCTTCTCAAGAACTCTATCGCTACTTGATTGTTGTTCGTGTATTTTGCTTATGTTGTTTGTTGTTGCTTTCTTTCATACTTGTCTGTCTGCTTTTCTTAGACTGATGTTGTTGGTATACGCAATCAAGTTCGTTGTATATGTTTGTGTGGCTTCTGTTTATCGTTTTAATGTTAAACGATGTTTTCATGTTTTCGTAACAATATTTTGCACTAAGATTGTTTCTACAAAGCGTGCAGTTTCAATGCCTTATTTACGAGCTCTTGTAGAGTACTAATAAATGCATCTTCTACATCTAAAAATATGGAACTTGTCACATCCTTGACGGCTCTGACAGGCATTCACTAAAGCTATTACAACTGCCTTCGTAGACCTGCCAGTCTGTATGAGCAGTCTGTATGAGCATTGCATTGATGTAGGCAGCATTGATTATGTCACCAAATCATGTCCATACAACATGAGTGCAAAAAATTCAATATCCAGTAATGACTCCAACAACGACACTAAGAATGTGGCTTTAAAATATCCGTTGCATGTTGCATGACATTTAATGCTGCTTATACATCTCAAATTTAAACGTTCTGGGTCGTCCAGAGCAAAGACGTATCATCATAGTTTGGCGTATTTATTTTCAAATATTTCCCAACATGTATTTAAAAAAAAATGAAAATTATTACTTCATTTGTACGTTTATAAATAATACAATACTTCCATAATGCCTTTTCGAAAAGGAATTGCCCTTTTAAATGCCCATAAATATTAAATGTTTTGTTTTATTGGCATTGTTTGGTTTTCCATACAACCATACCGGATGTATTAACATTAATAATGATATTTCTTCATTAATTTTCCAAACATTTTCTGATTTTTACCTCTCTCTCTCTGACTCCCTCTCTCTCTCTCTCTCACTCTTTCATTTTCATTTGATAGCATTTCGAATGTTTTTTTCCTTTTCATTTTCATTTCCAATTGCCATTGCCATTGCCGTAGAGCCCATTAATTTATAAATTTTCAGGTTTATTGCAGGGAATTTCTCTTGTTCACATACGTGAATGCACACACACACAGAGACACACACTCTTAAATGTTTAATTATTTCAAATATTTAACATTTTCAGCATGACCAGTGAAAAAAAGAGAAAACAGAAAACATGTACGAGAAAATGCAAACACACAAGCACTCTTACATGCATAAACCTATAAAAGATATGGCGTTATGCACTGTTTGCCAATGGAGAGCAATAAAACCCACACACACAGGCAGACACACTTTCATAAATACACGCAATATCATGGTCAGTTGTTTATCAGTGTATATGTAGAAAATGTAGAGAGTATGCCTCGGTTATATTATCTGTTTATATGTGTATGTACACGTACATATGCATATACATAGTTAAGTGTGTCAGTGTGTTGGTCATAGCTGGTTATTTGGTTTGTTTGGTCCTTCATTCGGTTTGGTTTGGTTGTTCATTTAATGTGATTATTGTTGTTGTTGTATGCAAATTTATTTAAAATTGCAAATGTATGTTGTTCGAGCTATCCTGCTCTCTCCCTCTCTCGCTCTCACTATACCCTTTGGCTCTCTTTTATGTGTTTTATTGCCTTGCAATTGTAAAACAAAAATTGTATCGTTTCGTTAAGTTTATTTTGTTTAACATGCAACACATTCACACATGTGAACACATACACACATAGACGGAATGCCACATATATAGTCACAGAGTATTGCCAGCAATTGGTAACCCGTCGTTGTTGCTATTATTGGCAAATTTACGTGCTGTTTCGCTGTTTTTTTTTTCTTTTTTGTTCATTTGTGGCGAAACATTGCTGGGCTACGTTGATGGTGTTACATTTTGGCCATAATTTAACGCATTAATTTTGAATGAATAAGTGAATGAAGACACTCGAATTGTAGAGAATCTTAAGCTTTATAGGGAAATAAACCCTTGAAAACAACGTATAAATTTGAAAAATTTAATTTTTCGAAGATCTTTTCTTGATCTATAAGTTCACCACAGAGTTAACCTTCCCCCACAACCTATTCATCTATCTTACAGCTTGCTTAAGTAGGATCTACCCCCTGTGTGTTAGTCCTACATAGCAAAATGATTCTAAATGCCGAAAGAAAGGGATTTAATACCTACGGTTTCATTCCCTCACTTTTATGCCATTAAACACTGTTTTTTTCTTCTTATTTTTAAAGTCTACTTTAAGGAGCAATATTTTGCCATTGTCAGAAAAACTTTTGATTGAAGAGAGAGAAAGAAAGAGAAAGAAAAACGAAAACGAAAACTTTTTAAATGTTTTCATTTTGCTTAACAAAAATAATTTCAAGTTTGTTTTGCCACTGCCACTGCTCCAGCCACTGTTGTAGATTTCAAAGAGTTAAACAATGAGATTATTTTTGTTTTGTCTTCTCGAAAATCCTGTTTTTTTTACTACGTTTGTTTTGATTTAAAAAGGAGAAAAAGAAAACTCAGAAAAATAAAAATTCCGGTTTTTTTAATAAAGTATTGTTATGAAAATATTTGTATTGCCTACTTTAAGGAGGGGACTTAACAACAATGGTAAAGTTTTCTAATTTAAAACGAAAATCTTGACAATAAAAGTTTGGTTTGGCAAATATAAAGCGATATAAAAATTACGTTACAAAAATGTTAAGGAATTGAATAAAGCAAAAAAGTTAAGGAAACAGAAAACAAAAATAATTAAAAATTATTTTAAAGCATAATTCAAGGAAAGCAAAAAATCCAATTTAATTCAATTAATTTTAAATAAAAATAAAAAACCAAAATTTAAATTAATTTACTGGTTGTAAAAGAACACATTAAGGAGAAGCATAAAGAATTATTATTATTATTTTGGCATACAAATAAATAAGTATAGCATAATTTGGGGAGTTTAAGAAGTAGTATAAAAATCATTAAAAGAACAATTCATATAAACTTAAAAAGTTTAAGAAGAAACATCAAAAGAGATGTTATGTCGTATCCTCTTCTTTATCATCTCCAAGTTTTCTACAAAAACTCTATAGCATACCTTAAGGAGAATGAAAAGCTATTAAAAGAGGCTAATTATAAGCAATATTATGTACATTTTTCATGCTTAAGTTTGTAAAAAAAAATTCATGTTTAATCATTAAAAAGCTTTTACTACAATAAAGTATTAAGGGGTTTAATCTACAATCCATATTAATTTTAATTGCCCTTCAACACAATTTTAACCACTTCAATTGAATTTACCATATTAATTGCTAAGTTTAACTATTTTATCCCCTTTTAATTGCATCTCTCTAAAATAGAATTTGATTTTCTAACATTTTAACATCCCCCTTTATATACCTTTCACAAGTATTTTATCATTTTTAGCATATTCCTAAATGGTAATCATATTTTTTGCACTTTTCTTTTAATCTCTCTCTCGCCCCCTATTTTTTAATTGCATAATTTTCGGTAGCAATTGTTAACAATAAGGTTTTTCGACTAAAAAAAATCTTTTAGAATAATATTTGTGCATACTCTTAGGCGTTTAACAAATTTTTTTTGTTATTATTTAATTCGTTGCATATTTTACGTAGGATTAACATATTTTACACAGGCTTATTATAATATGCACGAATCTAATAATTTGATTATATGCAGCTTAAATTTATGCAATGCGAATTGCATAATTTAGGTAAACCATAAAGGGATTAATTAAGGCAATTATTTTAAATTATTACGAATTGTAGCATAGTTTTAGGTGGTATAAAATGTCGTAAATTAAAAGTTTAATAAATAGAGAAAAAGTAAAATATTTATGAAGAAAAGCAAAGCCATTTACAAAGGAGGAGGTATGAACGCGCCTATTTATGAGCATTTCGGAAGTATAAATTAAATATAGATCGGATCTCAAAATTCTAGCCTATGGTACACTGATTGCAATCGACTGGTGATGGCCCTTAACTACCTTACTAACATACTTTTAGTGGATTATACAAATTCCCAATATCCCCGCTATAGTTATTAATAACATCAGTTTTTATGGAAACACAAAATAGAGGAGGAATATTTTTCCTAGGCATGTTTCAATAGTGCTCTGTTTCCCCCAAGGACTGTGTGAGATATTAACGAAATTATAATGCGTTTGAAAGACATCTTAATGCAATTAATTTAAGAAAACCCCACAAGAAAAGTTATAAGGGTTTCAAGTAGCACGATCTCGGTGGCCAATTCCCAACATCCAAACGTGGGATGACTATGCTCTCAAATCACTCGTGGAGATGAACTGTGTGGCACATGTCTTTGGTATCTGGATGATCTAGTTCAGGCCAAAATAAGTTCATATCAACGACCTATAGTGCTCACCATTGGCAGTGGTTCTTAAGAAAAATGAACGTATGCCGGCGCAGGCCCAAAATCTATACCAAACATTGATTTGTCAGATGTAACTTCAACAAGATGGACGTTATCAACTGTCAAAGTTCGGAAGACTGTGTTGGAAAACATGGGGACATAACAATACTATCTGAATGATAGTCGAGCACTCAGCTCTTATGAGATTGGCTTGAGACTGATGTCAGGCTGTTCCTAGCAATCCGAGTCGCCTAATTTTATTCTTGAGTGGTAGAACCTACATTTTAACGTTTAAACTGAACTTCAAATTGAAAAGACTTCAATTGCAATTAGTTTACCCTCAGAGAGGACTACTGGGAGATGAGTTTCCATAAGTTTGAAGAAGTTTAATTGAATTAAATTAAATCTCTCTCTCTCTAAACTTTATTTTATAAAAAAAAAAAAATAATTACAAAATCCAACATACTGTTCACCCATATCATGGCTTGTTGAAAATCCTCTTAAAATCTAAAGTATAACTTTAGGTACAAATGCAAAAACCCATATTTTTTCTTCGACATTTATTTAAGCTTTTAAGGATACTTTTATATACGAAGGAAAATAAGAAAAGAAACAGAAAAAAAAACTACTCAAATATTTACCATCTTATCTGGCATTGTTTTATTTAACTTTCTTTTTTCTTTAATCTCCTAAAAGTATGCTAGTATGTTAGAAATTCTAATAACTAGAGCAGAAAACCACATACACATTCACTAACATTTCTACAAGTACATATGTGCCTTATACACACGCATTTCGATATTCTGTATGCAATTTAGCAAATGCAGCACAAGAATAAAAAGAAAATGTTTTTCTTTTTTCTTAAAAAACAACAAAAACAAACAAAAAAGAAATGAGTGTTAAAACATATAAAATACACAAGAACCCATATTTTTACTAAAAAAAAGAGGAAAAAAATACAAAGAAAAAAAAAAACAGGAAACTTATTACAATACAAGAACTGTGAAAAAGATAAAGAGGGAAAACATAAGAAAAACGTCACATCACAGATACAAATAGATAAATAGAGAAAGACTAAGGCAATGGCAAATGGAAAGTGTAGATTAAACAAATGGTAACATAAACACATGCTTTATGTTGCCAACACTATAACAACAACTCTTTACAAAAAAATTAAAACAGCAGCCGTAGCAGCAACATTTATTACTGTTGCTACAACAATGGCAACAAGGATATGCAATATGAATACAGCTTGTGTAACAACAAAAAAGGAATGCAATTGCTTTTAACACCAACACTTAGAAATACAAACAAACAAAGATGATAATGACACGCCGGCAGACACACACACACAGATGCGAGTATAAATACTTAGGCGAATCCGTTTTGAATTGTGGCAATCAGGGAAGTATGCCATGGGGCATCAGTAATCAAAGGAATATTTTAAAAAGAAAAGTTGCAGAGAAATAACACGAATTTTTATGCGGAAAATACACACTAGGACCACTAAAGGAAGTCATTGTTATCGAATTGAAAACTCAAGAGTATTAACCATCACAGCAAGCCTGTTATTCTTCTTGCTACATTCAACATCAAAAGCACTTTTAACAGCATAACGTGGTCAGATGTATTGCGGGCTCTAAGAGGAAAATTTGAACGTATCGAGCTATCTAAAGAGCATAATAAGATCATATCTCAGAGAGAGAGAGAGAGAGAGAGAGAGAGAGAGAGGAAGAGAGAGATAGAGGGAGAGAGAGAAAGTGAGAGAGAAAGAAAGTGAGAGAGAGAGAAAGTGAGAAAGAGAGAGAAAGGGAGAGAGAGAGAAAGGGAGAGAGAGAGAAAGGGAGAGAGAGAGAAAGTGAGAGAGAAAAAAAGTGAGAAAGAGAGAGAAAGGGAGAGAGAGAGAAAGTGAGAGAGAGAGAAAGTGAGAGAGAGAGAGAGAGAAAGTGAGAGAGAGAGAGAAAGAAAGTGAGAGAGAGAGAGAAAGTGAGAGAGAGAGAGAGAGAAAGTGAGAGAGAGAGAGAAAGTGAGAGAGAGAGAGAGAGAAAGTGAGAGAGAGAGAGAGAAAGTGAGAGGGAGAGAGAGTCGTAATCATAATAGTTGCCTCAAGATGACAACACCACAGCCTAGGCCTCCGGAATGCCTGCTGTGATAGTGTCTGAAGAAGAGAGCTATCTTATCGGCTAAGCAGAGGGCATTACATAGCTGTAATACAGGTCTAGAAAAATCACAGCATTGACTGAACCAAGATGTTCATGATACATACATACATAAGTGGCCATTACAACGGCCTAGCTTCTCACACCACTCATGTTGTGTGCGTTAATTTTATACGTGAGTGGTGTTCATGATGGAATCTTAAATAAAGAAATGTCTTGTCGGCTTTGCAGATGTCAGTGAAGCTGTAAGACAAGTCAGGATCGTAGAAAATTGTCAGAATAGACTGAATCAATATGTGGCTGGTTTGAAGCTAAAATGGATTGAAGCAGAATTCAAATAAAACCTAGCTGCTGCTAATAACTAATTAACCACCACGAAGGCTAGATTTAAATGATGTTCTGATACCAGAAGACACTTGGGGTACGCGGTTCGAGACCCACATTTTTAGTGAGACATAGTAGTCCACAGATAGGGCATGAGATATAACGATATAAACAGACGGATGACAAATGTAGGTCGACCTATCACAAAGCGAAAGAAAATGCTAATGGAGACGTGCAATAGCACTCTATAAGTGCGAATATGAGGTACGACCATGTGGATACAGCAGAGGTTAGGTTAGGTTAGAGGACGTGTACTTGTCGACTGTGCCAAGTACAGTACCCGGAGGTCGAATTGACCCATTGTACAACGTTCTAGCTTCTCACACAACTCTTGTTGTGTGCGTTAATTTTATACATCAGTAGAGGGACCTACAGTTTAAAGTCGACTCCGAACGATAGATTTTTGAGAAGCTTTTTAAGGCAATTTTTACTCTCAGAGTTTTTGCCACCACTCATGGGTTAAATTAACACTGACAACATGGATGTGTGAGAAGTTAGGTTGTAATCCCGACTAAAGGGTTGCAATAAGCAATTAAGTAAGTACGGGAGAAGAACGGCAATTGAATATAAAAAACGGCTTGGTTGGCGGCCAAAATGTCATGCCGCAAAGTAGGCAAAGTGATAGACAAATCATATAATATTATAAGAACCTGTGCTACAAAGAAAAAATATTATTTTTATTGCAATTTCTCTTGGAAACCTTTCTTAAGCTGCCAGGAGTGAAGCCTTCATTAAATGCTCCTTTAAGCTGAAGCTAAACAGTGATAAGTAACTCAAGGTGAAGATATTCATTTACCTTAGCGTATGCATTTAATGAGATGACACACAAATGTTGTCATAATATTTACACTAGACTAGTGTTTGGCAATATATGTATGTATGTATGTAGATATGGGCCATGGTAAGGAGTTGTTGTAAATGATCACCAACGAAAAATTATAATAGCAAATGATGTTTTTGGCAAAATTCAACAACTCAAGTGTAACAACAGCATCACAATCACCATCACCATCACCATTACCATTACCGTCATTCACATCGACAGCAACGTAATTTGCTTCAAGTTCTTCTTCGTCAGCAGATTCATTTACATTCATAACGTCAAAAAGTTTCAACAATTGCCAAATACCACTCCATCCATACCTGCTGTTTTACTCAAATTGCCTCTATTGCATCCATACTCTTAAGAATATGGCTTAAAAGCTACGAGAAGAATCTTCTTGGGCTTCATATTTCTAAGGCATGAAAAAGAATGAATGAGTAAAAAATGATGCTTGAATGGATGATGTTTGAATGTATGTAAAGCATGAAAATTATATATTTTCATAGTATATGTTGAGGGGCATAAAATATGGTAGCTAAAGTATAGCATACTTTTAGGGCCTGTGTGTGTGAAAGTGTTTTGAAAGATAAATAGCTTGAGGTAGTACATACACTTATTCATTCTCTTAGCCTCATGCATTTAGTCTTTATTCATTCACTCATTCGTTTACTCGTCGTTGCTCTAGTACTTCAAAAAAAAAAAAAAAAGGAAATGTTTCCGTAGCAATTGTATGGCAAAAGATAAATTGTAAGCAGCTTAAAGGCAAAATAAATACCTTAAAGTGAATTATATTCATACAGATATCAAGCAGAGAAAGAGAAAAGAATACATTTTTATGAAATTCACACATTTATTCATAACATTCATACATTCATTCACATCAGAGTACGACAATTAACAATTGAAATTGAAATTTTAGGCAAAAAGAATTGTTGCTGGTGACAAAAAAGCCTAAAAGCTGGCAATTATCAGTTGCAAAAATAAACACTCTTGCCACTCTTAAGCTGTTTAATTTATTTTTTTTTGCTCTTCAGTTTCAATTTGTATATTCAACACTCGGTTTGAAGTTTTTCTTTTTTTTTGTGTGGAAAATCTAATCCTTTTCCTATTTAAATTGGACTACGTAGTCAACAGTCAAACACAGTGCACTATGGAATGACGTGAGTACCATTGTTTCTATTTAATGCCATGAAAACCTCGATAGCCAATGTAAAAATTTAGAATTTCTGGACTGTTCATGGGCATTACTATAACTATTAAGACAGTGAACGAAGCATCTTAGCTTCTATAGTGAAATAATCAGTAGTAAATCAGATTCAAACAATTTTTACAACAGTTGACCTTAGCAGAGTTCATATGATTCCAGAAATTGGTCAGATTTTGTCATGGATTTTCTACTTTGTAGAAGCGTTCCTATAAAACAGGATCATCGCAGATTTCTCTGTTAATCAAGGAATTTTTATTTAGTCAGGAATTTCTACCTGCAATATTTCGATTAAATGCTACAAAATTAAGCGAGCGTTTAACAGTTTTCAGTCCTTCAGATCCCATTGATATGATGACACAAATTCTGCCCATTTGTAGAAGATTCTTGGGTGGCTGATGCCATGAATTGAAGCTTGTCTGCAAATGATTGATTGTATTACACTTGAGAGTAACTATTGATCCAAGATTTTTATCACCATCTATATCTGCCTAAGATATTAAGTTCACCTAGGTTATTGGGTGTGGACTCGATAATTTCCGGAACTTTTGGATTACAGGCTTGATTACATTAATCTTGGTATTGATTTTTATGCAGCAGGCAGCAGGTCTCGGCAAGACTCACGGAGGAATGTTGTTGCTTTCCTACGCTATCTGGTTACGGAACTAAACCATAAGTTTTCTACCACAGTTGCATGTGCAGATGACATGCCATCACATAAGTAGTAAGCATCTGTACATTATATCCAACTAGTCGGAGAATGCGCATAGATTATCTTAAGATTACTTTACTAATTGCTGTGTGTTTCAGACTATTCCGAGCAAAACGTTAAACTCCCTACCTGTCGACCTGATGCCCTAAAAAGTAGAATTTTGGCATAACATTGCAGGAATGTAGTCGCCGTAGACTAGTAGATAGTGTGTTCGCTTATTAGCCCGGGTTGGAACCCCAGGTCAGACATCAAAACGAAATATAAAAAAAAAAGTTTCTTCGGCGACTTCCTCTCAACAGATTTCTGGCAAAAACTCTGAGAGTAAATCAACCTGCCGTGAAAAAGTTTCTAAAAAATCTGTCCTTCAGAGTCGACGTTAAACTGTAGGTCCCGCCACTCAAGTATAAAATTAAGGCACACAACATGAGTGGTGTGAGAAGCTAGGCCGTAATCCTGACTGAAGGGTTGTAATGGCCAATTATGTATGTATATATGTATTACAGGAATGTAGTTTTGTAGGCCAGTCTTCTATTTTTGAAAACCGGAGATCATATTCCAGTCTGTCGATCGCATCTCTTGGAAATGATTTGTCTGTAAGAAGCATGCTGGGCTTTATATATTTATGGCTATAATGGACTCCCTTACCATGCTATTGGCTATGTAGCCCAGAGGGTCCTTTGGCACTCAATTGTTTGAGCATATGTATATCTCATTTGTCTAGAACAGGATCAGCCAATTCCCATTAATAATGTCTGGGATATTGTTCTCTCCTTAGATGTTTTAGATGAGTCATACACTGTTCAATAAAATATATTCATTATGATCAACATCTTGCAATTAATTAAAGAAGAATCACGCTTCAAATTTTTGAAATGTATCGGAATTATATTCATAAGAGGCCAGTAAACAAAGTGCAGTTACTTTTTTACATATACTCCTTTGCATAAGAGATGTCTAGTAAACCTTTCGGAGAGCACGTGAATGTATTTTTTTTGAACAACAGTGTATATATCAACCTAATCCAAGAAAGCCATTGTACTGAATATCGTGCAAGCTAGGCCATAAATTCTCTAGGTTTACGGCCTAGCTTCTTGCATCGCATTATAGCTGAATGGGATAATTTTAATCCTGAGTCGCAGAAATTAAAATACAACTTTAGACTCCGAACGATAGATTGGAAAAGCCTTTTCGTGACAATAAGTTACTCTTAGTGAGGCAAGGTCACAGAAAGGAATAATTGTTTGCAATATTTGATTTTTTCAAGACGTCAGTGCTGACATTTGAATGAACTTGGAGCTCTTGTTTTGTTAGCCGTGACAGTACCACAAGTTTCTTGGTGGTTAGTGTTTTTGTTTTCACTACACAATGGAATTATTAGGATTTGCCTATCGTATCTGAAATTCTCTAAGAACCTAAACGACAGTCAATACATTCGTTTCTAATAATTGGCCATTGCATACATAATTGGCCAAGGGTTGAAGGGTTGCAGTCAGGATTATAGCCTAGCTTCTCTTAGGTCATTTAATTTTGCTTTAAAAGATCAATTTTTATAACGGTGTTTTTCAAGCCTAGCTATTGAAGAGCTTTTTATTGAAGAAGTGTTCATCATAAAAATATTTTTATAGTATACTTTTAGGTGCCATAAATAAAACTCAAAAGAAAGCATATTTTTCATACACCTTGTCTAAAACTAACAATTTCTGGTTTGTAGTCGTTGCTTTTTTTTCTTTTGATATTGAAAAAGAACGTAGAAAGCCTGGCAAAGGTTTAAAATTATAAATCTTCAGTCCAAGAAAACAGAAGAAAAAAAAAACACGAAATCCTATTAAAAGATGGACATGTTGATTTTTAACACGCTCAACTGAAAAGTTGTGGTTGTGGTTTATTTTCTTCATTTTCTATTGTTTTTGTTGGTATTGTTGTTGTGTTTAGCTGTCTATGCTACTGTCAGTTAGGTAGTAGTTCAAAAGGGTACGTATGTACATATGTATGTAGGTTTGTGGGTATGTGTTCTAGCCTAATAAAAAATGCATTTGGCTTAAAGATTTTTTTCTAATTTTTTCATTTTTGGTTGTTGCTGTCCATCAAGTTTACGAATTTTCCTATTCGTTGTTGGTTGGTGTTGAATATTTCGTTGGTATTATTGGATTTAGAATTCACAAACAAGATAAAATCTTTTGGATTTTTTTTTTAGGAAAATTTTCAAAATGCCTTATAGGCACAATTTTTGTTTTTAAATTTTTTTCTCTCACTCTCTCTCTCTCACTTTTTTCTTTTAAAGCCTTAGGTTATTGATCATTTTCAAGCAATTTTCCACAGACCAAAAACGAGGAAAGAAAACCTTTAAAAAGCACAAAAAAAAGGTGAGGAACAGAAAAAAAAGGATTTTCTTCGTAAATGAATGTGAAAAGGAAATTAAAGAAAAACAAAAAAATTGGTTTTCAGGGTTAAAAAGTTTTGAAGTAGAAATGAAAAAAAACAGAAAAATAAAATGCTGCGAAATCAATTGAACTTTTTAATAAATTTTAAATAAAACTGACTGTATAGCAGATAATATCCAAGGTTATGTGATGCAAAAACAAATTAAATGAAATGAATTGAAATTCATTTTAAATGGGAAATTAAAATTTAAAACGAAAAAAATTCGAATACAGTAAAAAACATTAAAGGATTAAGAAAAAAAAAGGTTTAAGTGCAGAAGGTTGTAAATAAAATGTAAAAATAAATTGAATCGATTAAATTGAATTTCCCATTAATGATAAAATGTGTGTGTTGTGTGCCAGACAAAATCAATTCTTTGGAAAAAAAAATTTCTTAAATTTAAAGAAGACTTCGAACAGGGATGGAAGTGAAGAGGTGAAAGAAAATATGGCTAGACTGGCTACACACTCAAGTTATCTTGAGTTTAAGAACATAAGAATGTAACACAGGCGGTGAAGAGAAGCTGTTGTAAGAATTTAATTAGACAAGTGAACTATATAATCTTCTAACAAAAACCAACGGTCCGGACTCATAAGTCTGACATCGTACAGTTTTAAAATATTGTTATGTTCTTAGCCTTTTAAAAACGTTTAAAATATGAGTTCGTAGATTGCAAATAAAAAATAAATTTGTGTTTAGTGTTTGATAAATTATTCTGTGTGCCACTGTTCACAACTTGATGTATACAACAATAATTTACTTTGTTTGTTACTCTTCTCTTATTTGTTACACTCTTTTGCGTAAACACTAACAATTGTTCGGCATATCTTTATAACGGAGATCTTCAAACCACGATTATTCTCTTCACACGCAACGCGTCTTCACACAAGACTGACTGAATTTTTACTGACCCTGTTGCCTGCTTCGTCTTGTCTTTTTTCTTCAAACCACGATTATTCTCTTCACACGCAACGCGTCTTCACACAAGACTGACTGAATTTTTACGGACCCCGTTGCCTGTTTCGTCTTGTCTTTTTTCTTCAAACCACGATTCTTCTCTTCACATGCAACGCGTCTTCGCACAATACTGACTGAATTTTTAGTGACCCCGCGTTGCCTGCTTTGTCTTGCCTTTTATATGCCAACGTAAACAGTCTAATGAATGATCTTAATATAGTCGCGGCTTCGCCTTTTCAAGATCTCCATAAATGTAAACATCGTTGTTTCATAGTTGTTTGTGCATTCTGTTTACATTGCTTGTTGTTGCAATTTTCGTTTACTTGTTTATCCCCTTTTTTATACTGATATTGTTGGTATATTTTGTTTACTTGTTTATTATGTAAACAAGTTCATTGTTTTTGTTTTTGTAGCTTTTGTTTATCATTTTAATTTAAAACGAAGTAACACCATTTCAATTTTCGTAACAATATTGGAAAGGATACTGCACAACGATATACCGTCTGCTCCTGCTTCTAAAGCTCAGCGCAGAAGATAGACTGGCTACACACTCAAGTATATGAGCTTAAGAACGTAACACGGAAATCGAAGAGAAGCTCTTGGAGATCATTTTCGGAGAAACAGAAGAATTCAATAGGACTAGTTAACTTACAAAGACCTACAAACCCATAAATCTGACCTTGTTCATTCTTAAAATATTGGAAAGGATACTGCGCAACGATATACCGTCTCATGCCTCTAGAACTTAGCGCACAGGCTAGACTGGCTACACACTCAAGTTACATGCGTTTAAGAAGATAACGCAGAAGGCGAACTGAAGGTTTTCGATGTTCTTTTCTTTTCAAAGAAACAAAAGAATCCAATGAGACTAGAGAGCCATGGAATTTTCTCACAATGACATACGGACCTTTAAGTCTGATCTCGTTCATTCTTAAGATATAGAAAAGGGTTTGGTCTTTGGATTGTCTTACTAGACATGAAGCCTCGGTTCAAACCCTAGCTGAATCATTTCGAACAAAACGAAATATGAGAAAAAATTTCTACGGCGACTTCCCCTCATCAGATTTCTGGCAAAAATTCTGATAATAAAAAAATTGCCATGAAAAGTTTCTTAAGAATCTGTTATTCAGAGTCGACTTCTAAAGGTAGGTCGCGTCAATCATGTATAAAATTAACACACACAACATAAGTGCTGTGAGAAGCTAGGTCGGACGTAAGAGTTCTGCACCATGATATACGGTCTGCTCTTGCCTCTAGAGCGTAGCACAATAGAGCTACTGGGACTCTATTAAACTAAAAATAAGCTTTCCTATAGGCTACTTGACCCCTGCAGTGTTTATCAGTCGAAAGTAGGATTTTTTCCGAAAATCTCTTTATCGGACACGGACAACCAAGCTGCTAATAGGTCACTAACGAACTTCGCTTTGACGTCTAGGTATTCTCCTTTCGTTATGTCCCTTTTTTCAAGTTTAAAACTGAAATAAATTCAGAAATGAATTAATTAATGAAGTCTGGCGCCTAAACACAAAGATTTCGTTGTCGCTTTAGTAATTGATTCGCACAATTTTCCCCTAAAATGGTATGCCTTTCTTAAATAAATTAATTCCACGATTAATATTTAAATAAACAAAATGTGCGTGCATTATTATTTATTTTTTATTGTACAAAGAAATTAATTTTTTTATGTTAAAAAGCAATAAATTATCAAATTATAATTCATTGCTTCTCACTCTCACACACACTCTCTCTCTCTCTCTCTCTCTCTCTCTTTTTCGTTATTTGTCGTTCAAAATCGTTCATGTTTTTTGGTCATAAAATTATTTCGTTGCGTTGTTCCTTTTCCTTTACGCTATAAAATAAATTGAAATGTAAAGTATACAACAAAAAATGACGACAACAACAACAACAACAAAATAATAGTAATAAATCGGTGATTGAATAAAATGAATAAGAATCCCTAAAAAAAAGCAAGAAAAAAGGCAAAAAAAGTACCCCATCAAACAATAAATTTAATGACATGACAAAAACCAACATTTTCGTTAAGAAAAATGAATTTTGATTCGACGAAGAGAAACGGAGGCACAAACAAAATAAGGAAAAAAATTAAATTAATTTTTTGTTTAGCAACTCAAAAACAAAATACATCAGCAGACAATAAACAAAACGACAAGGCCATGAAAAAAGAAATTGTAACGACAAAAACAGCAACAATAAGAATATTTAGGCTGACAAAAAAATGTACATTTTTAAACAAAATTATGTTCGAAAACATTCTTTTATGACATGAAAAGTAAATTTGTCAAAGCATAATTGAAGGATGAGAAGCAACATTTTATTTTTTGCTAAAACGCTAAAAAATATGTCACAAGGTACTTTTCCCCAAAAGTAATTTTTAAGATACTTTTTAAAAAAGTTCTTTTTAAGGTACTTATTCATAAAAGATCGTTTTTTTAATTTCTTTTTATAAAAGTATATCTTCATATATTTTTTGAAAAAAAAAAATCTTAAAAACTTTTTGAAAAAGTACTTAAAGTTACGATAAGGTACTTTTTTATAAAAGTCCTTATCAAGGTACTTTTTCATAAAAGACCCTTTTTCTATTTCTTTTTATAAAAGTATATCTTCACGTATTTAAAAAAAAGATTTAAGTACTTTTTGGAAAAGGGCTTAAAGTTCCCATATAACTTTAAGATGAAAATCAAAAGTTTATTTTTCGCTTTTTGAATTATTTTAAGCTAAAAAATGCTGAACGGAGAATTTTGAGTAAAAATTGTTGCAGGGTACTTTCCTTTTTTAAGGTATTTTTTGAAAAGCTATTCCTCATGGTGCTTTTTATGGAAGTAAATCCTCATTTAAAAAAAATTTAAATATTTTTTGAAAAAGTACTAAAAGTTACCATTTAACTTTAATGTGAGAATCAACATTTTATTTTTCGCTTTTTGAATTATTTTAAGATAAAAAAATGGTGAAAGGTAAATTTCGAGTAAAAAGAATGTTGAAAGAATGGTACTTTTCTTCAAAACTACTTTTGAAGGTACATTTTCGTAAAAGTCCTTTTTAAGTTACTTTTTATTATTCCTTAATTCTTTTTGGTTCTTTAAAAAATCACAGAAAATGTTTTTAAAAGAATTTTTATGGTACCTGCAGGGAAATTTGGGGTCTTTATACTATGATTACTATAGTATGCAATGATTATTATGGCTAACATTGTACAGTCTGGAAAAAATATTTGAATTATTTTAAGGTGAAAAAATGGTGAATAATGAATTTTTAGTAAAAAAAAATGTTGTAAGGTACTTTCCCCCTAAAAGTACTTATAAAGGTACTTTTATTATTCTTATATTCTTTTTTGTTCTTTAAAAAAAATTACAAAAAAAGAATTTAAAAATTTTTATACAAAAAGGACGTTTTGTGGTAGCTTTAAGGTACCAGCAGGAAATTTTTTGGGGACTTTATACTATGATTACTATGGTATGCAATGAGTATTATGATATACAATGGCAGTCAGGACAATAGGCAATATTTTATAAATTTTTACAATATTTTCTTTCCCGAACTTTTGAAAAAAGTACCAGAAAGGTACTAAATTAAATTTTTTAGCGTTGATCTCATTACATACTTTTATTTTCTTTTTTCTTCTTAACTCTTATTCTAATTCAACAATTCTATCTTTTTTTGTGCTTTTAAAAACACTCTTAGGGTAAAAGTACCTTTTAAGGTACTATTTCACAAAAATTCCTTTTTAAGGTAATTTATAAGAAGTTACTGATTTGGTTCTTTTTATAAACGTGTACATATGCTCAGGTTTCTTAAAAAATTAATTTTTAAATACTATTTTAGAAAGTACTTTTTATGGCAACTTTAAGGCAACTGCAGGGAAATCTTGGAGACGTTAGTCGAGAGTTAAGTACTGATTATTATGGCATACAATGGTAGTCAGGACAATACGCGATATTTTCTAACTTTTTGCAATATTATCTCTATTTTCCAGAACTTTTGAAAAAAGTACCAAATCATAACTAAATTTTTTAATATTACCCTCATTACATGAATTTTCTTGTTTCTTGCTTAATTCTTATTATATTTCAAAAATCTTTTTTTATGCTTTTTTAAAAAGTACCAAAATGGTACCAAAACAGCCTTTGCTATATGTTCTTTATATTTCTTGCCACTTACCATGTTTTCTGCCGTTTTTTCTTCTTGTTATCACTGTTGATTTCTAGACAACGTTTGCCGTCAAAATGTCTAGATTTCCGACATAAACTTTTTTCTTTTAAGTCATGCCATGGCGGATGAGTATATATTCTTCGTTTTTCATGCTCATGACGATGACGACCATAAAAAAAGCTGGAAAATAAAGAAGAAGAAAAAAATGAAAATAACAACAGCCTGAACATGAACACACGAAGAAATGAAAGGAAAAAATTGACATGAAAAGGGATTTTTGCGGTTGTCTGTGACTGGTATTTCACATGACAGACAAACAAAGAGAAGCAGAACTGCCTATAAATTGGTTCTGCTTTCATATCTCACGAGCCCGTTTCAAAGTGTTGTTGGCATTTTTAATATGTGAGGACATACGAGCACAGACATACGTACAAATACTCGCTCGCATACGAACATAGAAATACATGTAGGTATGTACTTAAACTTGGTACATTTTAAATAATTTTCTTGCCTGGCAAAGTTTATGGACTTTGTTATACGCTTTATAGTGATTAGGGGTAATCACAGTCTTTAGGCCTAAAAATAGTTCAAAGGGATTATTTTCATTAGTTTTGTTGAGTTTTCAAGCAAATTTTGTAGAAAATTAAAAAAGTACCAAATTGGTACTTTTTTAAAATTAAATTAGATGGTATTAGAATACATAATAAACATAAAGCCAATACGTTAGGGCCACTGTGTTACTATATTCCATTGACTTTAAAGGCAACGATGTACACCAACTAGAAGAATCGTCAAGCTCTTGCCACCTATACAAGCAAAGTTTATGGCCTTTGTTATACGCTTTATAGTGTTTTAGGGGTAATCACAGTATTTAGAGGGACTAGAAATAGTTCAAAGGCAGAATTTTTTGCAAATTTTGTCGAATTTTCACGCAATTATCGTCGAAATTTTAAAAAGTACCAAAAGTACCAAATTGGTACTTTTTAAAAATTAGATTAGGAGGTATCATCAGCACATATAATGAACATAAAGCAAATACGTTGGGTCTCCGAAAATTTAAAAAAGTACCAAAGGTACCAAATTAGTACTTTTTAAAAATTAAATTAGATGGTATTAGAATACATAATAAACATACAGACAATACATTAGGTTCATTGTTTTACCATATTCCAGTGAATTTAAAGGCTACACCAACTAGAAGCATCATCAAGCTCTTGCCACCTAAACTCCACTATAACGGAGAGTCCTGTCAGGGATATAAAGAATCTAGTTCTCAGTATTCCCAGATAGAAATTAATGCACACGGACAAGATCAACAAATTTGTTATTTGGCTGTCGAACAGAAACTTAGTACAATTCGGTCCAGTTAGGGACGTTTTACTCTCGGGGTCTCAAACTTCCAAAGGAATAGCATGAGTTTGGTCTTCTGTGGATTAACTGCCAAACATTTTCTCTGCTCAACAAACTGTTTTACTCTACTTAGAGAAGATTTCGAAAGCAACAATGAGCCTATACAGTAGCATATTGGGGTACAAGCCTGCGGTAGCTATGGATAGATTAGGCGAACCTGTCTTCACGGATTTCTTAGGTTATCTGTGACCTGATTCCATAATATCAGAAGTGTACTTTCCACCCAATCATGGAATTGCTTTGGATGATGACATGAATCTCATGCCTATTGCTACAGGCTTTTTTTTTAACAATTTTGATAAAAGTTTTAAAATATAGCAAAAGTACCAAAATGAGTACTTTTTAAAAGTACCAAGATAGCACATTTTACAAAAACAGCAAACAAAACTGTATTTTGCCTTAAGTTTTCAACTAGTTGATGTCAATACAGTCTTTTTATGCCTACAAAGTCAAGCACATTGCATGGTATTTCAAGAAGTTGTGCTAACAATGTTAATGAAATCTGGGCAAAAAAAAAACCGAAAAAAGTGGCATAAAAAAATTAAAACAATTTCTAGACAAACAGTCAAGCAAAAGAGAGCAGAATAAGCAACAAAAAAGAAAGAGAGAAAAAAGTGGTTAAAATAAAATAAATTTTTCCTTTTTTTATAAAGACCGCTGCCACATGAAGTATAGGTACTAGGCACAATAATAACGTATGTATGTATGTATGAATAAATAAAATATTAAGTGAGACGGTAGAGTTGAAAGTACTTGGGTGTACCAGAAGTCTGACGCCACAAAGAAAACGAACGCAATACACAACATCTCAAGTGAGTGGCTGACTGACTAAATGAAGAAAAAAAAAACCGACGAGAGGAATAAACATTGCCCTGTAGTTTGTTTTTAGTACTTTTCTTTCGCTTTATTGTCAATGAATAAATTAAAATGGAAATAAAAAAAAATTATAAACAAAAAGGAAAAATATTTGTACACATGAAAACATAGAGGAAATAGTAGTAAAAAAAAACAAAGTAACAAAATGATGAATTATTAGTTAAGAAAAGAAAAGAAATTTAACAAAATTCCATTAGAGTTACGATTCAAAACTTTTATTGGCAACTTCTAGAAATAAAGTGTCTTGGATTAATTCACGTAACATACCCTCACTTGCATATATTTTTCAAAAGTATAAGGAAAATCACGCCACAAAATGCAAAATGGTCGAGTACATCTCAATCCAGGGCCCACCTACAATTCTTCCAAAAATACATACAGAAGCTAACGAAATGCTAAGACTTAGGTTAGGTTAGAGGACGTGTACTTGTCAATTAAGACAAGTACAATACCCGGAGGTCGAATTGACCCATTGTACATAATAAGACTTTGTACCGAAATAAATTGAAAATATTAGCGTGCAACGTAGAATAAAGAAATGCGACTTCATAACCAATTGTGGTTTGAGTCTTTAATAACTTATTCATAACCAATTGCGGATTGGGTTTTTAATCATTTATTCATGGCCAATTATGGTTTGTGTCTTTAATAACTTATTTTGATTTGCAGCTGAAGCTTAGTAATTGCCCGCCAAAACTTATCTTGGACATGTTCCATGAAGTTTAAAGTGTGCTAAAAGATTTGTGCCGTCTTGAAAAGCTGATTTTGTCGTGGAAAAACATAAAGATCACCCATGATGAATTGGAGGGACACTCCAACATCAGGATTGTTGTCGATCCTCACTGTTGTCTCACTATTTTAAAACATTGCTATGAGAGAAATAACGGCAGAGGAACGAGCAATAATATGAGTGTCCGAAAATCGACTTAAAGGTCTAGGCTATGTGAACGACATTTGTTTGTTCAGAAATATATGAATAAAAATCCAACTGATCGGGGTTTTATAATTGGTTCAAGAGAAGTAAAACTACATAAATATATAATTGGCCATTACAACTCTTCAGTCAGGATTACGGCCTAGCTTCTCACACCACTCATGTTGTGTGCGTCGACTCCGAACGACAGGTTTTTGAGAAACTTTTTCATGGCAGGTTTATTTACTGTCAGAGTTTTTGCCAGAAATCTGCTGAGTGGCAGTCGCCGAAGAAATATTTCGTTTTGATGTCTGACCTGGGGTTCGAACCCGGGCTTTACGTCTAATAAGCGAACACATTACCTACTAGACTACGGCGACTACACTGCAACAATAGAATTATTGTCGACCCTCACTGCTGTCACACTATTGTTAAATATTGTTATGGCGGCATGGGAGAAATGCTTGCACAGAAACGAGGAATATTATAAAGTTCCGAACAACGGCTTGCAGTTCTAGACAATATAAATGACATTTGTTTGTTGTATCAGAAATATATGAATAAAAATCAAACTGATCGGGGTTTTAAAATTGGTTCAAGAAAAGTAAAACTTTTGAACATAAACAGCGAACACACAGAACTTTCGTGAACTATGAAAATATCATGGAAAATATGGCCAACATTTGACTCAAACCAACTCTACCCACGCGTATACCATAGGCTTCCAAAATATCATAGAAGACATGGCCAAAATCTGTTTCAGTCCCAACCCACCTTTAACCACACATATAGCATAGAATAATCCCTCCTTTAAAAGAGTATGTAGCTTCTGGGGTACTCTACATTAACTTTGTTACCAAGTCTTGCTGGAAAGTATTTTCTAAAACCATATTGTCTACTGGGTCTGTCCAGAGCACAATAAAGGACGAATCTCGCAGCCATTCAATGCATTAGATCACGAAGTCGCCTGATGAATATCGTGTTAAACATGTCTCCTATTCATGTTATCTTAACCATAGTTTCTAAAGTTCTGATCTTCCCTACCTTGTACAACGTACTTAAAGCCAACAGAGCCTACGACAATATTAAGCAATATTTTACTGATTTCTCTACAAGTATAAGAGCCTGAATCGGCGACAGACATTGTTAAGTTGAGTTTTTCCTAGGACTATCAGGTAGAGGCGGCCAGTAGGTAGTTAGAGGCGACCGTCCCCACAGAGGGATACGGAAGGACGAACGTAGGCCACATGGAACCCATTGTGCTACCACAACGTCAGGGTTGTCAGGAAATCAGGCATAATTATTGGCCGTAATTCCAGATCCTTCATATTTTTAGTGACCCTCTACAAACTTATCTTCAGTTTCAGCCGGAACTGAACTCTGACTGAACTGAACTGGACTCCTTATAGCAAACAATTTTGTTGAAACTGGAGTTTTGTTCAAGAAAACTTACTTGATAAGACAGAATTACGACCATGCTCTTCATACCACCCATGTAAAGTGTGTTAATTTTATCCATATGTGGAGGGACTTACAGTAAACGCCGAACTACGAATGACAGATTTGAGTAACATTTCATAGCAATTTTATTTACTCTCAAGGTTGTTCCTAGAAGACTGCTGAAAAGAAGACAACAAAACAATACTCTCTCAGATTTCGTTTTGTTCGCGATGCTTGAGATAAGGTGAAAACTCGGACTCTTGTCGACTTCAAGAATCAAGAAAAATCTCATTTTCTTTCAATTTCAACAAAAAATGTTTGCTGGGTTATTTATTGCAAAATTCACCTTTCTACAGTTTAATGTACTCTATACAGACATTTTTTATTTTCTTTACAATAATTTAAAAATTTTCTATTCTTGTTGTTGTTTTCTTTTTTTTTTCTTGCCGCTCATTTACACTTTTTGTTTATTTTTTCAAAATATTTGTTTGTTTCTAGAAAGCAAACGAAAAACAAACAAAAAAAAAACAAGAAAAAAAGTACATAAACAATCGATAAACCGAACAATAACTACAAAAACAAGTAAAAAAAAATTTTTTTTTTTTTCAAATAATAAATGAGTCAATAAATTGAGAATATCGACCAATATATTGCCATAAGTCCATAAGAGACATATGTACTGGGGAAAGACGGGAAGGCTGTACTGTAGAATGGCAAAACGAATGGACTCATATGGTCGATGTAAGCATTTGTGTTTTTGGCAGCAAAAACTATGGAAATATGGTCTGAGATACGTTTTCCTGCTCCTCCCTCCTCTTTTTATCGATTCTGCTGATCAACAACGTCGAGCACTAACATTTCATAGACAATTTTTGTAAAATCGTAAAAACAAAAATGAGAGGAAAATTTATTTTCAATAATGCAACGACGCAACACACTGCTTTCATTCAGTTCAATAGTCAGTCAAATGTATGTATGTACGTCCTCTTCAGCCATTCACATTTGAAGGCTGAACTTGACATTTACAAGGTGAATAAACAACAGAATTCATTTGTTGTTTAGCAGTGTGGCCCAGTGGGAGGCTCCACTGGCCAATACCAAAAAAAAAATCCGTCAAACAATGACGAACGAGAAATAATGATGGAAAAATCATTAAAAGCTGAAGTGTGATGAGCAGATGAAAAATTCTTTTGTTTAATTGGATATGTTAAGATTTTTCAAAAAAATATTGATAGGTGGTCTCATCATTACTTTAATTTTTATTACCGCTTAACTAAGGCGTTTCCTACTTACAGTCAAAGAAAAAAGTCTGAATACGTCGGAGTCTGTCTACATAGATGGGTGTGTGTAGACTTGTTTCCCGCTTATTTTTATTTTTTCTCAATAAATTTCTCTGCCTACATACACCGATGTTTGTAGACTTTTTTCTTTGACTGTAAGTAGGCACGTAGGTAGTGGAGTGGTAGCTTTGATTACCAAAGCTCACTTGAGCATATCTAGCGGCACGTTGTGACGCCACAGATAAGCACAGTCCCTGTACTAAACAAATTCCACCAATTTCATTGAAGAAGCTTGTAAGCGCAAGGGATGCACACTCTACATAAGTACGTATACCAAAAGTTTTGAAAAATTTTACAAATTTTTTTAAGATTTTGGTATTAACAACTACTTTCTTACATGCCACTATAATGGGGAAGGCTGTAACCCCTATAGGAACCGTTGATCAATAGGGAATACCTTCCAAATTTGGGTGGTAACAAGGATTAAATATTTCAGGAATATCACAAGAAAATAACAGCTCAAACTACATCATCAAGCACTAATCAGTTCAACACATAATTCGTCATTACGAGCCTTTAGTTAGGATTACGACCTAGTTTCTCAACACCACTTATGTTGTGTGTGCTACTTTAGACTACGAACAACAGATTTTTGAGAGACTTTTAATGGAAATTTTTATTAACGTTCTCAGAGCTTTTGCAAGAAATCAGCTGAGAGAAAATCGTCGAAGAAATATTTTTAAAATTTCGATTTTATCGAAATGTCTGATCTAGGGTTTGAAACGAGGTCTCACATCTAATAAGCCAACACACTACTTAATAGACTGTGACGACTTCATATAAATATCTTTCCAACATATTTTATAGCATGAAGGTTACTGAGTGAGATAATTCGAGAGACTGACGAACCATAAATGAACGAAGGCACACTTACACAAAGTGTGAAAGAAGTCTAAAGGCATGTTAGCCCTATTAAGAGAATCTGATGCAGTAGCTCGAGAAACCGTTGCACTAGGCCATGTCAAATATTTTGTTCTTAAGGAACTAATTCAATAGTCTGGCCAGCAAGGCCATACGATATTATTTGCCTCCGGAAACACTCGATCATAAAGCGAGTTAGCATTGCTGACATCTTGCTAGGTGAGCCATTTCCAGGCTAAGCATTGAATTCCTTAAATAGAATGATAATTTGTGTTATCCTCTTGGGAAATGCTTTGCAACAAGTTTAAGTAATAAGAGTGAATTTGAGGGCCTCGTATTCTTTTAAAAGAGGTACCATTCTGTAGTATACGGATGGACTATGGTCAGCTATTCGCATAGGGTCGGTATTGTTTGGTCCGAAAGTGAAGTATTGCCAGCCCAAGCGGAGCACTGCGCCATAGAAAGATGTGTCCTACTCAACTTCCACAGGGAATTGAGAGGCCAGAACATAGCAATACTATCTGAGAATCCGGGCGTAATTCATATGTACATCATTGGCCATTACAAAAGTAAAAACCCTTCAGTCTGCATTACGGCCTAGCTTCTCAACACCACTCATGTTGTGTGTGTTAATTTTATACATACGTGGAGGGACCTACAGTTTAACGTCGACTCCGAACGACAGAATTTTTTGAGAAAATTTTCATTGGAAATTTTTTTTACTCACGCAGTTTTTGCAAAAAAATTTGCTGAGAGGAAGTCGCCGGGCGCAATTCGTTTGAGATTAATTCGAAAATAGTATAAGACAGCTGAATGAAGTGCAAGACAGTGTGGGTATTATAAGAATTCACTACAATGAGCAGGCAGCTGTGTTTACGAGAAGATTAACTTCTATGCAATTGATCAGGAGTGGGAAGAAACGTTTTGGGAGGGTATAATCAGACAAAAGAAAGAAACCAAATGGCTTTGAGGAAATCCAGACTTTTGCTGGGCAATTGCGACATCTGGGCACTACACACTCTTGTAACTTGTGCAGCTTTAATATGCCCGTTTGGGTAAGAAGTACTAGTCAGAGTGTTATTCTTGCTGGCACTGTGCAGCATTTTCTAGTTTATAATGGAAATTATAGGAGACATGGATGGATTAGAGGAGACATACTGAAATAAATTTTCCTCCTTATGATTTCTGTTGGATTTTAAAATACCGAAAACGTGAATGGTAGTAAAAGTGACATTAACTCTCAATATTGATAACAGCAGCTACACTCGTCCTTCACTCACAAAACACAGTCCTCCCACCCATGCTGACATACCCACACATCATTTTCGGTCACTAACTCTAAGACAATTAAATACAATTGCTTTGGTATTCAATAATAATTTTTCTTTTAATTTTTCTTAAATGCTTTACGTGTTCGATTATTTATTGTTATTTTGAAAAAGTAAAAAAAGAAGAATAAATAATTCATTGTTCAATTTCTTTCTTCAATAAATGTGTTCATAAATTTCTTTCTTTTTGAATTTTCAATTTGCTGTCGAATTTCCAATTAAATAGTCAAGTGAAATGAAAATCTTTATGAAATTTCAATTGAAATTAAATTTTCTTCAAATACATACAACACAGTTTATTTATTCAGAAACGATTTAGAATTCAATGAAATTAAAAATTAAGAAAAATAATATAAATGCAGAATCAAATAAAAAACAAAACAAAACAATTAAACAAAACAGACGTCATTACAATAATTATAATGAAAAATTGTAAAGGAATGCAATCTTCTAAAGATAATTAAACAGAAATTTGGAGATACTTCTACTAGAGTATTACACAATTTATTTGATCAAACTGGGTTATAGATTTATTACGTGGGCACTTAGGTGATTGGTTTATTAAGTGGGTAACAGCCTTATTAACTGGTTGATAGCCTTATGAACTGGATAACTGCTTGAGCAAGTTAATAAATACGCACCACTTAAGCCGTTCTAACTCAGGGCAAGCACTATCAACTGAGTAACGATTTTATCTGTTGATAACCTTGTTTATTAGTAGAGTGACAAACTAATAAACTGCGCGAACAAAACAGGTCAAAGGTTGAAGTGCGTAGTCGAGACTAATTTAAACTATAAAGAAACCCATTGGTGAGGATACTATAAAACGCATGAACGCGAATTTAATTTCGATGACTTTAGGCTGCTTAGCTATGGAGAAAATAGTTGATCATATGATCTGATGTGATAAGTGCTATTCCCAGAGCCATAGATTACTGCCTTTCTTTTGACACCTTTGACAAGAGATTCAATATACGAACTCTCAGCAAAAATAGTCGCATAGAGGTTTATACAAATAAATTAATTTCAAAGATTAGAGTTGAAACTGCCTTTAAATCAGGGGAATAAATAAGAGATATGTTTTCTGATAGGTCTTCGTGGGCCAATTTGGTTCCTCAAGGTTGGGTCGAGACTGGTATCTTTTGTAAGGAGCTCAATTTTAATACCTATAGCATATTTCGGAGGTAGATATTTGATAGTTTGAGTAATTTTAAGATTGACGCTGACCCAATGTCTTTAAATTTAGTGCTGAGGACGACTGGGTCGGTCTGGCGTAAGTCAAGATTTGTTCATAATTATAAGACCTTGGACCAGATCAGTTCTGCCTTTACTGGATCATAGTGGAACCGGAATGTGGATGCATTTGCTAGGGTTCCTATTCTGTGGGTGATTTGGTGATAATCCTCTAAGCTGCATCTTCTATAGATTTGTTGGGAAATGGAAGGAGTAGGACGGTGGGCAGAGAGATCAGACTATGATTTATTCAATCGCATTTTATCGGTGATGGTAGAATCGGTTTGCTGCTGTGGTTTGATAAAACCAGGTTGGGACTGCTGACTACATTGCGTACGAGGCATTGCGACCGACACTGACTGGCGACTCTAGCGTTAATTGCTTGTTCAGTTGGTATTCATGGTTTCGTTAAAATTTTCAATTAGTATGGCGTGAAAATCGCCGTAGTCTAATAAGTAGTTTGTTGGCTTTTAAGACGTAAGGCCATGGTTCAAACACCAGCTCAGACATCTCCAACAAAACGAAATATGAAAAAATATTTCTTCGGCGACTGCCTCTCAATAACTTTCTGACAAAAACTCTGAGTTTTTACTCTCAATTGCCATGAAAAGTTTCTTAAAAAAAAAATCTGTCGTTCGGAGTGGACTTTAAGCTTAAAACGCGAGGCCTTGCTTCAGACCCTAAGCCAGGCATTTCCAATAAAACGAAATATGAAAAAATATTTCTACGGCTACTGCCTCTCAGTAAGTTTCTGGCAAAAACTCTGAGTTTTTATTCTCAATTGCTATGAAAAGTTTCTCAAAAAAAAAAAAAAAATCTGTCGTTCGGAGTGGACTTTAAACTCTAGGTTCCGCCAGTCGTGTATACAATTAATACACACAACATATGTGATGTGAGAAACTAGGTCCATAATCCTGACTGAAGGCTTGTAATAACCAATTATGTATCGCGTGAATGTTTTGCATGGGACTCCTCTAAAGATGAATTTAGTTTGGGCGTAATTAAGGGGATTCGTGCATCTTCTATATATGCTTAATCTAAATTAAACTTCGCTCTAAAAACTATTAAAACTTTAAAATGAATCAACAACTTAAGAGACCTAATACGCACTCCCAAGACTAGGCAACTTCTTCATTGTGAATAATTAAATTTCTTAAAAAATATTCCCCAATAATACCCAACAACTCAGCATTTGAACACAGTTTATTTGATTATCCATTTAGAAAAGAGAGAAAAAACAATTCTTCATTGCTTTCGAAAGAATTTCTTTAATTACTTCCTTCCTGTACAACGTCGAATACCAAAACAAAAAAAAAAGAAAACTTTTCGTATGCTCCTTTAAATTCCATTAAAATGTTATCTGAAATATTTGAAAAACAACAGGCAAAAATTCTTGCATTCAATGCAACAAACAATACCCCAGCAAATCAAAGCAATAAATTATTGTAGAAAAAATTGAAAAAAAAAAATTAATGAAAATTTCTTTGAATTTTTATTACAAAAATGTCTGTGACTACGTATGTAGGCCTACACTACCATTCAGTGCTAAAGACAGTAGAGTTGTAGGGGCTGATGGTAGCAAAAATGTCGTCCTTTTGTATTGTGTTCGATAACGAACGAAAGAAATCCCCATTTAATAAAGACTACTCATGCATTAAGATATTCATTTATACGAGAATGAATTTTATTATGTTGCTGCAGGAGTATGTATGGATATTAAAGGCTGTTTTTCTGTTGTTGTTGTTGTTGTTGTTGTCTTTTTTTTTAATTTTACAATCAGATACCTAAACTGCTGTAAGGCATCAAACACCTATAAAAGACAGCTGTAGCAATACAGTGTGACTAGTTGGAAAGTGTTATTTCATTTATAAGGAATATGGTCACAATAACAATTTACTGAACGTATTGAAGACTGATCACAATATGTGACTACCAAGATAGGTTTTTACGGAGTAAATCGGAGGTCGCCCGTAGTACCCCTGCTGGCCAGAGTAGGCCGTGGAATATATTAAATGTTCTTACATTTGTCTGGGAATTTCTCATCTTATTGATCACTCTGTGGATTCCACTCCTGCATATATGGGTTCCACAACAGAGAAATGTTGTCAGAAATTGCATTGGTAATGAGCTGACTAGGACTGACTAAAGGCCACAGGTATTTCCCGTTGCTTCAGTTAAACTATTGTACTATTGTGGTTCCGCATCCCTTCGCCCTATAGGAAGCATGTCGATAGACTTGGCATTCTTTCAGAAGACTTCTGCAGGAGGGGACCCAAGTCCCCGTCTCATTTCATGACGAGGCTATTGACTATGGGAATAGCAAGATTTATTCTTAAGTAGAGACGACTTCACGTAGGAGATATTCGATTTGTGTTGTAGCCGCCGTAGTCTAGTAGGTAATGTGTTGGCGTATTAGACGAAAAGCCCGGGTTCGTATCCCAGGTCAGGCATCAAAACGAAATATGAAAAAAATATTTTATCGGCGACTGCCTCCCAGCAGATTTCTGGCAAAAACTCTAAGAGTAAATAAAATTGCCATGAAGCGCTTCTCAAAAATCTGTCATTCAGAGTCGACTTTAAACTGTAGGTCCCGCCAGTCATGTATAAAATTAATGCACACGACATAAGTGGTGTGAGAAGCTAGTTCGAAATCCTGACTGAAGGGTTGTAATGACCAATTATGTATGTATGTATGTATGTTGTCAGAAAGGCATTAACATATGGACTAAGTGGGAACTTATCCTTCAAGGAAGGTCCTCCACGTAACGTAAGGAAGGAATAAAATTAATTAAACGGTCCGTTCTATGCCTTATCGGCTTATGCCTAAGCCATCGCGATAGCCTATTATGCGCTCAGGAGAAGGAAATGCCAAACACGTAGTATTCAAAAAAACCCTTCATTCGATCTGCTCCTCTTGCTGTCTGGTACAGTAACATTCTCAAAATATTAGAATCTCTTGCGTTCATGTGTTCTATTGTATTGAACTCATTAGTCGATCGGTGTAGAATCTGTGGAAGGTAATAAAAATAATCCAATCTGGTCTTGTAATACATATTCTAGCATATGTCAAGCTGCTGTTGTCATGCGTTTATCATCTTTTCAACAATTCTCTAATGGACGGTGAACTCTCCCCTGATATTCGTTTCTTATAAGAAGAAAGAAGAAGGCTAGGTATGGAGAGAATATTCTGTGACAGTTCAGCTTCTCACCAAATCCGCCTTCTTATGTCAGCACCCTATAAATATGCTGCAAATATTTCCATGTTGCTCTCTCTCTCTAATAGTTTAAAAATGTAATAAAAGTGCGACACATAAAATGGGGTTGCCATTATGTAAGGCTGACAGAGTTATTTACAAAATATTTATTCAAGATTTTTTTTTACTTTCTCCTCTTTTTTAATAAATAAATAAAATTTAAAAGTGTTTAATATTAATAAAAACGTTACGAAACATACGCTTACACCTGCTATTACCATAGGGAAATTTAACTTGCAACAAGGGGAGCAAAAAAAATGTGTACAAATATTTGTTATCGATACAAAAGCTTATGAACAGGAAGCGGATGTGACAGAATATTTAAAAAAAGAGGAAGAAGAAGAGAAAAATAACGATGAAAAAGGCAAAAGTGTCAGTATTTTGCTTCAAGGAGATAAATTGAATTTGTTTTTAAAAAAAACATTTATTGGAAATTGACCCTCCCCCAACAGATTTTTTTCGTTCTTTTATGAATTTATTAAAATATTTAAGGGCGAATTTAACAAGTTATTAATAGTTTAACTGAAGAAAAATATGGGAATTTATTTATTACACTTTGGTTTTCATAGTACGGTCACATAGTGATGCCACTATTATAATCGGGTATAATCAAACTCCGGCTCCCTCACGTTACTACAAACTCCGCAGAAAGTGCGGATCCTCCCGTCATATATACGGTTCTTGCCTTCTCTACTATTCAATCAACTATCCTTTAACTAGGGCCTAATTCCCTCTTTCGTCCATTTTTCTAATTAAAGTTCCATCTATTCTTCTGTTAAATTTAATATTTTGCTGGAACCAATCTCTCGCATACTTTCAGGCTGTCGTAGAGTTTGCAGTCTGCATCGGGGTTAAAGCATACATTTAGGCAATCTATTGTATTGTATTCCAGCCCTCATTTCCTTAAAATAGACTCTACCCTCTATTCCTAGCAAAGCCATTATTTAGTTGAAACAAATCTGTGACATACTTTTAGGCTAACACATCACATAAATAAACTCTTCTTAATATCTTAACGAAATTATTGACTCATTAATTATTTAATCTCTGGAGTATTCGAACTGCTTACAATACGTTTTCCAATTTTCTTTTCATGCCACCGTAAAGAAAAAAAAGAGTGTTTAGTTTTTGCAAACTTCTTTATCAAACATACTTAAGCAATTAAAACATACTTCTGGGCTTATATAGCGTTTATAAGTTGCCTTTTTATTTATTAAAGGCACGTAACATATTGGTCGAGTTTTAGCCAATAATTATTATTCCAGACGCATATTGTTGGCCAATATAACTACCAGCATACATTGAATAAAATAAACCTTTAAATGAATAATGAATGGCATGAATGAAATGAAAACAGTGATTAATTGCTGTGAGTAATTCTATTTTTAGAAACCGAAATAACTGTCATATACGGAGTATACACATTCAATTCATTTCATTATACATGATTTCATTTCATTTTTATTTTCATTTTTATTCTTTTCTTTTAATTTTCCACTCATATTTATGTTCATTAAATTTGTGGGGAGAGGGGAAAAAACTTGCGCAAGAAAACCATTATCCTGTCACGTACTTGTTATGAAACAGAAAATATGTACATATTTATAATACTAAAATAATTATACGAGGGTGGGTAAATATACACAGAGAAAATTATGTTTAATCAAAACAAAAACTGCGGTATTGTTTAAAGGTTAGAAAGAATGTTCAGAATTATGAAAGAATAAGGTATAGTAATTAGTATTGCCATAGGGGTTCAACAAAATATTTTTTTTTTCATGCACTTCACTACGTAACACGCATGGCAAAACAACTTGAATCTTAATAGTTAGGTGGTTGAGCCCTTTGTTACACTTCACTCATATCCTAGACAGATTGGCTGCCTGAGAGAATAGTCCACGTGTCCTGTTCAGAACAGGATTACAACTGTTTCCAGTATTTGTAGCGAAAAAAGGAATTTTAAAGCCATTTTGGATACAAGCTCCACTTTAATTTGTTCGAAAAAAATCCTTCTATCTCCCAGTCAAAGTGACAATAGGACCTAGACTATGAATCGCCTGAGTCGTATTAAGTATGTTCCCTGTTTCATCTAAAATCATGAAGTGAGCAGTAATGTGACCTGCCTTCAGTTTTTTCTTCCTATAAATAGAGCTTTCTCACATAGAAGAGTTATCTCGGTATTACACCCAAAAACCCTATGTACAGTGAGCGCCATAAGTGAGTCAACACCCACTATAATTTTAAATTTTCTATTATGTTCTTAAGTATAAAAAAAGCTCCTTTATCATGAATTGTTGTTTTTGTTTTAACATTTTATCTTATATATAAAAATGAGTGTGTGTTTGATTGTATGTTTGTATGTTTGTATGTTTGAAGTTTATAGACGACTAAACGGCTGAACCGATTTTCTTGAAATTTTCACAGTATCTTCCTGTATGTCTGGAAGGAGTTATAGGCTACTTTTTATGTTGATATTCCAAATGAGCGAGGGGCCATGCCCATGTATACTACATACTACATACTTAATATTTAATTGCATTTGAAATATATTACTCATACGCATAGTTACCCCTAAAGTATGCTATCTATGATTCCTGATGTATAAAACCAAAGAAAATAAAGTATAAAGAATGTGAATTTTGGTATATTTTGGAATATTTTTCAAAAATATTTCACGACGCGGGAAGAAAGATAAGAGGGAAAGATAAAGAAACCAAGAGCGTAACAATGTTCTCAATTGTTCTCATCGTGCGTTTTTGTTGTTTGACTAATTTTTTATTTATTCTTCTGAAACAGTGTTGCCACGAAAAAAATTTTGTAACCAACATTTGTAAAAAAATCACCAAATAAGAAATAATATAACCAAAGTTAAACTCATAGACTTTTGTTTTATCCTAAATAAAGCATATTTTCATTGTCTAGAACGCTTTCGATTATAAGTACATTCACACACACTTATAGTAAGTTAGCTTTTTAATAACTGTTTTATGCAGTGTATTACAATAAATACATAATGCGACCTGTTTTGGGCATTAAAAAAAATCAATTTTGGGCGGGACGAAGTTCGCTGGGTCAGCTAGTAAGTAATAAATAAAGGTTTTTATTTTTGGAAATTTATTCGCGAATTCTCAATTACTTTTCTCGCTATCCTAAGAAAATGAATTATTTCGGTGGTGTTTACTCACTTTTGGCGCTCACTGTAGTTGGGATGGCTAGCTTCTGTACTCTACAAAGCCTCGAGACAGCTATACTACTACAGTGATATGTAGGAATTGCAGGTTCCTGACATATTACGGATCTGGCCCTTGGACCCACCAAGTAGTAATGCATGTCGCAGCCAAAACTTTTCTTGTAGAATTTTTATCACTTACGGAAGCTATGATTCCCAAATAATTTTCCTATCCAGGGTGATAACTAAATATTTCCCCTCTATTTAAGAAGAAATTTCACTATCGTTGTTGCCATGCATAACAGAGCGCCCTCCAACAGTCGCCAGATGATTACCTCTGACTATAGCAGAGATATCAACGAAGTACCCAGTTTTCTTGTATCCTTTTCCGTTAAGAACTCTAATTAAATCGGCAACTAGGCCAGACAATATTAAAAAAAATAGTATATCACCCTAAGAAGATCAGGCTTCTTTACGTTCCATTCTCAGCATCCATATAGAAGAGTAGATTTTACGATGAAAGCATATTAATTGCAGCTAAGTGAAGGCGTTTCGTGCTCTATTAGGCGATGAGACTGCAACAAACAAAAAATTCTTTACTGCCTGGCCTTGAATAATAAGGAATTCCCGTTGCAGTTTGTTGCAATTGACCATTGTCATGTGCCGCTAATAACCTAAGTTGTCTACATGCAATCGCCTGTTGTAGCCCTTTAGGTGATGCATATCATCATCATGACATTTTTAACAATTTATTATACGTTTACTTACTAATTCAAATTTTTCCCTTTCCTAAATGAATACAAAATATGTATTTATTCTGATGACTTCTAGAAAATTATTTGTGATAAGCTGAAAGAAAGACTTCTTCAGACAAGTAGTCACGGAAATATTTTCATTTCCTTTTATAAATTTTAAAGGTTCTACAAGCACTCTTATATATTAAAACATTTGTTTGTGCGAAACAATTTGAATATTATAAATATTTAAATACCTGCTTTATTTATTATTTTTTATTACATTTTGTTTTTTTTTTTTTGTTATAACTTGTGCACGAAAAATAATTATAATTTTCACTTTTGCACTTTGTTTTTTAACACACACCAGGCCTTAAAGAGAAAAAAAAACACAAAAACCACAACAATATTTTGCACGAAACATATGGTCAAACACACACATTCACTCACAAAGAGCACAAAGAGAAAAAAACCACCAAAATAAAAAAAAAGTGTTGTAAATAAGAATGTAAATATTTAACCTTAAACTACTTGACCTTAGAGAAAATATTAAAAACAAAAGAAAAGAAATCATTAAAAACTAACACTAACACACTAACACTACTCTACTACTAACAGTAAGAAAATCTTTTGTAAAAAACGCAATTTCACAATATCATTATTAAACAAGAAGAAAAGAAAGAAAGAAATGTAAATATAACAGCAACTTAATATATATTTTAGACAAATAGAATATAAAAAAATTTATATATGTATGTATAGAAACAAAACAAACATTTCATATGATGCATAAAATACACCAAAAACTCGCTAAAACAGTCAGACACTAACAAAAATAAATGAGAGGCAGTGTAATATGTCAGCACAACAATGGAATTTTTTACACTTACTACCACTAATAACAATTGCATGTAAAAAAAAAGAAACAAAATAAACACATTACCAAAAACACGTAAACATTGTAAATAACAAGAAAAACAACAACAACACCACCAACAGAAATCAAATAAAAACAATGAATAACACATTAACTCATATGTATGTATGTATGCATATGTAAAGATTTGTTTACATTTGCTTTAAACAGGATATTTAAAATGTTTTAAAAACAACAACAACAACACACACTCACAATGCATGTTAGAAAAAACAATTGGTTTCCAAACTGTATTAAATTCACAACACTACTACTGTACCTCTCCCAGCAATACCCTCCTTAAACCCAGCCACTAATCGTCATATAACAAAATTGGATTCTCTTCAAAACGTATGCATGATAACAACACATAAACTCTCATTTTAAGTACAAATAAAAGCAGAAATAATAACAATTTTCACTTTCTCTCTCTTTTTTTTATTATCAATTTACAGCTGCAACAATAACGACAACGACAACAGTAACCACACACAAGTATAAAAAGCCAGTGTTATAAAAAGAAAGGATTTATAACCCAGTGAAGTGGCAGTGTTGGTAATGCACAAAAAGCACGTATTAAATTTAAATCAATAGAAAGTCAAATATAAAATAAATTGATTAAATTTAAATTATTATACTAGAAAACAAAAAATTATAAATCCTAATAAACAAAATAAATAAAATAAAATAAAACTTATAAAAAAAATCCAAATCGCTTAGAATAAAAAATAGCAGCTTAACATAAATCATACGTAAATAATCGTGTAATAAATGCAATAGAAATCAAATAATTAAGAAAACTAAAAAAATTAAAGAATAAATAAACAGAATAAATTAAATTCCAAAAAAGAAAAAAGGTATTTAAAAACAATTAATAATTCAAACATATAATCTAAAAACAAAACAAAACAATACAGAAAATATTTACGAGGAAACAAGCAATTGCAATTAAAAAATAATAAAAAAAAAATAATAAAAGAAAATAATAATAAAAAAAATCTTTAAAAAATAATAAAAAGAAGCAATAAATTTTATTTTTCAAAGAAAAAAAAATTAGTCTGTTAAGAATGATTTCCTTTATTATTCACAACAGATTTATACTTTAAACAATTAAATATTGTTTTAAAAATCAAAATTGCCAGTTGCACTTTTAATTTTAGTAACCCAAACAAAAAACGATTTTTCTATAAATCGAATATGAAAGTCTTTAAATCGAAATGAATTGTTTTTGTCAGCATCAGAATCAATTATATTTCTTCAATGCCCAGTCCTCATTCTACAACAAATCATAAATATGCAAAATTTTTCAAATCAAAATTAGACTTTTTATAAGCAAATCCAGGATTAGTTTTTTGTCTATATTCATTAAAATCTACCCACAGCAGGCAAGGCACGGTACGAACGAAGGATATAGAAAGAAATAAAATTTCCACCATTTATTTTTTTTTTTTTTAAATTAAAAAATTTCAGTCCCTCTCAATTTGCGGAAACCCATGAAATAATCTGATACTCCCTCCAGACAACTCTATGAGCAAAGTACGTCATTACAGTGGCGAACACCTTCTAATACCTTTAAAATTCTTCGGAAAATATTTCCATTTTTAAACAAAACGCGAGGAATTAATGCACGAATCCGGGAGAAGAAAAGAAATAACATGTTCACAAGTTTTCATATTTTAAAAACTTAAAAGATTTCAGCCTCTCACAATTTGGGGAAACCCATGAAATAATCTGATACTCCCTCCAAACAAAGGAAGTGGGACTCAATGAGCAAAATACGTCATTACCGTGGCGAATACAATAACCCACTGCATCTTTACAGAGAACGTTCTTTCTAGGCAACGAAAGGTGGCAACCCTATCATCCCAGTACATATCAAAATAAAAAAACACTTGTTCAGTGTTAAAAACTTGATCAAACAAAAGAAAGAATCAAAAGATGGCGAAAATGCTTTATGATACTTATAGGTTCCTTAAAAGGAAAAGGAAGTGATAAAAACAATTAAATGAGTGGAACGGAAACAGCTCGAATTTGTTTTAAAAGAACAAAAATCTCAAAAATTAGATATTCATGGCAGTTGGTGTGATTGCCGGTGTTCATTTAAAATGAATTTTAATTAATTCTTTTGTGGAAGGTCTTCCGCGTTAGTTACTGGGACCTTCTAGAGACTGCCGAGGACACTAAGTTGTCGCCGATGGATGTCAAGGCAAAGTATATGTCGGGGTATACTGTATATTTCGAACTGATATCGTTTCTTGATGGGTTAATTGAGAATTTTAAATCGATAATCGCCAACGCATTCCCTAATAGTATCCCTAGACACCTGTACAACTTGTGGCGTAGCTGTTACTTTCTCTGTCCTGATTCCTCACTCTCAACAAGTATAAGAACACTTCCTTGCATGAACTCTTACTCCAAAATATCCAAGCTATAGACGGTTGAATGGTGTATACATACATAATTGGTCATTGCAACCCTTCAGTCAGTATTACAACCTAGTTTCTCACACCACTTACGTTGTGTGCGTTAAAAGAAACTTTGCATGGCAGTTTTATTTACTCTCAGAGTTTTTGCCAGAAATCTGCTAAGAGGAAGTCGCCGCAGAAATATTTTTTTTCATATTTCGTTTTGATGTCTGGCCTGGGGCTCGAACCCGGGCTTTACGTCTAATAAGCGAACACACTACCTACTAGACTACGGCGGTTGGTGTGATTGCCCGTGTTTATTTAAAATTGACAGGAAAGATACATTATTGGTTATAACAACCCTTTAGTCAGGATTACAACCCAGTTTCTCACACCACTTACGTTGTGTGCGTTAAAAGAAACTTTTCATGGCAGTTTTATTTACTCTCAGAGTTTTTGCCAGAAATCTGTTGAGAGGAAGTCGCCGCAGAAATATTTTTTTTCATATTTCGTTTTGATGTCTGGCCTGAGGCTCGAACCCGGGCTTTACGTCTAATAATCGAACACACTACCTACTATACTACGGCGATTGGTGTGATTGCCCGTGTTCATTTAAAATTGACAGGAATTTCACTTATACTTTCCCTGTCATGATTCTTCACTCTCAACAAGCATAAGAACACTTCCACGCATGAACTCTTGCTATGAGTGAATGGTGTATAAGGCCATGAATTACTAATCTGTTTGCTTCTGGCAGAAAATTATCTGACTTTTATCGGTAGATAGCATATGAAGACGTCATTCAACAGTTTTTTTAAAAATGTCAACTAACTAAAACCTAACTTCCAGGCAACCACTTGTCCTTTATCTTATACGTGTATAAGAGCCACTCTTATACTTACGTTAATGCCTGTTAGCTTAAGGTATACATAAATTCCTTTTGATTCTTTATGTGAACCGCAAGAACATTTGATTTAGACTCTAATCCTACACCATATATGTACATTTCTTCTTTGATGAATTTTCTTTAAAATTGTTTTCAAAGTCTCTACTAAAATCTAACAAAAAAAAAAACGCTTAATTGAACACACTTTAATATTGCAGATGATGCTGTAAAAGCTTGTAAGAAAATAAATTCAAACAAAACTAATTAAAAATAAAAACAAATCTTATAAATAAATAAAACAGAAACCTTCATTTGTTTTTTTAAGAAAACAAAAAAAGACAAACCAAAAAACTTATAAAAAGTCTTCAAGAAATTGGAAAAAGAGAGAATGAAAAATAACTTTTACAAAGTCAAGGTCATCGAGAGAAAGCATTTGCATCTCAAACATTAGCAAAAACAAAAACAAAACAAGAACTCTTAAAAGTCCTTAAAAGAAATATGCAAATGAAAAATACAATTTTACATATACTGACATACTATATAAAAACCAACAACAACAACAACAGCATACTTTACTGTTGTAATTAACAAAAATGATAATGATAATAATGACAACATTAACTTACTCAGCAAGAACAGCAACAGCAGCCTCAGCAGCAGCAGTAGGAGTAGCAAAAATAACAACAGCAACAACATTAACTGTAACTGGAAATGCGAAGAGTTTAACAGCAGACTAGTTGTTGCTACGTTTCTAGTTTTGCCTTACTCTCCAATAACTGCAAACGTGTATGCATTGTATGCTACAAGAGAGCAAGTGAAAGAGTGCAGAAAAAAACACACTCAAGTTGTAAAAAACACGTTCTTTAATTACTGCAAGGCGTCGAAGACACTTAAAAATATAAGAAACACTGAAAAAAAAGAAGAAAAAACGGCTTATGAATGTAAGTCTTGTTTAAAACAAAAAGGTTACAAGGACAAGGTCAATAATAGAAAATTTAAAAAAGCAACATTAAATACAAACATAAAACACGGAATAATTTATTAAATTTTGAAACAAATGAAATTAATGCCACGCAAATAACGCGAAACGGAACTAAAACGGTAAACCTTAAGGCCTACGTATGCTGTGCCGCCATAAACTGTTGTGACACAAACTCTTTAAGGCTATAAGAACAACGCTTGTGTTTCATTAAATTTTTCAAATAATTTTGCAAAAATTTAATTTCATTTCATTTTATAAATACGAAAAAAAATTCCAGACGAAATGCCGGAACAGGACAATTATGATGATGAGGTAAATTTTATTGAATTTTTAATTTAATTTAATAATTTAAAAAAATATTGTATTTAAAATGTGTATTAGAATTTAATTTAGAAAAGTTATAAAATTAATGAATACCTTTTAAAAGTATTTAAAAATATTTTTACGAAAATGAAGTCATTAAAATTATAAACAAAAGCTACAAAAACACAACAATGCAGTAAACAAACCTGTTTACAAATTATCATACTGCTTAATATAACAACAAACACCAGCACAAAAAATTGTAAACAAGTAAACAAAAATACACAAACAACACTACAAGAATAAATGTAAACAACGATGTTTACATTTATGTAAACAACGATGTTTACATTTATAGAGATTTCGAGAATGCGAAGTCACAAACAATCGTCTTCAAGAACCTTCATCAGACTGTTTACTCTGCCGTGTAAAAGGCAAGACAAAGCAAGCGACTGGGTAGTGAAGTTCAGTTAGTATTATGTGAAGATGCGGTGTGTTTGAAAAGAGTTATCGTAGTTTGAAGATCTCCGTTACAGAGATCTGTCGAATAATTATCTAGTAATTGTTATTGTTTATGCAAAGTGTGTAAACAGAGGAATAACAAACAAAGTAATTGTTGTTGTTTACATCAGGTTGTAAACAGTGGCACACAGAATTGTGTGATTTTACTTTTTGTTTCCATTGGATACGGCAGCACTTTACGAAGTGTAACTAAAGACTAGAAAGGTCAGTTGGGTTAAGTGACACCATCTCTAAAATTTTATAGGGCCTTTAGGATTAAAGTACCTTACAGGGAACACTAAACTTCGGTACGAAGTGATATCGATCCTTGCGTATGGTTCGAAAGTGCACATAATGGATGGGGTATTTAGACAGAGTCAAGTTACCCTTCGGTTTTACTCAAAATATTCGATTGAGTGCACTGTTTTCACGAAAGATATTTCACCGAAGACGGAAACAAGTATAGGATCGATTATTTATACTTAGTCAGTTTTGCTTTCCGTTTATCTTAGAAGTATTCAATAATGCATCTTCGATACATTAAATCATTAAATCTTGAAACTTCAATGGAATCTTCAAAGCTGCATTCCCTCAGTGGGCCAGCTTGGATGACATCGAACTGAAGCCATTCAAGCATACGAGGGAATGATATTGCTAAAGATTAGGCTTCTTAAGGATCCTGGGATCAAAATACTTTCGAACTTTATAGGCGAATGACTGTTAAGAAGATATAACACCACAACCAGCACAACGTCGAATAATATTTTGCATTTTCTGTCAATGGAAAGAACAACAATCTTATTGATCTTTGAGAAAAAGTCGAATAGGCTTCTAACGGATTACAACACCGTGCAAAAGACGTATGTCACAGCTTACAGCTCTTAAGGAAGTTATCACTAGGACTCCCTCTAGGAAGCTTACCAGCTACTACGTATTCAATCCGGCAACGTTTAATTGTAATTACTGGATAGATGTAAAATATGGATACGAATACGATTGATTGCATTCTCTTCGGCATGGTCTTATTACTGCAGCTCTTACAGGTCCCTATCGTTTTTGGAAGTCATACCCAAAGTCTTAATATTCTCTATGATTTCTGTGGCGGCTATGGATCTGAGGATCTTTTACCAGATTTGAAATTGCCCGGCTTTGGATATAAAAAAGCGGAGGTTCTTGACCTTCAGTCATCATCCGTCATCATCGACTAAACTCTCAAAAATAATGGCTACTAAAATAGCGTAGAATCCACGGATTTGTGATTTATTTTGACCTCTGACCTAAGTGGGTGCTTATCCTTTCCTGTTGTTTATTTTTCCAGGCAGGCTAATCTACTAAAAAGCTCAAGAGTACACCCCAACGAGAGATATTGGAAGGCATGAGTAAGAAAGATTAAAAAAAATAAAATAAAAAATTAATAGGAAGTGACAAACAGTCAGCAGAGTGGCAACAAATGATACAAAAAAATTTGAATTAAAAAAAACATTTATAACCCATTAAAGCCACAACTCTTTACAATGCATTCGAACATAAACAATATTTCCTGTGTATCCCTTACGCTATGCTACAGGGTAAAGTGATATTCGTAAATCATAATAAATTATTCTCCTGGGACGTATGATTATTGTATGCTTTTAACGAATTTCATATAAAGTATACGCCCGGTATACTCATGCCTTTTTGAGAAAATTTTAAATTCTTCACACAATTTAATTTATTTTTTTATGAAATCCTTTCAGTTTATTTTTCCCCTTTTTTTGCATTCCTTCCATTTAATTTCTTTAATAATTTCCTTAATAAAACATAAACTCAATTACACTATATGAGGCAAGAGAAAAAAATGAAAGACTTGTAATGCTTCGTTAGTTTAAACCACTGTAGTGGTCATTCAATACTGTTTTTTTGTTGTTTGCAAATTTTTAAGAAATATCGTTATAATAACTTAAATAACAGCAACAACAACAAGAACAACAACATTTAACCACTAATATCCCTTAAGTTGTTGTAAATTAAGTTTCCTTATACCACTACCACTACCATAGACTGCTAACTGACTCACTATACTTGTGTAGTTCTCCTTTGGTTTTTCATTTCTTTGTGTTTTTCTTAAAGATTAAGTTCTGAAAAGAAAAAAGAAAGGGAAAATCATATTTGAACCCAACAAAAAAAAGCAATGAAAGCAAACATTTTCTAAAGTAAACAAACAGGGTGGCTCAGCAGAGGATGTGAAAAGTTTGAAGTTTTCTTAAGCAGCAGTTTGTGTTAAAAAATAATTTGTTTTTTCAATTTTGATTAGGTTATCCCCGAAAAACCTAAGTGTTTTAGGTTAGGTTTAGTAGAAAACCTTATCACTTAGGCCAGATGTTAGTATCGAACTCAGGGATCAAACATTGCCCATAGAAAACTTTCACGCCTCCAATCCTGCATTCACGCTCAGGGATTAAACATTCCCCATAGAAAACTTTCACTTCTGCACTACTGCATTCGCGCTTATTGTGTAGACTTTATTTAAAGATGACGGAAAATGAAAAGTGATGAAATTCTCTCTCTCTGTCTCTCTTCATAGCAAGAGCTGTATACCGATTCATGAGATCTGTAGCTCATTAGGCTCATAGTTCTTGACGAAGTCATTCCAGAGTAGAAGTCAGTCGAGAGCAATAGGGTTATGGCCTGTGAGAACTGCTATAGTACGATGAATGGCCATGCAATTTAAACAAAGAAGGCAATCAATACTGTACTTTAAAGTTCTGAAGAGTGTATATTCTCATTCTGCCAATGGAGTTGAGTCTCCTTGTAAAACAACCGAAGAATTTTTAGTTTAACCGAAGGAAGCGGAGCACAAAGATTGTGTGCCCTATATCAGCCTAAGTTGCGATGATATTTCTATATCCTGACATTCATATTAGAGTACCTTTGAATGATCTGCGATTTCCCTGCGTAATCGTTATTAAAATTTTTTTTTGCGAGATTGAACGTCCTTCCGGAAGCCTCTCATTCTTCCACGAAGACATTCTATTTGAATGCACTGCTGTTTGGAAAATGTTCGGGTAGACATCCAATCGATTCGATTTATTTAAAACTGGGGTCTCTCCTGTTCTACTTGGACTTATACTGCTCATTGATACATGCATCCATAATTGATCATTACAACGTTTCAATCAGGATTACGACCTACTTTCTCACACCACGTATGTACAGTGGTGGTCATATAATTAAAACATTCGTAACATAGTAAATTATTCGTTTTATTTTGGAAATTAAAAAAGATAACAAAATTATTTTTCCACATCTTAAATCTAAAACTAAAACAGTTTCCAGCACACTTATTAAATATATAATTTTAAATTCTGTAAAGAAAAAATATTAAAAAATGTTTTATTGGGTTGGTCATATAATTAAACCATTTACTATTTTAATTTTAATTACAATATTTGTTTTTTTGTACTTGCGATCAATATTTCGTGGGGTAACCTTTGTTTTTAATAACATTAGCACATCTGTTTGCAAACTCTAAACTAAATGCTTACAGAAAGATTGAGGAATAGCCTCCAACAGATCTCAATGTTTTGCCACAATTGGATTGAGATCAGGGGATTTATATTTTGTTCCTCTAAGCAGTTCTTCACAACATCAGATCAAAAAATGTTTTAATTATATGACCACCACTATATGTTGAGTGTGTTAATTTTTATACATGAGCGGCGGGACCTACAGTTTAAAGTCGATTCCGAACGACAAAGTTTTAAGAAACTTTTTTTATGGCAATTTTATTTATTCTCAGAGATTTTGCCAGAAATGTGCTGAGAGAAAGTCGCCGAAGAAATATTTTTTTTTCATATTTCGTTTTGATGTCTGACACCTGGGGTTTGAACCGAGGCCTTACGTCTAATAAATCAACACACTACCTACTAGACTACGGCGACTATCCGCCTAAGTTCCGATGATATTAATACTAGAGTACCTTTAAATGATCCGAAATTTCCCTGCGTAATCGTAGTCGTCGTCGTCTAGTAGGTGTTCGCTTATTAGACGTAAAGCTCGGGTTCGAGGCCCAGGCCAGACATCAAAACGAAATATGAAAAACAAATATTTTTACGGCGACTTCATCTCAGCAGATTTCTGGCAAAAGCTCTGAGCGTAAATAAAATTGCCATGAAAAGTTTGTCAAAAATCTGCCGTTCGGAGTCGACGTTAAACTGTAGGTCCCGCCACTCATGTATAAAATTAAGGCACACAACATCAGTGGTGTGAGAAGCTAGGCCGTAATCCTGACTAAAGGGTTGAAATGGCCAATTATATATGTATGTATGTATGTATAATCGTTATTGACATATTTTTTGCGAGATTGAACGTCTTTCCGGAAGCCTCTCATTACTCCACGAAAGGATTCCAAATGGCATGAATTGCTGTTTGGAAAATAGTCGAATGGAAACCCATCGGCATCAATTTTTGAAAAACTAGGACCTGTCTTATTCTACTTGTTTACATATTGAAGCTATCTCGTCCTCTACTTATCATGCACCTTGATAGATACCCAGAGAATTTTCAAGACAACTATCTTGTGTTATGTAGCCTGAGAAGAATTGCTGGGGTTAACCCTTGGAATTTTGTATATAAGCAATCGTGTCTTTTGATTACTACATTGCCTTTATTTCCTACTAATTGCTTACATACCTAGAAATCCTTAAGAAAATTCTTTGCGAAAAACTTCTACAATTTCTGTACTCATTAAATAGATTTACAAGATTATAACCTCTGTATAGTAGCACAGTGTAATAAATTTTTATGGTATTTTCTTACAAAATATTATTTCCTCTCTATGCCTCTTTTCCTTTCTTTCTCTCTCTCTCTCTCTCTTTATTTCCTCGACAATAAGACTTCTTTATATGACTATACACTATCGTTGACGCCACTTCCAACTTAATTAGCGATGCCTTCAAGCGTAAGTTTTTTATTGGTCTCATATCTATAGTTTTCACAAATTAAGTGGCGTTAATGGGAGCACATTTGGAGAATGCCAACTGAAAAGTTTTTCTTTTCCTTCTCCTATTTTTTTTGAACAGAAATTGAAAACAAAAAAAGAATTAAAATCGACGGCAGAACAAATAATGAAAACAATAAAAATGAATTGAAATGAATAGGGGGTGGGGGCGGCTTGACAATAAAGTCATGGTAATGCATGGATTTAGATAACAATGGACAATGGAAAGCATAGCAATTGAATGACAATTAAAAATTTTAAAACAATTGCAATAATAAGTTGTAGAAATAATAAACAAATAAAACAAACAAAAAATGAAAGAGTATGACATTTTAATTGCCTCTGAACTATGACAGATAAGAGAGGATTTTCAATACATACTGCAAAATATTGGTTTTAATTACAAATATTTGTTTTAATTTTCTGATTTATAGAATTCAAAGTAAGGCCAAAGTAATCCTCATTCGTTTCATACTTCACTTTAAAGAAATGAATTTTATTTTGACAATAAATATTTATTAAAATCATTTTCCCTCAGAGAAAAATAATAGAAATTGAAAGAGAGAACGAGAAAAAATGTGTCACAAACATTTCAACATGTCCTTGTTAACATCATCATCCAGAGTCTATGACAGAGCCTTATAAATTTTATAAAAGGACTGTTTTCAATTACCAAGAAAAAGTGAAAAAAAAAATAAAAAAAAAAACTGAATGAAAGAATCTTTCATACACTTTTTAATATGAAAGTAGTTACACTGTGCAGCAAAAATAAAAAATATAAAAAAATTTATAAAAAAATATAAGGAGCTACTAACCATAGCGAGTGAAAGTCTAAGCCCCTTACCTCGTTATGTAATCCACCCCCTAGAATCTTCTTAGCCGCGATTAGGTTGGAAATTAGAGACAAACTGTACTCCTCTACTAACACTTCCTGAACCGAAGACTGCTAGGTTAAGTTAACCGAGTTTTAACTCATTGAAGTTGCCATAGCCTTACATACATATACATACATAATTGGCCATTACAACCCTTCAGTCAGGATTACAGCCTAACTTCTCAACACCACTCATGTGCTGTGCCTTAATTTCATACTTGAGTGGCGGCACCTACAGTTTAAAGTCGACTCGGAACGACATATTTTTGAGAAACTTTTCATGGCAATTTTATTTACTCTCAGAGTTTTTGCCAGAAATCTGCTGAGAGTAAGTCACCGAAGAAATATTTTTTCATACTTCGCTTTGATGTCTGACCGGGAATATGAACCGTGACTTCACGTCTAATAAGCCAAAACACTAGCTACTAGACTACGGCGACTTCCATAGCCTTAGTAGACCTAATAATGCAATATATTAGGCGAGTGCCCATAGTTCAACCCCCAAACAAATCTAAATATAAAAAAAATATTTCTTATATTGACTTCCTCTGATTAGACGCCGTAGGTATTGTGTCTAGTAGGTTGTGTGATTGCCTATTAGATGTGAGACCTTGGTTCAAACCCCAGGCAAGATATCTGCAACAAAACGAAATATTGAAAAAATATTTCTTTGACGACTGCCTCTTTAGCAGATTGCTGTCATTTCTTTGTCATTGCAAAATGTAAAGAGAAAATAGAAAAAAACGAGAGATGTCTTTAGGTGTTGTCTGGCTGAAATTGCCATCGAGAGAAACAAGATGAAAGGTGTGGTGTTTTTGCATGGCCTTAGGAGACAATCGGGGCTGGGAGTTTTCACCAATAAAATTTCAAGGAGCAGAAGAACAAGACGTCAGTTGAGGTATGCCCCCCCACCAGTCCCATTGATTGAGGCTCCTGTACCAACCTACACACACCATGCCGTTTTTAAGAACTCTGCTTTTTAGAATCGCCGTACTCTAGTAGGTAGTGTGTGGTCTTATTACACGATTCAAAACCAGGTCAGACATCCTCTCAGCAAATTTGTGGCAAAATTTTTGGGAGTAAATAAAAACTGCCAAGAAAAGCTTCTCAAAAATCCGCAGCTCGTAGTCGACTTTAAACTGTAGCTTTCACCATTCACGGATAAAATTATCATATCCAATACGAGTGGTGTGAGAATCTTGTAATCCTAACTAAAAGACCAATTAAGTAAGAGGGAAGGATGTAGCTCATTCTATCTACTGAGAAAGGTCCCCATGGTAGATACATAATTGGTCATTACAAGCCTTTAACCAGGATTGCGAACCAATTTCTCTCTGCCTTTATGTTGTGTGTGTTAATTTTATGCATGAGTGGCGGGACCTACAGTTTAAAGTCAACTGCGAACGACAGATTTTTTGAGAAACTTTTTTGAGGGGAAGACACTGAAGAAATATTTTTCGTATTTCATTTTGATGGAAATGTCGGACTTGGAATTTGAACCGTGGTCTCACGTCTAATAAGCCAACATACTAGCTGCTAGTTTACGGCGACGACACAGATCTTGGTGCATTGCATAAATAGGAACGACATACCCGTCGGCTAATGCCTTTACGCTTGATGACTGAAGAAATCGTTATTTAAAGGAGGAAAACATCTTCCTCCATCCTGATATCACTGAAGTAGAAACTGTCCTTTATGTCTGAACTTAGGATAGAGGTACAAATGTAAGCATATTAGTCCCAATTTATTAATATGAAGGGGAATCTCAAGTGGTTATGTAAGGTAATGTAATACGGAATACTCGAACTTTAGGACACGATATCCGAAATTCTCATAATACGTTATTGGCCTCAAAAAATCCGTTTATTTTCAGATTTCCTGTACTTTTTTAATAATGCACTTAATCCTTGGCAGTAAAGTTTAAGTCTAGTTAAGGCAATACAACTTTTGTTCCAGAGATTTTATTCCAGTTTCCTTGGTATATTAATTTTGTAACACAGTGTTATTATTATTTATAATAAATTGTCAGTTTTCATTTCAAATTCATTAAAAATTTAGTTTCCCTTTCTCATTGGTCTTCCAGCATCTCATGTAACATTCATATGCTGTGGCAAACATCATTTAAAATTATTTTTTCAATTTCTTTTGTACACATTTTCTCTCTCTTCTATGCTTAATTTAAAATGTACAGTTAGAAATATGACCACAGTTATTACTATAGAGAAGAGAAAGTGGGCCCTTGGAATAATTTGTCTCCAAAAACTGATTGGAAAGCCCGGTGTGTTCTCTATATCAGCGCATATGAACGAGGGAAAAAACGAACAAAAATTATGATAGAGATGTCAAGCACTTGAGTAGAATATGTAGAACAATTGCAAAATCTTACAATAAAAGAGAGACAGAGAGAGAAAAATAAAAGTGCTGACACAGCACAACACAACACAGTACATCCTTAAAAATCCTTCGATTTTAACCCCCTTAAAAATGAAATTTCAAATAAATATGCATTTGCAACACACAGGTGTGTTTGTGCTATACGAGTTGCAAGTAAACGATCAAGTATCTTCGTGTTTGTGCTTGTGTTGGTATATTGTATATGTTCAACACAAGTGTGTTGTGATATGATGACATAAAAAGGATTTCCATTCTCTTGGCGCAAATGGCAGTCACAGTGATAAATAAAAATGATTTGAGTGTGTGTGTGTGTCTGAAAAATGAAATGCAAAAAAAAAACACAATGCGAATGAATTGTTTCAAGTGTGTAAATGTGTTAACCTTGAATCAAGCTGTCAGTTAGTGTTATTTAAAATCTTCACAACAACAACAACAATAACAATAGAATCGAGACGCTCTCAATGACAATAACAACAACAACAACAAAAAATAGCACAAAGCAACACTTAAACTCAAGTACGTGAATTGCCAACGATTTGTGATCTTCAGCGAGTGTTTTAAACAAATTAAAAGATATTGAATAAAACAATATTAATGCAATTAAATTGATTACGTATATTAAATACGTGGTATGACAAGTGACGTAATACAAAAAAAAGTCAAAATACTTGAAAAATACAACAACGAATGCATAAATAAATTTAAAATGGTATGTAAATATAGTCCCCATAGTGTAGTAGGTAGTATGTTGGCTTATTGGACGTGAGATAGATCACAATTTGTGGAGTTTTTCGTATGACTTGGGTCTACATTCGCACAAAATTCAATAGACCGAGGAACTAAAGGATAATGGCCTAAGTAGCAGTGTACGACCTTATTTTACATCGAATAGCCTCTTCAGTGACAGGGAAGTCTCCGTAGTCTCGTAAGTAGTACATACATACATAATTGGCCATTACAACCCTTCAGCCAGGATTACGGACTAGCTTCTCAACACCATTCATGTTGTGTGCGTTAATTTTATACATGAGTGGCGGGACCTACAGTTTAACATCGACTCCGAACGACAGATTTTTTGAGAAGCTTTTCATGGCAATTTTTACTCTCAGAGTTTTTAGAGGAGGAAGTCGCCGAAGAAATATTTTCATATTTTTCGTTTTGATGTCTGACCTGGGATTCGAACTCGGGCCTTTCGTCTAATAAGCCAACACACTACCTACTAGACCACGGCGACTATCTCGTAGGTAGTGTGTTGGCTTATTACACCTGAGGCCGCGGTTCAAACCCCCGTGTCAAACATCTCGAACAAAATGAAACATGGAAAAAATACTTCTTTGGCAACTGCCTCTCATTAGATTTCTAACACAAACTCTGGGAGTAAATAAAAATTGCCAGAAATTTGTCGTTCGAAATAAACTTTGAACAGTAGGTCCCGCTACTTATGGATAAAATTAACACACACAACATAAGTGGTGCAAGAAGTTAGGTCGTAACCCTAAGTAAACGACTAATTAAGTACGAAGGCGAATTTTTTTCTCTCTTCTAAGAAAGGTCCCCATGGTGCATACATAATTGATCATTACAACCCTTGAGCCAGGATTACGAACAAGTTTCTCGCAGCACTTATGTTGTGTGTGTGTTGCTTTTATACATGAGAGGCCGGCCCTACAGTATAAAGTCAGCTCCAAACGACAGATTTTTAAAAAACTTTTCCGAGCGGTGTCTGACCTGGAGTTTGAACCGTTGCCTCACGTCTAATAATCCAACACACTGCCTACCTACTTACGGCGACGACAAAAATCCTAGTGCATTGCATAAATACGAAGGACAAGCCCGTCGGCTAGTGCCTTCACACTTGAAGCATGTAGAAATCGTTACTTAAAGGAGAAAAAAAACATCTTCCATCCTGGTATCACTGAAGGAGAAACTGTCCTTCATGTCTGAAGTTACGATTGAGGTACATACATATGTTAGCATATCAGCTCATAGCTCATTTTGTCTCTCTACTGAGAGAAGTCCTCATGGTATATTGCATGAATAGTAAGGACAGATCCGTTGCTTAGATACCCCCACGCTTGAAACATGTAGAATCGAGAAGATGGATTGTAATCCTAACTGAAGGGCTTGTAATGACCAGATTTATACGTATGTATGTATGTAAGTGGAAATATAAATGAGCACTAAGTTAGTAAATCTATTTGGTTAGGCTCCAAAAACTTCAGCATTTTTTAATTCCATTTATATAAGATTCTGTATTTGTTTTTATGATATTGTTACGAAAATTAAAAATCTAGAGACTGGTGTTTTGCTTTTACTTTGCTTAACATTAAAACTATAAACAAAAGCTACAAAAACAAAACAATGCAGTAAACAAACCTGTTTACAAATTATCGTACTGCTTAATATAACAACAAGCACCAGCATAAAAAAATGGTAAACAAGTAAACAAAAATATAACAACAACACTACAATAATAATTGTAAACAACGATGTAAACAACAATGTTTACATTTATAGAGATTTCGAGAAGGAGAAGTCATGAACATTCGCTTTCATGAACATTCATCAGACTGTTTTTTTTTTCCATATAAAAGGCAAGGCAAAGCAGGCGACGGAGTTAGTGAATTTCAGTCAGTCTTCTGTGAAGACGCGGTACGTTTGAAGAGCTCATATTTTAAACGTTTTTAAAAGGTAAAAACGTAACAATATCTTGCATTAAGTGCTACCTATCTATAAATACGTGTATGTAAGATTACAGCCTTTGTTAGCTCGAAAAGAGTTAAAATATTCCAAGCTTCTATAGAAATTTTCTTCAACTACCCGATATGCAGCCCCTGCGCTGTTGAACTTCTTCGATTAGTTTGAGGTTATTAGGCTTCAGTTAGTACAGGGACAGCGCTTACCCGTGGCATCACAATGGGCCTCTATAAGCATTGGAAATTAAAGCTACCACTTCAACCTAGCTACAGCAGAAAATACAGAAGAGAATACGTGCGCATAACTTCGAATTAGTTTCCCTATTTGCCACTCTTTAATCGTGTGTACATACAGCGCTGGATATAGATGGGATTTAAGAAGAAATTGGAGTTCGAATCCAACCAGACCTATTTCTATTTTACTATTGCCCAAATACCTATTACTTTTGCTGTGTATCTTTAAACTTATTTGTCCATTCACAGAACTGGTTTGTTTTATTTTTAAGCTTCAAAGGCCAGAAATACTAGGCCTGGAATAAATTTCTTTACCAAGAAGATAAAAAAATGTTACAGAAAACTGTAACTGACGCTTAGATTACATCATAAGCAGCCAAACTTTGTGAAAAACGAAAGTTTTTTAAGCATTACACCCATGGAAGATAATGTATGTTCAAGTATGCCGCCATATATAGTTTGATGACTTATTTGTCAAACTAGAAAGTATGTAAAGTTTTCATCATACATTCCCTCTGTATGCCTTTCAAAAATTTGCATTACTTTTTAAAATACTTTCCCTACGTTATACTTCATCTAACGAAACTTCTTCTTAATACTCTTGAAGAAAAATCTGCTTTAACAACGTATTGGTGAACTTTGTATACAAAAATAAACAAATCTGCGTTGTATTAAAAAAGGGAAAACTTTTGAAAAATTAATGCTCAAAAACGAAAATAGTTGAAGAAATATTCTGTGATGATGTTGATGATGGAAAAGCATAATATAAATGAACTATAATATCCTTACAGCCAAGGTATGTGCAAACTTGAGCTTACTTGAGCAAATATTTTAAACAAAAGTTCTAAGTGGAGAGCAAGCTGGCTGGCTGGCTGGCTGACTGGCTGTTGAATTGCCATGTGAAACAATAGAAAGTTTTTCGGAAAATATCAATAACCCACCCACCAGCCATGCCACTTGCAAGGATAATGTAAACCAAAGGCAATAAGAGAAGTTTAAGTAAATAAAACTTTTTAAGTCGTTTTCCACAACTAATCTTTAGTCTTGATAAAATGGAAGAGAGAGAGAATGAAAGGAAAATATTGTAAAATAAAGGATAAATGTAATGTTGGCATGCTTAAATATAAACTCAAGCAGTCTTCTTCATTAAAACCCAACCATATGGAATTAAGAGCCTTATAAAATGTCTTAAAAAATCTTTTCTTTTTTTAAGAAATTTTCTAAAAATAGCAAAAAAGCAAAAACAATATTTAAATTGTTAAGGTTATAACAGCTGTTGTCAAAAACATTAAATGCAGTCATAAAAATATATTTTTTTTATAAAAAACGTAATAAAGTCCTATCACCGCCGCCATTCCGCCATACAAAATCATTTTAAAATGGCCATAAAAATTTTAATTGAAAAGATAACGACATAATGTGGCGTATGATTGATATTAACAAACAGTGCTGCAGAGCGTATGATCATTATTAATTTAAATGTTTTTAAGAAAATGTATTAAAAGAATAATTTTTGTTCCCTTTTTTTCTTTAAAGAAAATAAATTCGTTTAATGGTATTAGAAACAGAAAAGGCTGCTTCAATTGAAATAAATTGCTTGAGAATTATAAAAATGAAAACCAAAGAGGACTTTATTATAATTTTTAATTGCCTAAGATTTGCTTTTACTTCTACTAAAAAAAATCTTGAAGTAAAAGAAAAAATAAAAAAAAAATAATGAACAAAATACACCAGGCTACAATGAGTTTCAGTAGCTGCATGAGAACTACATAACAATGGCTTGGCATTTTTGCCCAGCAATTCATCATGAATTGTTTAACGCTCGAAAAACGCCATTAGGTCAGGTAGAGTTAAAGGCATCTTCCTGAAGGACAAGGTCCCAATTAGACCATAAACGTATGTGATACATATGTACATACATACATAACCCTTTAGTCAGGATTACAACCTAGCTTCTCACATCACTGATGTTGTGTGTGTTAATTTTATACGTAAGTGGCGGGATCTACAGTTTAACGTCGACTCCGAACGACAGATTTTGAGAAACTTTTTCATGGCAGGTTTATTTACTCTCAGAGAGTTTTTGCCAGAAATCTGCTGAGAGAAAGTTGCCAAATAAATAGTGTTCATGCTGGCCACCCTACTTTTAAGTTTAGATATAAGTTTAGTTTAAGTGTATAAACCATCTCTGGATAAACATGAATTTATTGTGAAATAAATCACTACTCGATCCACCCCAACCCGAAAGGTACGTTTTTGTCGTATTCAAATAGTTTTTCATATTTCGTTTTTTTCGAGAAGTCTGACACGGGGGTTTGAACCGAGCTCTCTCGTCTTATAAGCCAACACACTACCTACTAGACTTCGTCGAGGAGCATTGTGATGCTACCATCCTGTTATTAAAACATTCCCTCAAGGAAACTAACATGAATCCAGAATAAATTTTGCTGTGACAGCCCGCTCTATACTGGAGAGTTCAATTAAAGATGCTCAAAAAGATTTGCTCTTGAATGATCCACAATTTCCATGAGAAATGCTAAGTATCCACAAATGAGGACAGACGTTGCAGACATACGTTATGAACTTAAAACATCCTGGCTGTCCGACTAAGTTTAGGAAAAATCCCTCTACCCAAAAAGCATTGCTTCGCTTGCAAAAGGGCCAAGGGCTAGCCTGGCTCTCCAAGTAAGTTCAGGAAAAATCCCGCTACCCAACAAGCACTGTACTGCATTCAAAAGGGCCATCACCTCCGTCTAGAAAACTGTAATAATCAGCTGCCTATATGCAAATTTATCATCCGAATCTCTAATAAGTATGCCATAGTCTATTCCTCTGGTATTTTGAAGCAGCCATCGGTATAAAGAGAATACTTTTTGTGCTGCTTTGTTAAGCCTTAGGGATTACGACAATAAAACACTATTGATTGAAGCATTTGATGCCAATATTCAAAGCATCAGTTAGATTTATTGGTTTCCACACCAATTTATCACACCATGCCGCCATCAATCATCATCCTCAATCATTCTCATCAATCAATCATCCTCATCAATCAATTATCATCATCAATCAAGTATTCATTGTAAATCAAAGCATTTTATAGCTACAGAACTTTCCTTATCCAACACACCAAATATTAATCAAAAGTGATCTTCTATTTGCCAAATTTGAAGCCAATATTCAAGCCATCAGTTAGATTTATTGGTTTCCACACGAATTTACCACACATCCCGTCATCAATCATCAGCATCAATCATCATCATCAATCAATCATCCTCATCAATCAATTATTCTCTTGAATCAATCATCATCATCAATCAAGTATTCGTTGTAAATCAAAACATTTTTAAACTCAGATCTTTCTTTATCAAACACACCAAATATTAATAAAAAGTGCTCTCTTATTTGCCAAATAGTTTTGATCTGATCGCTCAATATAAAACTGAACATTGTTTCGAAGGAAGATTGAAGCTTCATTTCTGCTGTCTTCTTCACTCAAACACTGCGTCTCTCTCTCTCGAAACGAATCGTTTCATCGTTTCACATGGTGTTTAATTGTCCAAAGCGATTGGCAACCATCTGATTCCATCATGATTTTTGTCGCCTAAAGTACAAGTTTTCAGAGCTCATTACATACGCAGATTTGATACGACATTGATTAATGCTGTATAAGTTTGTATTAGGTTTGTCATTTGAGAATTGATACCAAATAGCACTGTCAGACTTTTGGGCATTTGATACAGCTTTTAAATTGTAATTTAAAATTTTTTCGACTAGTCGAGACTAAACAAAGTGTTGGAACGATCCTAGAAGTATAGATTTTCTGGATCATAACATCTTTCATACAATTACAGTGTAATTCATGGTACCCATTAGAAAGAAAATGGCCACCGAGAATAATTAAATTTTTAATTGAAAAAGAAAATGTAAAATTTCCATGTAAATGTAAAACATTAGCATTAATTAGTCACGAAAAATTAAAAGAAATTCATTCTAAAAAATAATCAAGAGTAATCTAGATATAAAAAGGAAAATGCAATTCAATAAAATTAATTGAAATAAATTCATTAAAAATCTAAAACAACAAAAAAAACAAAGGAATTATTGAAGAAAAAAAAAACTTTAAAGTTTTTCAAATAACATGACAGGTGAAAATTTCACACACTAAACTCAAGAATAGAATTTGCTTTTCATTTAACCAGTTTTGTATGCAAATTGTTTTTTTGTTTGTCTCTGTTTACAATTTGTGTTGCCAAGTTCATGTCCTGTTCCATGTCCTTTAATCTAAGGCAACAATTTTTATTACATTCTTTTCGTGTCCTTTAAAAAAGTTGAAAAGAATTGGAAAAAAACAAAACAGTCATGGCAATAAAATAAAAAAATTGTTTTAAATTTTTATGGGTCATTCTACATTCGACTATGAACTTTTTTCTGCAGGATTTATTTGAAGGGGGAAAAAATTATAGAAGCATTTAAGTACTGGTTCTTACGTCCGGAGCAGGCGGAGAGAGCATTCTTCTCTTTTGATCTACTTCATGGATTATTTTAAGCAGACCTACATTGAGGGGTTAAACCCTAGCCTTTTGTTTTTATTTAAATAGTCCACATATTTAGTATCACACTGAAAGCCTCCGGGGGTATAGGACCTTCAATCCTTAAACCCGCAAATTACTACAGTTCCCACCTAAAATATCAAGACACCAAATTTTAGTTCCAGTTAGGCCAAGCTTGGATTTTAATGATATTCCCCAATATTGCCCCAAGTTGATGCATTTCTCAATCTTCTCTTTATGAATGACTTAAGCTTGTATGAAAACCACCACCAATCTCAAGCCCGAATTCGTGATGAATTTTGGCATTAAGTTTGTTGCCTATCATTGTATGTCGTGCATAAGTGTGACAGTGTTGGGATGCTTTCCCTCTCGAGAGAGTTATTAACAGCTTTAATAAGTGGAAAACCTACGCAGTTAAGTATAAGGAGTCCATCTGACATGCACTAGTAGAAGTAGTAGATTTTATTAGAATTATAATCGAAACACCATGTAGTCGCCGTAGTCTAGTAGGCAGTGTGTTCGCTTATTAGACGTAAAGACCGGGTTCGAGCCCCAGGCCAGACATTAAAACGAAATATGAAAAAAAAAAATATTTCTTGGGCGACATCCTCTCAGCAGATTTCTGACAAAAAAGAACTCTGAGAGTAAATAAACCTGCAGTGAAAAAGTTTCTCAAAATCTGTCGTTCGGAGTCGACATTAAACTGTAGGTCCCGCCACTCAAGTATAAAATTAAGGAACGCAACATAAGTGGTGTGAGAAGCTAGGCCGTAATCCTGACTGAAGGGTTCTAATGGCCAATTATGTATGTTCTCAAGAGAGGAACACCAATCTCAAACCCGAATTCGTGATGAATTAATGATGGCACCACGTTTGGCATGAAATTTGTTGCCTATCATCATATGTTGTGCATAAGTGTGGATGCATTCCCTATCGAGAGAGTTATTAACAGCTTTAATAAGTGGAAAACCTACGCAGTTAAGTATAAGGAGTCCATCTGACATGCACTAGTAGAAGTAGTAGATTTCATCCGAATTATAAACTAAATACCAGGTCATCACGCTTCATAAAATGATAGGAGTTTGAATCTTGTGAAAGTTTTACATATTTAGGCTTCATAGAATTGTCCTAGATGGGTTCCAACATTTCATTTCAAGAGTTCTGGTTTTCATTTTACGGTTAAGGTTGTCAGCAGTTGGAAAACACTTCAGTATACTTTTGTTTTGGTCTCTACAATTAATAGAAATTCGCCGTAGCCTAATAGATAACAACTTATTTAATGAGAGAGTCTGGTTCAATTCCCAGATTAAAACAATATTTCTTCTATGTAGTCTTCAGGCAAAAACTCATGAAAAGTTTCTTAAAAATCTATCGTTCAGGGTCAACTTTAACCGGTCCCATGCCCTCGTAAAAACATGGATTTTTTGTATTTATTGGAATCTATATGGTATACTACACAGCTGATCAATATCTTACCGTTTCAAAAATGGGGCGAAAAGCGCATATGGATTAAACTGTAGGTCCTACCATTCATTTGAGCAGACTGAGTGGCGTGAGAAACTAGGTTGTAATCCTAACTAAAGGGTTGTAATGACCAACTATGTAAGGAAGTATTTAATAGAAACTAAATTATAAACCGAATAAGGACTGAATCTTGTAAGAAGATGGACTATTAAGTGCCACCACTACCATTTAAATACAACCAGATTTCCTTCCCTTTTCTTTCAAATCCAACTTTTTTGGAAGAATAATGTTTAATATTTAAGTTTTGTTAGAGGTCTCATACAAAAATTAATCTTTTCCGCCTTTTCTTTACACTTAATTATCACAGTGACTGTTAAACAAGCTAATTAAGTTGTTTATCACGGCGACCCACTGTTAAATTAATTTCAATTTCCCTTTCTACGTTGTACGAGTATTTCTCACACACCAAAATTAGCTTTTTCCGGCTTCAAATATGACCCTCTTTTTTGGAAAATTTCTTTATAATTATACGTTTCAATTTGTCAAGTCATTTATTTCGGAAAAATTTTCTAATAAATTTAGCAATTTTTAATGTCACTCTCTTTTCCTTTCCTTTCTTACAGCTGGTATCCGGTAATCCAAATCAACGTAATTGGCGTGGTATACTCATTGCTTTATTGGTTATAACTATAGTTTTAGCTTTAATTGTAACGTCAGTGGTGAGTAAAATATTACCAAAAAAAAAAATAGAAAAAATTAGAAAAAAATGCAACAAAAACATGTACAACAATAACAAAAAAAATAAAAGAATGAAACATTAACACCTTAAGTCTCTTTGTATAAGTTTATTACGGTATTTCCTTTTTTATCATTGAAAGCCGAAAAAAACAAAATTCCTAAACAAGAGGGAGAGTTCCTCTCTCCTCTCAAAAAAAAAAAAAACATTTTTTTTTCTTTTTTGTACAGGAATTTTGTTGTGACATTTTGCATGTCAATGTATGTATGTATGTGTACAAATATATAATAATAATAATAATAACAACAACATTATTTACTAGTTATACTAACAACAATTTAAAAAATCCTTTATTTTAGCCATAAAGTTTTATGTGTGCCCTTCTATTTTTTTTGTCTCTTCTTGTTTTTTCATTCTTTATAAAAATAATTTTTGTTTTTCATTTTTGTTTTATTTATACTTTTCCTTATTTTTTTTTTATATTATAAATGTTGTAAAAATCCTTGTGCGTGTGTGTGTCTTCAAAATTTCTCTCTCTCTCTCTCTCTCTTACTCTGTCTCTCTTTCTTTCATCCTTTGAATACTTATTCTCTTGGTTTATGTGATATTTCCTTGTGTAATTACAAAAAATCTGTATGTTTGTATGTATGCGTGTGTGTTGTAAATATTTTTTTTAACTAATTTCCTTTCTGTCTATTACTCTCACTCTTTCTCTCTCTCTCTCTGTATGACTCTCTGTCTCTGCCTCTATTAACCTCTCTTTGGGGGGTTTTATATTCTCTTTTTATCAAAACAAATAAACAATTGGCTTTTAATCATGTTTCATTTGTTTTGCTTACATTGTTTTATATTATGTATGTGTATTTCTCTCTTTCTCCCCGTTTTTTTCTCTCTCGCTCTCTATCTCTCTCTCTCTTTCTCTCTGTTTCTCTATGTATATTATTGCTCTCTTTTACTTTGTTTATGTTTGTTTATTATTATTATTAATCATTTGTTATGGTTTGCTTTTTGCTTACATTTACTAACGTAACAAAAACAATAACAAAACCCCGTTTATTGTTGTGCGAAATTCCCAAAATATAACCTCAAAAAATTAAATGAAATTTTCTTGACCGAAAAACAAAAACTAAAATTCTGTATATTTTTGTTTCATTATTATTGTTTTGGTGTGTGTATTTGTGGTGTTTGTTTTTTTTTTTGTTGTATTTGTTTGTTTAATTTTGTAACGTTTTTTGGTTTTCTTTGTTTATTTAATTTAATTTATCTTAATGGTTTGGTTATGTAGAAAACATCATATAAAATTCTTGCTTTTATAAAAGGTACTACTCACTCCCCCCGATGAAGGGCCCAGAGTCAAAGGTCAACGTCTCAAATTACAGGAAATTGTCGATGGTGTTTTTGTGCCACAAAAAACCAATGGCACCTGGATAAATGGTAAGTAAAATTAAAAACAAATTCTCATTAAAATTAATTCATTTTATAAACAAAGGGGTGGAGCTGCACTATCACTCCCACTGAAGCGCCAATAAGCCAAAACAGACAAAATAATTTAAGAAATAATATAAGGAACACTTTATTAAAATAATTCAGAAGCTTAGGTCCTCCAAGCGGTGTATTAGCATTTTCATTAGCAAATGGAGATGTTTGCATATGTTTGTATAAGCATATATGTTATGAGGACGGCATAACCAAGACACACTTAGCCATATTTGGCAGCACTTGTAAAAAATTCCAGATCACGCCAAACCATTGACTCTTGCCTGTAAACAATAGCTGTTGCTTGTAATTGCATGTAATACCATGATCAGATATGTACTTTTATTTAGTCAATATTCGGTTTATTGAGTACAATATTTGAAGTGTTCTGACATAAAAATATACGCAGTTTAGCTGCTTATTCAATATTCATTTGACGTTTCAACAACATTGTTTTTTTTTTTTGCGTTTTTTGCGATTTACGCAATAAAGAGGCATATCTGAATACCGTATAAGGCTATCCATTTTCTCCTATAACTGAACTTAAAGCAGATATTTCTACTTCTTGGTCATTGCAACCCTTTAGTCAGGATTACAACCTAGCTACTTACACCACTCATGTATTAATTTTCACCATAAATAACGGGGCCTAGAGTTTAAAATCGACTCCGAATGACAGATTTGAGAAGCATATCATTGCAATTTTATTTTCTCTTAGAGCTGAGCAGAAGTCACCGAAGAAAAATGTTTTTTTTTGTGTTTTGCTCGAGATGTCAAAGCAGGGATTTGAACCACGGGTTCCTATCTAAAACGGGTTCCAACAAACTACCTACTAGAAGATGGAATAAATTTCATGCCAAACAGCACTCTAAACCATGAATTCATTGAGAGGCGAATGTGGTTACTAATTAAACTCAGAATATCGCGAAGAACTTACCTTTTAACCCCATAACTTGCTATAGCAGACAAATTTAAAACAAAATAGTCAGAAGATATATTACTGGGGTGGCCAATTTTGAACCAAATGGCCTATTTTAAAAATTCTTTTGAACATACTTTTCATTCTCTTCAGTTGGTTTAAAAGCCTGCGGTATAGTTCACCTTTCAGAGAGGTATAAGAGCTTCTAAAACTCTGCTACGGCTATTATTATTGTTGCCGTGTAGACTGCCCCCAATCTATATAAGGTCCTTACAATATCACCTGTAAACAATTGACCTAACAAACTTCAACAGTGTTCAGTTCTCATCTAAAGTGTTCTTGGGAAAACGATAAGCGGGATACAGTACAGCAGGTTTACTGGACTTGTAATAAATTACCACCAAAATACTACTCAAAGAAGAAAAGAGTATTGAATACAGAACTGTCCACATTGAGTCCTCATTGCGTTTTTCGAAAAACTTCAGATTTTCTTAGTAGAGGCTAGGCAATACTCCTACTCCTAATCCTCGTAGGCAGGTAGGTAGAAGTGGCTGTCTCCTCGATGGAGTCATGAGCGGACACACTTAGGCCGCACACAATGCCCATTGTGATTCCACAGTTCCTCATTCTCCTAACCCCTAATCCTCAAGAAAGAACCTTTTTTTATAAATTAGCTCTCTCGCCGTCTTGATAGATTGTAGCCCTTAAGTTTTCCCACTTGTTGTGGCCTTTAGAGCCAACCTTTAGAATTTTATAAAATGTCTTGGAAATTTCCTTTTAAGAAAGAAAATTTTCCTCAATAACTTTGCATTTTCAACGAAAAAGTAAACTTTTTATAAAGAAAGAAAACGAATCTATTTATGGAATAAAAACTAAAAAAAAAAAAAATCTTCCATTAAAATGTCACTCAGTTGGCTGTCATCATCTTACCGGTAATGGATGTCATTCACAATGTTTTTCCTTTTTGTCTGAAGCTTACAAAATAAACTTTGCAATGCAGCTCCCCTTCTTAAGAAAACTTAAACGAACGTTGTGTATACAATAACTTTGACTTTGTAACAATCAATCTTTCAGATACTAAATATAATAATAATAATAATAATACTTGTGCTAGTTTATAATAAATCTACTTTTTACTTTATTCTACTTTCTAACATTGTTTTATTTATATGTGATTGTAAGATACTGATTTTGTATTTTTCTATTGTTTTTTCTTTTTTGCTTCTCCCCGTTTTTGATTTACAGAAGAAGAATTCCTTTATCAAGATCATTGGGGACGCATTTGTCTTTTGAATTTTGCCAATTTAACAGAACGTGTCTTAATGTCAAATGTTACATACGTAAGTTACGTTGTCGTTACGTTTTATTTTTTTTTTTCACCGTCTATCGTCTATCATCTTCATTTCATTTGTTATTCCATTTCTATTACGTTATCATGGATGGATGGATGGATGAATGGATGGAATTTTTATCTGCTGCTGTATTCATAAGATGTGAATGTGAAATTTCATTCATTTTTATTTATACCGACATTTATTGTACATTTTTCGTTCGTATGTACTTTAGATATTATTTTTATTATTTATTTGCCATTGCCATGCTGTGATCCCTCCATAAGTATTGCTATGAATTTATGGCCATAGTTTATTTATGTCTTATTTATGTTCCTAAAATATTGAGTGGATGAATTGAAAATTATTAGAAATATGAAGAGAACACGCTTAATGAAGAAGTCTTTGAAAGAAGCTCTCATTCACCACATAGTCATAGTAGATCTTTCAATACGGTCCTCAAACTTTTCTAAAATATGGTCAAACGTCTACTAATATTCCATTCTTTGATGGTGGCGTCAAATAGAGAAGTGGATCGAATTACATGAGAATCAAGATGCATTAGAAGGAGCATCAAATTTTCTGTGTGTTTTTAGATTTCGGATTATACAATTTGAACACCAAATAAGACAAAGGCTCTACCCAATAATGGAATAAGTTTATGATAAGTATGTTTTACGTAAGGAACACCAGCAGCGTATCTGTTCTATTAGAACAGAATGCACAACATCCAGTTCCAGAGAACGGCAATATCCTCTTTAAATGCAAAAGAAGACGTTCGAGCATTCGTAGTCACCCCGCGCAATTTGGAAAGCACTTACGACCCGCAGAAAGTTATTATGATAGTCCAACGCTACTATGTATGAACACGTTTGAAGTCGGTGGATTATAACAGAGCGATATGCCAACTGCAATCTCTTCTCTCTCGGTCTATACGCAATAAGAAGATGTAAAATTCCGATTTGGGCAGCAGTTTCAACGTGATAACTGATGATCATGATTTAGTCATTTGTAAAGCTACTTCAGTAAAAACAGATCTAGAAAATGTACTCGACATATATGTTACAGTACATAAGCTCAAATTCTCTGAAGTGCAACGATCTTAATTTCGGATACGAAGTCATCCTAACATTTTTAACTGGTGTATAAAGTCCGCCATCCTTAACGGCTACGAGTCTTTTAACTCCTAATCTCGTAATATTAACGATATCCTGGCATTTATCAACCATAGTCTCTGAAATGTTTACTATTTTCTCCTACTAGGGAATCAGACACACCAAAAACCAATCCACATACCTATATACCTATATATTATTTGATATCGATATAATGAAGACACAGCAAAACTTGCTATAATTGGAATTCCCAAATTGGAAATACCAAAAAAATCTCACATTTTTCAAAGCGGTCGTTGCTGGAGATTAATACTAAAAAAAAAATAACTCCAGTGCCCGCAAAATAAAGAATATTTACTACATCCACTAAAATCCGCAGATGTGCATACACATACATACATGCATAATTGGCCATTACAACCCTTCGTCAGGATTACGGCCTAGCTTCTCAACACCACTCATGTTGTGTGCGTTAATTTTATACATGAGTGGCGGGGCCTACAGTTTAAAGTCGACTCCGAACGACAGATTTTTTGAGAAGCTTTTCATGGCAATTTTTACTCTCACAGTTTTTGCCAGAAATCTGCTGAGAGGAAGTCGCCGAAGAAATACTTTTTGTATTTTGTTTTTGATGTCTGGCCTGGGATTCGAACTCGGGCCTTTCGTCTAATAAGCCAACACACTACCTACTAGACCATGCAGATGTGCATATAGTTTGGAAAAATGGATGAGGGTTCGAATAGAACTCCTGACCTCATGAGAATCAATTGCGCTGCTAGATCTCTAATGACAACTGTTAGAGAGAATGAAATTAAGGAAACATTCATGAGCTTGAACAGATACGCCTAAAAAGATGGTAGAAGTCTGAAGAGATTGCCAAAACTGAATGTATCATAGTGGTATTAGATTCTTCCAGTATTAGATTCTTTATTAAAATGTCTAGTTCGAAAATTGTAAAATTAAAGAGTGTTTAAATTTTGTGTATAACCTTTTCAATTTACCCTCGTTAACTATACATAAATACAACAAAGTTTTATTTGTAATTTGATTTAATTTGTAACATCGTTGTCGCTGCCAAAGTAACGACATTATCTGAAGTACTTTCACTTGACTTGGCTTATGGATTTCATGATTCCTTCTGCTTAGAAATATATATATATGCGGAGCTGATTTCTCCCCCTTTTTTAATGGGAATTTTAACAATGTTGTTACAAAACTGAAATAAGAACAGCAACAACATATTTTTTTTACTATTGAACAACATTAAAGTTAATTTCGAAAATACTTTTGTATTACAGATTTACTCGTAATTAAAAAGGAATTATTAAGACTTTAGGTTTTAGTACTTTTTAGGGGGGAAATTATTGTTAATAAAGTACCATTAAATAACTGAGTTCTTTTGCGAACGAATTCATACGTGAGACTGGCATTCGATTGTAGGGGAACACAGTGCAAATTTTACTCATTTAAATTAGGGATTAAATGCATTTCTCCAGAGGTCAGACAATTCTGGCTGGCGCAGAACAGAATTTCCGTTAAATTTAACCAGAGGTCCTTAAGAGTGCCAGAGGTCATTAAGAGTGCCAGAGGACCTGATCCTTGAGGGCCTCACACACGGAGGCTGAAAATATCTCAAAATGTATTCTGCAGAAGCAAGCAGAGACTAAAAAATCTGAGACGAGTGAGTTCTAGAGCACATTGTATTGACAGAATATGCCTAGCCTAAGGGAGGATTTAGAAAAATCCAAACTTTCATACACATTTCAGCAAATGAGCAAATATGGTGGCATATAAGACTTGAAGAACGCGGAATTGTGGAAAAGTCATTACATCCAGAAAAACTGACTATTTGATGCATATCGTGGTCCGATGACGCGTTGGATACTGTTTTTTCGAAAACTATCCTAGCTGAACATTTGCCATCAAATCAGGGCACTACGCTCGTATGGATTATTGACTTTTTTTTATATGGTTTCAACATCACGGTACCAGGAATTGCACAACTCCACCGATCTTGGTTTGCATTAGGAACTTCCAGAAAGAACCATTTCACGGTTGGTGAAGTAATAAAACATTAGAACCAACATTCATCACGTTAACGCTGAAATACTGCTAGAAATAGCCGAAAAATTGACTGAAAACTACCCTAAAAGGATTCACTGTTGCCAGAGGCGAATAATCCAAGGACCGTCATTCAAATTTCATTAAATTTCGTACATAATGACAAGGTCCGAGAATTAAATGAAATTAAATTTACGTCGTAATCATATCCTTTATTGCGTTTTATTTAACATTGCTTTTGAAACCGAAAAATGGCGAACCCTTTATTATAACACTCATAAGTATTCAAACATCATCATTTTTTTTTATAATATTTATTCTAAAATTTTCCATTATTTCCACAATTTTCTTTACATTTTAAAAATAATTTTAGAAACCATTTTTAAAAATAACAATTTCATAAATCATTAAAAAAAAATTTTTTTTTTTTTGCTTTCATTTGTTGCAAATCACCACTAATGACCTGCCTAACGACGACAACAACAAAGCATTTCAAATTATTATCAATTCTACTGATAACAATAAACAAATCATGCCGTCGATAGTATTCTTGTAATTCTCAACAAAAATTATTATCATAACCTTGCCCCCTCCCTCTCTTTTCTCGTTTATCCTTTATTATTCAAATGATTTATAATGACATTTGAATATTTCTTTTTATAAAATGTTTTCTTTTACAAAATGACAGCCACAAAAAACATGTTTATTTTTCCAATTTTCTGTTATTAAATCAAATTAAGGAAAATAATGATCAAAAATAAAAATTGAAAATTTAAAAAATAATACTTCTTTCGTCTTTTCATTTGCAATATGTGATTTGTTGAAAAATGAGAGAGGTTTTTAGTTTTTAGCATTGGAGAATCGAATCTCTAAGCAAGTGCTTGGATTGGATATTTATTCTGATGAAGAGGACCATTGGGTCTCTTTCAGATTACCCCGGTAACTGTCCCCGTTTCCAGGTTTAGATTTCTGTCATTAATGGGCAATCACACACGAGAACAATTATGCTGGCACAAAATGGCAGCTTGTTGGCAAGAGAGGTGAGGAGAGTGGTTTTTTGCTGGCATAATTTTTCAACCAGCTTCTACCTCGCACAAACCAATACATTAACAACACAAAACCAATACACATACATTTATAAACAGCACGTCCAGAAAAATTTTTTGTACAGAGCATATTTAGTCTTTCATTGTGCGCTGAAAAACTAATACACACAAGGCAGAATACATTTATACAATTTTATATCAGATGAAATAGTCTCGTGTGTGACTGAAAGAACAAAAATTGTGCGGCTTAAAAAATAGTCTAGTGTATGATAGCACAATAAGGCAAAGGCGAAGACAATATTTTCTCAATCTCTATCAATCTTTTCAATCTATCAATCCTTTTCAATCTCTCTCAATATATATCAATCTCAATCAATATCAATCTCAATCAATATCAATCTCTATCAATCTCAATCTTCTTAAATCTCAATCTCTCTCAAATCCAAAGTAGAAAGCTCGAAAAGTCTTCTGAGCTGGCGCAATTAAGATGATGTCATGTCGAACTAATATGAGGGCCAAGACATGCGTCACTCGGGAAGCATACACTTTAGTGGCATTATCGAACTTGATAGATAAACGAACGTCGAGGAATACGAAACTCAGGAAAGCAAGCATCACTATTAACAGGACATTCACAACCATTAGGCATTTTTCAATCAATGGAAAGAACCTGAACTCCAACCTTCGAACCTTTATACGTCAATTAGGCGTTTAAGAGGCATAATTACTGGACACTACATTGTTAGACGTATACCGCAACATACGGTGCCTAAGTAATGCTATTTGATCTGGCATTTAAACAAATTAATAGTAATCATACGTTATAGTATTTCCACACAGAAAAAGATATTCATTTTAGCAATTATTTCGCATTGATATACGATATATTGAACAATACATATATCATTAACAACTTCTCCAGGTCTTTATTTCTCATGCAAAAAAAAAAAATAAGAATGAGTATTTAAAACCAATTAAATTGTAATATGTATTCTTAACCTCATTATTAAAACATATAATGCCTCTATTATATGTACTCCTGTTCTTTAGTAAAATAATAAAAAAGAGAAATAAAAAACCATTTAACCGCACTTATTAAAAACGTCATATAAATTCCTCATTATATGTATATATATATCCTGTCATAATCGTTAGGTCTGTATACACAAACACATGTTCAACATTTATTTTCTGCCATTTCATGTCCTATATCCCCGCTGTATGTATTCACATTCATTCAACCAGTGGACAGACTGACTGACTGACTGGCTGATTGTCTCATATTATTTTGTTCTATCTGCTGTCTATCACACATTTATCGGTATAATTAATTTTTTTGTTTATTAATAATTAAATTTTATTTTTCATTCCATATTGAATAGTTATTATTTATGCAAAACCATTTAATTTTCATTTTAAATTGTAATATTTGTCGCAATTATTGGCATTTAAAGACAATTTATTGTGACATTTCAGTAAAATGTTTCAATTTTTATCACTCCTTTTTCCCTATTTTCTCTCTTTCTGTTGCAGAAAACATTGGCACCCTATACATTTTCCATATCAGCGGATAAACGTTATTTATTATTGTCACAAAACGTTATAAAATTATTCCGTTATTCGTTTTTGGCACAATATACATTGTTTGACATTCAAACTAGGTAAGTACAACGCTTCAAGGTATGCTACGGTTGTATCTTTAAACGTAAAGCCTTAAAGTATGCAGAGATTTTTAAAATAATTTTATAGGATTCAAAATCTTTATCTCGGTTAAGATAGTACCTCATGCACTTATCTTTGCATGTTAATAATTGTCACAATCTTAATATTCAGATAAATCTGTTTGGGTTAGCTTCTCCTGGAGCTGCTTCTAGCTGGAGGTATGTTACGCAGTGTAAAAGGGAGGTGAATGAAAGAAACCCGCAAAGTGTTGTTCTCTCTCCACTTCTTTGTAACCTAGCTGATGGGGTCGTAAAGTAGCTTGAGGTATCTACTGCTATAGTAGACCAACTGGTAAAATATTAGGACTTCGCCCTAATCTTTCTTAAGAATTTGTCTTCTGATGGACTGCTCTTAATGCAAATTGCATGGTGAAGCACACTACAAAGGCTCTCTCTGACGTGCTTAATTTGTTTCCATCTAAGGTATTGACCAGACAAAAGGCGGTACTCGTCCCAATCCGATTTAATGTCCTGCCACGCGGGCAGAGAATCACTAAACTCTGAGAAAAAAAACTACTTCATCGCGTCTGAATCTAGTATTGCTACGAGATTTTATACTAAAATACCAAACAGAGAGGAAACTGATCCTCATAGACATGGTCTACTTAGGGAATTCTGTGAAAGTCTACATGAACAGTTGTAAACTTGAGCAGAAGGTGGGTTGTCGAATTTTCTACGAAGAGCTTAATCTCAGGGTGCCTCTCCGTCTTCCTGACTTCTGTTGTGTTTTTTAAACAAAAGGAAGGGTCATCAATCACTTTGCGGAATTGAGGCAGTCAGGTCTCTTTCGGCTGTAAGTTTTTGGTCTAAACTGGTTGACATATCCCGCGACTCCTTTTGATCATTTGTATCAATCTCATGTCGGTGCCTGGTTTCAGAGAAATGCCGGGTGATTGCGTGATAGAGAAAGCACTCTTCTACTGAATACCAATCCATACCACCGTTAGGCCAACTATTGGGCGGAATTTATTGCTGATAACATATCCTAGGCATAGTAAAAAAACTTGTTTTATTGCCACGCTCACTAGGCCTACATTTTATAAGGAGCGTGTCAATAGACTACTTAAATTGAATCTAGGAAATAGGTATTGTGTAATGGCTAGGAATATGCAGAGCCTTGCTAACCCGCAAATGATATAAGGCTCGACGCAGACCTATCACTTTTCGAGAGACCTATCTCGGTAGTATTACGAAGCTATGTTCGTAGATATTGAGTTCATTATACCAACCTCATAGTAATTGGTCTCTTAATTTTTTTTTTATTTTTTTGACCCAGTAAATAAGCCCCGAGGAGCCTATCTCTTTAGTATAAAAAAATTGTCCTTTTTGCCTTACAAACTTAATATTCTTTTCTCGCCTTGTTACCTTTATTTCCGTTTTCTTTGCATGTTTGCCATTATGTCTGCTGGTGTCTATTTAAAAAAAAAAACAAAAACAAAAATAAAACATTGTGCCCAACGTCAACTTGGCATTCCGGAAAATGTTTGCTGCTGTTACCGCTTCTTGCTGTGATATGATATGAAATTGCAGTGAAAGTATAAAATTGAAAATCGATGACGGCGAGAATGAATGGCCATATTTGCACTATGCCCGCTTTACATCCCATTCGAATGCCATCGTTTTAGTCTACAATTACGACATCTATTACTGCCAGGGGGCGCGTTCACAATTTGTTCATCGTATAACGCGTGATGCCATACCGGGTGTTATCTTTAATGGTATACCTGATTGGTTATATGAAGGTAAGTGTTGCGTGTTGGTTAAGTATTTGTAGGACGTAATAACTATTAGTTAGAACGTTTAATATTCTGCTGTATGTATGGGTCATTCCATAAACTATAGTTTTATGGAAACAATTTGATTTGAAAATTTCAAAGGTTTGGTGTCCTTTTTAATTTTTTGTATTAAAAAATAAATGTTTATTGATGTCTAAATTTTACGGAAATATTATTTTGCTATGAATGACCCATACATATATCATGGATATGTGCAAGAACTATTATCGTTTGACACTAAATAGTGTTAGTAGCGATGAGGTTTTACAACTACGAGGCGCGAATGTGCCTACTTTGTAAGGAAGACATTATTTTGTCACAAGACGTTTTCAATATGACGAGTTTCGTTCCTCGATAGGAGCATTTGCGGATAATATGAAGGGTTTCGTTTCTTAATAGAAGCATTTGAAAAAGACCCGACTGTAAACGGAATTTCGTAAAACACTTTAACATAAAAACCATGAAAACAGTCATAATATTTTCGTGAAAGTTTTTAAAAAATCCCGCTTCTTCATTAGAAAGGTAGAATAGGATAGGGGAAACGGCAGAATTACTTAAGCTTATAGAACAGCCTATTGTAATACCACATATAGCTAAAGGACAGAACTAACTGCTAAGTTCTTATGTAGGCTTCCCATTTAAACCTAACTCTCTCAAAATCAAGCCGAAAACCTGACTGAAAATTTAATCAATGATTCGGGTATACTATATGTGAGAGGGGTGCCCTGGTAGTCTAGTGGGTAGTGTGCTAGACTATTAGCGCGAGGGTCGTGGGTTCGATTCCCACCAGAGACTCTGGTCTGTGACACTACACCGAGCATATGGTCAAGTTACTCCGCTCGTATAAAATTAGAATATAATTTGTAATTGTATTGTAATTAATAAATAAATAAATAAATAAACTATATGTGAGAGAAGTCTTTATAGGCAAATCATACTATCTGTTCCCGCTTGACCGATCTAATACTTCAGCACAGGTCATATGCACGTTACACAATGATCCGAGGGAAAAATCGTGACTTGAAGTTAAATCTGTTTGACAATTCAGAATGCCGCAAATCCGCTGATTGTTGGGAGCTGGAGTACCAAGCTGTAGATGCTGATTTTTTTAATCAAAAATTTTGTTCGCTGATGAAGCTTATTTCTCATTCGGCGGTAACGTCAGTAAGCATAATTATAGCACATGTCGCTCATTTAACCTAGAAGTGAATGTGAAAAAGCCGGAGCGCTATGGCTCCATAATCACTGATAATAAATAATAAATCGTGAATTGGGGTTTAGAACTGCCTGACAATTCAGAACGCTGATTTTTTAATCGAAATTCGAATAATCGAATAATGATGAAGCTCATGAGTAAAGTGAATGTTTGTTTGTGCATTATAGTCTAGAAGTTGCATTGGATGACATTTTTCTGAAAATTAATTTGGAGGAATTATAACCTTCAATTCACAGCGCTATGACTCCATAATCACTGACCTGTTTCGGTCTACCATTGAAAAAATGTAAAATAAACAGTGTGAGGTTTCAACAGGATGGTGTCACGAGTACAAACATAACCGATTTCGGCTTAATTGCGTGAGAAGTATCCACCAACATCATCTGATTCGATATTGAAAGACTTTTTTGTGAAACTACTTCAAAGACTGCGTTCATGCGGATAATATCCATATGCGGACATGAAAACCAACATTCATTGCCAATAACATCGTCCGAAATGTTCAGAAAAGTTGTTGGGGACTATCTCAAAAGGATTAAATGCAGTAACCAATCCAAGCAACGTTATGAAATAAATATTTCATGGAAATTATGGTTTCCTTTTCACCTTTTAGAAACCATAAGTAGACTTTCAAACATAGCTTGTAACAAATCAGATAGAAATTAATGCACATACCCAATATTAATAACTTTTTACAACTTTTTTTTATTTCGAACCGAGTGGCCAGTGTTAGTTGTTAGCATTTGTGTGAAGCAATTGCTTGCAAATTGAATTTCTCCCCCCTCCCATTTAAACAACATTCACACCAAATGAAAAACACAGTTGTCCTGTGTTCCAACCTTATGACGCTCCCTTCTCACAGTTACACTTTATATATTAATTTAATGGAGACTTTTTCTAATATTCTCTATTTGTGTCATTTTTCTATTTCTTCTTTTTTCCTTTTCCTTTATATTTTTCTTTTCTTTTTCCCTTTTTATATATTTAATAGAGGAAATTTTAAATGCAAATAATGCAATATGGCTATCGCATGATGGCCATATGATGTTATATGCTTCCTTTAATGATTCACTGGTGCAGGAGCAACACTTTGCCTGGTATGGTACAACAAATGCTGGAAATGTTAATGCTGGCCATCATCCAAATGCTAATTTGTATCCGGAAATCAGGTCATTAAGGTGAGTTAAAGAGAGTGAGAGTGAAAGAAAACATATAGCAAACGTACGGAAGTTCATTAAAAATTCATTACGAAGAAATTTCTGTTTTTATTCGATGACAATATTTAAGAGATTTAAAGATTATTAAAGTGTCCTTGAGGAAATTTATTATGTAGCACTTTGCTTAAGTGGCAAAGAAAAGTAGTAATAAAGATAATATGGTAATAAAAGGACAGTTAAATAGTTGCGAGGAAAGCATAATGTGAGGTGATATATTTTTGAAAACATGGCCATTATAGTTAAGGCTTTTTTATTTGTTTTGTTTTCCATTGAAAATAAGTAAGAGCAACTAAACATGTTGCAACGATCTGACTGTACGCTATTGAAATATTTACATTCTAACCTGTTATATTTGAATCATATAACTTTTGATTTACATGACATTTCATATTTTTGTAATTTGAAGTTATTTTATTATTTTTTCATTCCTGTTTAAATTTTCAATAAGATAAGTACCCATAAATAAAACGCCGGAGTTTTCTTATCGAATAAAATCATCCTATTGTTTTTCATTAGGTTATGGGCCCAGTCACCCTAATTAAAGAGTCTTGAATCGTTATTTAATAAAATTTTAAGGAAAAATGACGACGGAAATTAAAACTTCAGTGGCTAAACTAAATGGCGAAAATTATTTTATGTGGAAATTTAAAATAGAGATGCTGCTGATTAAGGAAGGAGTATGGGATGTTTTAAGTAAAGAAAAGCCGGAAAAGGATGCAGATAATTGGGTACATAAAGATAACATAGCCAGGGCAACAATATCATTATCTGTGGAGGACGATCAATTACATCTGATAAGACAATGTAATACGGCAGCCAAAATGTGGCAAAATCTTCAAAACTACCACGAAAGAAAATCACTAAGCAACAAAGTAACCGTGATGAGGCAGATTTGCAACATGAAGCTGGATGACAATGATGACGTTATGGCTTATATTGGATTAATGAAGGATTTATTTTTGAAACTACAGAACCTGGGTGAAAATGCGTTTGATGAAAAATGGAATATAGCCATGCTATTAAGCAGTTTGCCAAATAGTTACAATAATTTATTAACTGCATTGGAGTCGCGAAAAGAGGAAGAGTTAACGATCATGTATGTTGAGTCGAAATTAATAGAAGAGTACACAAGGCGTAAAAGTGACAAACATGATACTCATAAGGCAATGGTGATAGTAAACAACAAGAACAGATCAGGTGGTATCGTATGTTACTTTTGTCGCAAAAGGGGCCATTTAAAGAAGAATTGTACGCGCTATATCGAGTGGAAAAAGAAACAACAACATGTTAATACCGCAGCTAATAATAAGTTTTGTTTAAGTGCAGTCAACAGCGACTATTGTTTTGTAGCTACAGATGGTTATGGTAAATGGATCATTGAGTCTGGCGCATCATGTCATATTTGTAACGATGAAAAGGTGTTTGTTAATTTAAACAGAAGCGTTCGAAAACCCATAGTACTTGCAAATAATGACACCGTAATTTCAAGTGGAGAAGGCACGATAAAAATCCGACTCAAAGCAAACAATGAAAAGTACAACAACATAACTTTTGAGAACGTTTTGTTTGTACCAACGGTAAACACCAATATTTTGTCTGTAAAGCGTCTTACAGAAAAGGACTGTCAAATTGATTTTTATAAAGATAAGTGCGTGATTCGTAAAGATGGGGAAACTGTTTTTTTTGCAAATATAGAATCTGGCTTATACGTGTGCAAAATTGAGGAACAAGTAAAATTGAACGTATGTAAAACTGACTGTATTCACCATTGGCATAAAATTTTGGGTCATAGGCATACAGATGCTATTAAAGTTATGAGTTCAAAGCAATTGGTTGTGAAGTTTGCCCAGTAGGAAAACTATCCAGAGCACCATTTCCGAGTAAGACAGGGGTAAGTTCAGGAAGTATTTTGGAGTTAATTCACACCGACTTATGTGGACCTATAAGCCCCCCTACACCTAGTGGAAACCGTTATATATTAACTTTTATAGATGACTACAGCCGATATTGTTATATTTACTTGATTAAAAACAAGAGTGAGGTGGCAAGTAAATTGAAAGATTTTGTTACGTTTATATTCAACAATTTCGGGAAGAAGCCAAAAATAATAAGGTCCGACCGTGGCAAAGAGTACGTCAATAAAGAAGTAACAAGTTTTATGGAACGTAAAGGTATTCAAATACAATACACTGCTGGTTATTGTCCGGAACAAAACGGAGTGGCAGAACGCAAAAATCGCTCACTTTTTGAAATGGTAAGATGCATGCTCGTTGAATCTAAGTTACCGAATCAATTATGGGGTGAAGCTGTGTCTACCGCAAACTATCTTCAAAACAGAATCGTCACGCGTACAACTGGTGTTACTCCCTTTGAGAGATTTTTTGGTAAAATTCCAGATTTAAAGAATTTAAAGTTATTTGGTGAGTCAGTTTTCGTACATGTTCCTAAAGTCAAAAGAAATAAATTATCTGAGAAGTCAATCAAAATGGTATTTGTCGGATATGATACTAATTCCAAAGCTTATCGTATGGTCGATAAAGATTTAAAAATTTACATATCAAGAGATGTTAAATTTACTGGTAAGGTTGATGGTCTCATAAATTGCAAAAATAATATGGATTTCAATAACGATTTCGAAGTCATATTCAAAAAAACAAGATGAAAGAAATGCAATTGACAAAAGTGATGATGAGTACCACGACACTCTTGATTTTAATGAAAGCTTAAGTTCAGATGACTCTCGTACAGATGTTAGTGAAGGTCAACCAGGGGTATCCGATTTTAGAAGGTCGCAAAGAACAACTAAAGGCAAAATTCCACAACGGTATTTAAATTGTGTGAAAAGAGATGTACCAACAACTTATGAAGAAGCGGTGACTTGTGATGAAAGTAAAAATTGGCTGACGGCCATGGAGCGTGGAATTCATTCTATGAAAGACAATAATACCTGGAGACTAGTAGAAAGACCAAAAGATTGCAATGTTGTTGGATGCAAATGGATTTTCAAGAAAAAGTTTGGTGATGAAGGTATACAGTATAAGGCCAGGCTAGTTGCCAAAGGTTTCTCACAAAAGTATGGCATCGATTACGGAGAAGTGTTTTCACCAGTTGTTTCACACACTACATTAAGGACTCTATTCGCAATTAGTGGCAAACGAAATCTTCAAATACATCACATAGACTGTAAAACTGCTTTTCTCAACAGCGATTTAAATGAACGAATCTTTATGGAGCAGCCTAAAGGGTTTGAAGTAAACAGTAGTGATGATAAAGTTTGTTTACTTCAAAAGTCAGTGTATGGACTCAAGCAATCCGCCAGATCCTGGAACCAAACAATCCATGATGTTTTAATAAAGTCAAAAATTGTACAAAGCAAGTTAGATCCATGTTTCTATATATATTCAGAAGGGGCACTATTAGCATTCGTGCTGATCTACGTCGATGATATTCTTATTTCGTCTAAAGAGGAGTCGACAATAATTAAGGTAAAGAATATTTTTAAAAATGCATTTAAAATCCGTGATTTAGGGCCAATAAAATATTATCTTGGTCTGGAAATAAGCTGCTCAAGAAATGGTCATTTTTCAATTTCTCAATCTGAATATATTAAAAAGATGTTAAAAGAAAATGGACTTCAAGATTCAAAGCCATCATCAGTTCCTATAGAAGTTTCTTATGGAAAGTCTGGTAAAGAGCACAATATGCTAAGCAACAATAACAAATATCAAAAGCTCTTAGGGTGCCTATTATATATAGCTTTGAATTCTAGGCCAGATGTGACTGCAGCTGTTAATATTTTGAGCCAAAAGACAAGTAAGCCGAATGAAGAAGACTGGTTGGAATTGAAAAGAGTAGCAAGGTACTTAAAGGGAACGATCGATTTAAAGCTGCGTATAGTTCCAGACAGTGATGAAATACTTTTAGGATATTCGGATGCTAATTGGGGCGAAAATAATCCTAATAGAAAATCAAACAGTGGTTATTTATTTAAAGTCTATGGAGCGCTTGTATCATGGTCGTGCCGTAAACAAACCTGTGTGGCTTTGTCCTCAACAGAAGCAGAGTTTATAGCACTTGCGGAGGCATCTAAAGCAGCACTATGGTTGAAAGAACTGTTGGCAGATTTTCAGGAACAGATCAGCGAACCTATTGTCATAAATGAGGATAATCAAAGTTGCATAAAAATTGTTGAAGGATTTAAGGTCAACAACAGGACGAAACACATCGACATCAAGTTTCATTTCGTCAAGGACTATGTAACTAAGAACGTCATCAAGTGTCAATATTGTCCCACCGCTGATATGCAGGCTGATTTACTAACTAAACCGCTTTCAGCTAAAAGAATTAAAGACATCAGAATTAAATTGAATATTTCTAACAGTTTAGAATGAGAAGGGGTATTGAAATATTTACATTCTAACCTGTTATATTTGAATCATATAACTTTTGATTTACATGACATTTCATATTTTTGTAATTTGAAGTTATTTTATTATTTTTTCATTCCTGTTTAAATTTTCAATAAGATAAGTACCCATAAATAAAACGCCGGAGTTTTCTTATCGAATAAAATCATCCTATTGTTTTTCATTATACGCTACTGATATATTACATCCTACTAGTAAGCATCATTGGTTGTCTAAATTCCTAGTTTTTTGATCAAGAAAATCTATAGGAATAGACTTCTTTCTTCGGCTATTAAGTTCACTGTAGAAGTCTCCGAAGTCTAGTAGGTAGTGTGTTGGCTTATTAGACGTGAGGTCTAGGGTTCAAACCCCAGGTTAGACATCTTCAACGACATGTCTTCACCACTCATGTATAAAATTAACACACAACATAAGTGATGTGAGCAGCTAGGTTATAATCCTGACTAATACTACGTTCACACATGCACTCTTATTGCGTAAATCCTAATAAACGCCATTATTGAGGTCAATATTTCATATAAAATTTCAATTAATTATTGCGCAATAAATACGCAAATTGTTATAATATTGCGTAAAACTTAAAATACAGCACTGTCACAAGTACGTTCAGTGAGCATATTACAGTTTTCCGAACACTTTCTGTTGATATTTGACAATTCTAATGTCAACAACGACAAACAAAAAAAAAACAAAACAAAAATAAAACAAAAACAATGTTGTTGAAACAATCAGCTGTTTTGTTTACAAGCTGTCAAATGAATATTGCTTATATTATATCTGAACACTCAAAATATTGTACTCAAATAATCGAATATTGACTCAATAAAAGTGCATGTCTGAACATAGTATAAGGGATTATAATAACCAATTATGTATGTATGTAATTAGTTATGATGAAGAGTATAAGGGTTATAGGCCTTGCTTTTCGCATTAAGTCCAAGATATGATGCCAGGAGACGAAACTAAACGTCAAGAATCGAAGTTAAAATTATTCCGACATCAATTGATGGATAGATTGACTAGGCAACGATGAAACTAACCATAAAGAATGGAAGCTACTGCACCTATAATCTGTTATAAGTTCTCTAGAACCCATAAAATTTTCTAACATCAATGGATGGATAACAAGACACCTCTGCATAAGTCTGGCCAATGGAGAGAAAGTGAGCAACAGTTCTATCTTACATACATAATTGGTCCTTACAAACCTTTAGTCATTATTACGACCTAGCTTCTCACACCTTACTCAGATGTTGTGTATGTTAATTTTATACATGAGTGGCCCCAGTTTAAAGTTGATTCTTCAGAATCAATAGATTTTTAAGAAACACAATAGATTAGATTTTTAAGAAACTTTTCATGGCAGTTTTTGCCAGAAATCTCCTGAGAAGAAGTCTCCGAAGAAAATCTTCTTTTAAATTTTCGTGTTGATTGGCTTCAAACTGGGGCCTCACGCCTAATAAGCCAACACACTACCACCTACTAGACTACGGCGACTTCCGTGTTCTCCACATAATTCCAAAACATCCGTACGGACATGAAGCAACTCTTGGGCCTCTCTAAAAAGTTTTTTTTTTATGAAATGGATTCAAAGATATTATCAAGAGCTGTCTGAAGTCGCCGTAGTCTAGTAGGTAAAGCGTTGGCTTATTAGACGTAAGGCCGGAGTTCAAGCCCCAGGTTTGACATCAAATCGAAAATATAAAAATATTTCTTCGGCGACTTCCTCTCAGCAGATTTCTGGCAAAAACTCTGAGAGTGAATAAAATTGCCATGAAAAGTTTCTCAAAAACTGTCTTTCGGAGTCGATTTTAAACTGTAGGTCCCGCTACTCATGTATAAAATTAATGCACACAACACGAGTGGTGGGAGAAGCTAGATCATAACTGAAGGGCTGTAATGACCAAATATGTATGTATGTCTGATCTACATCAACATGATAAGCTAACAAGAGCAATTGTACCAAATAAACCGTATAAGCCGAGTAAAAGAGTACCGTACTGATCTGTATTAATCATACTTTGATTTCCTTAAATTAAAATCCTTTACATCAAAAAACCTTTCGTTTGTTTTGCAGATATCCCAAGCCTGGCACACAAAATCCAACTGTTACTTTGCGTGTAGTAGATCTTAAGGATCCTGAAAGAATACATACGCGTGATGTACAACCACCACAAATCCTACAAAACGAGTGAGTTTCCTTTAACACAGCTCCTAAGTTACTTTCTACATTTTTAATATACTTTTTCCATTCTTTTTCTACTACCTTTTACTCTTTTAGAGATTATTACGTTACCAGCGCCAGTTGGGTAAGTGAAAATGAAGTGAGTGTGGTGTGGTTAAATAGGCCGCAAAACATTTCTGTGGTGAGTGTATGCAAAGCGCCCATATTTGTGTGTGTTGAGGTAAGTTGTGTAATCAAATGAAATAATTCCAGCGAAAAGACTAATTTAAACGCTTGCAGACGCATCGCGTTAGTGGTGATGGCCGCGGTTGGGTAGACACCTTAACGGTGCCACTCTTTGCTAGCAATGGTAGTTCTTACATTTCCATTTCACCCTTGAGGGATGGTAGTATGGGTTACTTTCGTCATATTGTACATGTTGCCAAGAAAAGAGTGTTACCCTTAACACATGGTCAATATGAAGTTAAGAAATTATTGCATTGGGATCAAACGAACAATTGGATGTTAGTAAAGGATTGTGAAACGATATAACAAAAGATAAATTTCTTTGTGTTTTTACAGTTATTTCCTAGGGGTGCCTGAACGTTTGCCTGCCCAACAGCATTTGTATAGGGTATCAGCCTTACCACCACGCCATGGTTCGCCTATCTATGCTCCAGATTGTTTAACTTGCCCTATAACCAAAAACAGTGATGGCTCCTATACCTATGAGGCGCATACCAAACCGCCACCAAAATTGGTTACGGCGTGGGATGATGATTTGGAAGGTGATGAGCCGAACTTAATGTCAGCTCCCGCTTTGCCATTGGAACAAAGATCATCAAGGGAAACAAAACATAACCATGATTCGAATGAGTGTCTCTATAATACCGCCAAGTTTCCACCTGGTCTTCATGCGAAATTTGTTTTAATCGAATGCTTAGGTCCAGCCATACCCACTTCCAGTATTTACATACTGAATGGAGCCAATAAAGAACGATCCAATAACGGTTATAATAAACAACATCAGCCTTTGGAACTACTGCTGGTCATACAGAACAATACACGCTTAAAAGAGAAAATGTTGCGTACGGCTATGCCTCAAGTGAAAACATTTCCGGTAATGATTTCAGGCGGCTATCATGCCCAAGTTAGGCTATATTTACCGCCCGTATTAAGGGATGATGAAATAACACGTTATCCCACCATTTTACATGTGTATGCTGGGCCGGGGTCACAACTAGTCACCGATAAATGGCATATTGATTGGAACACGTATTTGGCGGGCAATAAAGATTACATTGTTATAGAAATCGATGGTCGGGGCTCCTCGGGCCAGGGATACCAGCTGTTACATGAGGTTTACAAACGACTGGGCACAGTAGAGGTGTCCGATCAGCTGGAGGTAAGCGAATATCTAAGAGATAATCTACATTTTATTGATAGTCGCCGCATGGGTGTTTGGGGTTGGAGTTATGGCGGCTATACGGCGGCCTTGGCTTTGGCCGGCGCTCAGTCAATATTCCAATGTGGCATTAGTGTGAGTCCGGTTACCAATTGGAAGTTGTATGGTAAGTCAAACAGAAAAAACTGTACAAATAGATATTTATGGGTTGGATTTTTTAGATTCCACCTATGCCGAACGCTATTTAAGTTTTCCCAATGTAACCGACAACTACAAGGGCTATGAAGAGGGTGATCTTTCAAAATATGTAGACAATTTAAGAGACAAACAATTCCTATTAATACATGGCACAGCCGATGATAATGTACATCTGCAACAATCGATGGTATTGTCAAGGGCCTTAACCAATAAGGGTGTGCTTTACAAACAGCAAATCTATCCCGATGAAGGCCATCAATTAAGTGGAGTTAAAAGACATTTATATCGTTCCATGACAGCGTTTTTCGATGATTGTTTTAAGAAATTGGTAAGTTTGTTAAAAGGATTTTTGAGAACAAGAATATTTTTTTTTTACCCTCAACTTTTGTTAACCACTGTAATTATATTAAATAATTATAATTTTTTTGGTTCCCTTTATTCACTATCGAATTTCATTTTTTTCCCCCTTATTAACTAAAAACACGCTATCCAAAATGAAATACCATCACTATCACGACCACCATCACCATCACGACCACCACCACCACCTCTAACTTGTACCGCCATCTACATTTTTTTTTTGGTTTTGATTTACTTTCTCTCTCTCTCTCTCTCCCTGTACCCCCGCATAGCTTGATCAACAACAGGCTAATCAAAGCGATTATTCGGATTTTCTGGATTTTCATAGCTTTTATACATAAATTGTTATACAAAAACAAAACAAAACAAAAAAAGAAAGAGAAATTAATTGAATCAAATCAAACCAAATCGTAACAAATCGTATCCAATAATGTATTATAGCAAGAGCACAGTATAAATATTACAAAATACCAATAAATCTCCCCTTTAAATGTAAATTTTGATCACTTTGTAACACAAAATCTTAACGATTTAACATGTACAACGTCCAAAACGATTCAAAAAAAAAAAGGTACCATTTGGGAATATTTTTTTTTTTTTTGTTGTTCAGTGTAAATTTTTTCAATGTTGTTTTAAATGTGTGTGTGTATGTTTTCGTATAATTTTTCTTACTTTAAATGTTTTAATCAATGTTTTATTAACACTTAAGCTAAAAGAAATCAAATAGTTCCCAGCTTTTAGGGAATAAAATATAGATTTTGGTTAGTTAGGCCTATTTTTCGATGGCACCGTAAATCCGATTAATATTCTATAATTGACCTTCCTCATAAAGATGAAATCTGTCATGACCTAACTATCGTCAATGGGAAAATCTCCTCCTGTTATATTACAAGGGACTCTAGACTCTGTATAACAGGGGAAGGACCCTATATCGAAACTCATAGCAGTGTGTACAGAAACCTTTGGACGAATGGCAAGCGGACTAACAATTCGGAAGATATGACGACACTTCTAATAAGGAGACCCCCTTTCATTTCCTTTGTGAATAACCAGGTTTAGCGAACAAGCGATTAAAATTGTTCAAGGTACCTAAGACATCTGGCTCAGTGCGAAGCGATTAAAATTTTTCAGGGTACCTAAGACATCTGGCTCAGTGCCTACAAAGACTTCATTCTCTCGATCTTCTTCACTTTATAAACAGTTTCGATATTTATTTGGGAAATTCATCAGCGGTCTCATGTATTTAGGAGGCACGAATTGTGCTCGAACGACAGTAGTCGCCGTAGTGTAGTAGGTAGTGTGTTCGCTTATTAGACGAAAAGCCCGAGTTCGAAACCCAGGCCAGACATCAAAACGAAATATGAAAAAAAATTTTCTTCGGCGACTTCCTCTCAGCAGATTTCTGGCAAAAACTCTGAGGGTAAATAAACCTGCCATGAAAAAGTTTCTCAAAATTTGTCGTTCGGAGTCGACATTAAACTGTAGGCCCCGCCACTGAAGTATAAAATTAAGGCACACAACATGAGTGGTGTGAGAAGCTAGGCCGTAATCCTGACTGAAGGGTTGTAATGGCCAATTATGTATGTATGTATGTATGACTTGTGCTCATGGGACTCCCTCAAAGTTGCCTGTGATAGCAACGGACAAATGATGGCCAACCATGTATGCGCTGCAAGATAATGTCAACGAACAATTACTGAACTGGTCATTACAACCCTCTAGACTAGATTACAACCTAGCTTCTGACACCAACCATATTGTGTGTGTTAATTTTATTCATGAGTGACGGAAACTATCGTTCAACCTCGACTTCGAGCAACAGATTTGAGAAATTTTTCATTTATTGATTCTAGGATTTTTTCCAGAAGACTGTTGAGAGAAAGCTGCCGTAAGAAATATTTTTTTAATATTTCGGTTTGTTAGAAACTAATATTTTAACTTACGAGCTTTTGTCTAGTAAGGCTGCTAGACGACGCCTTCTAGACTACTTCGGTAAAACAAGCAATAAGAAAATACCACCAACAAGGCAAACATGAGTACAATAATTTTTCGAAATCATTCTTACCACGCTTGCGTCAGTATCCTTCAGCATCCGTCTGCATACGTTAGTATGCGTCTGTATCCGTCAGCTTCATTATTTTTTTAATGAAATACAGCCTTAGTCTTTGTCCAATGTTTTTTGATTTGTTCAAAAAATTAAGGTTTAATGAGAGCGTCAAAATTGATTTGTTTATGAAAGAATTTCCCTTTAGAAGTCAAATCTCTTCTCGCCGAGATAATTTTTCAGCTTTAGAAGAAAAAAATAAGTACTTATGATAAAATTCTAAAAATTGGGCAGATGAGGTAGCAGCCTAATTGATAGATTTTTTGTGTCTTGTTTTTTTGCACGAAATTCACTTTTTATTCTACATTAATACACTAACTAAATGACTCAGATGTTTCAAATGTTGCCAAGATTCAGCTAAAAGACTTGAGATTCAAATAGTCACTATTACACCCTTACATAATGCTAATCATGAGAAAGTTTTCCGCGGTACCAGAGCTATAGTGCTCAATAGTGTTCGTAAAGTTTACTTTTATTCTCATAAAAATAAGTTGCTTTGCCATTTAAAGGCAACATTCAATATTTAATTATTCTCGATGTTGCTTTTGTTATAACAATATGCTTTTAATTAAATAAATTAAAGCTTTAAAATGTATATTTTTTTTATATAAATTTACGACAATAATTAATGAATATGTAATGCAATAGGCTTTTTAAAAATTACAACATATAAATGTGCTTTAATGTTTTGACACAAAAAAATTGTATACAAATACACGATATGATATTTTTATTTTCTCTTAAAAAATATGTCACCATATGCCTAAAATTATGCTTGTTTTTCTTTACCTAACAAAAATATACTTTATTTACACCAAAATGTCTCTCTCTTTCTCTCTCTCTCTCTCTCTGGCTTTTGATTTGAATGTAAAAATAATGTTTTTGTTTTATTTTATTAATGTTACGTTATCATTATGCATAAAACATACATAAAACGTAACAGACATTTTTATTATGATTATTATTATGATTATAAATTTATATATTTTTTGTTTTAAACAAAAAAAAAACAAAATGGTTGATGTTGTTAAAATACGTGAAAATGCTTGATTTTTTGTTTTTTTAAATATTATTTTAGCCTTTTCGTTTTTGAAATGAGAATATGAGACTATGAAATGAATTATTAAATATAAGTTTTATAATAATAAATGTGTTTTGTGCATTTGTTTTATTTTCTGGTTTTGTTTTTTCTGTTCTTTTCTTTTATACTCAAACAGGTACCACCGGAAACGAAGGCTGGCCTGGGTAACGGTGGTGATAATCAACAGCAATAAATTTTTAAATAAATTCGTTTGTTTTTTTTTACGTTTCTTTTCTTGTAAATGTAAATGACAAAAAAAATATGAAATGAGTAACTAAAAGCAAAAAATTTCATTTGTGTTATAACAAATAAATATTTAATTTCTTTATTTTTTAATAAATTTGTTTGTAAAAATTCGAATAACAACCAAAACAACTGGCATTGGGAACGGAAACATAATCAAAAAGAAAATAAAACTATAACACCCACCCTCTTAAAATCAAATTTCCAACAACTAAAACCTACATAATATGTATGTATAAAAACAACAACAAAATGAATAAAAATAAAAATAAACCATAATAAAAATAATCATAAAAAAATAGTGACAAAATACTTTCAATTTAAAATTGAAAATTGAAAAAAAAAGTGACAAACTTAAATAGAAAAACTAAAATAAAAATATGGTTGTGAAAACTGACAAAAAAAAATAAATAAATAAATGAAAAAACTAACAAATATCCCATTTTAAAGCACCTAAAAATATGCAATGAATTAAAAATGATGGCAACCATTTGCAAAACCGTGAAAATAAAACTATAAAATGAATTGAATGAAACTGAAAAAACTAAAACAACAACAACTAAAATCGTATAACAAATATTATACAATATAAGCAACAGTTGCAGTTACAATAACAATAACACTAAAAGGTAAAACTGTAAACACATTTCAGAACACAAAAAAAAAAGAGTAACAAAAGAAAAACAAAAGAAAAACAACAACAATGTAATAAAAAATCTACATAAAAATGTATGCAAATAATAATAAAAGAGGGCAGCAAACAGAGAGTGTATAGAGAGTGAGGAAACGGAATATGTCGTCAAGTAATTTCAGGTCTTCGCAAATTCAAGAGAAAATGTATCAAAAATATGCATCACACTTATGTCGTTAACTTTAACTTCTGATACTGTCATTTCATTCATTTACAATGGTGCATAGGTTAGGTTGGGTTAAATTGACCTCACAGAGCATAGCTTACTTGGTTCCAATTTGACGCCGTTAGTACCTACTTCGTCTTACAATTACAACTCTAGACTGGCATACAGTTTTAAGAAGTTGTGAGTGCTACAAAAATCGACTTTGACTTCATTTTGTTAATAAATTTTGTCCCTGAATTTCCGAAATCAGACTTTCAAGTGCTCTACAACATGTTCTGAAACCTGTTCTTCTTCATAGTCAATACAGTTTCTGCAAAACATGTGGTGAGCCTACAGACGTATGCACCCAGAGTAAATGACCATTGTAACTGCTTTAAGGTTCCTATGATAAACACTGATCAGTTTTAACACAAATTTTGTTCTATGAAATCGGGCCGGATTTGTTTTATCTCTAGAAGTGCGTTCATTTTTATATTGCAAACGCGTTAAGTTTGGATGAATGCCATTACTGTGGCTTCTTTCAAATAAAAATGTCTTGACTATGAGTCTCTGGCAACTAAAGAAATATATTAAACGTTTAGCTTCTTTAACGCCGGAATCCGCTAACCTTTGCATCAAATACTTTTCTGCGGAAACATCCTAACATTTTTGACAATGTCCAATGTCGTTGACGACAGCAAGCAGCTCATTGTTAGTTTGGTTGCAGAAATAATTCAAAAATCGTTCGGGGAACTTTACATTGTATCGGTGCCTAAAAGCATGCTTGCTTCAGCGTCAAACTGAAGTACAAAGAGAATGAGCGGCTTTTACAGCATTTATTTCAGCGCAAAAGATAGTTCTCTGTGATCTATAGAAGCCATAATTTAAACAGTTGTCAAGAGTGATTGTATCATCGTGCCAATTGCGGTATCCGATTATTAGTTACTAGTTCAGAAGGTATGTTAGAAGGATTTTACTTCAGGCGAAATATATATCGAAACATTTCTATATACTGAGTTCGTTAGGAATTACTTCCTTCAAAAAGGTGTTAGAAGTTCACCTGCTTCTCTGGGCTCAGACAAATATGGCCCTAATTGAGTATGGCCAGCTAAGGGTTAAATTCTGTGACAGCGAAAAGAAAACTACAAAACATTGTGTTGAAAAACTTAATAAAATTTTAACAGACCAACTGAAAATCATTAAAATCCCCAAAGACATAAAAATTCAAATAATTTATTAATAAAATATGTATAAAAAACCGTAAAAAATGTGGTAAAAAATCATGGAAAAGAAAGAAAAGGAATTTAGTTTTTGAAATCAAACAGCCTAAAAGTATGTTAAACATATTAAATAGCAGCAGTTTTTAACAACAGTGGGTAGCAGTTTTTAAACTCGATAAAAATCATTTTTTTATTTAAAAAATTAATAATTAACAGAAGATAAAAGAAAATGTAGCTTTAAAACAAAATGGAAATTAAAAAACCAACCATACGCAATATTACTTATTATACCAATTGAAATTGCTCTGTAAAAATTTAGTACAATTCTTTTTTTTTCTGATAAACTCCTATGAATTTAATACTTCCCTTAACTATTTTAATAATTTAAAAAAACGAAAATTATAAAAGAAATTTGTAATAATAAAAAGAAACTGCTTTGTAATTTTGTTATAATTGCCCCTTAATATAGGCAGCATATTTTTTTGGCGCAAACCCTTTAAATAAGTACAAATATTAAATTTTTTTATTGTTCAATAAGCTTTTAAGCCACCAAAAAAGTAAAAATAAAGCTTTAAAATATTTATATTGGAATTAATTATTAAATCATAGTTTACATTTAGCAAATATTAAGATAATAAAAAGATATAAAATAGTAAAGTTAGTAATACCCTAAGGTAGGCCATAGTTTTGTAATAATTCTTTTGTATGAAAACAATTCGTAACGAGCTTTTAAGGAAAATTAATTAAAAATAATATTTTTAGTTTAATTAAACCAATTTAACAAATACAACTTATACACTGGTTTCTTTTCTCCAAGAAATATACAAATTTGGTATATTTCCCTTCGCTTCTGTAAGATTTATAGGGAGAGCTTCGACAAATGACCTCCTGCCAAATTATGGAAGAAATTTTGAAATGGAATAGAATGAGGTACTAGAATGGGCCTAATAAGTGTCCTTAAGTGGGAAACTCGCGGAACTCGCGACTCGCGGACTCGCAAGCTATGTCAGCAGAAGAGTTGCAAATGGCTTCTAAGAGGGTCAAATATTTCTATAAACGCTTCTTATGTGCTCGCCTGGCCATCAATTTGTGGGTATAATGGCCCCAATATAAAAGGATTGACCGACAACCTCGATTTGTCTTGCCCCCATGTCAATTAATTCTTAGGACGCAATAATACGAAGCAAAATTGAACTTTACAGCAGTTATTTTCAGACCTGTTGCTGTTCCTTACCTACTTTTAGACTTATAGACCACAAATTTAATTTCAAAAATCCAGACAGTTTCTATTTTACAGCCCTCAAGTATACTTTAGATTTTTTCTTCGTATTTAAGACAAAAGTATGCTTTATTTTCTTAACAGCTTAAGTTTTTTTTAACAAAACCTACAACTATTCATTAAATACAAAACAAAAGAATTTCAAGTGTATGCTTAAATGAATAGACAAGGAGTCAAAGGTTTATAAAAGGCTTAAAAAAGGCTAATGACGGGTAAGTTTACTTTAGTGTAAATACCACTTGATAAAGAAGAAAACAAGGCATATGAATATATTTCTTAAGAGTTTAGAACAGCAAAAAAGCAGGGAAAGGTAAAGGTTTTTCAAAAGTTACCCTCAAATATAATTAAGATAATATTAAGTAATATTGGGCTTAATAAATAAATAAATAGATTGATTAAATGATTTAATTATAAAACCAAATGAATGAACCCCTTTGCTGTATCATACTTTTACTTGCTTAAATTAAAAACAGAAAATTTAAAGTATACTTTAAGGCTTAATAGCTATTAATTCATATGTAAACACACAAATTTATTTGTTTATTTTACGTTTAAATGTCCTAAACTTTATGTTTGACATAAAACCAGACAATATTACATATGGATTTATTATTTTATAGTCTTACCACAAATTACAAGAAAATCCTTTATTTACTTAACAAACTAAACCCGTTTAAAGCAAAACGCCTTTATTCCAATGGCAGCAAAAGAAGACCATGCTAACCATTTCATTTCAAATCATTTCTTATCTTTAAAAAAATTAACACTTTAAGGCTGTCTTATCTCATAGCTATTAATTGTTGTGTTGCCTTCATATTTTTGCCATAAACGTTATTTGTATAAAGGCAAATAATTTTATAATTAACAACAACGTTTAAATCCACGACAACAGCAACAACAGAGAAAATTGACTTATGTTTTCTCTATAATATTATATTTTATGAAGGACAGAATTTTTGATGAACATCAAGTCTTAATGAGAATTGACGGCCTTAAGGTATGCTTTAGTTTATACATATAAAATTAATTTTTTTGTAAGGCTTTAAGGGATAGAGGCTGAATGCTAGCTTTAAAGAATTTAAATTCTATGCAAAACTATTTAATTCATAAAAGATAATGGAAAATAAATTAAATTTCTTATGCTGAAATAAAAATGTAAAACCTTTAAGCTTGCAATTAAAGCATTTCGTACAGTTTTAAAAACCTTTCTAAATTAATTGTCTATAGATTCCAAAGGAAATGTTCCTCCTCAACAATCTCAAAAGCTTTCTGAAGGTATAGATTCTTCCAAATTACCTTTGACTAGACACCTTCTGGTAATAAAATTTGGGTGTCCACAATTGCTTTAACAGATTAGATCTGTCTGAGATCCCAACAAGTGGCTTCTTTATTCCAGAGCGATTCTAAGTAAGAATGTATCCTAAATTATGTTCATTCATGCTCATTCCATCCTAATGTATTGCCATACTAGTCATTTATAATCACAAAAAGAAAGTATGACCTACTTTTAGGTATTAAAAAATATTTAACAAATATAAAGCATACTTTTAGCTTTTTTATTTTAAAATTTTAGTTAAAATTGTAGTTGTTTTTACCAAATATTAAATTTAAAAAAAAAAGAAAAATAATTAAAATTTAATTAAAATGCCAGTAGTGTGGAATACATGTTTTAAACGTAGAATTCTAAGGACCAATTAAATAAAAGAAGATTAATTACTTAAAACTAAATGAAAAATACTATTAGAAACCTACAAAAGAAAACTGCAATAATTATGGAAAAAAAACTATATAATAAAACTATAAACATTACTTACTAAAAAAGAGAAATAAAAACCCTAGAAAAACAAAACTAAAATACTGTAAAATATTCTTAGAATATAAAATGAATTCAAAAAGTATTTTCTTACTTGTTATTTAAATTTAAAAAAGAAAAAAATTAATAAAAATAAAATAAAATAAAACTTTCTTACCAGCCTTATAAAACGATTGTAATTACAAAAAAAAATAAAAAAATTTAAGAAAAAAACTTCTGTAAATATTGTTAAAAATTCTTCTTAATTAAAATTTAAATGAAAAAAAAAATTAAAACTGTTAAAAATACAAATAATATATAAAGAAGTAGTGGAGTTTCTTATATAAATTTTTCAAAATCAGACTGACTTATAATTTCATTTCACAAAAACTCGTGAAAATTATTTCTTTAAATACAAAAACCAACATAATTCTCTTAAAGCTAATCTATGCAATAAATTGTATAAATAATTAAACATTTAATAATAAATGAAACAAAAAGAGAAACTACTTTAAATTTAAAAATATTACTAAAAATTACTAAACAAAACCTTTGTGATCCTTAATAAAAAAAATAAATTGAAAAAAATATTTCTTCTCTTCCAAAAGAACTAATTTAATAATAATAAATGAAAGATTTAACTATTTTTAATAAATATTTAATTAATAAATTACTAAAAAAAATTTAACTAAATAATATTGAAAGAAATACCAAATTAAGCAACTAAAAGTAGAATTTTAAACTATTAAATTAAAATAATAATTTAAACGTAATTAGCATTGAGTTAAACCATTTAAAATAAAAAATAAAAAAATTATTATAAAAATATTAATAAAAAAAATAAAATATAATTAAGTTATAAAAAAAAAAAAAAAAAATGTATTAGAGCATTTAATGAAATGGAATTATATTTAGATAATATAATGAATTAGAAAAAGTTAAAAATAAATAATAATTAATTACAATTATAAAAAATATTAAAGAATAAAATAAAAAAATGTAATAAAAATATTAAATAAATTAAACTATTAAAAATAAATCTTGTTACACAGTGTTTCATTTTAAACAGAAAATATATCGGGGCTCATGGAATCTGCCAACATCGATAACTATGGTTTGACAGTTAAAAATATTCAGTAAGGCTTGGCGCCGTTATCAGCATTATTCGTTTAATGCCAGAATAATGTTGCCAGAGTCCGTGCCAAATCGAGCAACATTATATTGAAAAGAAGAAATCAATTCGCTAAGTTTATAGAGAACCATGGTCAACATGTTTGGCCGAGTTGCAGTTGGAGTTTTTGTTCGTTTTCGATTCAAAAACATTAAATTAGATTAAATAGCAACCACCTCATTGAGCCCCTTATGGCCTATAAATCCCCGTTTTAAAATGAGAGCTATCTTTAGGAGATAACAACCTCGTGACCTTTGGATATTGTGAAGAAAAAGTTTCATCTGAATGTTTATGCATACTTTTAAATTTCTGCTACGAGAAAATTTTTTTTTATTATTAAAGCACACAAATCCAAAATCACACACCCATTTTATATGAAAAATATTCAAGGGTTTGTGACTTTGCTAAGACCACATTCAGAGTTGAATACAGAACGTAGTGGTTTATTTCGAAGTCACCACATTTAGGTAGAGTTGTATTTTATAGATAATACCACAAAATAACCCTTAAAAGGTAGACAGGGGATAAATATTTTTGAAGTGAGTGTAGACGGATATAATGACGAAATATAATATTATGACTTTAACTTAACTTTTTGATTGGCCTCAGATTAAATAAAATTTTGGAAGAGAATTAAAATAAGACATCGATTCTATAAGTTTTGAATAAAATGTTCAAGTATTATTCTACCCTGTACAATATTTTTTATTCTACTAATCTTTATCTATGGGTTACATACATACGTACAGAATTTGCCATTACAACCCTTCAGTCAGGATTACGGCCTAGCTTCACACACCACTCACGTTGTGTGCGTTAATTTTATACTTGAGTGGCGGGACCTACAGTTTAACATCGACTCCGAACGACAGATTTTTTGAGAAGCTTTTCATGGCAATTTTTACTCTCAGAGTTTTTGCCAGAAATATGCTGAGAGGAAGTCGCCGAAGAAATATTTTTTTCATATTTCGTTGATGTCTGATCTGGGATACGAACCCGGGCTTTAGTTCTAATAAGCCAACACACTACCTACTAGACTACGGCGACTTTATCTATCTATGGATTACTGTACTAAAAACAGGAGTAGACAATATCTGTGTTGTGCTTTCTTTAGGTCTTTATTGATCAAAACAATTTTTTCATTTAATTTCTATGTCCATTGATATCGTGTTACAAGACTACAGCAGCTCTTTATTGCTATCAGATTAGGTTAGGTTAGGTAGCCTAACTCCTAGAAAGAAGAGGTTCCACTTAGGTCCATTGTGATACCATAAATTAAATATACCTATGGGTCAAACATTCCCTATAAAAACCCATCGTGATACCAAAACACTAAATGCCTAAAATGTTTTGAAGGTTCAGCTTAAATATTTGTGTTTCGAGATATACAGTCTCTTAGAAATTGAGTTCGTAAGTTACCAGGCTTTAGTTTCACATATCGATTTTACGCTAAAGCCCAAGTTCTAAGCAAACAATAATTAGAAATAAAGAAACCATCTACTATATACCACCAAACAAAACACGACATCTTTCTGCACGAAATATAAAAAGTATTCTCAAAGAGATCAGCCAAACAAACTAAATGCCGTAAATTAGTGTCCTAATTGATAAAACATATTGAAAGGTTAGGTTGGGTTAGAGGACGTGTACCTGTCCAGTACCCGAAGGCCAGCACAGTACCCGGAGGTTGATTTGACCCATTGTACATTACATCCTGAAGATTTTAAGCTAAAGGTTTTAAATACGAACTTTTAAGAAGAATGGCAACGGAAGTGTATGTATGCCGACGTGCTTAATTCACACAATTTAAACTTACATAACTCCTATATGTTGACAATAAGACTTGAATCTTAAATACGTTTTAAGGCCAAAAAAATTAAATAAATTAACAAAATAAAAATTTCTCAAAAACGTATTTAATTTCACAATTGCTTTTCAATTTGCATTTCAGAAAAAATAAAATTTGAAATGATAACGATACTCTACAAGTCCAATTAATTCTATTATGCCCACTTTAGGGTTAATGATAATACTTAATATTCTATAAGTAATTTATTTAAGTACTAAAACAAGTTATACTTTGTAAAACAACCTGTAATCTTTAATAGTTATAAGTTTTTAAAACGAAATTTTGCATTAGCAAAAAATGCTTTTAAATTTAAACGATGATTGTTTATTGCAAATATTCCAAATATTGCCTTTAACCGATCAATTAAATCTTACGGATGTCTGTGAACGTTTTCACTATCTGATCGTAAACTATATCTGGTCGAAAAAATATCGTGATATTCATACACAAATGAAGTGTTTCCAGCCGCTCAGCCTGCAGCAGTATAAAAAATTCTTCCAATATAATAAGGAAAATATTCAGAAACTACTAATCGAAGATGTTAATGATTTTGTTTATGTCTACAATACAAATCGTTCCGCAAATCGTCCAGACTATACATACTATTTTTCATTGAAAATGGAAAATCTTAAAGAGTTCAGCTGTTATGACGCTAGAGTACATGATGGTTATATGCTATTGCTAAGTAAGAATTGCCCCCAGTTGGAAGTGATACATTTAAGAAGTAATTTGGTTACATTCCGAATTACAAATGAGTTTAAATGTTTAAGGGAACTTAGCAAATGAGTTAAAGGAATAGAATCGAAGTTTATTAAACGTACCAGTGAAATGAAGACTGTGTAAATGGATAGTTTTTCCATTATAATTAGCTGATAAAGTATATTTACTTTAGAAATAAATGTAAAAGTCTATAAAATTTTATTGTTAAATTGTATGTAACGTTGGTTTAATATAGATGACGTACCCTGATTTGCTGCATTTCTCAAAAATATAACTAAACATTCCTTTCTACATAAAGGAACTTATCTAGCAATAAAGATTGTATAGACACCATCATGTACGCTTTCTCTATTAATCCATCTTTATTATGGTAGTTTTTAAAGTAAAACAGTGTACTATTGTAAATAAGATTTTCATATTCTAAAACATCGATCTAAGATCAGTTGATTAAATAAAAATACTATTTTACAGATAGAAAACAAGGCTAGCTTGGCTACCTATAAATAACAAACAACAATTTTGTTTTATTTACATTCATTATACCGTCCTCGGAAGATTTACAAAAACATTCTTATTAGACTCAGAAAGGTTAGGAATATTTACGGCATGCCTTACGATGCAGTTTGCTTCAAACTTCTAACAGAATTAAGATAGCAACCAATGTTTTCGCTGAGTATCGGCAATCATTTGGCCTCAACATATCAGTAATAAGACAATTTGAATTGAAGACCGAAGTCCTCACTTACAAATTAACACTGGATACAATAAACTTTAAGGTTGTCACTCGAGACTATGAAAAATACGTGTTAGGTTAGGTTAGGTTAGAGGACGTTTGCTTGTCAATTAGACAAGTACAGTACCCGGAGGTCGAATTGACCCATTCTACAGTGTCCTTCAAATGGAAGGATAATAGAAGCTATAGAAAAAGGAGAGTGTTAGAAGAACCGAAAACAATGCTTTCTTAGGCTTATCTGAAGAATAGCGCTAGAAACGCATCAGCTATCCATACTGATATTATGACTTCCAGAACTATACTGAGGTATCGGATTTCAAAATTTTATTAGATTATATTTAAGAGATTAAGATATGTGTTAAATTGTTCGATGTATATCGTTCTCCGGGAGATGTCTAGGATAATACTTTTTTGAAAATAAATATGCGAAACTATTGCTGTGGGCAAGGCAAGAAATATTTTTCACTAAAGGAACAGAGTATCTAATGTATGTATGCTCTGACTTTGGTTGCAGTAAAGATAGATATAATTGAAGCTGGCCTTGCAGTGGACTCTTTCATAGGCTTTCATACATACATACATAATTGGCCATTACAAACCTTCAGTCAGGATTACGGCCTAGCTTCAAAGGCATATACAATTGTATTCGGCCAATGCAGGCATTAGTTAGAATTCGATTAAGGAAACTTGTATCCTTATTTTCACTTATAACAAAAAAAAAACCAACATATAAATTACAATATAAAGTTATCGACCAATTTACGCTAAAGTAAAAGTACTTTGAAAGCGTACATTAAGCGGAATAGTTTTTAAAAAGCAGATGTTCGCATTCCCATCAATAAAATTAACCTAACATACTACGGATATGTATCACATGTAAGGAAAGTACAGAGCAGTGGCCAAATAAACTTCCAAGGAAAAATCCATTTTATTAATATTCAAAACATATTTGAGAATATCCCCATTTAAGAATTTTTAACGATCTACCGCACTGCTTATTGAAATAAATACTTTCTTTAAAGCAAATTAATATAGCTATTGTCTTAGTAGCCTCCTTTCTTAAATCAATACAATGTAATTGAATATAGTGAAAATTATCATAAAATAATTAAAAATTCAGTAGGTATTTAAAAATTAAAAGAGTTTATAAAATTAGGTATTAAATGTTGAAATAAATGAAATGTTATTATGTTTGCAATTTTTATATTGTAATAAAAAATTTAAAAACAGTTTTAAACTTAAAGGCGTTTAAGAAAGACAACGGCGGTTAAAAGTCCTAATGAAAATAATATTTAAAAGTACATTAACAAAAGGATAATTTATATTGTGCAATAAAAAAATATTAAGTTACAAAATCTCATGCTGTAATCGAAAATATATAAATAAATATGGATTGTTCAGAAAAAAGCTTTATGAAATTGCAAAATTGAGAATATTTATCATTCAACGTGGTTGCTAACAATGCCAGTAAATATGTTCCACTTGCGTTTAAAATATTGCAATTTTAAATTCTATACGTGAAATTTGTATTTTATTTCGTACAATTAAGGAAAAACTTTTAGCAAAATTGTGATGGTATTAAAAAATGGGGTATTAACAACTTACATACATACATACATAATTGGTCATTACAATTCTTCAGTCAGGATTACGGCTTAGCTTTTCACACCACTCATGTTGTGTGCCTTAATTTTATACTTGAGTGGCGGGACCTACAGTTTAACGTCGACTCCGAACGACAGGTTTTTGAGAAACTTTTTCATGGCAGGTTTATTTATTCTCAGAGTTTTTGACAGAAATCTGCTGAAAGAAGTCGCCGAAGAAATATTTTTTCAAATTTCGTTATGATGTCTGACCGGGAATTTGTACCCTGGCTTCGCGTCTAATAAGCGAACACACTACCTACTAGACTACGGTGATTTCTCGCCTGCAGCTAATTAGAATTTTCTGATTTAATTTATTTTACAAGCAGTATACAATTGTTTTTGTATCGATTTTAATTTTTAAAAAATTACAAATCGAAAGAAGATTAATTTCGAAATACTGTTGTCAAACTTCGAAATTAAAACAATACTGAGGAATGGGAAAAATTGTGGAATAAAGCCCAAGTTCTAAGCAAACAATAATTAGAAGTAAAGAAACCATCTACCATCAAACAAACCACGATATCTTCCTGCACCAAATATAAAAAGTATTCTCAAAGAGAACAACAAAAATCTGAAAATAAATGCCGTAAATTAAAAAAACATATTGAAAGGTTAGAGGACGTGTACCTGTCCAGTACCCGGAGGCCAGTACAGTACCCGGAGGTCGATTTGCCCCATTGTACATAACGTCCTTAAGAAGAAACATATTGAAAACTGTTTCAAGATTATCATGGGGTCAAGAAAAATAATGAATATTGTGCATAACAATGAATTTAAATGTAGGACAGCCTTTAACTACAGAAAAATATGTATTTCATAATTCGTCTTGTAACCGCCCAAGCTTACTTCAATAATGTTATATTGAGAAAGATGTTTTATTTACTGGTGACAGTAGTTGCACCACATTAGAAAGGCCAAGTTATGGAGAAAAGGAAATACAGAACTTCACACAAAAAATGTTAGGTTAGGTCGGCAAATTTTCATTCGGTGTCCTGTGGACTGCTACCCATATTATATTAACATTGCCCTTATTTGGACAAGCCTTTATTTGAAGTCATTTAGATAATGTTATCGACCTTAAACACCTTGGGAGAAGTACTTTAATATTATTTTACAAAATGTGGACTATTCGGAGACATTTTCTAAGTGTCCGGCAAAAAATTAATTTTTTGTTTTAATATTTCACAAGAAAGCATATGTTGTTATAAGGTCTAAGTCTTAAATTTGCAACTTTAATAATACAAAAAGCATTTCACTTACCAACAACATCTCCGGCAGTGGTGTTTCACTTTTTAACAAAAATACAAACTAAAATTAAAGTTACACTTGCCGCTTTGTTAAAAGAAAATGGCGGTTACATTACTTGCAATTCACCTTGAGTTTGGAAAAGAAATTTACCTAAAAATATTGAACTTTGATAAATAAAAGCAACAAATTTGTTTAAGTATTATACTTACAATAAAAAAACAACACTTTAATGCAATAATTGATATAATTTTTAAATATTTTTAATTATTTTCACTTACACTACATATTAACGTACGTTTTAACTAATCGCGTCCACTTCACTTACTAACTTCCACACAGAGTTGCATTTGGTGACATTGCTAAAACACAGAGATGTTATATAGAATTTTGAGTAGAAAAAGAACAAGCATTACTTTAATAAACAGCAATCAACAACAACAAAGACATCAATGAATGTCGGTATGAGAGAAGAAACAAAAACTCTTGAAAAAAAAACCACAACAACATAAAACGAGTAGAAACAGTAAATGTTAAGAAATCAACTACGAAAAAAAGGCTGCTGTGAAATAAAAGAGGTTTGTTTTGTGGAAAAGTGCTCAGTCGGTGTTTTAAATTTTCACAGAAAATAGCTCAAAATCTTGAAACAGCTTTTTCACTTTTCATATCTTCAAATAAGAACAATTAAGGATTTATTGAAATCCAAAAAAATACATAAAAAACAAACGTAAACTTTAACAAATGCGGCGCGTGAGAACTGACAGCTGCTAAAGTGACATTTGTGTGTGAATTTTATTTATTCGGTGTGGTTGTTATTGTTGTGCCCGTTCTTGTTCTTGTAATTTGGAAAGCCGTAGCAAAGGGAATATGTGAAATTGTTGGTGTGGTTGTTGTTGTTATTTTATAATTTCCTCTTGTTTTTAAAAACATTTTTACGTGCTTCTTTTTTTTTTTTGTTATTATTGTGGGAATCAAACGATAGCGCGTACAAAACAGAGAGAAAGAGCGAGAGAGTGTAAAACAAAAGTAAAGATAAAAGGATAAAAACAGAAAAACACAAAAATTTTGTTTATTTTTTTAAAAATTTATCAATAAATCAAAGTATTGTTTAATGCGAACAATATTAACAAGTGCCAATACAAAATAAATGCCAATTTTTAATACACGCTCCTTCAAAAAAAAAAGAGACAAGCAGCGAAGATAAAAACATAAAATTATTTACATAAAAAAAGTATCTTAAAAAATGAATTTATTATTGCAGCAACAAATTGTGTTGTTGTTGTTAATGTCATTGCTGTTGAGCACATTATTTTTGGGCAAAAATGTTTAATTGTTAACTAAATGCAGTGTTTCAAGCAGCAACAGTATATAAACGATCCCCAGGATTCTTCTATAAATCTGACGCAAAATTATTTGATTTTTGAAAACTCCAACATTCCAAATTGTTCGGCTATCAACTCTTCAGCAACAACTGCAAACATAACTGCCTATCCACTCCTACAATCACAACAACAGGAACAACATTCGCCGGTCCAACAACATCATCATCATCAAACAAACACCAACAATAACAATAACTGTGATAATTATACACAATTAACGTCACCCAATCATCAAAATTCGTGCCCGTCACCTGCAATAGCAACTTCAACGTCACCGTTTAGTGCAACGCTCAATCAAATGCCACATTTCGGTTTAGGCTCTGGTCCTGGCATGGCCAATAATGCTTATGCTCAAACGCCGCCCAGTCCGCCATTACATCATGCTGGTGGTGGTGGTGCTGGCGGTAATGGTGGGTTAATGCCTCCCAGTCCGCCGCATTTGCAGCAGGCTCATAATCAACACCAACAACAACAGCAGCAGCAACATCATGCTCATTTGGCAATGATGCCACGAGGCCTAACCGGTGGCAATCCGGGTGGTGGAGGCGGTGGTGGTTCCATAATGTCAACGGGTCTAAATACGTCGGTTAGTTCCTTATCATCTGCCACTTCATATCGCTCACATATTGAGGAGAAAAAATTAACCCGCGAGGCCATGGAACGTTATATGAGAGAACGTAATGATATGGTTATTGTTATACTGCATGCTAAGGTAAGGGAAATCCACTTATTTCTTTATTTTTATATGACAAGAAATTTTTAGATTTAAAATGTAGTCGTACAATTTCATTTAAGATTGATGCAAGAAGAGGCTTTAGGTCCTTGAAAGATCTTTGTGAGGTTTATTAACTGAGAATTAGAGTCTGTAGTCGTCGAAAACGTAAAACTTTTAGTGATTTTGGCGACAGATGGATCAAGCATAAATCCGTAAGCCTATTGGGACAATGAAAAACACGTTCCAGATTCGCGCACAGGATGGCCACTATGGTATAGTTGTTGAAGTGTTGGCATGCCATCAATGGAGGATCTTATTAGCACATTTTTGTAGACTTTTTAAACGAAATATGAAAAAAAATATTTCTTCGGCGACTGCCTCTCAGCAGATTTCTGTCGTTCAGAGTCGACTTTAGACTGTAGGTCCCGCCACTTATGTATGAAATTAAGGCAGTGGTGTTGAGAAGCCAGGTCGAAATCCTGACTGAAGGGTTGTAATGACCAATTACGTATGTATGTATTGGTTAAAAAGAAGGTGCAAACAGCAGAAACATAGTTTATAATAAATGTTTCAACCTTATATGGTGTATTTAAATATTCCTTTACTTTTGAGATATTTGGAGCAGTAAATTTACGTTTCCTTTCACGTTTAAGGTGACATCTTTAGATGTTTTGGCGGAAATTGCAGTCATACTTTCGATAAACATTTTTAGCTTAACGATAATAATTACTTGCTAAACTTATCGTTTAGATTTGCCGTTCTAGTCATTAACATATGACTTAAAATACGTTTTAAATTTTAATAACATTAAAGCCTTTTAATAAAACAATTTATTTTTACTTTTCCAATTTTAATTGGCACAAAATTCTGTCACGTACGTTATACACGTACTTCAAAGATCAAAATGGAATAATTTCCATTGTTTTATTGTATTCAGATTTGGAGTATTTTATTCCATTTAACTTCGATTAGAAGGAATTTGATAGAAACTGGATGTATTTTTAAAACTCCTTGAAATTTTGGTCACTTTTTGTTTAAATTATCTTTTCAAAATTAAATATAAAACCGCTATATTTGCTTTTTTGGATAAAAGATCAAGGTTGTCACCATATATCATTCATATATTTACATTTTAAATACAACTATCATCATTTCCTGTGCTCTATATAAGAGGTCTGAAGAGAGCGGATATTCAAATTAAATTTAAAAAAAATCAAGTTTTAATTAAACACTGCTTTTTTAAGTTCATTTTGTAAATGTGTGTTTTAAATATTCGATAAACTACGCCATTTCTAAGCATGTTATAAACCATTTATTAATTTATTGTAAATAATTATTTTAATAAAATTTTTAATTTCTAACTTAATTAATTAAGGTAGTATTGAAATGTTGAAAATGTATAATGAATCATTGGCTTAAAATGAGTTTTTAATTTATTATATTAGGTCGACTAACACTTTCCCTTCCAATATTTTATAGTTGTAAACAAAGGAATTTGCTTCTCCAGGGTAAAATCTACATCCGATTTCATATTGGTTATGCTGAGACCGTAGACAAATACTTCTCTCCAACATCATCATTAACGTCCGTCTCCTCTTATATTAGAGCAAGAATTTGATAGAATTAGATAGATTACTATATAGTTGTCCTTTCAATTTTTTTGAAGGCCTTTAGATCTTCTGGAGTTTATATGAATTTCGCTGCCTACTTTAGGGTACTCGTATTGTAAGAGGTGCAGTTCTGCATCATCCTACTATTTCTATGTAGTTTTTCTTTTATTTAAAGTTTTTTCAGGGGCTTGTATTTACAATTGATTCGATTTTACTTTTACCCTTCCGGCTTGCATTTTCTTTCACTTGGGATTGTGTCATCAGTATGCAGTGGACAGCAAAAGTCTTAGAACGGCAATATATTTTGACAAAATAAAGGCCCACAGGCTTAATACTCTGGATAGTGACTTCAAGATAGTATTTAGGAGATCATTTGAAAGAACGATTACGTAATCGCTAAACCTCAAACAAAAGTCAACCGAAAAACTTGCTCATGGTGCCACCAGAAAACACTAAACAAAACTTGTACATACAATTCCGAATGGGTTAAGTAGAGTGCTTGACCTAAAGGGATATTTTACTAAATACAAGAGATAACATTTTCATATACACTGCTGTTCAATAAAATAGATTCACCATGATCAACATCTTGCAATTAATTAAAGAAGAGTCACGCTTCAAATTTTTGAAATGTATCGGAATTATATTCATAAGAGGCCAGTAAACGAAGTGCAGTTACTTTTTTACATATGTATACTCCTTTCGGAGAGCAGGTGAATCTATTTTTTTGAACAGCACTGTATTAGGATTGAATTTTAAATTTACTCAGGGTTCTCCTTGGGGGGTACCTATGGACTCATCTGAAATTTTTTATTATTTTTCTCTTGTTTTATGAAAAACATTAAAAAATTATTTGTTTTATAATAAAACAGAAATAAATTAATAAAATATGTAAATATATGTATAAACTATAAATTTTTACACAAACTTTTGGCTAAAATTCATGAAATTGCTAAAATATATTGCCGTACTAAGACTTTTGCTGTCCACTGTATATTCCGATTGGTTTTTCCATCCTAAACTTCGTTCTTGTCTTAAATGTGATGCTAGAATAGTGCAATGAAGTCGCCATAGTCCATTAGATAATGTATTGGCTTATTAGACGTGAGGCCACAGTTCAAACCCGAGGTCAGACATCTCCAACAAATAAGGGTTGAAATAACCAATGTATATGTATGTATGTCAAATAATGCAATACAGTCAACCCTCCTATAACGCGGTGAGTGCGTACCGCGTTATATGGACACCGCGCTATAAGAAACTCGGATTTCACCGTACAAACCAAGCTAATTTGTAGCGCGTTCTATAGAACCCGTCTACCGCGTTGTATAAGAAACTCAGAGTTAGTACAAATCCCATCGTTCGTACCGCGTTATATGGAAACCAAGAAATACAAAAGGCAAGATAAATTATAAATTATTTTTATTGAATTCAAGAGTTCATATAAGGATTGATAAAAAAAAAATGAAATAAAAACTAAACTAAAAGACTGCAAGGAACATATGGGATGTTATTGAACGGAAACCGCGCAGTAAGAGTACCGCGTTATAGGAGGGCTCCGCGTTATATGGAAACTGCGTTTGGAAAGTACCGCGTTATAAGAGGGCAGTCGCAATTACAGCCCCGCGTTATATGGAAACCGCGTTCTGAGAGTACCGCGTTATAGGAGGGTTTATTGTACATTCATGTTTTCTGAGAGCTGCCTACCGTCTTCAATTTATAGTGTAATGTAAGGGTCTGAACGATCAGGGATTCCACCACCATTCGATACTTCTGGAGAGATTATTATCGCTAACAAAAATGAAAAGAAATTCATTCCACTGAAGAATGATTAGAGTATTGTTCAATCCAAAGGCTCTTCACTTGCTAAAATTTTACTGAGCTTATGATATTCATATTTAAATATATTTCGGTGTAGTCGCTGTAGTCTAGTAGTTCGAGCCTCTGGCCAGACATCTAAACGAAATATGAACTCATGATTTCTGGCAAAAACTGTGAGAGTAAATAAACCGGCAATGAAAAAGTTTCTCAAAAATCTGTCGTTCGGAGTCGGCGTTAAACTGTAGGTCCCGCCACTCATGTATAAAATTAACACACACAACAGAAGTGGTGTGAGAAGCTAGATCGTAATCCTAACTGATGGGTTGTAATGCCCAATTATGTATGTATGTATGTATGATTTTCGTATTTAAATATATTTCGATAGCAGGTCACTCTGAAAGGATAATCAGGTACCAGATTGTTTGCTTTGCATATTGATCACGTAATTATTTGATTGTAAGGGTCGCTGTACGTTCATTGAATCTCTGATAATCAAATCGTCTGCGATAACAATATCGGGTGAGTTGGTACCCTCGATGTTGTAGGAGATTTTTTTATGGTCTTAAGGCCTTAAGCAAACCTGTAGCATTCGTACTTTTGCCTTCTATTAATTTCCTTTTGCAATACCACATGAATTTTCTTACACAAACCAAGATTTCTTCCATCGTGAATTGAAAAGGTTGCCGTGAGAAATTTACCGTGTGCATTTGAATGCAAACCTTACCGCAAATAGTTCTTCTTATTGCAAAATATTCTTTTCTTTAATTCATTTTTTAATAGAAAAATATGTAAATTATGCTCTAGTTATGAAAATATGTATGGTTGGTCGGTCATATTTATTCAAATTCTTTGAATTTAGTTTAAAACTTATTTATTTGTCTTCTAAAAGCGTTGCCATAAATTATGCAAAGCTTTATGAACATTTTTTGATGCAGCCACAAAAACAAAAATTGGAAAAAAATAAAGACGGAATCGAAAAGATAAAACCAAAGAAAAGTTTGGCATTGTGGTCAAAAGTTAAATTTAATTTAGCTTAAGTCAAAATAGAGCAACACACTACGGGGCAACCGTGTCGTCGATAATGTATTATTTTTATTGCTATTAAGTTGGTTGCTGTAGTGTTGATTGTGTTAGGTCTCACATCCTTCACACCTGAATGCCTTTTGCATTAAACAAATTATCAACAGACAACATCATCAGCGTCGTTAACTACAATAACAAGCGACAGTGATGGCGATGGCGGAGACGACAACGACGATGACGACAACAGTTATCGACGGCAAGTGCGCTTTAAATTTAATTAAAGTTGTAATACAATTAAATTCCTAATCATAATTCTGATGGTTGAATACTGTTTTTTTCTCGTTTTTGTTTTTGTTTCTAATTTATTGTTGCAATTATTTTCGCTTTGCAACCAACTGCTGTTAGCCAAGTTTGGAGAATGAAACAAAAAAATACATTTCTGTGGTTAGATTTTTAGATGTATTCGATGTGATTTGATTTATTTAATTCTTAACGTTGTTTTGCATTATTTTTATTGTTTTGCTTCTGATTTTTTTATTATTATTTTAAGGAAAAAAACAATTAAAAATTTTTTTTATTTTCATTTGACAAACCAACCAACTTTGGTGGTTAACTACAGCGCATGCTTAAAAGGTTTTTAATCAGGTGCCTTTTCTTTTTTGTTGTCAAGTTGTTGTAGTTCTTTTTTTTTGTAGTGTTTTAAGGGCCTTACTTTTCGGTTACACTTCAAAGCACAGCGTGAGAGCTTTACTTACAAGGTGTTGACCATCCAACAATGTTTGTCTTCAGGCTTATAAAACCACAAAGAATTTTGAAAAAAAAACAAAAAAACCTCTTATTTAAATCAAAAAATAATTGAAATATTCCATTTCCATATTTCTAAATAATTTAATTTGAATTTTTCTTTTTTTTTCCCCACCCAGGTGGCTCAAAAATCCTATGGCAATGAAAAACGTTTCTTCTGTCCACCGCCTTGCATTTATCTGTTCGGCAGCGGTTGGCGTCGCCGCTATGAAGAAATGCTACAGAAGGGTGAAGGCGAACAGGGTGCCCAATTGTGTGCCTTTATTGGTATAGGCAGTGCCGATCAGGATATGCAACAGCTAGACTTAAATGGCAAACAATATTGTGCTGCCAAAACTCTTTTCATTTCCGATTCCGATAAACGTAAACACTTTATGCTGTCGGTGAAAATGTTCTACGGCAATGGCCATGATATTGGTGTTTTCAATTCGAAACGCATAAAAGTCATCTCGAAACCCTCGAAAAAGAAACAGTCGTTGAAAAATGCCGATCTCTGTATAGCCAGTGGCACAAATGTTGCTCTATTTAATCGTTTGCGTTCACAAACTGTATCTACCCGTTACCTGCATGTAGAGAATGGTCATTTTCATGCCTCATCCACACAATGGGGTGCCTTTACCATACACCTGCTCGATGATAATGAATCAGAATCGGAAGAATTTCAAGTACGCGATGGTTATATCCATTACGGTGCCACCGTTAAGTTAGTGTGTTCTGTAACGGGTATGGCTTTGCCGCGTTTAATTATACGTAAAGTTGATAAACAAATGGCTTTATTGGAAGCCGATGACCCCGTCTCTCAGCTGCATAAGTGTGCATTCTATATGAAGGATACAGATCGCATGTATTTGTGTTTATCTCAAGAGAAAATCATACAATTTCAAGCAACACCCTGTCCGAAAGAACCAAATAAGGAAATGATCAATGATGGCGCCTGTTGGACAATTATATCGACGGATAAAGCGGAATATCAGTTCTATGAAGGCATGGGACCAGTATCGTGAGTATTAATAATTATGAGTTGAATCTTTTAAAAAGCTTAAAGGTTTTTAATTGGGACTTAATATAGGACTTGTTAGTGGTATTAGTCATACTTCTAAAAATGAGATCGTGGACAAAATTATGGACTATAATTAGATGTATATACTACATTATAAGGTGTATTAAAAAGAAATATATGTATTCTTTTATCACCCGACTGTTGTACAAGTACATATGGATCTCTATAGACTTGCTGTACATCTAGCCACAGGGGATGGCTATAGTGTACTTTGCTATCAGGAATATGATGTTCGCAAATAGCTTCATTATGTTGCATTCCGGGTATCTATCTGAAGACAATAAAAACGACGGAAAATCTTCTAAACGATAAAGACCAGCGGCAAAGGCTTTTTCTCCCACACCTTAAGAGCATATTCTAAAGACATCTGCCCATGATATCTAGAGGGGCAGTTATAAGTTGAGGCCTTTATTGATAATGGTAAACGACATATAAGAATAAACCGCATCGTCTGAGCTACTGTCGGGCTTCAAGGCGAAATAGTACATCGTGTGTTGAAGTATGCCTTAAAAAATCTCAGAACTTGTGCTTCTAGTGTTTTGGGACGGATTTTGCTAGGTGAGAGAACTTGTTAATTGTCGTCTACCATTCTCACCACCCTCATATAAAGTCCTGATATTTTAAAAGGAAATTAAGAGTTATTTTCGATCCTATAATTTAATGCCAATTTTATATAGAGACTAGCTGTACCGTGCGCGTGTTGCTGCGCCACCAACTAAAATAAATTTGAAGGAAAGACTACACAAATATCCAATTAATTTTGAATCATTTTATTGATTTTGTTTCCCGTTGTCCAGATGATTCAGACGAACAGGCCGCATTCGATCAGTTTCTAATCTCACTTCACGTTGTTCAAATGATTCATGCCAACGGGTCTCAGCGGCATGTACTCGAAGATTTTCCAGTCTCATTGCTCGTTGTCCGTATGATTCTGAGGCTCGTAATGCTGAACTGTCATGCACGGATATTGGCAGTCTGAATCGCTTCATCGGAAGCTCCAAGTGGTTCCTGGAATAGGGGGAATGTGGCACTGTGGTATCACAATGGGCCCGGATTGCGGCCTAAGTGTGTCCGCTCATGATTGCATCGAGAGGACTGCCACTTCTACCTACCTACCTAATGCTCTTTTCTTCCGTGTTTGAGGTGTAGGTCGACCAATTGCTTGTCGCTTTGGAGGCATGATTGCACGGAAACGACGTGAAAAATGCGTTAAATTTATTAGAATTTCACAATGTACCCAATCCAATTGAACCCAACAGCATTTTTAAAAATTTTCCAAAATTAAAATGTTTTAAATTTATGATTGACATTTTACGGGAATGAGTTATACAAAATGTTATTAAAAACATAAATGATGAATCCTAAAATGTCTGGTATTTGTCCGATCGACACATGATCAAATGCATTGTTTACGATTAAATTAATTTTTAATAATTCTCAGTGGCGCCATCTATCGGAAATTAAACGCACCAACTTAAAAACCTCCGTCGACTTATGCGCAACAACTTTGCTAAATATCATAACATGATCAAATGCACAGTTTACGATTTAATTCATTGTTAGTAATTTTCAGTGGCGCTACCTGTCGGAAATTGGTCATACCAACTTAGAAGCCTTCGTCTGCTCATGCGCAACAACTTTTTTGAAGATCATAACATGATCAAACGCATAGTTTACGATTCTATAAGTTACATACAAACACACATTATTTTTTATATGCAAAATATAGATAGATAATGAATTTTACCACTCCTTCGGTGTTCATAGATTAGATTACATACTACAGAGGAGTCTAAAAAATAAGACTCTATATAGACATTAAAGCAAAGAGCAGTAATATTCGAATCAATATCGAAGTTGTTTGATTTATGGAACTTGAGAACACAAACTTTAATTGAAAACATATGATATGGTTATTAAGATTTAATTTTCTTTTATGTTTACATTTACAGTTCCCCCGTTACCCCTGTACCAATAGTTAATTCCTTGAATCTCAATGGTGGCGGTGATGTTGCCATGCTAGAATTAAGTGGCGATAATTTTACACCCCATTTACAAGTGTGGTTTGGCGATGTTGAAGCGGAAACAATGTATCGTTGCACTGAAACCCTGCTATGCGTTGTGCCAGAAATTTCACAGTTTCGTGGTGAATGGTTGTGGGTAAGTAAAGCTTAAAGTTGCTCATATGTAAAGTTAAAAAAAGAAAATGTGAGAGGCCAATATTACTTTCAGCTGCAAAAGATAAGATAGGATTGGTAGTTCTTAGATAGATTGTGATCTTTTCTGTCATGGTAGTTAAGATCATTAAGAAATAGAGTTGGCGATACCATAGAACCTTGTAGTACCTTTGAATTGCTGTGAATTCATGTGAATTCGTTTTTAGTTGTACAATATTCCTAATGCTTAAAGCAGTTGGCAAAAATGCTTTTATTTTGTCGAAGTTAAGTTTAAAAACATTAAGTTTCTTAAGTACATTCTATGGAAAAGGAAAAAATGTGTCAAGACAAGGCACTGTATTTAAAAAATTAAAATAAGTGTTTGAATGTCTGCTTTTATTGTTTTTTTCATGCCATTTTTTTTTAGGTACGTCAACCCACCCAAGTGCCTATATCTTTGGTACGCAACGATGGTATTATTTATGCTACCGGCCTCACATTTACCTATACACCCGAACCGGGTCCAAGACCACATTGTACACAAGCGGAAGATGTAATGCGTACAAGACTTAATAACAATAATATAACGACGTTAAGTAATAATAATAGCAACAATAATGTTGGCTCACCGGGTGAAGCAACACAGCAAAGTTTAAATCATATGCACCAGCAGCAACAACAACAACAGCAGCAACAGCAACAAACTTTACCCTCAATGTCAGAAGTGCAATGGAATACTCATGGCGGTGGATTATCCTGAGTGCTGCCTACAATTTTCGTTTGGTATTTGAAATTAATTTTGTAACCCAGGCAGCATTAGCAGCAGGCAACCATTAATATTTAATTTTTTTTATTTTTTATTTTTTTTTTTTTTTATTTATTTTTTTTTTAATTTTTTATTATTTTTTATTTTTTTTATTTTTTATTAGCCTTTTAAACCCTTAAAAAAATTCTTGTCATTTCCATTGATTAATATTTTTTAAATCATAATTTAAGATAATATTTTTTTTTTTATATTTAAACGAAAGAAAGATTATTTTTAGTATTATTTAAATATATTTTTTAGCACTTTACTTAGTTTTTATTTGCTAGCATTTTTTTTCTACAAACAAATCTCCTCGGAAAAAAATTAATTAAAAAAAGGAAACTTAACCTTAAACTATTTTTATATATTGTAAATAACATTTTAAATGTTTAATTCAAAAACTATGTAATTTAATATTTTCCGCCCTTTTCATACATATTTCTACACACATCCTAATTGTCATCATTGTCATTCCTCAAATTTTATATAAAATTTTTTATACACAAAAACAAATAAAAATTAAAAAGTAAAGAAAAAAGAAATATAAATTAAAAAATAATTTAACTACCAAGTAGTAGTTTATTTTTACACATTTTTAAATATATTTATTATTATTGTCTTAACGGAAACCAATACTAAAAACTAAAAAATTAAAAACAAATAAAACTTTATATGTTAAAAATAAAAAATAAATAGTTTTTAAGCTCTACAAAAAAGCTGTTTATTACTATTTAACAAAAACAAAAAAGAAAACGATTTTTATTAAGCAGAAAAATCCCTGTCCACACAACCTTAAAACAAAAGACAAAAATTAGTTTTTAATTTGTTTTAATTATTAATAACAAAAACGTAATTTTTTTTCTTAGTTTTTAAGACAAGACATAAAATGAAATTCCACCCTCTATAAATATAGAAAATTTATAAACAAAACCCACACAAAAGAATTAAATTAAAATGAAATAAAACAAACAAACAAATATTGTAAATTATTAAGTAAATAAAATTAAAAAAAAGGAAAAAAATTTTAATATTTTTAAAAAACAAAAAATAAAAATTCAAAATGTGTTTCAATTAAACAAACCAGGAAAGTAAAATAAGAATTTTAACAGACAAATAAAGGAAACTTTAGGATTCTATAAGGAGACTGCAAAGGATGTATTTCTGTTTTAAAAACAGCAAGCCGTAGGTAGAATTTTGGGTCTTAGTTCAGGGGTTAATGGTATCCCTATGTCTGCCTTGTATGATAGCAAGCCGTAGTTAGCATTTTGGGTCTTAGTTCAGGGGTTAGTGGTATCGGTATATCTGCCTTGTATGATAGCAAGCCGTAGTTAGCATTTTGGATCTTAGTTTAGGGGTTAATGGCATGGGTGTATGTCTTCATTGTTTTGTAGGAAGCTTAAGAGATACATAGGCGGAAGATTTTACATAACAAAACTCAAAAATGTGTCGCTCTGTGTATATTGGGGATTATATTACTGCTGGCGGTGGCAGTGAAGGGACTGGGTGCAAGGAACATTTTAAGCATTTTTCAAGAGGTCTTGCTATGACAGGTGAGTCCAGGACATGGCAGTATTCTAAGAGTTATCGGCTTCAGCTTACAGACAATGGTGCAGATTGGCACTGTGGTGGAGGTATTTTTCATTGATGGTAGTCAAGTGTTCTATAGGGCTCCTAATGAGAACAATGTATTGCAGACTAAGTTCTTCGCTATCACCAAGACAACTAAGGTGGTCCGGGTAAGGATTAGAACATGGGACACAAAGCTATTTAGGCACTGACTCGACAGAATGATGAAACGGACGTTACGACCTCCCTCTAGTACACATCTTCGTTCTAATCGATCATGTCACCATTACCAAGACAACTGAGTGGTCCGGGTAAGGATTACAACGAGGGGCACAAAGCCATGAAGGTACTGACTCGACAGAATGATGAAACTGTCGTTTGACCCTTCCCCTAGAACACATCTTAGTTCTGACTGATCATGTCATAAAACAAAAAGTGAGCTTTTCAGGGCGGAGCATAGTAGATTGCAGAATCTCCGGGCTTAGGTTAATCCGTTCCTGAAACAGAAAACGGTCCTAAAAGTGGAGAAGAGGCAGGATGTTGATCGTGATTTTTTGACGAGATATTTCGCCTTGAGATCAAGTACTAAAGCACATTATCTGTGGTAATGTGGGGAAACCAAAGCCTACATAGACCATAGCAGAGCCTCCTGGCCCAGGTTAACCCGTTCCTGAAACAGAAAACGGTCCTAAAAGTGGAGAAGAGGCAGGATGTTGATCGTGATTGTTTGACAAGACATTTCGCCTTGAGACCAAGGACTAAAGCACATTATTTGTGGTAATGTGGGGAAACCGAGGCCTATTCAACATAGACTAGAAGACTCAGCATTCTTGGTCAGGGTTTTTTAAATGACGTTGCTTTAGTAGCCTTTGCGAGGATTTCTGATATTGAGAGTTTCATCTTTGGTATTTTGTTGTTATTGTTAACCATGTATTAAGGCAACCAACAAATTAACTGGGGCCTCTCAACAATGCTTCCAGAGATCCTGTGAAGTTGACTGCACAGAAGACAATTAATTATCTTTTCATTGATATCAGATCCAGCACAGCATAGCTTAATCAGACGTAATCGCCTGCTAACAATCATAGTAAGCCTGCATCCAAATCAAACGCAGTTCAAAAGAGGCAATACGAATAGCTATGATTGCCCATTTTGTCCTTTCCATTCTGGTATCCTTCCACAAGTTAGAGGTCCAGAAATAATCTCAAAAAAGGATAGTTGAACCCCATTAAGGATCTGCAAATTAAATGTAATTATCCCAGGCCAGACATCAAAACGAAATATAAAAACAAATATTTCTTCGGCGACTTCCTCTCAGCAGATTTCTGGCAAAAATTCTGTGATTAAATAAGCCTGCCATGAAAAAGTTTCTCCAAAAATCTGTCGTTCGGAGTCGACGTTAAACTGTCTCGCCACTTATGTATGAAATTAAGACACACAACATGAGTGGCGTGAGAAGCAAGGCCGTAATCCTGGCTGAAGGGTTGTAATGGCCAATTATGTATGTATGTATGTAAGGAAAGTTGAACCCCATTAGGGGTCGGCAAATTAAATGTAATTATCTTGTATAGTCTGTTGGAAAGCAACAATTCTGTTATACGATCGGTGATCGTAGTATAGAAAGTAGTGTGTTAGCTTACTAAATGAAAACTTATGGGTTCAAACCTTAGCTCTGAAATATCGAAAAAAGGCTTCCTCTCAGCAGTCTTCTTGCAAAAGTTCTGAAAGTAAATAAACCTGCCATGAAAAAGTTTCTCAAAATCTGTCGTTCGGAGTCGACGTTAAACTGTTGCTCTCACCACTCAAGTATAAAATTAAGGCACACAACATGGGCAATGTGAGAAGCTAGGTTTGAATCCTGACTAAAGGGTTGTAATAGCTACTAAAGTACGAGTCAATAAATTCAAAAAATTTTAAGGCTTAAATTGCTTGATTAATTAAAACCTTTTCTAAAGCAGGAAAATATTACATACTTCAAGTAAATTTCAGATTAAAATTAAAATTTCGAAAAGCCAAACTCAGTTCCCATGAAAATTTAGAAAGACAAACAAACAAACAAACAAAAACTAACAAATTATGATTTCTTTTTATTTTTTTTTTTTGACATGAAAGAGCTTAAGATACAAGCAGCATAACACTCAAGCCAGGCTTGAAAAAGGGAAACCTAAAGAAAGAGGAGAAAGAAAAGACGAAAAGTTTTCTTTAAGATTTCTTTTAAGAAAATCAACATTTTTTTGCATAAAATTCCCACGCAGTTGTGATTTTTTTTCTGTTTGTTTCAGCTTTATTTTCAAGCATAATTAAGCGTGTGAATATCAGAATTTTTTCATTGTAATTAACTTTTATTGCTGACTTACCACAAATCTGCCAAGCACTGCCATTGGCTAGAAAACTGAAATCGTTTTTGAAAAAGTAAAGAGTTCCACAAGGGGTTCTTCTTCTTGGTTTCTTTATAATAAATCTTATAAGAATCTCGAGAAAATACGAAAAGAGGGTTACTTTCAGTCGTGTTTTTTTTTTTTTCTACTTAGCATGGCACAGTACTCATTAGAATTTCTAATTATTACTTGAGGTAGCCTGAGAAAAATTTCCCACTAAAAAACCTTCTCTATTTTTATGATCTTAAGGTGGTGGTGGTTTTTTTCGTTTTCTTGTCAGATATATTGTGTTCCTTCATATATACGTCTTAAAGACGAGTTGGCTGCACGCAAAGTTCGTTTTTTTCTTAACAAATGCTGGGAAAAAACCGAAGCATGCAAGTTCAAGTCTTACTTTATTTTTATCGTCATCATTGTCGAAATAATAGTAATTTTTCTTATCAGATCTTAATGGAAATTAGGGGAAATTTCTCTAAAAAAACAACAAAAAAAACCAAAAAAAAAAACTTTTGTGGTGAATTTAGTTGTTGTTAATGCTTGGCTTGTTTAAGTTTTCTTAAAGCCTACAAGGGGAGAGGGTGTCTTAAGTAATGATTTGACAAAACAGAGCAGCGTGTTTGAACAAAAAAAAATTTCTCACATTTTCTTAAAGAAAAAGAGGGTGAAACCAAGTTTTAAATTGAATGTCTTTTCATTTTAATGTTTAACAAAACAATAAAAGGCAAGAAATTGTTGCAAATATAACATTTTGAAATTAAAGGCCTATTTACTAAATTAAAAGCATTTATGTATGTAAACTTACAGAAATCATTGTTATTGTTGCATGCTATGTGGATGCAGAGACATACTGACATTAAAGGCAGTATTCCAGCAGAAATCTTAGGGGCTGTTTAGACCGCACAGCTAGTTGGGAAACACATGCATAAGAGCTCAAGGGTAACAATTACGTATGTATATAATTAGGCAGCACTAAAGGCTTTAAGGGGACATACTTTTAGGGGCTATAAAAGCCTGCTGGCCGACTTTATGACGAATTGTCATTGTGAGGTTACTGACAACAAGGTTGCAAATGAACTTTCAAAATTGGGATCAACTTTAGAGGTCACGACAGCAAAGAGGCTGGTGAAACCATCAATTCTTCTCTGAAATTATTAAGGATTTATTAAGGATTTAATCGATTTACTCACCATTCGTGCATGTACGAGTATATGCAAATGAAGTCACCGTGGTTTAGTAGGTAGTGTGTTGGCTTATTAGACTTAGAGCCACGGTTCAAACCCCAGGTCAGACATCAAAACGAAATATGAAAAAAGAAATATTTCTTCGGCAACTTTCTCTCAGCAGATTTCTGTCAAAAACTAAGAGAGAAAAATAAAATTGCCATGAAAAAGTCTCTCAAAAATCTGTCGTTCGGAGTCGACTTTAGACTGTAGGTCCCGCCACTCATGTATAAAATTAACACACACAACGTAAGTGACTAGGTTGGAATCCTAACTGAAGGGTTGTAATGACCAATTATGTATGTAGGTTAGGTTAGTTTAGGTTAGAGGACGTGTACTTGTCAATTAAGACAAGTACAGTACCCGGAGGTCGAATTGACCCATTGCGCAACGTCCTTAAATTATGTATGTATGTATGTATTGTAGAGTCGCAAGATTGAAAGCTCAACTCAATCCTGCAAGTACAAAAGTAATCTTAAGCATGAATAGTAGCAATTGATATATAATATAGGAGACTTAACGAGCTGCAGTTATTTAAAGCAAATAATGGAAGAAGAATATCTTTAGTTTCTGTAAGTTCTGTGAAGAGGCAAAAGAAACAATGCAACACGTTTTATGCCACTGTCCTTTTCTGCCGCTGAGTAGGCAGAAATGGCTAGTTAGTGAATCTGTTAAGAAACTGGTAAACCTAAAGTATTGCAAGCTTGATGATCTAATACGGTTCGTGTACAGGATTCACTGACTAGGGTGCTAACTAGGTCGTTGTAGCATAATACTACAGAACATTATGTCCTCTTGTGTATAATAGATGGGGACTATCCATATTTTTTTCTTTCTTTTCCTTTTTTCCTGTACTTTATTTTCTTTCTTTTCTTTTATTTATTTTACTATCTTCCTCTATTTGTTAGCATTTGATTTTGTTTTCTGCTCTATTTTATTCTTCTTATTTTCTGAAGGACTTTTTCAAAATCAATTAAAGGATCTAAGAGTAAAGTCATGCCAATGCTGATACAGTGGTACCGGCTGCTGAATAGCTAGAGCGGATATGTCCTATATATTCATGTATTTGAATGTATAACCATTTAACGGCTCCAAAGAGTATGTTATTAATCGTATCAATAAAACCAAAGTAGCCTATAATCACCTAATTAAACTTGGAACTCACAACATATCTCGAAATGTACTTAAATAAACATATTTAATCGCTCAATACTGTTAGCTGGCCTGTACAGATGTTAATCATGGAATGCAGCTCGTTGGGATTTCAAAATAATTAAATTTTTTCATTATTCGTTGCATTAGTTGAATCCTAAAAATCTTCTGGCCAAGCACAATTAGCTTAGCTCAGCTTTTACTCTCTTTCTAGTTTCAGGTGAAGTTTGTCGCTTAAGTCTTCTGTTTCAAAATTCTTAGAAAATGTGAAACAAAGTTCATTGCTTAAGTACATTACATCAGGATTTCGAACTAGCTTCTCACACCACTTATTTTGTGTGCGTTAATTTTATCCATAAGTGGTGGGACCTACAGTTTAAAGTCGACTCTAAACCACAAATTTTTTTGAGAAACTTTTCATACCAATTTTATTTTACTCTCAGAGTTTTTAAAGTTTGTTGCTTAAGTCTTTACTTTCTCTGAGAAGAACTAATAATTGAAGTTCGTTCCTTAAGTCTTTTATTTTGAAAGCCTTTCGGAATGATAAACAAAGTTTATTGCCTAAATCTTTCTTTTCAATTCTCCCACAAGGATTGATAATTGAAGTCTGTTGGTTTTTGTTTGGAAAGTCTTGGGAGATCACAAATAAAGTTTGTTGCTCAAGTCTTTTGCTTTATTTGGCTAGGGGATGATAAATAAAGTTTGTTGCTTAAGTCTTTATTATTATTTTTCTCACAAGGATTGATAATCGAAGTTTGTTGCTCAAGTCTTTTGCTTTCTTTGCCTAGGCCCGAGGTGATGATAAATAAAGTTCGTTGCTTAAGTCTTTTGTTTCGAAAGTCTTTGGAGATAATAAATAAAGTTTGTTGCTTAAGTCTTTACATTTATTTCTCTGACAAGAACTAATGATTGAGTTCGTTGCTTAAATCTTTTATTTTGAAGCCTTTCGGAATGATAAACAAAGTTTGTTGCTTAAGTTGCTTATTCCTCTCACAAGGATCGACAATTGAAGTTTGTTGCTTAAGTCTTTTGTTTCGATAGTCTTAGGAGATCACAAATACAATTTGTTGCTCAAGTCTTGCTTTCTTTGCCTGGGGGAGGATAAATAAAGTTTGTTGTTTGTTGCTTAAGTCTTTTGTTATTATTTCTGCTTAAGTTTTTTTTTCCTTTGCTTAGGGCGTGATATAAAGTTCGTTGCTTAAGTCATTTGATTCATCTGCTTTGGACGTAATAAATAAAGTTTGTTGCTTAAGTCTTTCGAATCCTTCGCTTAAGACGTGTAAAATAAAGTTTGTTGCTTAAGTCTTCTGTTTCAAAAGCCTTAAGGAATGATAAATAAAGTTTGTTGCTTAAGTCTTTTGCCTGGTTTTAATCTCTTCCCATTTTCAAGTGAAGTTTGTTGCTTAAGTCATTTGGTTTTATTTTTCTCTTTTTAAAGGATTCATAATAAAAGTTTGTTGCTTAAGTCTTTTCCTCTATTTTACTATTTTGGCCATTCAGTGGAAAGGTATGTTGCTTAAGTCTTTAGATTTCTTATGATAATTTGCTTGTGTAGCACAATTTGATAGAATTTTTAATATAATTTTTTTTTTGGTACTTAATTTTTAAATAAAAGATGATAGAATTTTAAACTAAATTTTAAATCTGTCTTAAATTTTAATTCTATTATTTTTATTAAAGTGTTGAAATACCTTCAAGTATTAAGTGCACATACAGGCTATTGTATATAGAAAACTGAATTTCCCATAGAAAATCTAGATTTCATTATAAGTTTTTTAAAGCCATTGTTCTGTATATAAATTAAATGTTATCTTAGTGGAAACAATGAGGTGGGGGAGAAGAGTAGAAAGAAGGGTTTTAAACTAAAATTAATTTACTAAAATGTTGAGGTTTTTTTAAGGCATAAATTAAGAAATTCTATTAAGGTGAAACAACAAAAACATTAGAGACATAGAAAAAATAGATTTTCGCAATAATAACAACACAAGCAAGCAACTGTTCATGACACGAAAACTTAAAAAAAAAAATTACAAGTTATCGCAACAAATAACAAAAACGACAAGATCCTATACCATGGGAAATAATTTTACAATCTATTGTAATTAGAAAAAAAATACTAAAAAGCAACACAAACAACAACAACATGTAAAATATAAAGTAACATTTTGAAGTAAAATTATTTTCAAAAACCCATATCATCTGTAGAAAATCTTTTAAAAAATCTTTAAAAAAAATCGTAAAAAAACAATAAAAATTCTTTACAATAATTAAGGAAATGTTTACAATAACAGGTACAACAACAGCAATAAAAAAATATTGATTTATTATATTTGCCTAAAATGATTTAAAAAAACATCTTATAAAACATTTCAAATTTCAATTCCAAAATTTTTCCCCGGAAGTTTGGTTTTTAATTTAAAAGTTTTGCAAACTGCTTTAAACGTTTCGTAGGTATAAATTGTTTTCAAATAAAAGTTCATTGCTCTTCTTTGGAAACTACAATAAAAATAAAGAAAAAAAATTATTGCAAAATCTTATTTTTTTTAATGTTTAAATTTGTGTGAATTTTTCTATATTTTCCTTAAAAATAAGTTCATGGGAATTAAATGTGGCTTAAAACAACGTTGTCTTTTATTTCCCTTTGTAAACTAAGGCGTTGGTAACACTAAGCAAACTGTTAATATATCAACAGCCAATCAAAATTCAGTTTGTTTTCTCTTTCTCTTGGAATGAACCAATGAGAGTGATTTAAAAAGTTTATACACTGCAACCACTTCTGTTTATCTCAAGCAATGTTGTCAAATTTTAAATTTTAAAACGTTAAAACGTTCACAGAAGTCAATTTAAGATGGGAGGCAAATTATAATCTCTTCATTCTCTTCATTCAACTATGTTGCACAGCAGCTAATCGCAACATGTAGGGATGGCATAACTAGGTCCCGCCACTTATGTACAAATTAGCACACGCAACATAAATCGTGTAAGAAGCTAGATCGTAATCCTGACTGAAGGGTTATGATGACCAATTATGTATGCATGTAATGGGTCCGAAAGATAGAGCAGAGTCGTAAAAACGATAGCTCTAGATGCTACGTAGCTAGAAGCGTTTTGCTGTATATCAACGGTGGTAGAACTAGGTCGCTGCTGGAATTCAATAAACCCAATGGCACTTTATGCCAGATCGTTAATATTGATCTGGGATATATTCCATATGGATTTCTGTAACATACATACATACATAATTGGCCATTACAACCCTTCGTCAGGATTACGGCCTAGCTTCTCAACACCACTCATGTTGTGTGCGTTAATTTTATACATGAGTGGCGGGACCTACAGTTTAAAGTCGACTCCGAACGACAGATTTTTTTGAGAAACTTTTCATGGCAATTTTTACTCTCAGAGTTTTTGCCAGAAATCTGCTGAGAGGAAGTCGCCGAAGAAATACTTTTTGTATTTTTGTTTTTGATGTCTGGCCTGGGATTCGAACTCGGGCCTTTCGTCTAATAAGCCAACACACTACCTACTAGACCACGGCGATTTGTAAGGTATGTATTTCTGTAAGGTATGTATTAAAGGCAGGAGTTAGGGACAACATATGATTCCCTATGTGACTGTTCGTCTCTTTATACGACAAAGTCGAACAGTCTTAGTCACGAGTCTTCGAGAGAAAGTTATAGACCATAATCGTAGACGGTGCCTAATATATATTTTTTTTAAACGCAAAAATATCGTCAGCACTAATGTGAAAAGCTGTGTTAAAAACACAGAACACTGCGACTTGATTGTTTTCGAGGGGCAGTCTTACTAACAGTGTTGCTGTGCAATAGTTTTTCTAATAGTACGAAAAACAAATTTTTGTAGAAAATTCATAATTCATACATCTCTTAAGAAGAAAATTTTTTCCAACTATTTACCCTGATCGATAGAAGTCGCCGTGGTCTAGTAGGTAGTGTGTTGGCTTATTAGACGAAAGGCCCGAGTTCGAATCCCAGGTCAGACATCAAAACGAAAATATGAAAATATTTCTTCGGCGACTTCCTCTCAGCAGATTTCTGGCAAAAACTCTGAGAGTAAAAATTGCCATTGAAAAGCTTCTCAAAAATCAGTCGTTCGGAGTCGACTTTAAACTGTAGATCCCGCCACTCATGTATGAAATTAACGCACACAAGATGAGTGGTGTAAGAAGCTCGGACGCTGTACAATGGGTCAATTAGACCTCCGGGTACTGTACTTGTCACAGTTGACAAGTACACGTCCTCTAACCTAACCTAACCTACCCTGATCGATAATAAGATTTCTGCATGAGCGATTTAAGGACATGATCATCAGATATAAGGGTGAATTGAAATGGCCGCTGAGGTCTTGCAATTTGAACTTGTTTGACTTTTTCTTGCTCTATTTTCCTAGCTCGGGCGTGTATACAAATAAATCCAAAGTTAACATACTCCATTCCCCACGATCCAACTCAGCCTGATTTATACGGTAGAGTCATGGAAAATTGCATATTTCGGATAAGTTTCACCTAGAGAAGCCATGACAGACAAATGATCGATGTTATATAGGTACCACACTCAGTAATTCGATGATATCTCACAGGCACAGGCAATTAATTTAAATTTGAAGATATGAAGCTCTTAATGAAAGACTCTATAACTTAACCATTCACACATAGTTGGTCATTACAACCCTTTAGTCAGGGTTACGACCTAGCTTCTCACACCACTGATGTTGTGTGTGTTAATTTTATACATGAGTGGCAGGACCTACAGTTTAAAGTTGACTCCGAACGACAGATTTGTTTTGCACAATTTTATTTTACTCTCAGAGTTTTTGCCAGAAATCTGTTGAGTAATATTTTTTCATATTTTCGATTTGATGTCTGACCTGGGGTTTAAACTTAGGCCTCATGTCTAATAAGCCAACACACTACCTACAAGACTACGGCGACTTCAACCTTAAACATTCATATGTACGTATTTTAAAACAATTTTTAAAAAATATTTTATTTACATTCCCAATTAAACAGAAGAACTTATTTATTTATATTTATTATCTTAAAGTAATTTGAAATCGCGGATAATAATGGTTGCATAGCAACACTGAATTTTAAATTCCCATACAGGCGGATAAAGTGTGAGGTTGGGATTCGCACAGTGGTAAGGAAAGATAAAATATTTGCATATTTTCAATATTGCAAGCTTATGTAATGAATTTTAAACAAAAACAAAAAATATTTAGATTTGAAAAATATATTGAATAACAATTTGAAAAAAAAAAACTAAAAAAATTTTAAATTACAATTTAAAAAAAATTAAAAATTTTAAAAAAAAAATAAAAATTTTAAAAAAAATTAAAAATTTTTTTAAATTGTTTAAAAAAAATTTATATAAAAAAAACCAAAAAATTTAAAAAATAATCGAAAAAAAAATTAAAACTAAAAATTAATTAAATGAAAAAAATTTTTAATATTTAAAAAAAAATAATCGATATTAAAAAATTAAATAAATTCAAATTAAGAAATATTTAGAACTTCAAATAAATAAAACGAACATTTGTTTTAATTATAAATCATTGTTTTTTTTTATTATTATAAATATATATTTATTGTATAAATTATATACTTGTTGTTGTTGTTTTGAATTTATTTTTTTTTTATTACAAAATATAACTATAATTTTAAAATTAATAAAAAAGGATGTAATTGATTCATTTATGTAACTTTTGTTTTTTTCTTTTTGTTTTCTTAAATTATTTTTCTTTTTGTTTTAATTAATTTGTTTTTAACAATTTAAGGCGATATTAAGTTAATTTTTTTACCAAAAGATTTTTGTAATTTAAACTACAAATACAACAAATTTCGAAAAAAATTTTAAACCATTAGAGCAATACAAAAAAATAAAACATAACCTTTAAAAACTTTTACTAGATAAAAAGAAAGGGAAAAATATGCAAACTGTAATTTGTTTTTAATTTTCCTTTGATTATTTTACTTAAAAACTAAATGAATAAAATATTTAAATAAATAATTACGATAGTTTTTCTTTTTTTTTAATTTTTAGGAATTAAAATTATATGCGCATACATACATACAAATTAAATAAAATATAAGATACGATATGATACGATATGATAGGTATTTTAAAAGATAATTTGTTCATTTATTTATTTTAAAGGGTATTCCAAACTAATTTTTCTATAAAAAAAAAAATAAAAGGATACAATACAAGAAGGGGGGAGAAATTAGTTTTTTTTGTTTTTATTTTTATAATTTAATTTGCGCGTATAGTACGATTTTTGTTCATATTTGTCAACATCAAAGATATATAGGATGTTAGTAAATCATCCATTTTATAGCCCAAAGAGGTTTCACACAACAGTTTTGAGCCTCTCACCAAATTGCCAATTGTCATATGGAAGTATGTATTGCCCGAAGACCAATTCGAAATACGTGTGAAAGGATGGGTAATTAAAATGTCCTGTAAAAGAGGATATTTTCATTAAAAGGAAAAGATTTTTTTTGAAATTATTTCATTCATACCTTTGTAACGGGATGTATTAGACTAACACCATGTTTATTGATTGCTATCAGCAGCATTTCAGGATAATTGGGTTCAGTCGTTTGTTTAACCTCAAAGAATGCAGAGCCAAATGTAGGCCATCTGTAGTTAGAAATAAAAGAGAAAAAAAATATTTTTTAAAATATTAAAAAAAGATCTGATAACCCTTCTCTCACCTGTAAACAATTTTTAGGAAAGCCACTTTAGCATCTTCGGAACTCATGCCGGAATCTTGATTATAGGAAGCAACAATGGAACGTTTCCATTCACTAGTGCTTTGCATTTTCATTAAATCGGAGGGTATCAGTTCACGCAGCATTTGTCTGGAAACGGAAATCAGAAATTATTTTCAATATTCCAATACAAGCAAAAAATTCTTTAACACGTTAACTGCCGCGGCAATTTTCAGAAAATTGAAAGCTAACATTGATTCTTTTGTTCTTTTCCCAGAAGCCATATATCGATACAAGCACTGATATAATACGATTTTATTCGTAGCTACACAAAAATGCCAAGTTTAGTGAGATGACGAGATAACTCGTCATTGGCACCCTAGAAGGCAATGCAATCTACGAGTTATCTCGTAGTCAGCAGTCAACGTGTTAATTTTACAATTAGAGAGCTATTTGAAATATTCAAAAGTTATTGCCAATTAAACTTACGGTATGGCCTGCAATTCTTGTTTATTATCACCATATCGTACACGATAGACTAAGGCGGCCAGCTTGGAGGCCTCTTCACGTGAACACTTATGGTAACCTCGTAACAGCTTCGGCAGCTCTTGATGATAGTGGAATATTAAATCAGCATTACGATCCTTACCCGGCACCGTATTCGTCCAGAGTTTCTTCATAAAGAACACTTGATATGTAAACTGAGGATTAGTGCCATCGCGTATCGGTCGTGCCTTCTTAATCCAATCCGTTAAGTGACGTACAAAATCGAAAAAGAAATCACCTTCCGGCACCGAAATAACTTTATCGGCAATTTTCACAAACAACGAGAAACCCTCACTGGTGCGTAAGGACAAACGCTGGGAGATATTATGACAAAAGTCTTTAGCTCTTGTCGAGGAATCCACTTCGAAAGCTTCGTCGGTGTCATCGGGAAAATAGACTTTATGGAATATTTGCGTTGTCTTATGCTGTATAGCTTCCACTTCCACTTGATGTGGCGGATATTTACGTTGGCCATTACGTATGGTTTTCTGTAGGCGATGCAAGGAATCCTGCGATATAGGATGTCTTCGGGTCCTTAAGAATAAAGTCAATTCCTTAAGTAAAGCCTGTGAACAGGCAAACAGACCCGTAGCCAACCACATAAGTTCCCAGCCTCGTTCCTCGGAAATGCGATTGCGATTGTCCGTTAATTGTTTCATAATTTGACAATAAATTTCATCTCTTAGGATTTCATGTTTCAAGGGACCATCGAAAATATGATCCGTAATTTCATTACCCATTCGGGGCCTCTTCGAGGGTAAGTCGCCCATGTATTTTAGAATAGCAGCAAATGCGAAACAGGCTTCCTCAGCCAATTCCTCTTTGGCCTGCAATTTCCTTAGCAAAGGAGCCTTAATGGGATCACGCGAATAACGCCAGATTTCTTCGGAACGCTTAGAGCTTAAGGTTAACGTTTTTGATACAGTGCGCTTGGGTGGCAAACGGAAATGATCCATGGCATATTCCATTAACGTATGGGGTCGGTCTCTTGTTTCCGGCACGCCATTCGAAACCATACTTAAACGGCGGCCATGATGGGCCTCATCCACATTAAACAAAGCCAGAATATCTTGAGGTGGCTTAGACAAAGTGGGTAAAACATATACCGTTTCTGCAGGGAAATCACCTCTTTCTTGGGAGCGTTCACAGCGTCCTATACACCAGCCATTGTTTAAGACATTCTCACCACAACTTTCATCTTCCAGAATAATTAGATCGCCCTTAAAGAATGACAAAAAACTGGAACCATCTGAAGGGGCTCGATAGTCTTGTATTGCAATGACAAATTTGGATCTATAATGAAAAGAACAGTCGGGTTATGGGTTCCAAAAGCATTAGCTACACCCATTACTTACCTTTTCTTTAAGCCATCCAAGAAATAAACCACCAAGTCTCTGATATCCTCTGCATTGGGACTTTGAAAGGTGAATTCTTCTCCACGTACGGTAGACAAACTAAAGGTTTGTGTAAAAACCTTGTTGGTCTTTTGACTGGATACGGCTGTAATCTCGGGAAAACTTAATTCCAACAGCACTTGTTCTTGATCATCCACCACATAGACGCCAGTCCAGTTAACCGCTATTATAACATCATTCTTGGGTAAATTGGGACCAGAATTACGATAGGCTTCGTAGAAACGTGAGAATAGTAAAGGCCATTTATATTTGGCATAACTGACTATATCCTCTTTGATTTTCAGTGAAGCAATCTTTTCTTTAACATAGTACGACTTCTTGTAGGCTTGTAAGACCAAAGCAGCCCATCTTTCTATGGCCTTGTCTATGCCCGTAAGACAAAAGTCGGGTATAAAGTTGGGCAGTAAAGTAAACAATCTTTCCATAGACATATCAGTGCCATATTCTATAAAGTATTGTTGGGCAGCTATCATGGCCAAATCCTCTTCCTTGTCACAGCGATATTCGCCAAACTTTACGCCTCTGACCACTTGCTGATAAATGAGATTCGTGGCCACCTGATCAAAGGTGGGATCATGCCAAGGAGCAAATATCTCTTTGCGGAAGAATAAACGCCAGGGGGCATTACGTTCTTGGGCACCCTGTTCCTTGGCATACTGTTCACACTGGGAAATGGCATCCATGACATGATCACCACCACTGCCCAGCGAAGAAACCTTGTCAAACAAGGCAATATACAACGAGAAGCCAAATTGATCCTTTAAAGTGATCTTTTCCGACAATTGATTGCACAATTCCCTGGCCGTGGTAGCGGAATCAGCCAACAGAGTCTTGGTATTGCCATCCATAAATGTTATGGGCAGCATTATAGGCTTTTTGGACTTTGTTGCCTGCAATTCCAGCCATGAAGGAGGTTGATTTCTAGTGCCATTATTAAAGGTACGCTTTAAGCGTTCCTCGCAATAGGGAGCATAGCCAGGCGGACCTTCACGTATGAAGGCCCTGAGATAATTAACAAATTTCTCTGACGGAGCAAAACAGCCCACACACAAGGACAATAAAATCCAACCTCTAGCATGCGATGACTTTAAAGGATTATTGGTAAGCTGCTTACAGATCTGGCAATAGATTTCATCTCTTAATTCTGCCCTTAAAATACCATGGCCTATAATGAAATGCAATTTTTCGAGATTTGAAGTGGGCCGTGACTGCAACCATGATTGATAGCTATCCGCAGTATACTCCTCATCCTGCAGACGTCGGCGTACATCTTCGCCCAATTTGTTTTTACGTTTCAAAGTCAACGACACCAATTTGTGTCTTATGGAGCGTGGTTTCTGTTTGAGGAAAGCTTCAGGATCTAAGCCCATTAGTTGGGCTTCTTGGAATTCCTGCAAAAAGGAGATTTCGGGATTAATACAACACTTTTGGTAGTTTTAATAGAAAATAAAGCCTACCTTGCTTCTTATGAAATTACGACCCAAAGTAGCCGTCACTTTGGACATGACAGATGTGGTATCCATGCGATCCATGGTATGATATTTGGGTTCAGGCATATCACCCGTAAATCTTAAAATTGTAATCCATAAAGCTTGGGCTGCCAATTGATCACCCTGAGTATGCAGGGGCAATAAAGGATGCTTTAAAGCCTTTTTGGAATATTGATGATTGACATTGCCCTGGAAATAAGTGGCAGCGAATTTTTGGAATTTGAATTCGGACAAGTCCTCCTCATCCTCTGAGATATGCATGGGTCCAATACAGTCCTATAATTAAATACAGAAGGCTTAAGACTACAATCCAATTTCTATACAGCAATCAAAGTAACTTACCTCCTGATTTACATGCTGGCCATGTGGCAAATCATTAAACACCGAAGTCTCACGGCCGCCATGAGGCGTAGGAGCTTCACTACTGGAATCGGGTAGAAAATCAAACATGGCCTCTACCAATTTACTGTCATCTACTGGCTCATCTTGTTTGCGCGCGGCATCATTAATTAAATTCTTTTTAACCTCCACTCTCCGGCGCTCCTCAATTTCCTGTTCCATTTCACGTCTTTCCATTTCATGCAAACGATCACGATAATGTTGTTCCGCTATTTCGCGGGCATGTTTGTTGCCTTTGTGCATTAGTTCCTGTTCCTCCAATTTACGCAAATGCAAGACTTCCGCAAATTTCTTGTATTCCTCTCGTAATTTATTATACCTACGCATGGCAATCATGCGCCTGACATGCGATTGTATTTTAATAATGGCCCACATTTTATGGCCATATTCCCTTCGCACCAAATAGCCTCTTGCATGAGCCTGCAAGCCTACAATATGGCCTCGTAAATGACGGAAACGATGCGATAGAACCCTTGAACGTATAAGGGCCTGCAAACGCATATAGCCTACACGCATTTTCTCGTAGCGTTTACGTTGCGCATAACCCTTCCAGTAACGTTGCACGGTAATGGCAGCGGCACGCATGCGCAAAAAACGCCGACGATAAACCCAACCTCTAATCGTGCGTTGCAATATCAAAATCTTGCGTGTTAAAACACGATCGCGCTCTTGTTCTAAGAACAAATCATGAGCATCCTTAAGGAAAACTTTGGTATGGCCCAACTGGTAATCCGTCTTACCCAGAACGGCGGCACATATACGTGAAGTAGCCAAGCGGCAATCGGTTCTATGAGCAGGCGGTACACCCGGTATCAAGAAACGATAACGTTCAACAAAATCCCGAAAACCATGGCGTATGGGATAGCCTGCCCTTCTAATGCGTATGGTTTCCATCATGCCGGAGTAACGTAATTGGCGACAGCACAGGCCACGATCAAACATCATGGGCTTCTTAACCTCATTGGGCTTAATGCAGCGAATGAAAAACGGTTGACAGGAGCATAAGGTTTTCATTAAGGCATCCAAACTCTTTTTGAACTGTGTCGACAACGTGGGTGTACGTTTGCGTGTCTCAGCACCCATTTCTATGTCTTGGCTGAAGATCTGTTTCAAGAACTTATTACTGCTTTGACTAACGAGATGTAATAAATCGGGACTGAAAGTATCACGATTTTTATCCAAGAAACCGCTCGTATCGTAGAAAACCACACCGGCAAAATGATTCAAACCAAAGCTAGTATTGATATCCGATTTGGGTTTCAAATAATTCTTATGGGTGCCATGGGTTTTGTGCAATTTCGCCAACATGGTATGATCAGTGCCCTTTGGAAATCGTGCCTCCTCATCTATTAAGGCCATAATGTTAAGCTGCTTAATGGCTATCAGATCCAAAGCATCTTGATTGTCTACAAACTCTATATGCTGCCAGTTGATGCTCTCATGATTGTACTCTTCCTGTTCCAGTTTGAAAATGTGCTGCACAAAGAACTGTTGCAAGTTTTCATTGGCATAGTTAATGCAAAACTGTTCAAAACTATTCTGATCGAAATTCTCAAAACCAAAAATATCCAAAACGCCTATGGCATTACGTGAAGTGGCCCGGGGCTTATAGATTGCATGGTTGATCTTGCGTACAATATGTACAAACAATCGTCCATATATGCCCTTGACAAAAGCATCGCGTACATCTACCGATTGGTCACGCGACAAAGTGGAAACCACAGTTTCACCATGAGCAAATAGGGTACGTCTGGTTAAAGCATCCATAAGCGGTTGCATGGGTAAGCCCAAAAGAGCAGCTACACGTTCTACATTTATGTGTTCGGGTATTTCGGTAGCATCCAGATTGTCGACCACTGTAGCCTTATACTTGATATTGCCACAATGCAATAGAGCAGCCAGAAGTTTAATAATTTCCCATATCTCCTGATCGGTAAAAAGTAAAACCTTCATGGCAGATCGGATATCAGAAAATTCTGCAGTATCATCACGTCCCTCACAGGTAATACAATCACCGCCAGTCAAGTATCTTTAAAGGGAAGTAAAGCAAAGTTGTTAACTATCTTTCTTCCAAAACAAATAAGATTTGCGACTTACTTGTAATCCGCGGCATTGCCTAAATCCAAACGTCTCTTTTCCTCCGACGACAAGCCAGCCAATATGCAATAGAACACATGATAGTTACGTTCACTAGGATTCTGGGAAACAATGCGTGATTTTTCCAGCAGATATTGTTCGATTTTGGCTCCCTCTATAACACCATTGGCACTAAAGTGTATGTCAATATATTTGCCAAATCTGTAAACAATTACAACAACAATACCACATTAACACACAAGAGATAGAAAATTTTCTTTAGCCCTAGTCTCGAACTTACCTTGAGGAATTATCATTTCTTACAGTCTTAGCATTACCGAATGCCTCTAAAATGGGATTCGCTTCGAGTATCTGTTGTTCTATCCATGAATGTTTACCACTAATGGCAGCCAAATATTGTAGAATTAATTTTGTGCTTTCGGTTTTACCAGCTCCCGATTCGCCCGATATCACTATACACTGATCCTGGCGATAACGTTTCATATGGGCATAGGCATTATCACCAATAGCAAAGATATGCGGTGGCAATTCACCAATTTTGCGTTCTTTATATAATTTGATTTGATCAGCTGTATAGATGGGCAGGATCTGATAAGGATTTACGGCTACCAAAATGGAACCGGTATAGGTCTGCGAGTAAAAATTGAAATTATATTTTTAAAACCTTAAAAATTGTATGTAAAAAGCTCCCCACTTACATATATCAAGTTATCTTTGTAGCGTATTAATAGATTTCTTAAAATGCCCGCTTCGTGTAGATCTCCCAATGAGATCATATCCTCCACACCCTGCACCGAAGAGGCATGCATCGCTTTGATGCGCCTTTCCGGTGACAGCCATATTTCGTTACCATCATCATCACGTACTTGTATGCGTCTGCCTTCCGCCGATATGACACGAGCACCAATGGCTACATCGAATTCTCTGCCCGAAGCGGGTTCTATCCAGATGTAGTCACCCTAAAATGAATGAAAAAAAGATGAATTAAAAGAGGAATTTAAAAGTCAATGAAAAATATGCAAAGATTCTTAAATAGCAAGGCTACAAAATGTCCCTAGAGTATGGAAATAAAGATAGCTGATAACTTTTAGTTTCACCAATCGTGAAACCCCTATTCACCATCCTTTGAACGGATATGCCGTTAATAATGCTTAGCAGGCTGAAATATCCCGTACAGGAAGTAGGAAAATCAGACAGCAAAAAAGGGCACTCCAAAGCTCCAAGTGATGAATTACTCAAGTAGAAAGGAAGAAGAAGGATTAAAGCCACCCTCCGCTATTTATAAAGTGGAGAAAATAGAGAGTATCCCGGCTAGCGAACTGAGCCAGTTAAATGTGGAAATATACGCCGTAGTCTAGTTGGTGGTGTGTTAGCTTATTAGACGTAAAGCCCGGGTTCGAGCCCCAGGCCAGACATCAAAACGAAATATGAAAAAAATATATTTCTTCGGCGACTTCGTCTCAGCAGATTTCTGGCAAAAACTCTGAGAGTAAATAAACCTGCCATAAAAAAGTTTCTCAAAAATCTGTCGTTCGGAGTCAACATTAAACTGTAGGTCCCGCCACTCACGTATAAAATTAACACACACAACGTGAGTGGTGTTGAGAAGCTAGGCCGTTATCCTGACTGAAGGGTTGAAATGGCCAATTATGTACATATGTATGTATGTCTCCAATATCTGGTACAGAAAATAGGAAAATAAAGCAGTAAAAAAGGGCACTCCAAGACTCCAGGTGATGAATTACACAAATAGAGGGAAGAAACAACGATTAGAAACAACGATTAGTATTCCGATTAGTGAATCGCGCCCATAAATTGTGGAAAGATACATCAAAAACCCTTAATAGTCACGCCTGGACATTCACCAGAAGATTAATAATTGGCTCCTTCTAGGAAGTTTTCCTACAGTTTCTAAGGTGATTGGACTGTGGTCGTATAAACCGATGAGTTTCGAAACATAGTGGCGTGGTAGTAAACTTTTCAAATCCGGATGGCACATTTCCCTAAATGTTCCTGTGCCTCGAAACTCTTATGATTCAAATACCTACTTACTGTCATACATGCTTATAGGAAATCTGAAGAAACAAGGTGTAGTAAAAAGAAAACCTTTAACATTAGTGCTCCAGTAATACTGGGTCTGAGCTACAAAATATTTCTTTCCTTTTTTTTAATACAGGATCTTTTCTTCCTAAAGCCAACTAATGTAATTCAATCGCACTTCCACAACTCCCTATGCAAACTAATTAAGGTTTGATTAGCGATCATATATTTCTCGTTTGAACATAACCTCACTTTTAATACATAACCTCTTCTGGCAGCACCTAAGGAAACAAAGTGTTTACTTTATGCACCATTTAATTTGTTATGGCATTAATAATTTTTATTGGTAAATTTAATGGTTTCTTTGCTGCGCTTCTTTTATGACAAACTTGACCTTGACAGTTATGCCTGATTGATAATTCCTAAAGAAAATCGTATCATTCTACTGCTACCATGCATGCATGCATTCGATAGAAGGATGACCTTGTCATTGAGAGTTTTGTTTTGTTTTTTGCGTAATACATACTTACTAAACATTTTAAAGACAATTAAGTTTTCTTTATACTCGAAGAACAACAACAACCTTAATTAAGTAAAACACTATTTTGTTTAGAAGAACAACAGGCAACAAAATTAAACAAAAACAACAAAAAATGCGACCATATTGTGTAATACAATTTTCTTTACTTCTTCTTTTGTTTTTTTGTTGTTTTTTTTTTTGCTCATTTACCACAGGAAATATGTATGCAACAATAACAATAACAACAACAAACATATCATGTAATCTAAAAAACAAAAATAACACACATTATTAAAGCAAAGACACAACGGCCGCCATACAAAAGTGTTAAAGGAGTTAAAGAGAAGAAAAAAGAGTGCGAGTACGAGTACGAGTACGACAACAAGTATGCATGAGTATGGCAAGTAATGAATGATGGGTATGTAAACAAAACCCAACAAACCGCAACATGATTTTTTTATGTTTCTTTTTAACACACATGCATACGAATTTCTTCTAATGATTACACACACTTGGTTTGCATACAAATATTTTTATGCGTATATGTATGGATGTATGTACGTAGTATGTGTATTAAAATTTAACACCTTTTGCTTTAATTTTTGTTTCTTTTTTATTATGTTTTCCATTTTTTTCTTCTTCTTCTTAATGTAATTGTTGTTGTTGTTATAGTTTTTCTTTTTTTTTTCATCTGATTTTCTTATTTTGTTATTTAACTTTAATTGTGTAAAATGGTTAAATTGACATTTTATGTTTTTTTGTTGTTGTTGTTGGTTTTTTAGTTCATTACTGTTGTATTTGTTGTGTTAGTATTTGGTATTCAATTACATACGTTGTATAGAGACAAACAGAGGAAGAGAGAATGTTGTTTTGTTTGTTTATAACCAAAAATAACAACAAATTAGAACTGTTAACTTGACATTTCCAAGTACGTATATTACAGATTAGACCACAACTTTACAAATATTTTTCTGTTTAAGCATTACAAATTAAATTAAAAGAAAAATGTTACAATTAACCATTACCAAAACTGAATTTACAGGGTTATCCATTTAAAGATTTCAAAGCTGTATTTCTAGCAAAGCTATCAGCTGTTGAATATTTTCCATTTAAAGTGTCAGTTATCTAGTGCAAGGTTTTCTATTAGCGAGTATAGATTGCTTTACAACCGAATAATCTTTAAAATTTGCAACAAAAATTGGTGATTTACACGTGACCACTTTTCGACCACTATAGGATGATTATTATTTAATAGGTCGACTTCATCCACTGTATGATAATCGACGTTTTTCAGTCTGCAATTGAAGATTACTCACTCCACGATGTGTGATTAGTACAACACACTGCCGTGAACCAAACAAAACTACAGATTTTGGCTTAGGTTAGGCGGCGAACTCACATTTAAGAACAAAGACCCACTTAGATCCGAGGTTAGACCTATTGCGGCACAAAAATTAATGCACAACCCGGGGATCAAACATACCTTAAAGAAAACTCACCTGACTGCAGAAAAAAACTTGCAATTGCAGCAATCTTTATAGTGGAGACTTTAGTCAAATATCAGATAGGTAGGTTTAGGTGACTGTCCATTTAAGGAAGTTGAGTGGACACACTTATGCCATCTAGGGCCTATTGTGTTACCACAGTTTTCTGCTATTCCCTAATCCCGGAACCACTCGGAGCTCCTAATGAAGCGATTTCGAGATTAAGAACCTTCGCCTCTTCATGGTAAGAGGAGCAGTTTGCCTCTTCCTCACACACAATTGCTACAGAAGCCATGCGATGGAATGCCAAGTCTATTTGCATGCCTTCCAATACGACAGTGGCCCATAAGGATAGTAATTTTGCGATGGATCGTCACGTGGTTTAAGGAAAGTCGTGAATCAATCGTCTTCATATCCATACAAAACCAGAAAAGTCTAGCAATATTTCACGAACCTCTCTGTTGCTAACGAGATTAAGTCTTTCTATGAAACGAGTCGCCGTAGTCTAGTAGGTAGTGTGTTGGCTCATTAGACGCGAAGCCATGGTTCAAATTCCCGATCAGACATTAAAACGAAATATGAAAAAAATATTTCTTCGGCGACTTCCTCTCAACAGATTTCTGACAAAAATTCTGAGAGTAAATAAAAAAAATTGCCATGAAAAAAGTTTCTCAAAAATCTGTAGTTCGGAGTCGACGATAAACTGTAGGTCCCGCCACTCACGTATAAAAACTAACACACACAACATAAGTAGTGTTGAGAAGCTAGCCCGTAATCCTGACTGAAGGGTTGTAATGGCCAATTATGTATATATATATGTATGTGGATGTATGTATATATGTGAGTGGAGAGTACCTAGTGTAGCTGAGACAATCTATGTCCCGCAACATGTCAGTGATTGTGGCCTCTGTACCAGTCCTACACAGATTATATGCAATGCAATTTTAGACCATATCCCTATGTCCTTCGGCCCATTATAAGACTTAGGTTTAAATGATTCGAAATTTCCGTGAGATATTCTCGGCATTCATGGAATTTGAAGAAGCATTAATTAGGGAGTTAATCACGGACTGGTTGTAAGAGGAAATCAAAATGTTGGCTTTATTGCATGAAAAGTTTCGTTTTGGCAACACCAATAGACCGTTATGTCGGTTTTTGTGGTGGACTACGTCAACGACCACGTTCGCGTTCATAATCTTCTAAAATTTGTTAACTTATCGCAGAGATACTGCCCTAAATATGAAAAAAAGTGATCGAAAACTAATCGAAAAAGGATCGTATGGTGTAACCAACCTAATGCCTTTGTATTTCGTTCATGTATGAAATATTATATAATGAAATTAAAGTTTCAAAGTTGAAATCTTTTTTTGACTTTTGGAACCACAAAATGGACAACCATTTATTTAAATTGGGTACTTAAGAATTTAAACTGCTATAGCCTTGCATACACTGTCTATGGGTGACGAGAATTCTTGTGTAATTAAAAACTCTTGGTTACTCCAAAAAAAGCCATATTGTTGACATTCCAATTTTAATACTAGTCACCACAATCATTGGCTCTGAGGGTAAACAGTGATACTAATGATCTCTCATACACTCTAAAACTTTTCTACATACACTGATGTGATGACAGACATATTATTGATAACATTTGGGCAATTCACACGACTTTGTATCGTGTATGTTGTATTGAATACACTTGGTTATTTGTGAACGCTCAATGCTATGCTGAATTGTGTATTTCGTATTCCAAATGTCAAGAAAAAAAAACGATAAGAAGAAGAAGAGCAGTATTCATAATTTGATTTTCAAGCAACAAAATGAAAAATATTACGGAAAAAAGTATATCAATTAATTATCTGTGCGAACAATTATAACTTTGAAATGTTAATTGTTGACTCAAGTTACATATGGTCAATTCACACAAGCCGTTGTATCGTTGTATTCATTGTATTGTTGGAAGAACATACAACGGTGTATGATTGTTGTTGATAATTTTCGAATAAAAATCCAATACACTTATACACATTTTTTTTCATATGTTTTTAAAAGTTGTATTGGTTTCGTGCTATCAAATTGTGTGAATGAAAAAAATGTGTATATGTTTTCATATGTTGTGTTGGTTTCGGGCTATCAAATTGTTTGAATGCCACGAAATACTCAATAGAGCATAGCATTGAGCGTTCACAAACAAACAGATGAATTCAATACAACATACACGATACAAAGTTGTGTGAATTGCCCAATAGAAAATATTTTGTATTTTTATTCTTCTTCTTGATTACTGGTAAATGCCAGCAACTGATAGCACGAAACTAATACAACTTCTAAAAACATATGAAAAAAAGGTGTAAGAGTGTATCGAATTTTGATATGAAAATTATCAATAACAAGCATACACTGTTGTATATTCGTCCAACAATACAATGAATACAACGATACAAGGGCTTGTGTGAATTGCCCAATTGTTATTTTAAAGAGCGATGTTTTCATTACATTTTTAACAAACAAGCTGATGTTAGCTTTCAACGCTCTTGTGAAAACTAAATTTTTTATTACTTGACTAAGGATTTTTCAAATTAAATTAAAAAAACCGTTATATTTTATTCAGTTAACCAATTATATAATATATGTATTAAATTTTAAAAGTTTTTCACTGGAAATAACTACAAAAAAAAAAAAAACAAAACACTGACCCAAATCTTTTTTCAAGTGTAACGCACCAGACAAAATTTATTTTTATTTTTTTTACACAAAAAAAAAATTAAAAAATATTTTGTTGGGTTTTCTTTTTAAAGTAAGCACACACACACATATGCTTACACGTCGTCTAAACGCTAATGGTGCTAATGTTTTTTTTTTTAATCTGTGTGTGATTAATAATTAGTGGCTAAAAACTAAAATTAATGAAATGAAATTCTCTCGAACACGTTAGCAACCAAAATAGGAAGATTTTTAAAATTTACATGAAATCAAATATCAAGAAAAAAAATTAATAAATAAGGAAGAAATATTTTAACTATGGAAAGGAAATTTTTCTTAAAAATTTGTTTAACTCATAAATTCTTTATAAAAATAAGAAATTTGAAGCGGCGAAAACGTTTTACGTTTACAAATTAAATTTAGAGACTCCCTGATTACTACAGTGTCTTCTCGTTGGAAGTCACGGCTGTTGTACGAACCAATCGCTAGCTGTCCGTTAGCAGAATATTCGCTGAGAATATACAGATCTGCATGGACAGCTAGACTGCTAATAAGTTCCATTCGAATTCTATTATCGACATTCAAGTTTGTTCTGCAATATCATCTATATCTCCTCGAAATGCAGGATTTCTCAAAGCTCTTCATCATTTGGATATCTAGCCATAGGGGCATACACGACAAATCTGTTACAAAATAGCCGGAAAGCTTTATTTCACTTTATTTACATATATACGTACGTATACAACATTTATTTTCAATTTGTCAACTTCTAGAAGTTTTTCTTGACTTCTTATAGTCATTCTTTACATTTCTGGGTTTCGTGAGGAGACAATGATTGATTAAGATGGATCTAGCAGTAAATGAGGGCAAAACAAAGTATATGTTATTGACAAGTAGAGACCTGCGACGTATTGATTCACAGATTACGGCCGATAACTATACTTTTAATACAGTCAGGGAACTTATTTATCTTGGCTCTGCCGTTACCACCAAAAATGATGTCAGTCTGTAAAGCAAGCGTAGGATCACTCTTGCCAACAGGTTCTACTACAGTCTCAATAGGCAATTGAGTAGCAGAGACCTCTCTCGTACGACAAAACTAATACTCTACAAGATGCTCATCCTACCCGTGCTTCTTTATGGCGCAGAGGCATGGACCCTATTAAGCACTGATGCAGCAGCCTTGAGAGTATTCGAGAGAAAAGTCCCACATAAAATCTTCGATCCAGTACGAGTTAGCTATGATTTCCACATCCGGTCCAACAGTGAGCTGTATGAACGCCTCAATGACATAGACGTTGTGCAGCGTATTAATATCCAGCAGCTGCGCTGGCTCGGCCATGTCGTTCGAATGGATTAGGATGCTCCCGCGAGACGGATATTTGATGCGGGGATCTGCGGAAGTCGGCGAAGAGGACGACCTTGCATGTGTTGGAAGTACCAAATCGAGGAAGCCCTGTCATCGATTGGTGTGACCAAATGGAGTAGGCACGCAAGATGCAGAGGCGCCTGGAAGGATGTGTTGAGGTAGGCCGAAATCCGTTAATCGAGTTGTTATTGGCCAATTAAGTAAGTAAGTAAGTGAAGGATTGAAGGAGGTTTATAGATCACATACATCGGATAGGCAGAAGTAAGAGTTCTAGATGCTGCCGTAGTCTAGTAGGTAGTGTGTTGGCTTATTAGACGCAAAGCCATGGTTCAAATCCCCAGGTCAGACATAAAAACGAAAATATGGAACAAATATTTCTTCGGCGACTTCCTCTCAGCAGATTTCTGGCAAAAACTCTGAGAATAAATAACATTGCCATGAAAAGTTTCTCAAAAAAATCTGTCGTTCGGAGTCGACGTTAAAACTGTAGGTCCCTCCACTCACGTCTAAAATTAATGTGAACAACATGAGTGGTGTGAGAAGCTAGGCCGTAATCCTGACTGAAGGGTTGTAATGGCCAATTATGTATATGTATTTTCGATTTGACAACTTCTAGAAGACTTGTTATGGTTACTCTTCTCAGTTCTGGTTTTCATGACCGGTCAGAGGACCTTTAGAGAAGGATTGGCTCTTCTCTAGGGAATCGGAACTGGATTGCTTCCGTTTATAGTGAAACACTTTAACAAGTGGACAACCCAAAATGATTTATAACCAATAAGCGTGCTTTTAAAATCTTTTGTTGCAGTTTTTTGCCAATAGAAAGGATAATTTTTTATGAAAATAGCAACAAGCCACCAAACAAATGTCAGCATATTTACATTTGACACAATTCTCACTTCATTAAATAAAACCTTCAATTTTATGCAAATTTAGTGCATTTCCTTTTACTAAATAAAGTCTCCAATTCACCATAACCTGTTTCCCGCCTCCAGCTATCTGCCTTCCGAATTCCAATGCATAACTAGGAGCCATCCTCTGATTGTTGGTTTGAGCTACAAAATTATGAATTCATTTTAACTGCAGCTTGTATTTAAAAAAGCTCCTACATTTAAGTGCTTTATTTTCCCATTTCCAATATATTGTGTTGATCTTTCCACAGCAACTCTGGCCATTATTTATGAGGCCACTTACAATCTACAAAAAAATTTAAATTCCCAGGAAAGAAAATTCTTAAGAAAAATTTACATTTTGCAATTATTTATACGAAAAAACTGTATAATAATAGCAGATATAATTTATGTTTCCGAATATGGAAAATAAGATGCATAATATAGATTAAAGACAACACAAAGAAGTTCCTACCAACCAAAATTGCTAAAGAAAAATCCAATTTATAATTATAAATAAAAAAATTTTCCGCAAACGAAATTACTCTAGGAACTCCTAGACTCACATTAATTTTTAAAATCTTATGGCCATTATTACAACTTGGCGTTAACTAAAGGGAGTATTTAAATGGGCAGATAAATTGTTTTTCATTATTATGAGTACCGAATAAGATAGAAGTGAGCGTTAAGATAAAGGCAGGATCATCCTACCGATAACTTTTAAAGTTAAGTTTATGTTTGAACTTGCCATATTATAAAATATTTTCAATATGGCAACTTCAAATTTAAACACAATAAGCATATACAATAAAAAAAACGAAGCCCGTCGTTGCCACTGCTTTTTTTGTTTAATTGAGCAGTGTTATCGACATTGCGCCGACACTGTCATATTTTTGAAAACAGTTAACTTTATTTTATCTGTAAGTTGTAATAATAAAAATAAGTTAAAGTTGACTTTAAAGTTCACTTTAGCTAAAGTTACCTTTAACTAAACCCAAGTTTAACAGCAAGTTGTAATAATGGCCCTTAAACTAAAAAAAAAAATTCAAATACTTACGCGTGTTACAATCACCATTTTTAATGCCCTTCATTGACCATTAAATTGTATGTTTTAGGAAAATTTGTTTTATATTTAAAAAAAATCTGTAAAGAAAAAAGAAAAGTAAACAGCCAGTATTAGTAATGTAAACAATAATTTCTCCAAGTGTATATAAATAAGTATGTATTGGTTGGTTAGTTGGTTAGTACGGGGCTATGCAAATACAATAAATGAATGAAGTAGTCTTGACTCTGTTGCTTTGCTTTACTTTGATTTGATTTTGTAAACAGTACGACATTTCAACAACAACAATAATAATGACAACATAAAACTACTAAGAAACTTGTCTTGAGCTTTCAACACACACTCACATTCAATTTATCGTAGTAGAATATGGATAATGAAAAGCCTAACAGCCATATACAGCAGTAAAAAGGCAATAACAACAAAAACAAGTAATGTTTATAATATAATGGCAAAACAACAATCACAATAAAAATGAATAAATAAAAATAAAGGTGAAGTTGAAGTTTACGGTAAATTAACGAGCTACATACATACATACCTACCTACATACATACAAATGTATGTACACATGTATGTAAGTGTATAATAATTAAATGAGCAGAGATTTTTGAAACCTCTCTCTCTCTCTCTCTTTATGGAATTACTCTCGCTCATTTTAAAATAGCAGGTACTTTCTTACTAAGCCACAGTTACAATAATTAATTCATAGATGAGTAGGCAATTTTAATCGCTTTTATGACACACACACATACACACATAAATAATTTAATTGTAAACAGTGTGGTTAGTTTAAATTAAAAACAACACAAGCATAGTATGTACGTACATACATATGTATGTATATCGTAGAATATTGTCATTTGAGAAAAAACGCTAAATTGTTGTCACTTTAATTTTAAAGCGTGGCTTTAATAGCCAAAAAAAGAGATTTTTTAACAAGAATTTCTACTGAGAATAATTTCTTTTCACGTTGTAAACAGAGTTTAGTCAGTTGTCAGTTTCTTGGTGAAATATAAATATTTTTGATATCCCAAGTCAAAAAATTTGCTCTGTTTGTTGTGATTAATTGGTCATTACAATCCTTCAATCAGGATTATAGCACGAGTTTCTCACACGAGCGGCAGCAGCTAGATAATGCATACATTCATACATAATTGGTCATTACAATCCTTCAGCCAGGATTATAGCAAGAGTTTCTCACAGCACTCATGTTGTCTGTGTTAATTTTATACATGAGTGGCGGGACCTACAGTTTAAAGTCGACTGCGAATGACAGATTTTTGAGAAAGTTTTCATGGCAAAATTTTATTTCACTCTCAGAGTTTCTGCCAGAAATCTTCTGAGAGGAAGTCGCCGAGGAAATACTTTTTGTATTTCGTTTTGATATTTGGCCTGGGGTTTGAACCCTGGCTTTACGTCTAATAAGCCAACACACTACCTACTAGACTACGGCTAGATAAAGGCATCACGAATATTGGCCTTCAAATGCTCGATTGTCTCTGGTTTGTCGAAATAACACTTTTCTATATAAGGGGCTCCACAAAAAATAGTCCGACGGTGTCAAAACGCAGCTTCTTAGCGGCCAATTGATATCACCATTTCGGCTAATTAAACGGCCATTAAACGTTTGAGGCAATAAATAAATCAATTGCGGCATGAGATGTGTGGCAAATTGCATCATCCTGTTGAAACCCAACATAGTTCACATCAATACCATGAAGACCGGGTACAAAAGTATCGGTTATCATGGTACGATACGAAGCTAGGCCGTAATCCTGATTGAAGGGTTGTAATGGCCAATTATGTATGTATGGTACGATAGGTGCCTCCATGGATCGTAATGATTGCGACGTCCTCATTTTCACAGAAATATGGACCAATGGTACCTCCACTTCACAAACCGCACCAAACAGTCACTCGTAATGGGTGCATTGGGTTCTGTGAGACCACGTGTGGGTTTTCTGAGCCGGAAATACTCAATAATTTTGCTCCGAAAAAATGTTTTTTTTTTTTGCAAAATCAACATCATCCTGCAGTTTCCCGTTGGCCCAATAAATTTGAAATCGATTCTTTACATTCAGTGGAGATAATATTTCTGAATTTTGTGCCACAATAAAATGACATAAGTATTGCCAGATTCGAAATAACCGATGGTACAAATTTAAAGCGTGTACATATTTAGTTACTCACAGATAATTTGTGTGTAAAAATACCACCAAAGACGTATTTAAAATTATTTTTTAAAACTTAAAACGCTTCCATCCATTTATTCGGAAGGCGATTAATTTATAATATAATTTCTTTTGATTTATTTTTTATTTTTTTTTTGTTTTTAATTATAAATTCATTTGAAATTAAAGTGTAAAGTTGTTCAATTGTCGATAATTGCATGTCTAATTAAAATTCTTGAAAAATACAATGTTGCATGATAAATTCATCGCTCATAATTCCGTATGATGGATAAATAAATAATCAATTTAGGTATAATGCAAGTGTTGCCAGCTATTTAAGCATCAGCAACTTTGTTTACAAAAATTTAAATTTAATTTTCCAATATTTTTCCTAACAAATTAATTTTCTCCCTTTTTTAAAAATTTTTTTTTTTGTTTTTCGTCTTTATTTGTTTTGTTTTGAAAAATATTTCATCACTGCCAGAACGAACTACAAATTACCAACCAAACAAAAAAAAATGTAATTTAATGCCGTTATACAAAATTATTGCTAAATACATAGCTTAACAAATAAACAGTGAGAGAGAGAGAAAGAGAGAGGCAAAGAAGAAAACCCCATTCATTCTAAAATGTCCAATTCAACCAGTTTCAACATCCGGTTTTGCCGGCGTAAATGGCATAAAACTCTTTTACGTTTTCATTTTGTTTATCATTCTTCACCACCAACCATTCTATGGCATTCTACCTCTCCTTCTCTCACTTCATCTACATACATATGTACATATACATACATGTAAGCTAAACTCCCCATTGATGATGAGTAACAAATAATATTCGCATGAAAGGTATGTATGACGTTCAAAACAATGTACGAGTATGTTTATGTTGTAAACACCGATTTAATATTATGTTGCTTGTATGGTACAGTGGTGGGAGAAATAATAGGCATGGTGTAGCTGTTCCAAAAGCAACAATTAATCGTTTTGAATTTGTTTATAAAAAGAAGTTTTACATGACCTCCGAAATGGTGACTCGTTTGAAGCTCATGCAGCTCCTTTAGAAGATTTTGTCTCATCCGTATAGGTATAGCTACAGAGCTGTCTGTGAACAGTTTCGATGATGAAAAATGCACCTCAATAAAAGCCTGTGACGACAGTGTTGCAAAACTGAAAACTTTAAATGGTACTGAACTATAACTGAAGTAGTACTTTTTAGCACCAATGGTACTTTTGTAAAAAAATACATACATAATTAGTTATTATAACCCTTTAATCAGGATTGTGACCTAACTACTCACACCACTTATTTTTTGTGTGTTAATTTTATACATGAGTGGCGGTTTAAAGTCGCCTGCGAACGATTGATTTTTGAGAAAATTTTATTTACTCTCAGAGTTTTTGCCAAAAGGAAGTCGAACAGAAAAACTACAAGACAAGAACAGATGATTCGGAACGTAATAAAATGTTAAAGCCCCGTTTAGTCAAACGTCAATGGAATGTAATGTAACATACGTTCATTTTTTACATATGAAAAGCAATGCAAATGCTTACCGAAATTACATTACAGTTCGGCAAGCGTTTTCATTGCTTTTCTTGTACTAAAAACGAATGTACGTTCTGTGGACGTTTGGGTAATCGGGACTAAAGCCTAATTCTACCTTTAGCATTACGTTGAACATGTTTCTAATGCAATAATAGCTGAAAAGCGCAAGACATAAAATATGTAATAATAAAAAAGTACTGAAAAAAGTACAAAAGTAGTGAATTTTTCAACACTGTGTGAGGATATTAATGAGAGGTCATAACCGGAGAACCTTCAAAATGATCAGAAGTTATCGATGGTATGGTGCCTATTTGCTTTCAACTAGAGCATTTAAAGGAAACGATTTTTTTACTTTAAGTTATACTACAACCTTATGTAGTTAAAAGAGGCATTTGTAGTTCCTAACTTAAATAAAGCTTTCGAAGATGAATCAGCACTGTTTCTGAAGCACTGTTCTTCTTCAATATGGTGAAACACAATCATTAAATTATTTGGTTTAGCTTTAATCATCTCCAAAATGTGTATCTTGTGCGATGTGGCACGATTATTTGTAATTCTCAGGTTATCATTGCAACATATTGTCTAAGACATCGATCGACCTAGTACGCTTGTTGCTTTTTATGCTTCTTTTAATTCAAAATTATATAAATATACTTCGAAAATTATTGATTCTACGAATTAACGTCGAAAATTGTTAGCAAAAATAGCTTGCAGTTGAAACCAAGTCATAGCCAATGTGTATCTATAATTTTTTCCCGTACTGTATATAAAGTATAGCATGTTGCAACATTGTTTTTATTACATTATTTATTTCTATTGTTTTAATTTTATTGCTTGCGGTGGTATTGAAATTAATAAAATCAAGGTTTAGTTTTTATACATACATATAAAATAAAGCAACTTAAGAAGCTCTGATAATTAATTCAGCAAAATAAATAAATCAGTAAGAATATAAAAATAAAAGAAAATTAGTAAAAAAAAAATAAAACAATAATAATAAGCGAAAATTAATTTTTCCCTTACCTAATAGGTTTTATACATAATCTACCACCTAATAATTGCTTGTTTACATTCTAGTTTAAGTGACTGTGCTCTCAATCGTTATTTACCATACTACGATGAGCTACATATATATTAACAGAAAAACAATAAAGTTTGACTTACAAAAAAACAAAACAATCAAACACCAACACATACATATGTATCTTTTGCTTTTCTTCTCTTTTCTCTTGGCAATATTTTTGCATAATAAAAGGATTTGTCCTCTCTCCCTTAATACTTGCACAGTGCATTGATACAAGAGGAGTATTGTCGTATCATATGTATATGTATGTATAAATACGAGTGTGTTTTGTTTACCAGTTTTAAAGAGAGAAGTTGATGAGCAACAAGTTAGGTTATGATGTTAAAATTAAGAAAATTAGGTTATAAACATAAAATTTAATGTTTATCTTTTTCTTATGATCATGTTGATGAAGATTATTATTATTGTTGTTTTTGTTTTTCATTTTTATTACTCTACTATGTATATTTTCATAATAATTCTTGTTGTGTTTGTGTTTTAAAGTTTTTTCTTTCATTGTTTATTTTTAGTTTAGTTGACACTTTTTTCTTCTTCTTCTTCTTATTTGAAGCAAGTGTTTGAGTTGTTTGAGCTAAATTCCTTTTGTGTTTGTGTGAGTGTGTGTAAATATATTACACTCTTACAAATAATTGGGTTAAATTCTATTCTATGCTGTGAAAAATTCATTTTTTATGTTTCTATCACAATTTTTTTCAGTTTTTACTCTGAGAGCAACTAAATGTGCTTGAGAGTTTGTGACTCAATGTGGGCAACCATTTAGAAAATTCTTACTGCTGAGTTAGTATCTGGGTTAAGTCTATATAATTAATTGCTATAGATTTTTTTCGCCATGATTTATTATTAGAAACCTAACCTGATTTTATAGTATTTGCAGGAAAGAGAAAAAAGAAAAGCAAAAAATTTTAACCTGCAATGGGCAATTACATATGTATGTATATGCACTTGGGTTTAGCATGTGAGAAGCTAGGTCGTAAGCCTGACTTAAGGGTTATAATGGCCAATTATGTATGTATAAAATAAATTAAAATAAAATTTCTAAAAGAAATACACTTTTAAACAGCCAAAACAAATTTATTTAAATATTTTTAAATTTTATTTTTTGCTGATTTTAATTTATTTTAGTTGATAAAGCATTTTACTTTTATTTAAATTCTTTATTTTACCATAATTTTCTAATTATAACAGACAATTCACAATGTATTTAAATTTATACTGATAAGATAAAGAAAATTGTATATATAAAAAAACTATAAAAATTTAAAAGATGATTCAAATGCAGACATTTACTGTCTAACACATGTCTTTAAAAAAATTATTTAAATAAAAAAGAAAAAAATACCTTAATTACGTTAATTATGTACAGTTATATTAATAAATAATACCGGCATTAATAAAACACTGAAGGAAATTTAGTTAGGAGCGTACAGATTTTATAAATTCTTCAAAAAAAATTAATTCTTTTCAATACTATTTTTGAGGAAACTTTCTGTACAATTTTGCCTTTAATTTAATTTTTAATATTTTTTTAATTAATTTTTAATAGTACACTGCAAAAAAACTTCTATTCACTGTAGATTAAATAATAATTTCAAATCAATCATATTAGCTTGGTGCAATTATGATTAAGTTCTTATTCAAATGATAACAATTGACCTTGACTTTAAAATAAAAACAATAAAAAAATCTAAGCTTGTTATCAATTAATAAATACAGTAGTTCAGTTTTTGTTGTAGTTGTGTGTGTAACTTAAAAATTTATTTGCAGAATTTTGGATTTCATAGCACAATTTAAATTGCCTTGATTTAACTGATTAGACAAGCTACAATAGGTCTATTAGACTATCGAGAAATAGTGAGCTAAATGACAGAAATCGCAGTCTAAGCAGAGACGAATATTGGCAAATGGACAATATTTTTCTTCGATTTACAACCTCAAGAAAAGTTATTCGCTGATAAACGAAGTATCTCCGACTATCCATTACGCAAAGAGACGTGAGGTTAGATGCAGATTACCAATTTAAGTAGTTCATTGGTAAACTTTCTATCCAATTTAGACCATCTGAGTCTGTTAGTAAAGTAAGGTCAGAAGTCCATTTATCTACAGTGCAGTCCGGATTGTTGAAAATTTCTTTAGAGCGGATTAACCTTTTCTTTAATTTACTTTTTGAATGCACCTCTTAATACCAAACAACTTTTTTGAATTGATCTTAGGAAAGCAAGTTAATGACACCGATCAAGACAATAATAAATAACAGAACAGTGGAAGCAAAGCTCCAAGGAAAGTAAACTGTAAAAATTCGACAGAAAGTTTATTTTCTTTATGAGGCCAATAAGAATCGTTTATCATGTCGAGAAATAAAGAGAAAATTTGATCTTCCAGTTACTTATACATACATACATACATACATAATTGGGTATTACAACCCTTCAGTTAGGACTACGGCCTAGCTTCTCACACCACTCATGTTGTGTGCCTTAGTTTTATACTTGAGTGGCGGGAGCTACAGTTTAACGTCGACTCCGAACGACAGATTTTGAGAAACTTTTTCATGGAAGGTTTTATTTACTCTCAGAGTTTTTGCCAGAAGTCTGCTGAGAGGAAGTCGTCGAAGAAATATTTGTTTTTCATATTTCGTTTTGATGTCTGGCCTGGGGCTCGAACCCGGGCTTTACGTCTAATAGGCGAACACACTATCTACTAGACTACGGCGACTACTTCAGTTACTTACCCGTCCATTAAATAGTAAAAAAATTGAATCTGAGCCACCATTAACTAATATACACATTGAGCGATGTCTTGAATTTGACTAAACCCACTTGATAGGTGATACGAATCAAACGAAACTTTAATAAAGAAGAGAATTGTGGTTCTGTTTTGAAACCCAAATTACACGGATTCTATTTTTAGTTCTTAATAATCAGAGTGGTTAGACAAAGTGGCTTTTATACTAATAAACCAGGAAATTATTTGGTTAACACAAATTTTTCTATGGTCAAACTAATACCTATGAGCAGCTATTAAAAATAGAACATTTTTATTCACATAACCGCACTTGTTATCACAACAACAAATACATATTATTACCATATTATATAACAATTCATTTATATTTTCTATAACACTGGCATTGATGCGATAATACCAAATAAAAAAAATGTTAAAAAAACCTGACAATAAATCACTTTTTATTTCAAATATTTCAAATTATTCAAGTGAAATTATTCAATTGATAGACCTTCTCTTCTATATTCATTTCACACCATCGGTAAAGTCGTTAAAATTCTGTTCAGTGTACGAAAACGATAAGGATGAGCAACATTGTTATGATAGTGTGTGTCTCCAGTAATGCATATGAAAAACAACACCAAAAATATGTATGAAGTAAGTCAAGACAATAATAATAATAACAACAACATTGTTAAGGCATACATGAAATTTCTCAACAAACACCCCATTTTACGTGAGTTGATTTCTTAATTACTCTCTTCGTTCGCTCTGATTTCTTGTTGGTGTGGTAAGATACTGTGTGTTATTGCTTCTGGTGTGTTGGTTTGTTTTTTTTCTTTTTTTTTTTGCATTTCACCTTTTAACCATAAACGCGTAAGTATTCAACTGCTGGCAGCTGCTATACTGGCTGTTATATTTTGAAATGAAAGTGAATTTAGAAAAGCGTGACTTTGAATTTGAAAAATTTCGAAAAACAGAAAACCTTCCCCAACAATTTTGGTTAAAAAGAAAACGAATTAAACAGAAATATTCTGCCCTTTTTTGTTTCAGGCACATATAACAGAAACTCACAAAGAAAAAAAGTGAAATGCTAACTGTTGGCCTTCTAAGGATTTCATTACCATTTCTAAACGCTCTTCTTATGGCATTATTGTTTAAAATTACTTTTGGTATGTTTTTTTATATTTTTTATAAATTTCACTTGCCACTTATTAATGGGTCATATTTAAACGTTTCTTTTTAGTTAAGCTTTAAGCAAAAAATTAAAAAAAATGGAAAAAAATCATAGGCACGCGCTCTTAAAACAAAATTTCTTTTCACTTTACTGATGGCCCGTGCATTTTGTTTGTTTTCGATATGTTTTCAGATTTAAAAATAGAAAGAAATACCAGAGGAGGTTTTTGGTTTTGTTTTAACCACCTTTAAAATGTTTCTTCATCGTTTTTTTTTGTTTTAATTTTTGCATACAATTTTTTTTTTTTATTACTTAAGCATTTTTTTTCTTATCTTGTATGTCTTTCTACAGTCCGTTACATATTTTTCCTACACCATTTCCAAAGGGAAAAATACTTAAAAATTGTTTAAAAGATGTAGTAAAAAAAATTCACAATTTTTTCAATAATTATACATGCTAAGAAGTAGCCTAGTAGGTAGTGTAAAGCCCGAGTTCGAGCCCCAGGCCAGACATCAAAACGAAATATGAAAGAAATATTTCTTCGGCGATTTCCTCTCAGTAGATTTCTGGCAAAAACTCTGAGAGTAAATAAACCTGCCATGAAAAAGCTTCTCAAAATCTGTCGTTCGGAGTCGCCGTTAACTCATGTATAAAATTAAGGTACACAACATGAATGGTATCAGAAACTAGACCGTAATCCTGAGTGAAGGGTTGTAATGGCCATTTATATATGTATGAAGTAGCATTAGGTTAGTTGTTGGACTGTTTATGTAGCGTGGGGTACCGGCTAGGCTAGAGCTGATACCACAAATCAATATCCAACCCGGAGATCAGACATCCGGACTCGAAAATAAATTTTGCTACTGCAGTAATTCCAATTTTGGAAAGTCTAGTCTGAGGACTACTATCATGTTAGTTCGAGTTTGGTCACTGCTCGCAGGCCATTCCAAGGGTCTTCTTACTAAAATGGATCCGGGGTATTATGGCTTACTGGGCAACAAGATTGTTGATGAGCTGGCAAGGGTTGGAGCTCTGAAGTACGTGGTCCTTATGCAACGGTCCATTTTTTCGAATACTTTATTGGGTTGACAAACTTGAAAAGTCAAGTGTTGCAGATGATTTAAATGTAAGCGAAATAGTCCGCTTACGAACTATTGCTGTCCCAAACAATTAAAAAAAAATTACGAAAGGGATATTGAATTTGGTTCCTGTTCAGAAAACAAGACAACTCTAAGGTCTAACTTTGTGGTCAGGCAATATCGTGACCGAAGTCTCCGTAGTCCTGTATGTAGTGTGTTGGCATATTAGACGTAAGGCCACGGTTCAAACCCCCAGGCCAGACATCGAAAACGAAATATGAATAAAAAAATATTTCTTCGGCGACTTCCTCTCAGCAGATTTCTGGCAAAAACTCTGAGAATAAATAAAATTGCCATGAAAAGTTTCTCAAAAATCTGTCGTTCGGAGTCGTCTTTAAACTGTAGGTCCCTCCACTCAAGTATAAAATTAAGGCACTCAACATGAGTGGTGTGAGAAGCTAGTCCGTAATTCTGACTAAAGGGTTGTAATGGTCAATTATGTATATATGTATGTATGTATGTGTATCGCCCATAGCTCATGTTATATGTATTTCCTTTCAATTCAAAATTTTTTTTTAATTTCTTCGCATTATTTTCAGCATTCCTGTAACTGTTTACTAACTGCTTCGAATACATTACATAAATCTGTGTTTCATTCAAAAAAATTTAATTTTTTTTTCATGTGTTTTGTTTTGTTTTTGTGCCAATACTTCAGTTTAGTTTTGCAAAATTTATGGAAATTTCAAAAAAGAAAGAAAGAAAGAAAAAAACGAAAGAAATGAAAAGTTTTGTATTTTGTTTTACACTCGATTGACTATGATTTATAGCCAGTGAAACCCACTAACTTAAATACAATATTTAAGGAAAACAATACCAAAACAACAATACCAAATAAACTAAAAAAAGAAATGAAATGAAAGAAAGGAAAAACTATTTCTAAACAAAAACAAAATTGTTTAAACTGATGAAATTATAAAAACAACAACCAAAAACAATGTTTCAAATTTTTACGTCCATAATTTATTGCCCAAGAAATGTGATTCATCATAGCCTGCACTCTCTCGTTAAGTACATACATACATACTTAATTGGCCATTACAACCCTTCAGTCAGGATTACGGCCTAGCTTCTCACACCACTCATGTTGTGTGCGTTAATTTGATGCTTGAGTGGCGGGACCTACAGTTTAACGTCGACTCCGAACGACAGATTTTTGAGAGACTTTTTCATGACAGGTTTATTTACTATCAGAATTTTTGCCAGAAATCTGCTGAGAGGAAGTCGCCGAAGAAATATTATTTTTTTCATATTTCGTTTTGACGTCTGACCTGGGGTTTGAACTCGGGCCTTACGTCTAATAAGCCAACGCAGTATGGCAATTTTATTTATTCTCAGAGTTTTTGACAGAAATCTGCTGAGAGGAAGTTTTTGATGTCTGGGATGGGGCTCGAACCCTGGCTTTACGTCTAATAAGTGAACACACTACCTACTAGACTACGGTGACCACTAAATGCTTAACCCGATACATTTTTCAATTCGATTGTAGTTATGTTAGAACATATGTACACACATTTTTATTTAAAATTCTTTGATTACATTATAGTATTACTGCTTAGTTACGTGGTTTTTGGCACGAAAGCCTCTGCTATACTTAGAACAAAGGTAAGCCCTCCCTTCCAATCAATTGTTTACATCAAATATCTTTTAAATTATTCAAACAATTTCACTTTCAAGCACGTTTGTCGTATTAAATTCACCTTTTGACTGAGGAATTGAAATGAAGAAAAACAAAAAAAAAACAAAAAAATTATATACTGATATAATAACAGAGAAAAAAATACCGTTACAAATAAAAGAGAGTCAAAGATAATAATGACAAATGGTATAAGCGCGGCATAGAAATGTGATTAAATCGACTACCCAGTGAACAATTTCTTTTGGAATGAATAAATTAATGAATATTACAGAATAACTGCTTAAATTCTTATTATTTTGTTTGTTTGCATTGAAACGTAACGCCCTCGCTTCTATTCTGTTTATACTTTTCAATAGAAACTAAAACTAATTAAAGGGGAATAAAGTTTATTGTGGTTGCCAATAAAAAAAAAACGAATGAACTCCGCACCACCACAGTTATTTTGAATAATAAATGCTTGATACATAACCTACAGCAGCTGTGAGAGCAACAGCAACAAGTTTCCCCAAATAAATAAATAACAAAAGCAACATACGAGACTCTCATGCATGTGTGATACAAATGTGTAAGTGTTTAAGTGCATGTGAGTAAATTTTGTAATGCTTCAGTTAATTTCATATTTATGTATGTACGTATGGTGGTGAATACATTTGTTGGAGAGAACAATGTTTACAAAATAAAACCCTTTTTAGTACAACAACAACATCTCTCACAAATACCAATACAATCTTGAATTTTTGGCATAATGACGAGAAATTTCCTGTACCTCACGAATATTTAACAGCATAAACCGTCAGTACACTGAGACAAATTTATTAAAACTTTTAATCGTAATAATAAATTTCTTTTTCAATAAGAACAACAATAAAAAAAAGAAAAAAAAAATTAAATAAAGAAAATGAAATAAAATGAATGAATGAAACTTTAAAACGTTAGTAACAAAAGTGTTGGCATTTTTTCTTTTTCAAGAATTTTTTTAAAGTAAAGTGGGCATGCAACAAGTATTTAGTGCTGCCTGTTTTGGCAGCAGACTGTCGGCCAAAATGAAGACAATGAAAAAAAAACATACACGAAAAGTGGTATAAAAAACGACCCACCACTAACAAAACTGTTGCACTTGACTGCATTTATTATAAATAAAATAAAATTTAAACAACACAAGACTACAAAATCTTTTAAAAAATGTTTGCTTGTTTTAGATTATGACTCAGACTAAATAAAAAAAAAAAGTTAAAAAACGTGTTGGTAACAGATTAACAAAATTTTTTACCTTTTTTTTGTTACTTTTTTCTAATAAAAGTTTACAAAATGTATTGAAAAAAAAAACATTTATTTATAAAAAAAATGGGAGTGAGAATTTTGTTTTCATTTATAATAGTTTTCCCCCAAAGGTTAGGCTAATGGGTGGGGTCAATCATAAAATTTATATGATAATATGCCTCCAATTCAAAAGTAATATTGTCTAAGGAAAACATACCCAATTTGTTAATGGTAAAGCGATTGGTTTTTAAAAGCTTGTCATCAACAAATAGGTTTTCAATATCTAAAATAAGTAAAGCTTTTAATAAATTAGAGGATTATGGAAATAAAAATTGTCGAGTCCGCTGACTATTACTTATATATATACAGTTGAGCAGTGGTGTTGTGCTAATTTTTTTTTTTTACCGGAACGCGTTCCGGACTTCGGTTCACGGTTCGGAAAAACAAGCCGGTTCGTTCCGGATCGGGTTCGGTTCAAACCCTTGTTTATAAAAATACATATAAAAACACGTCAAAAATTAGAAAAAAAATCAGCAATTCATTTTATTTTTTTTTTTTTCAAAACGTCAGCCAATTCTCGTTATCACAAATCATCTTTAGTGCCGGAACGCGTTCCTGTCCAAAAAGGAAGTACCGGAACGACGTTCCGGAGCGTTCCGGCTCGACAACACCCCTGCAGTTGAGTCAGTCGTATGGAACTGTCTCTCACGTTACAATATCTGGCCACGATTAAGCGCGAGTGCCGAGCCATCACACAACCTTATCCTTAAAATGCCTCGTCTTCAGCAATAAATTCTTCCAACAATTTCTGACAGATATCGTGTACATAATACAAGTCGTGCAATCTTCACTGTATGGTCTTTTTTAAACTATGTCTCTTTGCATTATTTGCTCTGGTATGCAGTTTAGGAGGAGGGGAAAAAACAGCACCCTTAACATACGTCGATGTTGATGGCAAGTCCTTTAGTTGGTTTTCTTGCAATATTCGGCATTTTATCTGCCAAAGAACAATAAATGATTGGATGAAACTGTTCAATATCTACCACAGTGTTGAAAAATTCAGTTCTTTAGTACTTTTTTCAGTACTTTTTCTTTTCAACAATACCGCAGTACCCCCGCGAAGCTTGCAGTACTTTTTTATTATTACATATTTTTTATCTTGCGCTTTTCAACTATTAATGCATTAGCAACATGCTCAACGTAATGCTTAAGGTAGAATTAGGCTTTAGCCCCGGTTAGCCCAACGTCTATATAACGTACGTTCGTTTTTAGAACAAGAAAAGTAATGAGAACGCTTGCCGAATCGTAATGTGATTTCGGTAAATACATTCCGTCGACAATTGACTAAATGGGGCTTTTACGTTTCGAATCAACTGTTTTTGTTTTGTAGATGAGAAATATGTATAAGTCGTTAGGTTTTCTATTCCATTCCGTACGTGTATTAAGTATAAATAAATATTTTTTTACAAAAGTACCACTTAATGCTAAAAGGTACTCTTTCAGTTATAGTTCAGTACCATTTCAAAATATAAATTTTGCAACACTGATTTACCATAAATTGACAGAAGTTCATAAACTCATCGAATAGGAAAAATATTTATTACATTTCCCTTAACTACATAAGAATTTCTATTAAAAATAACTGGAAAATTCGAAGTACTTTGTGCAATCATTAAAACCCATGAGTTGGCAACACTGCTAGACAGAAGATTCTATTAAACAGTAAAGCAAACTGTATAGCCAAGGTTTATAAATTCAATTATCAACCCTTTTGCTGAAAACAAATACAATTTTTTAAGATTCAAGAGTGCTTATGATATCATCTTTATTTTATTGTTAAATGCATTAAAAACAACAACAACGATAATTAAATAAAAAAAATAACTCAAGTACAATTATTAATATTTTATTATTATTTTTTAAAACAAAAATTATCCATCAAACCCCCCCCCCCCCCCCCTGCATCTCAGCCCCATGCATCATTATCCATTAATAAACAAGTTTTATTTGATGACTTTTGTTGTTTTTTTCTTTCTTTTTATCGGTTTATTTCACATCCAAATGCAAAGTTTATTTAATTTTTTTTTAATTTTTTTATTCAAAGGTATTCCAACAACCTCTTATACAAACTCTCATGACATTGTTGTTATTTTCTATTTTTCATTTTCAATAGCAACAATTTGTTAAGGAAAAAAGCAATAAAATTAACAAAAATGAAAAAAAACGAGAAAAAGAAGTGCATCATCTTTCAATAATAAACAAACAAAACAAATAAATTTTACAACAAAATTACAACAACAAAGAGTCTCTTTTTTTTTTTTTTGAAACAACTTTCACTGATGACGTACAAATCGTTTTAATTAAATGAAAAATACTTTTTTTTTTGTTGTTGTTGCCTTTTTTCACTCACCTCTCCATAGTTTATAGTCTGTTAATGGGTCCCCCGTCCGTCAATCAATCAGCTATTAAGTCAAGCAGTTTATACTGTCACTAGTAGAGCTTGAGTTCATCAGAAATGGTTTGTTGTTTCTTTTTTTTTTTTCTTTCTTTAAGAAACGAAACTGTAAAGTGGGTTCATTTTTCATTCAAATCGAAAAAAGTTTTGTTTTCTTTTCAAATGTAAATTTCAAATCTCTGCAGCTATTGTTATCAACACGTAGAGAAAAGTTAGCAGGGCATAGGGCGTAGAAACCAAGAACTCTTAATAAATATCTAAAGATTCATAAAGAAATTTTTTGATTTGATTTTTGCTTCGGTATTTACAACATTAAGAAGGGGAAGAACGTGTGTTAACTAGGTTTATAACCTTATTATTATTTTCGTATAGAAGGACCATAGTACTGCAATTGCACTCAATCTTAATCTACATAGCAGTGTTGAAAAATTCAGTACTTTAGTACTTTTTTCAGTACTTTTCCATTTCAAAAATACCGCAGTACCCCCGCGACGCTTTCAGTATTTTTTTATTATTACATATTTTATATCTTGCGCTTTTCAACAATTAATGCATTAGCAACGTAATGCTAAATGTAGAGTTAGTCTTCAGTCCCAGTCAGCCAAACGTCCACGGGACGTACGTTCGTTTTTAGAATACGAAAAGCAATGAGAACGCTTGCCGAATCGTAATGTAATTTCGGTAAGCATTTATATTACTCTTCATACGTTAAAAACGAACGTAAGTTCCATTGAGTTAAGTTGACGTTTGACTAAACTTTAACTAAACTCAACTTTAACGGCAAGTTTTAATAATGGCCCTATGACTGCACAGTAGGTTTTAACAGTTCGTTGGTCTAGTAAATAATAAAAATTCACAAATTTCTTCAGAATTAGCGAAAAAATAAAATTGTGACAATCTTTAAACATTATTTGTTCTCATAACCCTTGAGCTGTTCAAGCCAATACAAACAAGTAAAGACTGCAATTTATATACCATAGAAAATTACCAAATTGTCGTCTCTAATTTCTTTCCCCCGTTGAAATAATCAATTTAACATGACAATAACTTCAAAACAAATCTAAAAAGAGTCTCTTTGTCTCCAAAGTGAAATCTTTGTTATTTTCATAGACAAAACGAAAAAACCTTATTTTATTAATTTCTTTTTCTTCTTTTTATTTTCTTGAATTTAAATTTCATCTCAACAGCTTTACTTCTTTTTTTGAAGAACGTCTGCTCTGTCTATTTGATTAACATCTTTGTGGCATAATTTTCTTCAAATACTTGATGAATTCCATCTTCAAAATTGTACACATTAAAACACAACAACTACAACAAAAATATCAAAATAAAATTCTGCTCTTGTGTGTGTGTGTATGTGTAAGCATGTTGTGTGACTTTGGTAAGCTTTGCTTAACCTCACTTTAAATAATTTCCTACAATATGGTTGATTGTTTATTTCACCGATATTTACCACTTCTAACCTCCTCTGCTTACATGTTTTGTTTTTTTTTCTGTTACCATAAAATCTCTCATTTATATGCTCAGCATCAACATAATTATGATGTTTTGAACATCATTAAAATGACTTGAAACCGGCTTATTACGGTTAGAAAGAAATTTCTTTCTTTTGCTTTTTCTTTAAGTTGTTTTTTTTTCATGTGTGTTAAGAGAAATGCTCTCTTTTCTTTTGTTGTTGCTTAAGGTTTTTATTTCTACCAGTGTTGATAAGTGCTATATATGTATTTTTTTATACTGAGTGTGTGTTTTTAACTGTCAATGCCGTGTGAAGAAGTTTTAATTGTTCTTTAATGATTTATTTCGGTTTTTTTATTTAAATTTGTTAATAGTTTATAATGATTGTTTAAAATCTTGTTAACGAAAAAGAAATTAAAACGTAAATCGTTAGAAATTTTAAATTCAAAATGTTTGGAAGTGTTTTCAGTGTTTTAAAGAATTTTAATGCCGATTTTTTAACATCAGGGTCATGCTAAATGTCATAATATGCCTAGTAAGGGATTAGCTATTCTTTTGTTTCATACATACAGTACATACATACATACATAATTGGCCATTACAACCCTTCAGTCAGGATTACGGCCTAGCTTCTCAACATCACTCATGTTGTGTGCCTTAATATTATACTTGAGTGGGGGGCCCTACAGTTTAACGTCGACTCCAAACGACGGATTTTTAGAAACTTTTTCATGGCAATTTTTACTCTCAGAGTTTTTGCCAGAAATCTGCTGAGAGGAAGTCGCCGAAGAAATATTTTTTTTTCATATTTCATTATTTTTGTTTGCAATATTTATTTGTTTATATTTTTTGTGCTTTGACAGCTGGTGATGACAAAAATACGATAAAATTTAGAGATTACATTGATTTTTAAGTAATTCACAGGGTAATAGAAATTGAATTACATACAATTTGGGTAATTCGCTCACAAAATTTTATATGGTGAATTACGTAATTTAGCACATAATTGGATGTTGAATTACGAATGAGAGAGTGAATTACGAAAAATTGGTGCCGCGCGAATATAGCATAAGAGTCAAGACTTTAAACATGGTTTTCAAAAATGTTTATAAAAAATATAAAATAAAACAAGTATTTAATAAGTTTTACTCACCTCAAGAGCTGGGTTTTAAACAATTTGCTTTCGAATCACTTGCTGCAATAATACTTTTCTTTTCCAATTATTATATTTTTGAATTTTTTTTTGTTGTTGTTGTTGTTAAAACATTTAATATTTTAAAATTTCAATATATTTTTAAGGTCAAAAAACCAAACACTGTAAAATAAATTTAACAAAATGAATGTTTATTAATTAAAAAATTGTATACGAATAATAACAAAAAAAAAAAGAAATGGAGAATATTTTTAATTTATTGCAGTTAAATTAATTATTTTTTTTATTCCTTTTTTTTTTATTTATTTTTTATATATTTTTTTATAATCAAAACAAGTTTGCGTTTTTTTTTTCTTTTAATAAGTTTTATGCGTTTTTTCACACCAACCGGTACTTAAAATTAAAATTAAATTCATATTAATTTGTATTTATTGTATATTGCATACATATGTATGTACACCATATATAGTATATTGTATGTACAATATATGGCATGCAATAAGGCAACATTTCCACGCACTTAATTCTTGATTCATATTGTAACACAAGTATTTTGCAATTGCCTCCACTTGATTTTTGCATTAAATTCAATTCATTTTTCTTGTTTTTTTTCTCTTCCTTTCCTTTCTTCTTTTGGATTCTTCCAGTTTTTTTATTCTTTGTCTTCCTCTTTTTCTTTTTTTTTTAATTTTTTTTAACAACAAGTTATTGCACCTGGCGTTTTGTGCGAATTTTGTTGCATTTACAAGTACTCGCTCGTATTTTATTTGATTCTGTCGTTTCTCTTTTTTCTTTTTCTTTCAGTTTAAGCTTTACTTGTAAAATATTTCTTTAACGTTGTCAATGGCTGTCTCTTTGTCTGTCCGTCCGTCCGTACGGCTGCCTTATAGTTGACTGGGACATTCGGTAAATGTGGAATTGTTTTAATGTTTAGCGACTGCGACGAAACGACCGCTCTAGTCCAAGTGCTCTTGTCTTAAAGGTGAATGTGAGACAAAAAAAACAAAATTCATTCTCAAATTATTGGGGGTTGACAAAAGTTTTTAAACGAATTTCTCATTTTAACACTTTACTTGCGATGGCCACTACTCCATGCAGAGAATGATAGCGGAAGTGGAAAAAATGATACGTGGGAGTGTGAAATAATGACAGAATTAAAGATTACGACTCTGCTCATTTGTGACAAATGACGTCACACGACATATTTCTAATGATTAATAATTTCCAGTAGCATTACTTAAGTAAAAATAACAAGCACGAGAAAAATGACATCATCCCGCTCTTGTTGTAATCCTAAGACGTACTCTCCGAAGGTCCCACTTAAGCCTATTATGATACCGTAATTAACATTCAATCTGGGGATTCCTAAAGCAAGCAAAAAAACTTGTTCTTGCGTATTCTTAAGAGGCGATTGTTCTTTCGATTAATGATCATATTGCCTAGAAATGCAAAAAGCTTTGGTCTTGGAAATGATGTTCATCTACTACTACTACTACTACATAGCAAAAACTTTTTTCCTGCGTATTTTGAAGAAGTGATTGTTCTTTCGATTAATGATCACATTGCCTAGAATGGCAAAATGCTTTGACTTCCCCTCTACTACAATTTCCCATGCGTACCACATTGGTCTTGGAAATGATCTTCATCTACTACTACTACTACTACTACTTCATGGTGGACAGTCTAAGTCGCTTCGCTGAGAAGCTCCGAATGGTCGGCACTAGCGGAAAATGGATAACTGTTTTACCACAATGGACTCAAGTCCATTGCAGCTTCTTTGGGTAGATAGCCAACTCTAGGTAGGTACATATCGCCATAATGTCTTTCATATTTCCGTTATCCTGATGAATTTTAGAATGCTACAATTACTACAATTACTGCTACTACTATACGAAGACAGTGGTTTCATTCTGAGATACATTAACATTCTACAGGTTCCAACTAAGTGTTCTGATCATTCATTCTGCTTATCACAGAATCAACATATTGAGTTTAAAGTGAGTCCCACTCTTAACAAGTGTTCTTTAAGTCTACAGTACCCAGTCAAATGGAAAATGGATAGCTTAAGGATGACGCAAATCTTTTCTCAAATCTCTCTCACACCCAAAACAGGCTGATTTTCATTTAAACCCATTTGATTTGAGAACATTCTCCGTCCTTTTCAATCTTCCCTTTCAGAGTTTTCTCTTCTAAATGCCCATTATCACTACGCACAAAGTTTCTGACCTTATCAGGGGTTTCGAAGCTGGCCTTATCTTACGCTTATTCGACTACTAATTAACGTAGATTCCTACATAACCTGAGATCCAGCAAGGATTGACCCTTGGTTAGCCTATTAAGCTTTTCCATACAATTCTTGAGTTTACTACATTAGAGTCGAGTGCAGGCGATGGCAACCCGACTGTCAGATAGCATTGCTATTTCTGTTCCTATTTCTACCTCCTGCCCCAGTAGCTTTCTAATTAAATTGAATTATCCATCCCTGTAGGATGGCGCCGTAGTCTAGTAGGTAGTGAGTTCGCTTATTAGACGTAAAGCCCAGGTTCAAGCCCCAGGCCAGACATCAAAAACGAAAACTGAAAAAAATATTTCTACGGCGACTTCCTCTCAGCAGATTTCTGGCTAAAGCTCTGAGAGTAAATAAACCTGCCATGAAAAAGTTTCTCAAAATCTGTCGTTCGGAGTCGACGTTAAACTATAGGTCCCGCCACTCACATATAAAATAATTAACGCACACAACGTGAGTGGTGTGAGAAGCTAGGCCGTAATCCTGACTGAAGGGTTGCAATGGCCAATTATGTATATGTATGTATGTGTTATCCATTCCTGTCCATTTCTGTCTGTACGTTACCTATCTCATTCAAAATATTTATCATACTCAATATTTAAATGCGTTCTCTTTATAGGAAGAGTCTTTTGGTAATTACGAAATTACATACACGTGTAAGTGTGTGTATTAGTGTGTTTAGAACAAGAGAATAGAGAATATTAAATTTTCTTTCAGTGTATTAGTAGTAGCAAAAGTAGTGTGTTTTTTTGTTTTAGGTCTTGTTATAATTTTTCCAACATTTGTGCCATTTAACCAAAACATATAAACATTTTTATGTCTGCATGTCTATTACGTTTGTCTATCTGTCTGTTCCATCTAATGTTAGTTGGTCCGACGTCTCTGTATGTAAGCTTAAATAAGTATTGTTTTTGTTGCTATTGTTGTTGCTGTTGTTTTCTAAGATTCTTTTTTTACTTTGTGTTGTGTTGTGTTTAGTAGTCTGGTTTTAAGGTGAATGCACTATACAACACTGTTTTTTTTCTTTTCTTTTTTTCTAACTAATCTTCGTATTATTCTCAATTACAAATGCTCTCTTTAGTATTATAGTGTATGGCTGTTGTTGCTCTTTTCTGTTAAACTGTTGAATGCTTTATTAATATGAAATCTAATAAGAAATAAGTGTTAAACTTTACTTTAAACAATTTTTGTTATTTCGTATGTTTTTCTCTTTTTTCTCCTTTTTTTCTACTCATAAATAGTTGCCTTTATTAACACTTATTAAGGAATTTTGTGATGTTTTTTTCTTGTTCTGAAAGAGATCGTTTGTGTGGTTTTCCTATGAAGAGTTTAAATAAAACGGTTAATGCCAGTTTTTTTTATTATTGTAATACTTGTTATGGTGGATTCTTTCTTTTTTTTATGTGATTTTGAAACAGGTTACATAAATAGGTCAATTCACATATTTTTCAACAGGTTACATTGGCCGTATGCACTTCCTGGTTGTTGTTGTTTTTTTCTTTTTTTTTCATAATTTAACACTCAACCAACCAAACCATTAATGCTTACACATGCACACATACATATGTACGTTTAATCACACTCACACACTTTTAATTGAATTTTTGTTTTTGCTTTTTTGTTGTTTTTTTTTGTACAAAATTTCTAATAAACACCATTTGGCTTTTTAAAGGGGTTTTTTGCTTGTTTAACTAACTATGTAGGTATTTGCTATTGTTGTTGCCGTTTTTTTTTGTATTAATTTATTGCATTTTTCTTTAAACAAAACAGAAGAAAAAAAAGGAAAAATTATTTTCACTTCAGTTATTTTTTCTGCGTAGACTACTCTACTCTCTTTTGTTTGTTGTTTTTCAATGAAACGTAACACAATAAGACAACAAAAAAAAATGGGGGAAAAAAACAACAATAAACCGCTTTTGCTTTTGAGTATGTACACCTTTATTTCTTTCGGTGTGTTACTTTATAATTCTTGTTTTGTTGGGTTTTGTTTTATTTTATTTCTTTATAAATTTCTCACCACTTTAATAAACCGTTTTACTAGTATTATCTCTTTTTTTAAATTAATTTTTTTTCTCTTGTATTTTAATTCTAAACTTTTCTTCTACCAACACTTTTTCCGTTAAAAACAACTTAACACGACGACTGGTAAACTCGTACTAAATAAAATGGTCTTTTCTTTGGTCTGCTTTGGTCTTGTTATTATTGTTATTATTATGGTTATCTGTTTATAATAATTCACCTCTCTCTCCCTCTCTCTTATTTGTACGTTATTTCTTTGATCACTTTGTTGGTATAAGTGAGATTCAATAAATAAAAGTGTTGTGTTAATGAAATAACAACAAAATACCTGGCTAACGAGAGAGTTAAAATATTTGTCATAATTAGCCGGCTTGTTATTAGTGATGCAACAAGTGTTTTACAAAGAAATAATCGATTAGTTTTCTAAAGTTTTTTAACATTGAAGACAAACAATATGAAACCTTGAAATTTTGTTTATCTTCCTAGATTTTTATACTAATTTTATAGCATATTTTAAGGTTCAAAATAATATATTTAAAAATGGAGTGTAATTTGAAGTAAATTGCGAATGAGGTTTTATCTTCAAAGCCAGTTTGGCATTATTTATTGTGTAGCATATTTTCAGGCGTCAAAAGTATGATAAATTTTTAAAACAAATTAAAAGAGTTATTTATGAATATTAAGAAAATAAAGGTTTTTAATGTTAAAAACTATCAACATGAATTTTTGTTTACCTTTCAAGACGTTTAATATAATTTTTAAAGCATATTTTAAGGCTGTATTTAATATGTATATTAAAATACTGGTTGTGCTCTAAGATGAATTACAAATTAATTATTATTTTCAATTGTTTTTAATTTTAGCATAGGCTACTTTAAGGCGCCAAAAATTACATTTAAAAAATAATTAAGATTTTATTGTTAATTAAGCAGAACAAACAAAACGTACTTATTTATTAAGCATAGAGTAGAATTATAAAAATTTTAACGTTTTTTTTAAGATTTCCGTTAATAATATATCATAGCATACTTTAAGGCGATAATTATTAAAGCCTGTTACGCAGCATCAAAAATTTTTTAAAAAGAAAAGAAACAAAGGAATCGATTAAGAAAATAATTACTATCTCAATTTCTAAGACGAGGAGTGGGATATGAAAAAGGTTTAGCAGATGAGGGAACAAAATAGGAAATCGGGTCATCTGTCCAGCCAACTAATGCCAGAGGTGAAACTCTCAACGTCAGATATACTATCAAAGGCCATCTTTCCTAAGCAATTGTATAACTCTCCGGTGTAGAATCTTGAGTCTTCGCTTTTGCAGGGCAGGGTAATGACACAGAATGTGCTGGATGGTTTCAGAAACCGCCACATTAGTGCAAACCCTGTAGAAAGAAAGGCTAGCTATGTCCCATTGTGATTGCCCTCTAAGCATAATGGCGGTTATAAAATGTAATGTGACCCTCATAGGCTCTCTACCAAGATTCAAAACTTATCCAGTGATATCAATACCGGAAAAAAACTGTCCCCTTCACTCTTGATCACTTTGTCGATCAGCCCAAAACCTTTTCAGGTCTAGACCTAGCTTATCTACAAACACTCAGCCCTAGTGTTTGTGAATGGTGAAAGCAAGGGCCATAAATATATACTTTTTTTAAATAAGTTCCAATTCTATATACTTTTTACTTTAAATATTTACTTAATATCAATGTCCCAAGAAAACATTCGTATTTTGTTTTATTTTTTTAAATTTTTACATAAAATGCTTAAATTTATTTTTAAAATAATTTCTTTTTTTTTTTTTTTTGGGGGGGGGGGGGGTTTTTTATTTATTTATTTTTAAATATTTCATCCACAATTCATCGATAACTTATAAGGAAGGTTTTTTATAAATGATTTTTAAGTATCATTTAAACTTTGTCCACTTAACAAGAGTAATGACAAGAACTCCAGAGTTATTAACAGAAAACCATCAGTAGGTTTTTATTGTTCATTTTCCTTAGAAAAAAAAGATACCATTCAGCGATATGACAGTGGCATAACTTAAAATTGTTGTAATGACTTTTTTTTATAAATCAGTGGGTATTTTTAAACAATATCTTTTCTTAAAAAAAAAAAACTTGAAACTTTTGTTTTTTTTTTTTTTCATTTTTAAACTACTTCTACTTTTTCATTAAAAAATTAAAATTTTAACAGAAGTTTGTGTCAAACAAAAAAAACAATAAATCATAGTAAATATTGGAAAAAGAAAAGGAAGTTGGTTGAAACAGTTAAAAAGCTAACAAGCGGTATCAAACTGTTTTAATGGTATTTTATAGTGGTTATTAAAATAAAAGTCCTTTTAAAATGAAGGCCATTATTTCAGCAGAACTTCCAGCGATTACCGCATTCATTACACATGACAAAAGTGGTCATAGGTTCATCAGCAGAACGTGTTTGCAGTTGATTATAGGTACAGTTGCGTTTCTTACATTTGCCGCACTTAAGCAGATCCGTCTTTGTGCCTTGTACCGTGGCCAATTGGGCATCATTAATAGCTTCTTTAACGAATTTCTCTCTTAGTTTTTTCATTTCATCACTAGCCATCTCTTCGGGTGTCATTTTTGCCAATTGCTGGGCAGTAATAGCACCGCACATGTAATTGCCGCGTAAGGTAGGATTTTTGGCATCTTTTAAATTGGCCACTCTAGAGCGTATACGATTTTTGTACTTCATGTCGGTGTTTTTGAATTCAGCATAAATAGCCTCCTCCAATTCAATGGCCATTTCTTCCGGCTCCGGGCAACCTTCTATAGTTTCACCCACTTTCAAGGCATTGCAAAGCATTTCGCGGCATTTCAAACGCACTGCATCATTCATACCCGAAGAGGCGGGGAAGGAGGTTTGTGTAGGTCTACGTTCATCTCTGGCTGTCGATGAAGATGATGATTTCTTTTCATCTTTCTTATCCTTCTCTTTCGAAGAATTCGAAGAGGACTTTTCTTTATCTTTGCTAGATGCCGAACTAGATTTGCTAGCCGATGATGATTTGCTATCACTCGTAGTTTTATTGTTATCTTTGCCGCTGGCAGCATTAGGGGCAGCTAAGAAACGTTTCCAGTTTTTAATTAAAGTCTTTGCCAAAGCGATTACTTCTTCATCTTTGCTGCTTTTACGCAACTCGTTGACCGTCATGCCAATGCGAGTTTTTGTCAAAATTTCCAAATTAATATTCAACGATTGCAAGGCCTTAAGCAAATCCAAGGCTTGTTCTTGGCCCTAAAAGAGAGAAATAGGGTAACAACGTTATAAAAGATATTTTCCTAAATATTTAAAATCAATTTTCTCGTTATTATGCCAACGAAACCCCGTAACAAAAACACAGTTTGAAAGCCATTGTTTACTGGCACCCCATAAAAAAGCTTCAAAACACCGGCTGGCTGTACCCACGACAAACTTCATAAAAGGCGCGCATAAGATGTCTCTTCACACGCACTTCACTTGCAGTCTTAAATGCATATTTAACGATTTCTCCATCATATTAATCTCCTTCGGGAACTCTGTTATGTCTTAATTTCTAAGGGAAACACTTACCGTGCCATCATTTGTTGTGATTTTACTCATTTTCTTTTGTATTTTAAAAACTTCCTCTTCGACACTCATTTTTCTACAGGCTATGTTAAGCTAGAAAAAAGTAGTTTTTTTATAATTTTCCAGCAATTATTGTAAACAAACTATTACACGCTCTTTATTTACCTGTTTTTATTAAATATTTTATAAATAATTGTTTAAAAATTAATTACTTCTTGCAAGCAAAGACAATTTTAATGTGATCTCGTTGCAGAAAAATTACAACCTTTTTCTCTTCTTGAGATTCGCTTTTTTTCTGTATTGACACTAGAACAACATAAGAGTGGTGCTGCCATATTGGTAAGTGTTGTATGAAGACAGGGTTGTTTGAACTTATGGTAATAAGGAATTACCATGTGAACATTAGAAATAAATTGCTAAAACTTTATCAAAAGTTATGAATTTGTAAATAGCCGAATCCTAAGCAAGATCATTATGACGATCTAGTTAGTTTCGTAATCCCTCTCTGAGGATTGCTGCTGGCTGCGTCAAGTTGATTATTATTGATCAAAATGCTTCTGTTCAAACAACAAAATAAACTACTGATCATTGAATTCTTGTGCAGCATATTAGCTGCTCAATCATTTCAGTCATAAGAAGGTAATTGAAGATACAGTCCCTAATGTGTTAGTTGTTGTAATAATAATAAACAATAATAATAATAATAATTCGGACAATGCATCATTAAGAATATACTTCCCTTCAATCCTGACAAGATATCCCACTCAGATGCTTTGATGTCCATTTCTCATTGCAGAGAGTGAGAGGCTACTAATTAATCGAATGAGTTTCAACTGAAAAAATAATTTTTGATTAAATACTTCCCTACAACCTTATTAATTCCAGCGTTTTTACGTAATTTGAGAATCTGGCAACTCACTCAACTTTAGAAATACAACCCTGTCGAACAGCATAACAGCTGTTAAGTTTTCTTCACGTTCTTTAGTGTATTCCCTGTAAAAATATAGAATTTTAAGTAGAACAATTATAACAGAAAATTAGCAAATTAAAATGAATAATTTATTTAAAATAATACAACCAACATGGCGTCATGTAATACAGCCACAACAAAGTGTATTTAAACGTTTTTATGGTGAGAAACTAAGGAAACTCTTAAGCCGGTTTGGCCACCGTCATGTTATTTAACTTTTCAAAGTTATTTTTTATTAATTAATAAATTATTCTTTTAGCTGCTCCTCCTAAACGTTTCTATAAGCATACCTCTGTTTTATATAACGACGGCAAGTATGAGGTTACATTGGATCATCGTAAACTAAAAACCCCCAAAGGTGCTCCGTTTACAGTGAAAAGTGAAGCCCTGGCCATAGCTGTAGCCAACGAATTTGACAATCAAAAGGAGCATATTGAACGATCAAAAATGCATTTGTCTGCCTTATGCTTTACAGCCATTGATAATCCCAATAATCATACAAAAATCGATATGGTCAATTATTTGCTGAATTATATACCCACAGATACGGTACTGTTCCAGTACGGTGAGGAAGAGTCATTACATGCATTGCAGCGCAATGAATGGGATCCCATTATTCAATGGTTTAATGAACGTTACGGCACTAATTTACAAAAAACCATGGATATAACACCGCCAAACGTTAACGCTGATGATAAAATGAAAATTTCAAAATATTTACTTTCACATTCGGATGAGGTATTGAATGGTAAGTCTGGATAATATTGATTTATTCTTTTGGATTCCTTGCAATAGATCATTGAATTTTTTGCTTATAGGTTTCGTTTTTGCAGTGGATACATTAAAATCTGTTATATTAGCTTTTGCTGTTATTGACCAACGTATAACCGTAGATAAGGCTGTTACTTTGGCGCGTTTGGAGGAAGAGTACCAATTGAAATTTTGGGGTCGTGTAGAATGGGCCCATGATTTGTCTCAGCACGAATTACAAGCTCGTTTAGCTGCTGCTGTACTCTTTGTGCACTTTAATCGTTCAGAATATTTTGTCAAAGAGAAGGCTGTAGTTTAAATACATACATTGAAATCGTTACTTAGTTTTATCTTAAGATGTTGGAAATTGAACAGAAACTATTATTTATGTACCTAAAGAGAGAAAAGCAAAATGAATTTGAAGCCTTTTTTTAAAAAAAAAGGTTGAAAATACTTAAAATATAAAGTGCAATGATGTTTGTCAGTGTAATAGGATTGAGGAAGACGTTATAAAGCTATTCTACACATAGTAAGGGCAGTGGTAGCAGTACTCTAGCAATTCAACGCAGCAATAATAAACCAGCTGAAAAGAGATGAGATATAATTTACAAATAATTGTTGCAATTAGCAGTTAGTAAGGAGAAATTTTGTTTATTTAAAGCAAGAAAGGAGAATCTGTCTGTCACAGTTCATCAAACAATTTTTCTGTCTTGAGGAGAATAGTAAGACTCTTATACTTTCTTCTTTTGATTTCTGTGTTATCCACCTTAATACTATTTGGTATGCGCAGCACTAATCTCTAATTTAAGCTTCTGTATTTCGAGTGAAAGTTTCATTTTTTGAATATTTCTTTCCATCATTTGTATTTGTTCGTCCCTTTTACTTCTTTCCTCTTCCAATTTTAATCTTTTTGCCTCATAGTCCACTACATCCTTCAGGCTACGTTTTATTGATTTCATAGTGTTTGAAATTTGTATTAATAATTCAGTCTGGTCATTACTATGCCTTTCAAGCAGCTCAATACGTTTTTGTGGCTTTTTATTTGGTCTGGGAGATATTGGCGTTGGTGACGATGATGGTGATGGTGATGGCGTGGAGGCAATTGACTGTGCTGACTCTGATAATGGCGTTGGTGATTGTGTAGCAGCTTCGCTACTGATGCTGGATGCTCTGTCCTGCAATAAAATCAAATAATTACGGATTGCAATAAAGAAATGAGGAAATATGAGGCTTACCGACTCAGCTGATTCCAATGAATTTAAATCTACACTGTCTTCAGTCTTTACTTCTGCATGTATTAAGGTCTCAGATTCTACCTGTGTTTCCTCCAATGAGCTCTGAATTTCCTCCTTAATTACAACACCTTCAGCAACGTTTATTATTTTGATTTGTTCCATTATTACCACAGAATACACAATTATTACCACAAACACAAATCTACAACTTAGAAAATGCCGCCGACAGTACCAAAGCCAAAATCAAGGCAAATTCAATACGGTAACCGCAACTCTACAACAAATACAACAATGCAAAAACAACACGCATTTTGTTTAACCTCCATTCGGATGTCAAAATAGGAAGAAAAAAATGGAAAAGGAAAAAAATGAACAACGACACGCACACGCACAACAAACACACACAAAAACAACAAAATTTTGACATTAACAAAGTGCTCAGCTGTTTAGATTATCCCACCGGTTACATGAATTCGCCATGGCAAAAATGGTTGGCGCGTAAGTTTTGCTTTTAATATTTTGTGTTTAAATAAAGACTAAAAATGGATTTGGAGGATTTATGGGACATACTTATAATTGTACTGCTAATGAACGAAGCATTGGAGCTGTTAGGCAAAATTTCTACACGTAGGTTTTGGGTGCGAAGGCTTTATCAAGATCGAGACTACAACGGGCTTTTCACTACTAGTTTTAATGAAATGCATCAAGCAGATCCAGAGTAGTTTCTAAAGAGTGTCCGGATGAGCCCTGCTGTTTTCGATATGCTGGTTAGGACTTTTGAAGAGACGTCTCACAGATTATTTTTAACACTTACGTAAGTTGTTTGCATATGATTTAATAAAATATTTAATATGATATATATAAACATGTACTATTCGTAGTTATCTGGCACACGGGACGATCAACAATAACCACCATTACAAATGAGGTGTGTGAAGCAGTTTGGGAGGAATTGGGAATGATTTACTTGCCTCCGCCAAACAAGCATGAATGGAAGCGTATTGCTGAGGACTTTAATACTATGTGGAATTTTCCGAATTGTGTTGGTGCTGTGGACGGAAAACATTCATATTACAATATCATGTCCACCCAATTCTGGATCCCTATACTATAATTATAAAGGAAATTACTCCATTGTGCTTTTAGCAAGTTGCGATGCCTGGAACATGCACTAAATTTCCCTATTTCATGGTCGGTGACGCTGCATTTCCAAGGGACATTGAAAGCACGACTACCCCACGCTGGGAAACCAGCCAGCAAGCTTGAAAACGGGGCTATATCCTTGACATCAATGTTCGATGGCCCCGTCAAGCTGACAAGGGTTGGAGGGCCAAATAACCTATATCTGCACCTCGCAAGAGATGGGCATTGACAAAGAAAGTGGATAACAGTCTCCTCTTCCTCAGCGGAGATGCATTATGCGTCCATATCCGGGTTTGTACACTTACACTTAAACTTTTGCTTAACTTCAGTTATAATTTTTTTTTTTCTTTTTTGCAACTAGGAATGCGTCTATCACCTGACCGGGAAACTCTTAATAGGCGACTATCACGAACCCAAAGAGTGATTGAGAACGCTTTTGGGATTTTATGGGCTCGTTGGAAAGTTTTGTTATTTCCTTTATTTATGCAGCCAGAAAATGCGGAAAAATTGCTAAAAGCTGCTGTAGTTCTGCACAATTTTGTTAAATTCTACGATAGCAGTTATTGTCCGCCTGATTATGTTGATCGCTTTGAAGGCAACGAAATTGTGATCGGGCTGTGGCGGAGTAAAGTTTCGAAAGCGTTGCAAAATCATGACAGAATGACTTGCAATAATGCAACAAAAACTACTTTCGCTATAAGAGACAAACTAAAGGACTATATTATGTCCCACCCAATTTAATTAAAACTTAAAAACTAATTTTTTTGTTAATACCTTTATTTAAAAACATAAAAATAAAATTTCATGAATTCATAAAAAACAAACAACGATTTTTGTACTTTAAGTATTGAGCTATTTTACAGGTAAAAACAAAAAAAAATTGAGTTCATTGCAATTAATTAAATTAAAAACAATTCTATTAAAGGGTCCGCCAAATAACTTTTTTTTTTAAATGCTGTAAAAAAAAAACTACTCAAAATTTTCTCAAATTTCTTTTTTTATTTGAAAGTACAATCCTTCCGGTTAATAATGGAAAATAATTTCATTCGAATGGCTGCCTCGACTGGCCATGCAGTAGCCTACACGAGTAGCCTACAGAAGATGCCGATTTTGGCAAAAAAAAAAATCATCTTTTCAGATGAAGCTCATTTTGATCTTGGCGGGTATGTAAACAAGCAAAATTGTCGCATTTGGAGCACAGAAAACCCGCACGCATACATTGAAAAGCCGACGCACCCAAAACGAGTCACTGTTTGGTGCGGATTTTGGTCTAAAGGCATAATTGCCCAATTTTTCTTCGAAAATAAGCAAGGAGTGGCCGTTACAGTCAATGGCGACCGTTATCGGCCAATGTTGAACGAATTTTTGTTCATAAAAATTAAAGAGGAGGATATTGGCAACATTTGGTTTCAACAGGACGGCGCTACGTGCCACACAGCCGAAGCTACACTCGATGTTTTGCGCCCTGTTTTTGAAGATCACATTATCAGCCGCAGAGCTGATGTCGTTTGGCCACTTCGGAGCTGCGATTTGACACCGTTGGAGTATTATTTGTGGAGTGCCGTCAAAGATAAGTGTTACGCCGACAAGCCAGAGACAATTGACGCTTTAAAGGACAATATTCGTGAAGCCATTGGTGAAATACAGCTGCACACAATCGATAATGTGCTTAAAAATTGGACCGATGGTGTAGGCTACTGCAAGGCCAGCCAAGGCAGCCATTTGAATGAAATTCTTTTCCATTATTAACCGGAAGGATTGTACTTTCAAATAAAAAAAGAAATTTGAGAAAATATTCAGTAGTTTTTTTTTAAAGCATTTTCAAAAAAAAAAAGTTATTTGGCGGACCCTTTACTACTATTTGTATACATAAAAAATAAATAAAATAAAAAAAAAACAATTCATAACAATTACTTAAATTAGAAAAACTCTTATCCTACATAAAAAAGCTAAAAAAAAATTTTAATTGGCATTATGAACATACGTCAAAAGCTCAATCTTAAGCCGATCCTGCACGTCCTCCGGCTTTTTTTGCAGGCATTCATCCAGCATTTGTAAAAATGCACTGTTTTTACATTTTGATTTCTCCACTTTTGCAGCAATAATCCTTTCTATTATTCCACACAATTTTTCGAATCGTTCACGCGATTCATTACACAAGCGCTGTCGTTTTGGTCTGGGAGATATTGGTTTTGGTAACGATGATGGTGATGGCGTTGGTGATTGTGTAGCAGCTTCGCTGGATGCTCTGTCCTGTAATAAAATCAAATAATTATGGATTGCAATAAAGAAATGAGCAAATATGAGGCTTACCGACTCAGCTGATTCCAATGAGTTTAAATCTACACTGTCCTCAGTCTTTACTTCTGCATGCATCAAGGCCTCAGGTTCTACCTGTGTTTCTTCCAAGGGGCTCTGAATTTCTTCCTTAATTACAACACCTTCAGCAACGTTTATTATTTTGATTTCGTCCATTATTACCACAAACACAAAAACCGCAAGACAAATCTACAACTTAAAAAATGCCGCCGACAGTATCAAAGCCCAAATCAAGGCAAATTCAATACGGTAACCGCAACTTTACAACAAGTACATCAATGCAAAAACAACACGCATTTTGTTCTTGTTAAACCTCCATTTGGATGTCAAAATAGGAAGAAAAAAATGGAAAAGGAAAAACAAATGAACAACAACACACACACGCACAACAAACACACACAAAAACAACAACATTTTGACATTAACAAAGTGCTCAGCTGTTTAGATGATCCCACCGGTTACATGAATTCGCCATGTACCTACAAGAAATTAATAACCGAAACTAAACATACAAAACTTACTTACTACTACACATGTAGTTTTTATTTGACTTTTTATGCTTCAGAGTTGTATTTGTTAATATTTATTAATTTCAAAAACTCAATCTTAGTAGGCTTTGACAAAAATTTATAATTATAATACTGTGTGAAAAATAAAATAATAAAATATTTGTGGGGGAAAAATAGAAACATAAAAGAAAAAAAGGAAAGTGAAAAGAAAAGGGGAAAAAAGAGAAAAGTTTTCGCCGAAACTACGACTGCGAAGCGGATTTTATTCTTTTTGTATAAATAAAAAATCTTTTACTGAAGTCTAACCAACAAAGATTTGTGAATTCTACAACCCACGGCAAGCTTTTCTATACGGAAAGAAGAGTAAGAAGTCGGACATGCTACAAAAAAGGAAAGTGTTTTCTTTTGTGTGATTTATTTGTGAATTTGAAGTCCTTTAATTTTTGGTTACTTTTTTGTATAGTGTTCTAATTGGTAGATGCTGCCATTTAAACCTTGAAGGAACATGGAAGCTCATCTTTGCCAGCTATCAAGAAATACCTCACCAGCACATATAAGGTAGATGCCCAAAAATTGGCTCCATTCATTTGAAGAGTGCTGTTACCAGTGGAAAATTAATCCAAACTAAAGGTAAGGGTGCTTCTGGTTCATTCAAATTATTAGCTGCTGCTTCAAAGGACCGCCAAAAAGACTGCTGAGAAGAAGTTAAAAACTTAAAGAAGACTCGTACTGTTAAGGATAAACCAACCAAAAAGACCCCAGCACATAAACCAAAAGCTCCTGAGGCCAAGAGTGCAACCGCTGCAAAGCCCAAAAAAGTCGTTCCAGCCAAGAAACCAGCTGCCAAAATTATTATTGTTATTATTTATATTATATATTATATATGTCTATTAAAATTTTATAATAAAAATATATGGAAACAAAAAAAATTTTTCATTTTCAATTTAGTCAAATGTCTAGTCACTGTTGACTAGTTAAATGACTAGTCACAGTTAACTAGTTAAATGACTCGTAAACAGTCAACAAGTTTGACTAGTAAACTGTGACTAGTACTCTAGTCATTTGTAACTTAAAAACAAAGAAAGAGTGAGCGGGTTAGATATATTTTTTACAGTCGAAAAAATTCATATGTTAGAAAGAGAAGCAAAATCACATGTACACGAATGTTTACGTAAAGTTTTTCACATTGCCCTTAATAACTTGATGGGAAGTTTGTTTATACGTCACACTTTACGGTCAAATAACTAGTTATTTGACTAGTTATGTTCTGGTAGGGGTGTATGTTGATTGTTGTTCAACAAATGACAGCGTTGCCAACTAGAATACACTTTAATAAGCGAATTTTGCATTTAAGTTTTGTTGTAAAAATTACTTTCGTTTTCTTTAAATATTTTTTTCTTTATTGCATGCTTAAGTTTTTGTATTTTTTTTCTATTAATTTTATTATTTAATAACTTGTTAATGAACCTAATCAGACGGGAACAATTTTTAGTCGCACAATTTTTGTTATTTTCAAATCACACGGGATGAATATTATTTTGGCATGAAATGTATACGTATACACAGCTTTGTATGGATTAGTGTTTTTGCATTCGTTTGATGTTGGCTGATTTTTAAAAATGTGCATGTATTAGTTTTGTGCTAGTAATGCGTGATTGTAGCTGGTTGAAACTTTACGCCACCGATATACCATTCTCTTCACCTCTTTTGCCCATAAGGGCTGGGCAGTCTCATTGCTCGAATCCAGGCGAGCATTGTTGAAAACAACAATGAGATCGTCAGGAACTTCGAAGCAGGTGGTATGAGGATTACGACTGTGGAGAAGTCCTTTAGTGAGGCGACTGCTTTGGCGATCCCCACTTCGACGGAAGATATGTGCGTGTGTGAAGTCAGACTCTGTCTCCCCACAATCGGATGATAGACGGTTTAAGATCTATGACTCAGCTAAATTTCATATAGATATTTTACAAAAGCCATTATAAATATTCAGCGGCTGCGCTGGCTTGGCCATGTCGTTCGAATGGAGCAGGATGTTCTGGCGAGACGGGTATTTGACGCGGGGATCTGCGGAAGTCGGCGAAGAGGTCCACCTTGTTTGCTTTGGAAGGACCAAATCGAAGAAGCTCTGTCATCGATTGGTGTGACCAACTAGCGTAGGCGCGCAAGAAACAGAGGCGCCTGGAAGGATTTGTTAAGGCAGGCCGAAATCCGTTAATCGGATTGTTAATGGTCAATTAAGTAAGTAAGTACAATATAAATTTAATATATTTTTACCTTGATCTAGTATAGTATATGAATCCTTTAAATGAAAAGCTAAAATAACAGCCCTAACCTTAAAAAAATTTTTATGTTTTACATTAGCTTAAAATTGTTATCTCCTACAGTAACATTCTTCTTAACATTTTGTAACTAAAGGAACCACATTATCCCTATCCCTTACAGAATAAAACTAAATTTGGAAACAAAATTTATTTGCCTATAGTCACCCTAAAATTCATAATGATGATGTTGTCTGTAATAAATAATTGAAATAATTGAAATCAAACGTTCGTTAATGAATAAAAAGCGATTACTCGTTAAATTTTTCTGTTTTTTTTATTGGATTATTAAAAATTTTTATTAAACAATAGCACAAAAAAAAAATTGTTATTAAAGTAAGAACAACAGTGGTTTTTATTAATTATTTCTTTTTCTTTTTTTTGTTTTTTTTTTTTTTGATTAATTAAAATATAATGCAGTTAAGCCCAGTGTTAAACCGAAATTTTGGGGAAATCCCTTTTTTTTGGAAAAGAAGAAAGAAAAAAAAATGTGAACTATAGCAGGAATAAATTTCGTTACTTTAATAAGGACCACCCATATTTTAGGTCCCAAACCCAGCAGATATCTTATTTTTTAATTTTTAGTTTATATTCAGATTATCGGCGGCCATAGAGTGGCATACTTCAGGCGGTATTTGAGGAATAATTATAGATTAGAGTCCAATAGGTAACACTATAATATGATCACTTTCACAGACATTTATATGTAAAAGAGAGAGAATTTTAAAATTCGAGTATGTAACTTCATTATAGCCTAATGATATTAATTGTAAATGATATACATGCGGTCCAGAATTTATGAGGGGGGGGGGCTGAAAAACACTCCCTAACGGGAAAAGAAATAGTACCATTAGATGCGTAACTTGATAATATGAGGCAGTTAATAAAATTGCCTGTAACATTACACTGGTTGTTATTGAGGGCTTGCAAGGAATAGGCTTGATAAAGATTGCCAATAAAATATTCATATACTCATAAGAATGAGAATGAGACTCGGACTAAATGTTTGCTCGAAATAGCCAAAACAATTTGTCTAAAATAAATTTCTAATAAGGAGAAAGCTGTCTGTTAACTTAACTTGCGGAATCAGACTGTACATCGGAGCAGAACTAATGTGTTAAAGCGTCATTTAATTTTATTCTACATATTTAGATAATAAAAGGGTATGATATTGTATGATATGTTATGTATGTATGATAATATGTCACGATGCAATGGCAGAGTATGATAGGGAATGTTATGAGGTGATGCGATATAAATTTCAAGTAGGCGTGGCATTTTGCAAACAAAGTGAATAGTTATTATAATTTATTTAAAAAACTTTTAAAGCTATACGCAAGATCAATCTTAATTTAAAAGCGAACTTCGTTAGCAAATGAATCCAGTGGCTCCATTCTTAAGTGTTTCCTGGACATTTTAATATCAGAAAATGCCTTACCACAAGAGTTAGTAACGAAAGCCTACCCCAAGAATGGATTTTGGGGTTGAAGCGGGTATTTCTGGTTCTTGAATGAAATGTTTGGAAACCGTGGAAAAACACGCGGACATCTTTCAAGCCGTTATCTATGCTATCGAAAGATGGAAGGTACAAAAAGAGACAAGGATAACATATAGAAGAGTTAAGACTAGAGCTTTCATAGAATTTAGAAGATTTTCTGGCCAAATACTATCAGCAATACACTGGGCACTAATCGCGTCGAACTTCATTAGAATCGATATTCGTAGACAATAGAGGAGAATGCGCGGACACAACCAGGACAACTATTTGAGGGGAAGCCCAAGTTTCAACAGATGCTAGCAGCGGAGACAAAGAAATCGTAGAATACGCAAAAGCTTATAGAAGGAAATGAATTTTCAATTGTTGAGACCCATATAGGAACAAAAGGAAGTTATATGTATCTATATATGCATGTCTATGGTATGTACAGTCAAAGAAAAAAGTCTACATACAGTGGTGTATACAGATTTTTTCGCTGGCTTTTTCCAAATTGAAAAATATGTTAAAGCGTTGTTAAAGGTATTTGCAATTAAGAATGTTTGAAGAAAAAGCAAATTTGAAAGAAAATATGACGTAGAATTTATTGGAAGAAAAATATGAAAAAAAAACGTTTTGTATGTAGACTTTTTTCTTTGACTGTATATACATACTACGGAGGTAGCACAGAACGTTAAGTAACTATTTGGTAGTAAAGTCATGAAACGATTATAAATTTCTTTTCTTTTCCAAAAAAAAAACCGAAACTTCCCCTTCATTCGGTTTAACAATTTTAGTGTCTTTTTGATTCGTTTTAATCTAAAATGAATTTTTTTATAGTTTTTTTCTTAAATTTTTTTTTTATAATTTAAATAATTTTCTTCTTTTTTTTAACTATTACACAGCATTTGTTTAAATTGTTTGTTTTTTTGTTTTTGTTTAATAAAAAATAAAAACTTATTGAATGTTTTTTTGTTTTTGTATTGGTTTTGGTTTTTTAATTAAATATTATTTTATTTGTCCTACTTAATAATAAATTTTGAAAATAAATTACAATTACAATTTGTTAATAATGTTGGTTGTTTTGTTTTTGTTTTTTTTTTATTAATTTATTAAATAATTAAATAAAAAATATTGTTTGTTTTTGTTACTAAGTTTTCATTATTGAGTTTTAAATTTATTTTGGATTTGATTTTGAATTTAAATACAATTAATTTTTGTTTTTCATTTTCTTTTAGCATTAATTTATTATCAATAATTTGCTTAATTTGTTGTTGTTGTTTTTATAATAATTTTTGTTGTTGTTGTTTTTAGCTCATAAAGTGGCAAACTGAATTGTAATAATTTCTAGATTTTCTTATATGCTGGTTTTTGTTGTTTTTGTTTTTGGTTTTTGTAATGCATAATGAGTTATAAGGCTGGGCCCTGTTTGTTTTTGTTTTTCCTTTTTGGTTGTTGTTTTTGTATTAATCATTCCTTTCATTTCCTTTACATAATTTGTTTTTCCATATTTTCCTGTCTTTTCAAAATTTTCATTCAATGTTTTCTTTTAATCGTAATCGTCAACGTTTTAAGTTTTTCTTCCTTTTTTTATGTTTTTTTTTATTTAACAAAGTAATGTTCACTTATGCTGATATGCTACAATTAAAAAGCTTAAAAAACTAAAGCTTCTTAGAAGCTGAACTTAATAAAATAGCCTCTTCTCTTTTTACTTTTTATTACAATTTTTTTGTTTTTGTTAATGATCTTTTTTTTTGTTGTTTTTGGTTTTTTAATTATTGCTGTTGTTTTTATTTTAATATATTTTTTTTATACATAATTTTTATGGTGTATATATATGTGTAGGTAGGCGAGTAGTGAGAGAATTTTCAATCAAAAAAAATTTTTTTTGAATTTAAAAACTTAAAAGTATGTTTAAGAATCGAATTTTTTTTTTAATTGCTTAGCTGCAGTTCTCACTAGGTGAAGGTTTCCCGGGGGGCATTTCAAGGTTTGGATAGTCGAAAACCGATACACGGACCGCAGAAAAATTTCACAATATAGGGCCTATGTTGAGGCCTATTCTCTTTTCTTTTCAGCGGAACATTGAGAAGATTTTGAACTCATGTATTTTAAGACAAGAAAGACTTACTTATTAGTAATTACAAGCCTTTAGTAACGATTACGTCCTAACTACTCATATCACTCATGGTTACCCATGAGTGGTTATGTTAGGTTAGGTTAGTGTGGTTGCTTCATATCAAAAGCTCATCTGAGCACGTAAAGCGGCCCGTTGAACGCCACAGGTGAACGCAGTTCCTGTACTGACCAAGTTCCTCCGAACTAAGGAGGGAAAGTTGGTCAGCACATTCCAAAGCACGACTACCCCACGCTGGAAAACCAGCCAGAAAGCTTAATAAACGACGCTATATCCTTGACATCAATGGACGATAGCTCCAACGGTTAGAGAGCCAAATATAATACATCTGCACCTAGCAAGAGATGGGCATTGACTCCTCATTGATCTAGGATAGGTTGGAACGAGGTAAGTGGCATTCCTCCGAAGTTGATTGAATATTATTCTGGAAGATAGCTCCAACGGTTAGAGAGCCAAATATAATACATCTGCACCTAGCAAGAGATGGGCATTGACTCCTCATTGATCTAGGATAGGTTGGAACGAGGTAAGTGGCATTCCTCCGAAGTTGATTGAATATTATTCTGGAAGTAGCGCGCCAGCCCTGGCTAGCCCGTCGGCTCTGCAGTTTCCCGGAATGTCACAGTGTCCGGGGACCCAGACAAGTGTAACACTGAAGCGCACAGAAAGATGGTTGAGGTAACGGCGACAGTCCCTGACGATCCTGGAATTATACACAACGTTCGCCAGAGACTTTATGGCAGCTTGGCTATCAGAAAAGTTCGAGATGCATTACTACCCATGAGTGGTGGGACCTACAGTTTAGCGTCAATTCCGAACGACAGATTTTTGAAAAACTTTTCATGGCAATTTTATTTTCTCTCAGAGTTTTTGCCAGAATACTGTTGAGAGAAAGTCATCGAAAGAAATATTTGTTTCATGTTTCGTTTTGTTCGAGATAACTGAGCTAAAGGTTGAACCACATGCTCTCGTTTAATAGCCAATACACTAGCTACTGGACTACGATTACTCTTAGTATACTTCGGAGATAACAACCTCGGAAACAAGTCTAAATTGAAATTAATTAGCAGCCTTCCTGACAAAAAAAATCGTGTGGCTCACAGCTCCTTTTTTAACTGTCCTCTAGGGTCCATCATATGTATTAGGAAATGAATTACAAGAAGTTTGAGTACCTAAAGTGAATAATGCAGAACAGAAAACTAAATACTCTTCCTAAAGACAGACCCTTTTGTGGTAAATGGGTGCGTTAAGAACGAACCTTGGCACAGAAACGAGCGTCTTGGTTTCAGCATAAACTGTTAAAAGCTCATGAGACCATTCACGGATATGTTTCAGGCAGAAATCTAAGCCATTGAAAGATGAGCTCAATTCAATTTGGACAGAAGTTATAAAGGATGGGACATAACAATTCCATCTGAAAGTCAGGCCGCTATCCGAGCACTCATCTCTTCTGAGTTAAATTAGGTGAGAAGCTGAATGAATTAGATGGGGAAATTTGGGTTATATTTCGTTGGATTTCAGGTCATATGGAAATTCGCAGCTTTAAGGAGAATGGAGTAGAGCTTGCACACCGCTGATGAGGCCCAACCCTTTCCGCAGAGATGGAACAGATGTTTAGGAAGGTGTACTCAACAAAAAGGAAGTAGTGAACAGGGACAGGTAAGTTTAAAGCGATTAAAACTTTTGTTGATAAATTTCTATAAGAGTAGATTGGAGTCGTTCATCGCTTTCCCTAGAGGGGAACAGATGTTTTAGAGTGTTATACTCAACAAAAAGGGGGAAGAGAGAGACAATTAAATATGAAGCGATCAAAACTTTTGGTGAGAAATTTGTATAAGAATAGATTTGAATCGTGCCCCTCCCTTCCCTAGAGGGGAACAGATGTTTTAGAGTGTTATACTCAACAAAAAGGGGGTAGAGTAAAGACAATTAAGTATGAAGCGATCAAAACTTTTGGTGAGAAATTTGTATAAGAGTAGAATTGAGTCGTGTATCAGACTCTTTAAGAACCCGATACAGGGCTCTGCATACTCAAAGTGCAATTATTCAGAATGTGTATTCACCTGTGATAATGAAAACGAATCTTCAGAATACATTCTTGGAATCTGTAAAGCTCTGAAATTGATTCATTCATTCCTTCTTTTTTCGACGACTTTGTTTTCATTGTCTAGCCAATTGAAGCCCCCAAGAAAACTTGCCCCGAGTGATGAACTGTTTCATAATTTAGATGCGTTTTCTGTTTTTTTTCGAATAAGCCGTAGTTTTTTAGTTTTTCTTTTCAATTTTAATTTTACGAAATAAATTTTTAAAACGAGTAATCGGTTTTTTATTTTGTTTGTGGTTGATAGTTGTTATTTAAACGTATGCGAGTAAACTGTAAAGGGTTTATTTATTTTGTTTTTTGTTTTTAATTTGTTTAATAATAATGCCGAGTTTTTCTTTTATATATATTTACATAAATTGCCTCAAAAACAAATCAATCAATAAATAAATTAATAAAATATTCAAAACATTATATAGAGTTTCTTCTCAAAATTTATAAACATTTTTTTCTTGGTTTTTTGTTTTTATTATATGTAGGTTTTATAGGTTTTTCTTTCGTTTTCGTATTCATTTTCATTTCGAATAAATTTGTTTTTAAACTATTTAACAATTATTTTAGCTAAAGTAACTGTTTATTATATTATTATATATATCATATCATATCATATTATTATTATTATTATTATGCTATAATATAATTTATTTATTTATTTATATAATTAATTTAATTATTAATTTAAATTAGTTTGCTATTTTAGTTAATAAAGTTACTTTAGTTAAATAATAACCATTTTAATCCTCTCTTCTCTTCTCTTGTTTTTTTTCTTTTTATAACACTAAGCTACAATTGTTTCTAAGATTTACCGTTAAGAGAACAGGAATAAAATTTTTTTAAATTAATTTTTAATAAAAAAGATTTAAATTTGATTTCACAGGGCATTAGAAGCACATTCAACTAAACAGTGCTGCTGCTAGCAGGAGCTTATGACAGCTTATTATTTTTGAAAAGTTTGTATCGATATATTTACAAGCCTAGGAAAGCTAATCGTTTTATTTGACACTTAAAAATTTATTTTATGTATAGTAGACCATATTTGAAAAACGTCTCGAGGTTTAGCAAATTATTACCCTCGCTCAAAGTGGCTACATTCAGGGTCTCCTAGTCGCTTTTGACCTAAACAGAATTATAAAAAAAAAAAATTTTAATTTATTAAACTTAGTGAAATGGAATACGACATTATTTGTAGGACTTAATGTGAACACTTGGGGATTTATAATGCTCTCTTTAAGTGGGCACCTTCAGGATGTTACATTATTTGAGGGAGGCACTGTATGATCAAATATATACCATTTCGAAATTACTAGCTAAGATATACGTATGTATATAGGCGTCGGCTTGTCAAAGTTAGGAAATTAACAATAACTTCTACAGATCAGATAAATAACTTCTTCAATAACTTCGACAGAGAAGACCTCTTTCGAGATCTTTAAAATATTGTAAACTTCACCCTGGCTAGCTAGGCTTATCACTTAGCTAAGAAATTCTGGTTTAGCTTATCACATTCATGGTTGAAAGCAAGAAGTCTCGTCAATGTAAATATCAATCCACTAAGAATTCAGTTTATCCAGTTTAGACTGATGTTTGTACTACAACCTAAGCGGCAAATTAGAATTTTAATGCTGTTTTTACTTCTGAGACAGTTATTCTTGTGGCAGAGCGTTTAGAAATTCCGAAATATTGTATATATAAAGAGGCACTTAACACTCGGTTTAAATATCTTATCTGATGCTTTGAAAAACTGTTTAGAATTCGCTGCCAGTCAGTGAGAATTTCAATGCGTTTTTGCTCTCAAGCATAATTTTGCGAAATGGATAGTACATTTATTTCACTAAGTACATAGGATATCGGAATGGAAGTAGACGTTCTCGTAAATAGCATGTCCGAAAAATGATGCTGCTGTTATAGGATGGTATATCAGATCATTAGACACCTAAACATCCTTGTTCTGATTAAATCGAAATTTTGTAATTGAATTCGATCAACGTAGTGTATTAGAGAAACACACGTAATTTGCAACATTTCATCGGTGGAGTATAGAGATATTCTATCTCAACCACCAACAGAGATTTTAATCTGTTTATATTGTAAGCTGACCGAAAGTGAGTTCTACATAGAAACAGTACGACTAATTAAAAAATGCTACTCACTGTCCTATCCATGTGCTCAACAAGATAGACGAGTTCTGCCATTCGGATGTTAGAAGAAGGTATAATCCTGTGGTCCCAAAGAACTTTTGCAAAATCTGTGATGAAGTCATTATTATCAGAAAATTGGGAATATTGTAAGTATAAAAGTTCACATAATTACTCAACAGAACACTACTTTGGCCATAGGGCTATTGATCTTACTTCAGTAATCTATGCTTAAGGATACAGAGAATTTAACTTAATCTAATCGAGAGTCATCTAGGAAGTGGTGTGGTTTTAAGATGTTTGAGAACAAACCAGAATAATCCAGAACAATTCAGATTATGAGCCAGTAATAGGGATAGGATCAGGGCATTTAAAATCTCACCCTATTGTCAGATCTACTGTCCTTTTGTATCAAGAGATCCTGATGACCCCTTTTAGGACTTAGTGGTTCGAGTGCAATATATTCAGCGCCAGAATATTGTAGTTTAAACAGTATCGATTGCCACCGTGTATTACTTTACTGTACTGAACCATCTTTCCAACAGTACGTTCCTTCATAATGTTATAACGGATAACACAATGAGATCATGACATAAGAATCAGGCAGGGATTGCAGTTCTCTTTATTATCTTCTTTTACTTATAGATTAAGGAGAGAAAATACGAAACAAAGATGAAGACACTTAGGTTAGGTTAGGTCAGTGTGGTAGCTTTCATACCAAAAGCTCACTTGAGCACGCATAGCTGCCCGCTATGACGCCACACGTGAACGCAGTCTTTGTACTGACCAAGTTCCGCCGAACCAAGGACGGTGAAGTTGGTTAGCGCAAGGGTTGCACATTTCAAAGCACGACTACCACACGCTGGAAAACCAGCCAGAAAGCTTGACAAACGAGGCTATATCCTTGACATCAATGGACGATAGCTCCGTCAAGCTGACAAGGGCTAGGGAGCCAAATAACCTATATCTGCACCTCGCAAGAGATGGGCATTGACAAAGAAAATGGATAACATTCTCCTATTCCTCAGCGGATCTGCGCCCACGGCAGAAGTCGTTAAATGGGAGCCGCATTCTTTCCGTGAAAACACTTACAACCTCGAAATTTAGAACGACCCGTACAAAGTGATCTGCTAGAAAGTCCGAAATACTATTAGGAGAAGTTAGTGGCATTAACAAAAGTAACAAGAATTTTTAATGATAACATTTAGGGTAGAAAACGCTTTAAAATTATTTTTTAGTACAAAATTATTTTCGAATTTTATTTTCGAATTTTGTTTTTATGGTATATATAGTATTTCTGTAGCTTAGTGTTATTAATTTGTCTTCTTTCTATATTTCGGTTTTTGTAAAACTAATTTACTTAATTTAATTTACTTTTTTAGCTATTTTTTTGCTCTTTAGGATCTTTTTCCCTTTTAGGCCTAAAAACTTTTTATTTGTTTGTCATTTTTTGTTATATTGTTGTTGTTGGATTTTCATTACCCATATATAACAGTTAATATTCTTTTAAGCAAAAAAAGTAATCGATTTTATTGTTTATATTTTATAATATTTTCTAAGTTTTTGTTTTGTTTTTGTTTTGTTGTTTTTTTGAGGTAAAAAATAATAGCTCATCAAAACTTGAAGCCTTGTTTTCTTGTTTAAAATATAAGCTGGTTCGTTTTATTTTATATTTTTTGTTATTTATTATTAATTTATAATTTATTATCCCTTTTTTATCATATAAACCGGTTATCATTATATTTTCATTAGATTTTCTTCTTTTTTAAATATCAAAATGGTAACATTTCTTTGTTGTTTTTGTTTCATAGTTTAGGGGGGAGGGAGGGAGGCTCATTTAGTTATGCAGATTCGTGTTTTTTTTAATTTTTGTTTTTTTTTTGTTTTTAGGATTTTCATAAATAAATTAAATAAAATTTTGATCTTTAGAGCGATTATCATTAATTAGCCTTTTTTGGTTTTATTTATGCATTTTTTGTTTCATTTTTTCCATTTTTCTTTTGTAAGTAACCGGTTATATTTTTTATTATTTAATAGTATACCCTATAATATAATTATTATCATCACTACTATTATTTATTTTTTTATTTTATTTAATAATTTTTTTTAATGATTATTTAACAACACGCGCCTTTTATTGCTCAGCTCTACTTTGCTTGGTGTGGTAGTGTAGGATTTTCTTGTTTTTATTTTATTTTTAATAAATTTTGTTTTAATTTTTTCAACTCGGCTCCAAGGAGGAAAGAAATTCTTTTTTTAAATTCTCTATTCCAAGATTTCTGTACTTATCAATTGAGACAAGTACAGTGCCCGCCCTAAAGGGGAGATGATAATAGTGAAAAAACGAAAGAAAGTAGGAAAGGCAGCGGAGGAATTACACAGACTATCCAACACACAAGAGACTACACTATTCAAGCCCTAGCACTTCTCAACCAGTTCAAAATAAAAACAAATCTCTGGAGAGCCTTGCTGTTGGCTCTCGACACGGAATTCAAACCCTCAAAGAAACCCCTGCCAAGGGTCTTTAACCTCAACCTAGTAAGGGCTGGACAGTTATAGAGGGCGTGTTCGACAGTCTCCAAAGCAACATACCTTTCAATAGTCCTCAAAGCAACATACCTTTCAATAGTCCGGCTGGGATCTGTTTCAGATCCTTGTCAGCAATCGAATCTCGCTGTACACCGTAATAAATTCAATAACTAATCTTAAACTGACCTTAGCCAAGCCCAACAGTCAACCTGTTCTTACACTGTCTATAGCAGGCCATAGACACCTAGAAACAAAACAATTGCCAAGACTTTATTGCAAGCCGTTTTAATCTAATCAAGACCGTCGTTATGTCATAACCATAAGAAATTTGATAAAACCTATATCCGTTCAAAAATGGAATACAACTTTGATGTATGGGCCGGCTTCTACACAAGAGGCCGAAGGAACTTATTAATGACAGCAAGTTATCCAATCCTACTGATTCTATAGAGCACTGTCGCAATGTGTCTTGTGTTTCTCTATACTATCGGTACTTCGCTTTAAGTACGTAGGTGGTGATTGAATGCCAAGACCAACCGAAGTGCTTTACCCACAATAGATCATCTATGTTTTCTAGACAACAACTGCATCCATTATTTATAGACAGCTTTAGATACCATCAATAGAAATAAGCTGTATTAATGTGATCGTCGACAAAATCGTGACCAAAGTTCCGCCAATTTCTCTTGCTATTTAAACGGTTTTCTAAAGACCTTAACTACTCAAAAAAACATCTATTGTTTGCTCAGATAATAATAAGATTGTCTGCAATATAGGAAGGGTCTACTGAGAGATCAGTAAGTATGTGGAGTTTACAGTAAATGAGAACCAAATATATTAATAGAACTGAATCTGAATAAAGAAAATAGTAATCATACGCAAGATTGTATCTGTTGATTGAGGATAAGTGGTTGAGTGTGTAATACAGGATACTTATAGCCTCGGCTATCATGGCTAGATGCCTTAGAACCACCAATGATTTCCCTATGATTTCTGATGTAGTATTGTTGCAAATCAATTCGTTCGGCTCTATTCTCTCCCACTCCCGATACCAGATTCTTATAGAGTAGACACTGGTCCACTTTAAATTTCATCAATACATACATAATTAGCCATTAAAACCCTTCAGTCATAATTACGGCCTATCTTCTCACACCACTCATGTTGGGTGCCTTAATTTTTTTTATACTTGAGTGGCGGGACCTACGGTTTAACGTCGACTCCGAACGACAGATTTTTGAGAAAATTTTTAATGACAGGTTTATTCACTCTCAAAGTTTTTGCCAGAAATCTGGTGAGAGGAAGACGCCGAAGAAATTTTTTTTTTATATTTCGTTTTGATGTCTGACCTGTGGCTCGAACTCTGGCTTTACGTCTAATAAGCGAACACACTACCTACTAGACTACGGCAACTACAAAAATTTCATCAATAATAGATACAAAAACAAAAAGAAATAAAAACGATTACGATCCTCGAGTCATATGAATTTAAACTGTCCACTTACTGTCTACAGGAGAATACATAATATGGTACAAGATCGTCTAACAATTTCTGACGGAAAACCCTTTGCAAAATATTGAGCTCCGGAATATTGCTTAAGGAAATATCAATGAAATGCTTGAATAATATATCGTAAGAAAGAAAGGTCATGGCCATATAGTTTTCATGGACGATAGCAGAACGCAAAATACGATAACGTTACTATCTGCCCACTAATTATTGCATATTCTTTAGCGAAGTGTAACAGATCATATTGAAATACAGGCACACTACTTATTGGATAAATGGAGAGACGTGATCTGTGGAATGCAACGCTATATAGTTTATTAGAGGAAGAAGCCAGCATTTAGCAATTGCCTTGAAAGAGTTCATTAGTGTTGTGAACATTGAATCTTACATAGAGTACATAGGCAATGAGAAATCTATTGAAAGTTCCTGATACTGCCAGTCCGATTCTACAGCGAAGTGTAACAGATCAAATAGAAAGATAAGCACGGTACTCACCATTCGACTATCAGATACGGGACTAAAGGTAATTTGCAATGCTAGTTTGTCAGAGACGGAAGTCAGAATTTAGCAATTACTGTGGAACAGTTCATTATTGCTGTGCAATTACATTTGATAGTAAATCTTATGAGTACCTGGGCAATGAGAAATCTATCGAATGTTCCTGATACTGACAGTCTGATTGTTCAGCGACGTGTAACAGATTATATAGAAAGATAAACACGCTACTCACCACTCGACTACTAGATACGTGATCGAGATGAAGAGAACGAAATCTAAATGGACTCCAGGATCTATTCCAGATTAAAGAAGACAGGAAATTGGTTTAAGCAGGTTATGGTGATACAAACAGACTGATTGTATAGCATACAGTTCAGAGCTTATATGCCATCAGTTTATATACATACGATTGTGATGTGTGATATTTCGATAGTAAAAAGTCGGAGAGCACACCAAAACACGACTAACCTTTTTATCTGTCAAAAACAAACTGACAATCTAAAATGGCTGATATTGTCAACATATATAACAGATATGTGTACCAACATAATAGAAGAAAAAAAATCGAAAATCGAATATACGTAACTCACGAAATTTGAAAATAACGGTTATTTTTTGATCACACCTCGTATATACAAACTGTTACTCCTCTATGGAGCATAGGGCCGCATGCCATCAGATTAAAGTATTAAAAATAAAAACAAATTTTTTAATAATATTTTAAATATCGTATATAAAACGAGATAGAAGAGTTAAAGAAATTGCCAAAAGCCTATAATAAATTCAACACGATTAGGCAATTATGGGGCAAATTATGAAAGTTTTAAAATTATTCCCTCTCTTGGTGTTATAAAGTCCTATCCTTGAAGCCTTTGTTTTTAATTTTTTAATGTTTTTTTTTTGTTAGTAATTTTCCTAATTTTTTGTTAATAATTATCAAGTGACTTTAGAAATTTTTCAATGAGTTTTTCTTTGCTTCTTTTTTTCTTATCATTTTAATAGCCTTCTTTTGTTTCTTAAGGTCCTTTTTTATTACCTTTTTTTGGTGTCTATTTTTCTTATAAATATTTCTTTGTTTCTCTTAATTTTGTTTAGTTTTGTTTGCCTAATTTTTTGTTTTTTGAATTTTCTTTTTTTTTTGGGAGGGAGGTTTTGATCTTATTTTTTTTTTTTATTATAAGTCTTCTTTACCTTTTTTACACTTCCGTATCGAGTATATTGCCATAGGTTTCTTCTACAAATTTTGGCGCTATAAAGTCTTCATAGTAATTAATAAAGATCTCCTTATACTCATCGGGTATATATTCGAGGGCGTGTAACATTTGCATTAATTCCTTATCGCCGCACTTGTAATTGCTAAGGGCCATTACATCCCAGAAATAGGACATATACTGGACATATTCAATGCTAAAGGTGCGATATTGGGCCGATACTATATGTAAAGCACTGCGCATTATAGAGCCCAGTTTGTTGAGTTCCCATTCATCAAGTTGTTTTGAACCCTCTGTTATTGTTTTCCATATAAAAGGCACGGTTTTTAATATTAAAAGGAAGATAAGAAATAGAGAAGATAACAAAAAAATAATTAATTTTTAAATAATAAAAATAGTTTTGTGTTTAAATATTTGAATCTTAAAATATTCTTTAAAAAAATAAAGATTTTTTATTATTCAAATTAAATAGTGTATGTGTGTAGGTGTGTGTATATGTGTATAAATAATTGTTTTTAAATAAAACACTAGGCAACAAGGATTTGAATTCTAATTTTTATGACTCATTATTTATTGTTACGGTATGTCAACGAACCCAACGTACTATCTACTAGACTACGATTGACCTATTGGCCAACTGATATCCAGCAAATCTGCTCGATGAAAGGGTAAAATGCTTAAGAAATACAAACCACTTATGCGTTATTGAAATCATGAATCAAGAGGATTTGGTATCCTTATATCATTACTGCGTACTTTCGAGTATTGATAGGAGGTATAAATAGCAAGAACTGGATGATCGAACCCAAGGCACCTGAAGCATCCAACGACACTTGATATAGCAACTGCCAACTCTCAATATGGTCGATGTGACCCTATTGGTGCCCTCCAAGACCACGTTGACAGGCCCTAAGTCCGGCTTCCATGGACCACCAACAAGCTTGACGCTCCGGTCGAATGTCTCGCGCGACCTACGATCCTTCAGGTTCATGTCATAGAGATCCGTCATGAATTCCTCAATCGGGATCTCCGGATGAACCTTCTGAACAACAACGCAAAAGGTTGGAATGACATTATTTGCCACTTCCATTCCAAAAAGAATTCTCAGTATTGAAGCCACTCAAAAGGAGCTTTGCTCTGAAACTGGATTCAAAGGATTGATTGGAAACACTGTACAAGAAGCGTACATCAGATGATAGAACCTGGGTAGCACTAGGTCGAAGGAGATACTGGTTACTACACGCACATATATGCTTGGCAAACAGATCTTATTGGTACACTCCCATTGAAGGAATTAATTCGATTAAGCAGACAACATTAAGTTTTCCGACCCTGTGTATATGAAACTCCTACGAAGATTATGTACAGATCAGATGCCGGTGGGTTATTCGCCCCCAATTTCTAAAAGGGTTAACGTTTGCTACAAAGAAAAATTAAAAAAAGTTAAGGAGAGAAGAGAAAAGAATCAAAAAATTGAAAATTGAAATAAGTTTTGTGGTGCTACTGATCACATCTGCAGGAATTTCATTTATAACAACACGTATAGTATGCTTCAGACAACTTGGAGAAGCTTCATTAACAACCGGTCATAACAAGGCATAAATAGAATTGCTTTGTGATGATGGAGACAATTTTTATGGAATGAAAACCAGTTGCAGTTGACCCTTTATCGGGTCTTTTAGAAACGTGAAGATAGTTATCGCTTCGAAAGAACAAAATAAGAGTGCTTTTGTGAAGTACAGTAATGGCTCCGCATTTGATGATTGCATTTGGATTAACGCAACCATGCCGTCAGCATTGTCTGTATCATTTCTTTTCTAAATTCGTAGAAGTCTTTTCCCAATACTGCCATGAGGACCTAAATTTACAGATCCAGTCATTTTTGGAAGTTGCTTGAAATTTAAGACAAATTTTTTTGACATTAATTAGGCAAGTGCTGAACAAAAGCGGTTTTCTGTCCCGTTTGAGACGTTGCAATAGCCCTTAAGTTATTGGTGGTTCGTGTCTCCGCTATACGTTAGAGCTGATCTCAAAAACTACATTGGCTCACTATAGCCGTCTGGTTTTTTATGTAGCCATAATCAACTCGCCGTAGTCTAGTAGGTAGTGTGTTCGCTTATTAGACGTAAAGCCCGGGTTCAAGCCCCAGGCCAAACATCAAAGCGAAATATGAAAAAAAAATATTTCTTCAGCGACTTCGTCTCAGCAGATTTCTAGCAAAAACTCTTAGAGTAAATAAACCTGCCATGAAAAAGTTTCTCAAATATTTGTAGTTCTGAGTCGACGTTAAACTGTAGGTCCTGCCACTCATGTATAAAATTAAGGCACACAACATGAATGGTGTGAGAAGCTAGGCCGTAATCTTGACTGAAGGGTTGTAATGGCCAATTGTGTTATGTATATCATGATGCAACCATGAGGAACTCAATTTACAGTGTCAGGCATTTTTCGAAGTTGCCAGAAAGTTAAGACAAATTTTATTGACTTCATTTGGACAAGGGTTTGAGACTCTGCGATAGTCCTTATGTTATTGATGGTTCGAGTCTCTACTATACGTTGGAGCAATCAGCAATAATTTTCATTGACTCACTATAGCCGTCTAGTTTTTATAAAACTAAAATCAACTCTGTTGTTAGGCAATACCAGCAAATAAATGTATTGATTGCTTCTAAGGTAGTCTACTATTGTGTTCAAAAATCTTCGAATCGTAAGTACCCTTTAACTGTAAACGTTTTCCCAGATTATATGACTCATAATAACTGTAATTTTTAAACTCGTTGCCTAGTGTTGATTTTAAAGAAAAAGACTGCTTGAAACTTTCGACTATTAATAGTATCAGTTAATATTTTAAAAGGCGGAATATAACCTAAAAAAATTCACTAATTTTACACAGTAAACTAGCGGATAAAATTTGTTTTTAAATTATTAATTATTAAAAGGTTTAATGTATGGATTTAAGTTTTTTTCGTAATGTTATAATTACAAATTCTATTTAAAGAAAACACCTTTACAAAAAGTTTATATACATTTTTAATGTTTCGTAACAAGAGTAGCGAGTAACGAGTTTAGTTGTTATTGTTTTACGTACTACACTGTATAAATTTATTTTTCAAAAGGGTAGGATTTATTTATAAGAAAAAAAATATATATTTCACATATAAAATCAATAAATAAATATGTTTTCTTTTAAAAAGAAAAATTCAAAATTAAATGAAAAAAAAACTATTAAAATTAATTGAAACGTTTTATAATAAACTAGCGAGTATTATTAAATAGTATTGATAATTACCTAAACTAAGGCTACAAGTATTTAATTAAAGGAAATTAATCTAGCAAATGCTACTTTAGTTTTGAATAAATATTTCATTTATGTTGAATTCATTTTGTTTATTAAGTTAAGTTTAAAGAATATTCTAAAAAATTCTTTTAAATTTTAATAAAAAAATAAAAAATAATTTAAAAAAATTTCCAAAAAAAAAATTGAAAATAAAAAACAAAATTTTTATTTTCTGAAAATTAATTAAAAAAATTAAAAAAAAAATTAAAAAAAAAGGAAAAAAAAATTACCCAACATACCTCTGTGTATTAACAGACATTGTTCAACTAATTGACGTGCTAGTGCCACTTTCAATTCGTGTGTATCGACGAGTTGTTTATCGGCTCTCTCGATGGCCGCATATAGCTTACAGCGCTCCTCGATTGTATCACAGTCCATTAGGGCAGCGGTGAATGTCCAAAACCATTCAAGCTTTTGCGTTTGTTCACATTCAGTGCAGACTAACAGTTCGGAGCCATTGTTTTCGGGTCTTCGATAATAATCGGATTTCCACCATTGTAGATTACGGGTGCGTTTTAGATTTGATGGCGTAAAGATTTGTTTGCAATTCGGATTATCACAGCGGTAACGATGAAATTTATGCTGAAATTTTTGTGTCAAGTGGTATTGGTTGCAATTTTTTTTATGGTATTTTTGTTTGTTTTTGCTTTTGTTTTAATATTTGAATTTTGTTTTTTTTTTTTGTTTTCAATACATATTTTTAACATACATACTTATAAATATTATATTTTGTATGTACATAAATTATTTGTAACATAAAAAGCAACGACATCAACAATAATTCATTTACAACATTGAGATTTTTATTACAACGTAAAAATGTAGAACAAAAAAGTATAAATAAAATGAGGGTTTGTAAGGAAATTAAATTAAACAATGGAAAGGAAATATGGGAAATGAGAATTTTTTTGTTTTCAAGATAAGGAGCCTATTTATTCAATATATCGTATACATTTTTACAAGACCTTTACCCAATTCGTAGATTATAGTGCGAACTATTTGCTTTAACAACATCAAATCTTGGGTATTTAAGATATAACACACCCACTGAAAGCCTTCCGGAGTTCTAAAAGTTTCCATGTCTCTGAAAGACAATAACTCTCCGGTATCAGATACTGATTCTGAGATGCTTAACACGTTAACTGCCGACTACGAGATAACTAGTAGATTGCGTTCCCTTCAAGGATGCCAACTACGAGTTATCTCGTACTCACTAAACCTACCATTTTTGTGTAGCTACGAATAAAATCGTATTATATCAGTGCTAGCATCGATAAATGGCTTCTGGGAAGAGAACAAAAAGTCAATGTTGGCTTGCGTGGCCAGTTTTCTGAAACTTGCCGCGACAGTCAACGTGTTAAAGTATCACCTAATATTAGGTCCAAGCGAATTCATATTATTCTAAAAGTTTTCTGGTCCACCTACGTAGTTAGGTAGTTGGCAGTGACTATCTTCAAAAGAGCATACATACATAATTGGTTATTATAACCCTTTAGTCATCATTACGACCTAGCTTCTCACACCACTTATGTTGTGTGTGTTAATTTTAAACATGAGTCGCAAAACCTACGGTTTAAAGTCGACTCCGAACGACAGATTTTTGAGAAACTTTTCATGGCAATTTTAATTGCTCTCAGAGTTTTTGCCAGAAATCTGTGGAGAGGAAGTCGCCGAAGAAATATTTCTTTCATATTTTTCTTTTGTTCGAGATGTCTGAACTGGGGTTTAAACCGTGGCCTCACGCCTAATAAGACTAGTGTGTTGTCCTACACTAGACTACGAAAACTTCATTTACTTAGTCCACGTGTGGTTTCAATGTGATATCACAATTTACTATTTCCTATAACATTACAATCTCCGATACTTCTAATGGTGCTATTCAGACTCGCTTTGTCCATTCTTGACAGATCGAAAAGATAATTTGCAGAGAAGAAATCCAGGTCCTTACTTCTCCTATCTTGCCTCTACAGTTACTGCAAATGCTATTGGCCGTATGGCCAAGATAACAGGCCTCGCATGAGTATCCAAAATGCAATCTCCAGTAATGATTCTTCGATCCGATACCCCATTGTCTTCCCAACATTTTATTACAATTATTTTATTAATTTAGAGTCACTAGACTCTCTAATTAATGTTACATACAAATATAAAACAGAAGAGATAGACTATTCCATACTTGCCGCCGGCATATCTATATATCAGGGGCCTATTTAACAAAAAAATGTTTGTTGGATTACACTGTTTCCATTACAAGGTACTGTGAAATTAGATTCCTGACAAGAATCTGGAACAGATGCCAGCTGGACTATGGATATGCAGGATATGTGGCGATAAGGGGGAGTTAGAGACTTGAACACATCCTCTGCAACTGTTCAGCGCTTAGTTGATTTATTCATTCATTTATTACTACCATTAAAAAATTCATTACATAGATTATTAAAACAATTGTTTACATAAATCAGAGTTACTTAATATGTACATATCTGCTAAGCCATTGGCTTGTTGAAGTCCCTGGGCAGAGATGTATTCATAGGTTTGGACTCTCTATCGAGAGCGGATATTAGGGCTCTCCATATATATGCATAAATAGGTTGAGCTGATTGAGAAGTGCTAGGGTATCAAGGTTGTTGTCTCGCTGTCAGGCGTAATTACTTTCCTACCTCTTCTCCTTTTGCAATTTCCCTATCTCATTCGCAATTATCTCTCTCTCTCTCTCTGTTTTATGACAAATTTACAATGACTCATTTTGATCTCTGGGTATTGTACTTGTCCCAGCGACACGGCCACAAACCTAAACTAACCTAAACAGGCCAACAAGATTTTTAACCCAGACAGCAGACCTTACATTCCTAAAGATTTTTGAAGTGCTAAAGTTTAATCCAAACTCAAAATTGTTACATGATTCTACGTTTTCATGATATCCTCACCACTTAAATTTCTTTCCTTTAATTCTATAATAACACCTCATATACTACTATAATTCACCATAATTATATGCATGCTATTCCAATTAAAAAAAAGTCGTCCCCAAAAAATTATTACAATTTTTAATACAAAACAGCTCAATTTATCATTCCATACTTTACACAATAGTATGCTACAACCTTAACAGTGATTTATGCTTAGGCTAACAAGAAGAATATAAGAACTCAACAGTACAAGTATGCTAATTAAACAGGCTATGTATATAAACGGAAATAGCAAACTAACTGCTATTGTTAGTTAAAGATTAACTGTTTTAACTTGAACTGTTTTTTTGCGTTTTAATGCTGAAAATCATTCTAAAAGAAAAAACGTTTCATTTATTCCTATACTCACGTTATTTTTTAAAAGGAAAGGAATAAATATTCACCAAAAAAAATAAAAAAATATTGTTGAAGTGAAATGAAATAATAATTGTGAAGAAAATAAAAATAGCATTGAATGCATGGTGAGGGTAATGGTTGGTGGGGAGGGGGTGGTGTCGATAGTTCATAAACAAATATTTAAATACGAAAACATTCATGTACTACCATTAATTATTCAAATGACATTCGCAATTATAAGATTTATAATAACAATAATCATAATAATAATAATAATTCATTTCTTTTTTTTTATTGTATTTTAACAAGTTCCACAGAAACAAAAAAATAAAAACAAAAATAAAAAATAAAAAAACTTAACAACAAAAAATATTGATTATTAACAGTCATTCCGTTTCGATTTAAAGAGAAAATGTGTAAATTTTGTTTAAGGACAGCTTGTTTTTGATAATTAACAGAATTACACTGCGTAACAAAAAAAAGTATTCTGAACTCATACTCATTCTGAAATATACATAACATAACATAATTGGCTCATTACAACCCTTCAGTCAGGATTACGGCCTAGCTTCTCACCACCACTCATGTTGTGTGCGTTAATTTTATACATGAGTGGCGGGACCTACAGTTTAAAGTCGACTCCGAACGACAGATTTTTTTTGAGCAACTTTTCATGGCAATTTTTACTCTCAGAGTTTTTGTCAGAAATCTGCTGAGAGGAAGTCGCCGAAGAAATACTTTTTGTATTTTGTTTTTGATGTCTGGCCTGGGATTCGAACTCGGGCCTTTCGTCTAATAAGCCAACACACTACCTACTAGACCACGGCGACTTCATTCTGAAATATGGCTTCTTAAATTCAATTGATTCGTTTGCTCATTACTCGTAAGCTAGGGGTACCCCCTTGATTGGATTCGAATTACTTTTATTTCAAAGCTGGATTAGAAAGAGCTTCAAAACATTTGAAACATTAATAGTAATGACAATGAGTCCTGAAGTACTTAAACTCTATGAGGATATATGAGCTATTTCCACAAGGCAGATATTTTGCCAATTATGAACTTCAGATTTGTTAACCTGTTTTGATTATAGGCATCATTGCCAGTAAAGCTGCCATTAGAGACAGTGCGTACACCACAACTAAGGCTACCTAAGAACGCCGACTGCCTCTGAAGGAGAAAGCCAAAGATATTAGATGTTTACCGTAATAGGGGTTCTGGACATGGCGACAGTGAAGGTAACAAGAAAACTGACACACTTGTAAAGTCAAATGCAACAGAGGATTCAAGCGAAAATGAAATAGTCCGTCTATGACCATAAAAAACTTATAAAAGGGTAGATTCTGAATTTAGTTCCTATTCTGAAAAGAAGACCTCCTTAAGGTCCAGTCAACCTTATGATTTTGGTAAATGCTTTATAATAAGACTAAGTAATAAGAGTGAAGGCAGCAATTTGGAGGCAACATACTTTTTAAATAAAGAGAACATTTTGTGATATACGGATAAGTCGAGGACAGGTAGTCGAAGCGTTCAGCCACAGAGTAAAATATTCAAAACTCATGTGGAAACTCACCGGCATCTTCCAAGCGAATGTCGACTTGGGTAGGAAACACAAAGGATGGGACAATCTAAACACTCGGTTTGAATGAGTTTGTAAACTCAATCATACAGTTAGGAGATATGACGTTAAATTGTTATGTATAAATATGCGATTTTTAGGTAATAAAAGTCCATTTGTTCCGTTAGAGTAACGGAAGTAACAACAGAACCGTTGTGTTGTGGTATACTACCGGAATAAGGGGCATCTACACTTATTCATGCACGTTTTCGATAAACCTCAAAGTCTATATCTGCTAGATTCCAGTTCGAGAGTAACTTTCAAGACAAGACTCTATTACAACCTTTCAGTCAGAATTACGGACTAGCTTCTCACACCACTGGTGTAGTGTGCCTTAATTTTATACTTGAGTGACGGGACCTACAGTTTAACGTCGATTCCGAACGACAGGCTTTGAGAAACTTTTTCATGGCAGGTCTATTTACTCTCAGAGTTTTTGCCAGAAATCTGCTGAGAGGAAGTCGCCAAAGAAATATTTTTTTTCATATTTCGTTTTGATGTCTGGCCTGGGGCTCCAACCCGGGCTTTACGGCTAATAAGCGAACACATTACCTACTAGACTACGGCGACTACAACTGGTATGGAAAGAAGTATTTGCATTTAAAGCAATTTAAATTACAATAAGAAGAGAAAAGTTATGCATCACATTATCCATAGGCTCCTCGCCTTTTGAGCGGATACTGTAGCTTCAATGAACACTTGATCGCTTCGAGTTCAATGTGTTAGATTATGTGACGAAGAGAATGAAACACCAGAAGATATAATTGAAGCCTGTACGGCGTTGATATATATCAGAAGGAAATTCTTTGGTACTCATTATGAATTCGGGACTCCGAACGACATCATAAAATCTGTAGAGAGAATAACATTTGAAGACGCATTATAAAGATTGAGAGAAGCCCAAAATAGTACGTGTCTTAGCAGTAAAAAGTTACGAGTCATAATAATAACAATTGTTGTTAGTAGACTTTTGTAACGCAGTGTTATTGGCCGTATTTGGTGTACAGTGTCAGAATTGTGACCGGTTTTCGTGGTGTTGAGTTGTGTTTAAGTTTAATAAAATAAGTTTTGTTCTCTTTTTAATAATTAATACACACTCATACATATCCGCAACACGCATACATACATAAACACATACAAAATTAAGAAATTCCGCCACAATTTAAAAGAAACGAACAGAGATTTAAAATCAATTTAAAAATTTGATTTTAAAAAATCAAAAGTTTACACACCAAACGTTTAAACAACATCCAATAGACAACGAGAGTTTGGAAAGGCAATTAAAAAATCCAAAAAATAAAATAACGAGTAAATCAACCATACAACACCGAATACAATCATAGAGAACTTAAAAATTTTAAATAAAAAATTAAAATTAAATAAAAATAGCGAGTCATGGTATCAGGGGATTAGTTTTTAGGTGATTGGTAGGTAAAATTGTAAACATTTATGTACGTTAATAAGAAATACTTACAAAATCCTCATCAGGATATGGACGAAAACATTTTTCGCATTTGCAATCGATGCCACGCGATGACAATTCCAATTTACGTTGACTGTACAGCGATTGTCGATAGTTCCCACTAACGAAACAATTGCAAATGCAAGCATCTGCGGCAATTTCACTTGTGGCATAGGCGGTCAGTTTGCAACCGTTGATCTTGCGATAAATCATATCGACACACGAGTGACGACAGTGACTTAACGTTTGCGGGAATACCGCATACGCTACCGTTGTTACATCGCCGGCTATGAGGTGTAGGTAGCCGCGTCGTACGTGGCGCACGGTTTCCCATAGGGTGAACTCATCGTTGGGCGAGAGTACGTGAGGATCGAAGGGCAGCACAAAGGATGGGCAGTGAACGAGGTTTTTGTGCCGCAGCTGGCATATGTGGCGCAACAGCAAAGCGGACGCGAGCAATTCCCATTCCTGACGCGCTAGCTTTGCTGCTGCGGGCATTGTCAGCTCGAGTAGTTCGAAAAAATCGGTATACTCGCCCAAATAGATGGCAAGTATGTGTGCGACAATGGCAAAAGAAACCATACTTGGCTTTTCCTCCTTATCTAAGTGCGATTCTAAACGCAATAATGCTGAATACGATGTGGAGGAGGCAGCTAGCGAGGCGGACGAAGAGTTGCAATTGCGTTCGGTCAGTATGCTATTGAAGGCATTCCACATTTTGCTGACTGTGGGTTTTTTGCGGCAATGTGGCACTACCTGGGGCAGACCGTTGATGAGCATGCGAAAGGCGAGCTGTAGTAGGCGTGGCTTTGAGAATTCAACACCAAACTCTTCAAATAGTTCAATTTGATGGGCATAGCATTCGAGAGCATGTATGGAAGCGTGAGCCGCACGGCACTTGCGTGAACAGTAGACGGCTGTACGATTAGAGCAGAAAATGCATGGAAACGGTACAAATTGTGTAACGCCACAATGATCACAAATGCGTGCCGCGCCGCTGGGCACAAAAACGGCGGCTTCCTCCTGGAAAATGGGTGTATTATTGGGTATATCGGTAATGGAACGTAAATAGGCGCTTTTCGTGGTGGTTATAACATTCGCATTGTCTAACCAGGCCCTGAAATTAAAAAACAAATTAAATAACCTATGGTTGGGTTTGCCGGGTTTGGAAAGAAGGGAAGCAGATACTTACACTTCATAGATTTTGGTACCGTTTGTTATTAAATCGTTGTCTGTTTGTACACCCATTTCGATTTTTTCCGCTTTCAATACTTCACATTCATGCCACAGTTCATGGGTGCGTGCTTCAAACGTTTCCGATAGTTCCATGTGTAAGAGTTCATGCAAATGTTGTTCGCATAACGCAAAATTACGCATTTTTAAGGCACAAGAGGCTTGACGCAGTTTTATCAATGGATGATACTCTTCAGGATAGCCTAAATCCAAGGCGCACAAACAATCATCATACGATTGCTGCAACCAAAATAAATAGAAATTGAAAAAAATGTGTGTGTGTGTGTGTGAGGCAAGTAAATAAGAAAACTATACATCAACAAACCGCCATGCAACACAACCACCATTTTCCGAACTCATTATCCAAAACGGAAATGTTTGCTCACTGCCGCCTCCATTAGTAATTATTATTAACTTATAATGCACACGTACATATATGCAGGAGGGTTATGGGTAGTGAGAGAGAGAGAGCGAGAGGGGGTTTTATAATTATATCCCCGTTATTTACACGTTATACTTCATTTCATATCCTACCACACACTCACTCGCTCACTCACTTACATACATACTTTGAGTCTTCAACGGCTCCCATCATCACTCTCTAAAGCGACAAACTGCTGTCATCAGCCACACTAGGAAAACCAAACCAAACAGCCAGCCAGCCTACCAATCATTTGAGTCGTGTGGCGTGCTGTGCTGTGCTGTGTGCCTGCCAGTGTTGATAATTGCAGTGATTGTATATGTTGTGTTGCATTGCGTTTTTCTTTCCTTGTTGTTGGTTTTGTATCCTTACCTCATACATGCCGCAGTCATGCAATACAGTGGACCTATTTGCGTGCGCCATTGCGGCTGCTATACTATCTTGTGATGGCGCCAAAAATATTGCTTCCGTATAGAGGTCACATGCTTTAAGTGCATGTCGCTCTTTTCGATAGGAATCATTGCCGGCTTCACGCATTCTTCTCGACTCTTCGTCAGATTTAAAGTCTTCAGTTCGGGCGCGAAGTTGTTGAAACCATTCAATTGCCAGAGACCTTGAAAAATAAAAAGAACAATTTTTTTGTTAAAATATGGCCACTTACTGTATACACACATATTTGGTTATTACAACCCTTCAGTCAGGATTACGGTCTAGCTTCTCACACTACTCATGTTCTGTTCGCTAATTTTTTATACGTGAATGGCGGGACCTACAGTTTAACCTCGACTCCGAACGATAGACTTTGAGAAACTTTGTCATGGCATTTCATTTACTCTCAGAGTTTTTGCCAGAAATCTACTGAGAGGAAGTCGCCTAAGAAATATTTTTTTTTATATTCCGTTTTGATGTCTGGCCTGGGACTTGAACCGCGGGCTTTAAGCGAACACACTTCCTACTAGACTACGGCGACTGCCACTTACCGTATAAGAAATATTTTTTTAGGAAATACTAGGACGTGGAGTCATGGGACCCCTTGTGTTTGTACCAGAAAGTAAAGTGCTTGCAGTACCTTCTGCCAATCTGCCTTTCAAGCCCATTTGAAGTGTTTTGAACGAATGCATTGGAGTGTAATAGAAAAATAATCTCAAGTACAATTAATACGTCTTTCCTAATTTCCCTAAATTACGTTTAATTCCTCATGTAAGCCTGATGTTATGCTCCTTAAAATGTTTGCAATTATCACAGGAATAATATCTCCTTCGCATTTAATGCGACATTTAAGTATGGCCCCCCAGCATATGTTGAACCAAATGCCAAGGAAACCATTTCATTGTAAATAAAAAAAAAACTCTGGCCACCTGTACATAAATTTCTAATACAAGTAAAGAAGGGCAAAAGAGGAGAAGAAAAAGTGGATCAACTAATAAAATACAAAACAAAAAATCTGATAAACTACAGCGTATTTATGGCTCTTTATCAGCAAATCAAGTGGAAGCCATCGTATTGATGAGTTGCTAGCTAGCTAAATGGGGTACAAAATGCTATCGCGGAGGTGAGAAGAAATAATCTGAAAACGATGGATAAAACGATAACAAAACCCTTTAGAAATCATTCATGAAGAAACAAAAATAACAAACAAAACAAAAAAGTACAATTATAACGACAATAAAGACAATTGCAGCAGGGGATTAGGCACGAGTACGTGGTGCCTTAATAAACATGGTTGGAAGGACCATACTTTTTAAGGGAAATTTTTTGGGGTTGCTCATAGCTTGTTAGGCATTTTCAAATCAAAAATCAAAAAGTTTTTGGAACTTGTAACGATATTTCGTCTTTGGAGCTTAGGATCAAGAAAAATTACTTTCCCTTTCCTAATAACCATTAGCTTTTGTCTCTTCCATTTAATTGGGAAGACGTCTCGAATCAGACATGCGTTGTACATATCCAAGAGCAGCTTGGGACGTTCCTTGGCTATGAGCTTCAGTACTTCCGGAGGTACTCCATCAGGTCCTGAAGCCTTATTGCTCTTTAAACTACGTGCCGCTTTTTGAAGCTCCTCGATAATGAAAAGGGGTGAACTCACCGCTGAGGCCGTTATGTCTTCGTCTGCTCTTTGTCCGTGGTCTGGAAAATGCGTGTTTACGATATTGGTCATAGTTTGATAATCCAGTTTAGGAGGGGGATAATTTGTCCCAAGTTTCTTCATCACTATCACATTTGTATCCCAAGCCCCATGGGTTATTATTTAAATCACCTCGTAGCTCCTTCCATTTCAATTTTTTGCACCGGCTAATGGCATCCTTTAGCTCTTTTCTTGCCATCCTAAAGTCTGCAGTTTCATCTAAAGCAGCGTTTTGCTCGAATAAGTATTCGCCTTTTTCGCAAGCATTTTCGCCGTAGTTCCGCTATTTCATCTGTCCACCAATAAGCTGGTGTTCTCCTTCCCCTTGTCGACAGTTCCGGCATTGAGTCATTGCAGCTGCGCGTTATGTGTCTCATAGTGTAGTCCACTAAACCTAAGTTATTCCCGTTTCATTAGGTCCGACCAATATTTTCGTCTATCGTTTCTATGAGTGTTTGCGTGTTAATTCTTGCCACATTCCACTTTCGGGTTCCTCCACTCTTTGTCCTCAGGTTTTGTCCTCTCCTAACCACCATACGAAACATAATGTACTGATGGTCGCTACTAGTGAAATCCTCAAAAACCTTCCATTCTGTAAGACCTTCCGAAACAAGTGTCACATCGGGAGTCGTATCAATTTACCCTGATCTCCGAAATGTGGTTGATGAACCCGTATTTGCCAGCAAGAGACCTAGTCTGGCTGCCATGTCCAAAACTCGTCTGCCCCTAGAATTTGTTGTAGTCATACCCCACTCAGATGCTTTAGAGTTGAAATCTCCAGCAATTATCAGATGTCCTCCTATTTCTCGTGATTTGTCCTCTGTACGATCAAGCTTCGTCTGGAATTTCTGGATCGAATCGTTCGGTGTTAAATAGCAACTTACCAAAGTAAATTGGCTGGATTTCAAAAAATGTATTGGATTGTTGTATTCACAGTAATAGCAAAAACAAAAACCTGCCTCATAGCATCTTCACCCTCTTTCTTTAACCTTTAACTGCCTGCTAAGCAGGTGATTGGTCTCCAGTAGCTGGCGTTAGGATGAAAGCTGGAAGAGCTGTTGTTGCTGTATTGCCTAGAAACAATGCTTTCTCTGAATAAGTTTTGGTTTGGGTAGAGAGCACTGTTTTGCTCATTGAGTTTTACTCTGGTCCTCTCTGGACGAGGAAATAAGGCGAAATGGCTTCATAAAATGGATTATTTGGAGGGGATTGAAGTTTACCTCCTTACGAACTATATTTATTTATTGATTTATTAATTACAATACAATTACAAATTATATTCTAATTATATACGAGCAGAGTTACTTGATCATATGCTCGGTGTAGTGTCACAGATCAGAGTATCTGGTGGGAATCGAAGCCACGACCGTCACGCTAATAGTCTAGCGTACTAGCTACTAGACTACCAGGGCACCCCTCACGAATTATATACATTTTAAAATCTTGATGAACAGGACTACATGAAAACTAAGTCGCCGTAGTCTAGTAGGTAGCGTGCATTGGCTTATTAGACTCCTGGTCGTGGATCAAACCCTAGCTCAGACATCTCAAACGGAAGGAAATATGAAAAATAAAATTGCCATGTAAAGCTTCTCAAAGCGGTCATTGGAAATCAAAATTAAAATGTAGATCCCGCCACTCATGAGCAGAAATAAACACTCACGACATGGGTGGTATGGGAAGCTAGGTTGTAGTCCTGGCTAAAAGGTTGAAATAAACAATTAAGAGAGTAAATAAAATTGCTATGAAAACTACTCATGCATCAAATTAACACACACAACATAAGTGGTGTGAGAAGCTAGGTCTAAGTAAGTAAGTAGGGAAGTTACAAACATCCCGATAAATACACAATGCAGTACATTATTAGCGTAGGGCATTAAAGATAAGAAAATAGAACATTATGATGACATCGATAATGGCGGGTAAAACTCAATGACATGTTTTCCTACCAGACACTTCTCTAATCCCCGGACACTCAACGACGCCAACGACAACAACAACAACAACGGCAACAACAATAGCCATTAAATACGGAAATAAAAAAATAATGGCGAAAAGGATAACATAGGCTGGGGTTGGCATAATGCATTTAAATGCAAGAAAACTAAAAGAAAATATTAGTTTTAAAACAAGAAGAAGAAGAAGAATAAGCAACAATAACAACTACAACGACATCGTGACATTCACAGACTCATACACAAACCCGTTCACATTCATCTCGACTTAAGAGTATTTCTGTGTATGATGCTTAAAGAGGAATTGAACCTGTGATATAAATATAAAAAAGCAACAACAACAACAAACATGCATACAAAAACAAAGAGAAACTAAAGAGGTAAGACACCGCAAGAGCTCTAGAGAAAATAAGGCGAAATGAGATGAGTTACCAACTTTTGATGTTGAAACAAAGGCTTACAAATTAATACAAGCAAATTATGCATAAGCAAAGCAACGAGTAATTTATTTAAATTCATGGCAACGTGGTAAGCATGTTGTCGTTTCGCATTTATTTAAATGCGTTGCTCCTTAATAATAAGTACGTGGTGCAAAGAATTACCATAATTGTACATAAAGAGCGTAAGTATTGTATTTAAACGTCATTTAATGAAATGAAAATGTGCTTATTTTCGTAATGTGTGGTCTATTAGCGGAGATATTTAGCGGAGTGGTGGTGGTCATGGGAATAATACATACTGAACTTGTAAACTGACATGGAAAGCTAATTAGAAAAGTCTTGGGTATGTAAGCCAAGAATTGGAGGAACTGTCAGTCGAAATTAGGGTATAACAACGGATAACTGTGATAACACAATGGGCCCAATGTGGCTTAAGTGTGTCCATCCATCCAACTTGCTTGGATGGGCAGCCACCTCTACCTACCTACCTACCTAAGCCTAGAAGTGGATTTGGAGACCCCGATGATTTAAGCCTGATGCAAATGGTAATGAGGATGAGAGCTTTGGAGACTATAGTTAGGATAATCGGAGGCAAGTCCAACATTCGGTTCATCCGGAGACACCTTAGCTTGAAAAATCGAGAGGCTGCCAGCTTCGTTCCTAGCTGTCCCTCGTTGGGATGAATTAGTAGACTCTATCATTTTAAAAACTGCTTCGCAACAAGAATAAGGAATGAGAGTGAATGAAGCAACCAATGAAGGAAGGCTTCAACCCTTTCAAGGATGCAATTCCACGGCTTACGGACAGGTCAGGGATAGATAAAGTGACCGCAGCGGAATGTTTGGTTTCACAATAAAATATTCGAAACAATGAAGAAACTCATTGAAATCTACCAAGCGGTAGTCTACGTCATAGAGAGATGTGCTCAATTCAGCATGGAAAGAGAACACAAAGGACGGAACATAGCATTACTACCTGAGAAGCTAAACGCCATCTCAAATGAGGTTGAATTTACGACAATGACCAAGCCGATGAGATTTTGAGGAGAAAAGAGCTTCCACGTTACTCATAGGATCAGAACATTTCTGTGGAGTAATAAAGCGGTTTCGAAGGTAAACTCGAAGCGAAGGAGAAAACGGAGAGACACGGAGATGATTTCAAATTCAAATCATCACAGTTTTGTTGAAAATCGTATTCGAATCCTCAGAACCTAGAATCAGAAAACTCTGCGCTCAAAAAAGATGTGATATGGAAAACCAATTTCGGCTAATCTAGGACTTTCAGAGAATTCAAGTCCGTTTCTCTACTTAAAAGGAGGGAAGACAATGTCATCAGCGTGTTAAAACCTTTGTAGGACATTCACAAAAAATGTGCAACTAAGGCTATAATAACAATCGATTGATTTAACGTTTTCTTCTACGCTCAACTCAAGTTTTCTGATAAGCCTATAAAAACAATTCAATCAGAAAGACCATTATTGTTGGAACAAATCATTGACCGAGGAAGTTGATTATGATCTTATCCTCCTCGCCTTCAATGCAGCTTCTACATAATGCGAAAGATTCAGTTCCCTGCATGCACAAAGTAGTGGCAGCCTTAATCAGCTGGTCACATACGGCTTATGCGAATAATGATCAGAGAATGCCATAAATGGAACAGATTTATCTTATTATGGCAAGGGCAGAAAATAAAGTCTGTTGTGAATCCATATGCAAGTCAGAATGATCATAAAGTACATGGACGCTCTAAATTTCATACGATGAGAGAAATGCCGAAAACATGGGATGCAATCTAAAAAAGTCGCCGAGGTCTAGTAGGTAGTATGTTGGCTTATTAGACGTGAGCCCTAGGTTTAAACCCCAGGTCAGGCATCTCCAGCTAAACGAAATACATATGTCAAAATATTTCTTCGGCGACTTCCTTTCAGCAGATTTCTGGCAAAAACTCTGAGAGCGAATAAAATTGTAATGAAAAGTTTCTCAAACATCTATCGTTCGGAGTCGACTTTAAACTGCAGGTCCCACCGCTCAAGTATTAAAATTAATGCATAAGGGGTGTAAGAAACTACATAGGTCCTAATCCTGACTAAAGGTTATAATGACCAATTATGTATGTAATCTAGGATTTAGCGTTAATCGTTAAGCGTGATTCTACGAATGACTTTAAACTGTTTATTCCTGTAAAATATCAGAATTATTATGACGATAATGTTAACTTTGAGGAGGAAGAATCATAAAACCAGGAAGATAAGTTAATTCTAAGCCTAATAACAAGTGAAAGGGCAACACAGAATTGCAGGAAAGTAACGCTGTATTTTATGTATAAAATTATAATTAAGAACTCTATCGTACTTCCTAAGTAAATCAAATTGCAAGTAGACTTTAAAGATTAAACCAGCAACCAGAACTAGTACGTGCGATAATGCCTGTAAAGTCTCCATCGAATAGAATGGATTTAATAAAAATAAATCAAAACTAATCGTACATAACGTAATTGGCCATTGCAACCCTTCAGTCAGGATTACGGCCTAGCTTCTCACAACATTCATGTTGTGTGCATTAATTTTTATACATGAGTGGTGGGACCTACAGTTTATAGTCGACTCCGAACGACAGATTTTTTGAGAAACTATTTCATGGCAATTTTATTTACTCACAGAGTTTTTGCCAGAAATCTGCTGAGAAGAAGTCGCCGAAGAAATATGTGTTCCTATTTCGTTTTGTTGGATATAACTGACCTGGGATTTGAATCGTGGAATCACGTCTAGTAAGCCAGCACACTATCTACTAGACTATTTATTTATTTATATTTAATACACCTAGGGCACGGAATAGAAAAACTAACGACTTATTCGTGTTCCTCACATACTAGATAAAATCATCTGATCATAGTCCAACGTCGATGGAACGTTATGTAACATACGTTCGTTTTTAGCATATCAAGAGCAACGCAAAAGCTTACGGATATTACATTACGGTTCTGTAAGCGTTTCGTATTCTAAAAACGAACGTACATAAGTTCCGTGAACGTTTGGCTAACCGGGGCTAAAGCCTGATTCTACCTTTAGCATTACGCTGAACATGTTGCTAATTAATTAGTAGTTGAACAATGCAAGATATAAAGTATGTAATAATAAAAAGTACTGAAAGCGTCGCGGAGGTACTGTGGTATTTTTGAAATGAAATAGTACCAAAAAAGTACAAAAGTACTGACTTTTTCAACACTGGTCTGCATTGAAGAGAAATGACGTTTAATTTCCATAAAAATACATGAAAGCTAACAAAAATTTTAATTAAAGGCAGTATGTTAGACTATTAGCGTGAAGGTCTTGGGTTCAATTCCCACTACATTCAGCATAATGTCTAAGTTACCGAACTCGTCATAATAATTATAGTATAATTTCAAATTGTATTCTAATTAATTAAACAAATACAATTTCTAATTGATCACATCTAATATTGGCACCCCCCGTATTTATTAAGAATAATATTTCCCACATACAGCTAAGCCTTGAGTTTTTACAAATTCTAAATAAATAGCAAAATAAACTAACTAAAGAAAAGAAAATAAAGAAAGAAAGAACAACTAAAAATGAAAAGAAATAATTCTTTATGCCATAAGCCGACAGATTATGAAAAGTTTTTGAAAAATGATGCCAAATATCCTCAAATGAACTTCTGCAGTAAATGTCACAATTAAAAAAAATTGACAGTGATTCATACACGTTCATTTACTACAACAACAACAACAAAAACAATAACAATAGAAGAAAAAAAACAAAAACTAAATTATAGTTTACATGTACGGGTGAGCGAGTACACAAGGAATCAATTAAAACTTCTGTTTTGCACGAAATGAAATCAAAATCACAACAAATGAGCCACGAAAACTCTAAAAAAAAAGTACGAAAAACGGCAACAACAACAACAACAAATACTTGTATAATGAAATCAAGCCAAGCTATCCATTAATTAAACATTGAAATTTTTTGTTGTTGTTGTAACACAAAAACACAAATTTTGTTAAGGCAGTCAGTCAAAAATACCGTAAAGAAGAAGAAGATATATGTGTGAAGCTTTTAAGTTCACCACTTGAAAGATAAAAATAAAAATAAAAACAAAAAATATATGACAAAACAAACAAACAAACACACACACAAACACTTGCACACACACATCGAGAAAAAAGGACACTCTATTATAATAACAAAAAAAAACAAAAGCAAAAAATTATAAGAGAGCAATAAAACAAATTGAGAAAAATAATAACAAAAAAAAAGCAACAAAAGCAAAAAAAAAAGTTAAGAATATGATATGAAATCAATTTTAATTAAAAACACAAACATTAATGAAAAATTCAAAACACGCCAATGCATGCATGTGAGAAATATATTTTCCTTCTTCTATTTTATTTTATTCTCTTCTAAAATTTCTTCTCCTTTTTTTGTGATTTTTTTTTTATTCTTTTTTTTTTGTCATACACGCCACACGTGACCTTATTTCGTAGGAAAGGAAGGAAAAAAAGTGACAAAAAGAGTTGCTTGTCTAAGGAAATTGGGATGTGAGAGTGTAGTTTTCTTTTTTTACTGTTATTTTATTGACAGAGAGCCAAAATAAGAAAAACAGGAAATGAGAGCGAGAGTAAAAATGTTTGACAAAAGTAAACAGCAAGAGAAAGTAAAACAGTGCTGCCAGATGAAAGTTGTTTAAAATGCAATAAAGAACGAGTGAAACACAGAACGAGCGATGGAACACATACGAGTATATCCAGTAAACATTTTTAAGAGGAAATTTTTGACATTTTGTGGCATTTTTCAGCAACTCTGTTATTCAACAGTTGGTGCCAATGGTAGTCCTATTGAAAACATAGTATAGAACAAATATTATATTTGTGAAACCCCTTTCCTGAAATGGGCAGAAGTAAACCATTTTGAAGCTTATTTCCATCTAAGAAAATGGCGAATTCGACATAAGAAAACCGCCACGTGATTGCTGGGATAAAGCCTTAAGGATTACATTATCTTTAGAAAAGATATTAACATACTTTCGGATAGCCATGCAAATGTCGGTTAGTCTAGTAGGTAGTGCGTTGGCATGTTAGACATAAAGCCCGGGTTCGTATCCCAGGTCAGACATCAAAACTAAACATGAAAAAATATTTTTTGGGCGACTTCCTCTCAGTAGATTTCTGGCATAAACTCTGGGAGTAAATAAACCTGCCATGAAAAGGTTTCTCAAAATACTGTCGTTCGGAGTCGACGTTAAACTGTAGGCCCCACCACTCAAGTATAAAATTAAGGCACAGAACATGAGTGGCGTGAGAAGTGAGAAGCTAGGCCGTTATCCTGACTGAAGGGTTGTAATGGCCAATTATGCATGTATGTATGTATGCAAATGTCGGCGCACTAGATTTCAATATATATCGATATCTACATCATACGATACATTTTCGCGAAACTGCAGAGCGGATTAACTGGCTACATACAGCGCAATCACTGAACTTTCGTGTGAGTTCAATACATTATATTGAGAAATTGCCATCTCAGAATTGATAATGCAGTAGTTAATTCCGTTCGGACTGCATAGGTGGCTTCGGATATCAATAAAGTGTCGCAACAAACCTCCCCAAGGCTAGATAAAAGGCACACGGAAAGTCTGCTTAAAGGAGTATTGTTATTGGATTACTGGACATTGCATTCTGGGTACTTATGCGAGATGCATTGGCCTTGGTTCTATGTAGAAAAGAGTAAGGGCATTATTCCGAAGTAGAAAGAAGCTGCTAGACTTTTATAATGCAGATAATTTCATTGATCTATCATCTAAATGGCTTCATCATAAGGTTCGCATTATTCCAGTGTTAGGGAAAACGGAAAACTGTTGCACAACAATCGGCCACACATAATCTAACGTGCTTCAGCATAGTGCAGATTTTGTTTAGAGGAAGCCACTAAACGTTGTTTTTGTAGACTAAGACTAAAGGCTCTGTTGATTAGGAATTGCTCCAAGTCCAATATGCAGAACTAGAGATGCGAAGAACGTTGCATAAATGCATTTCAGAGAGAAACATCTTTGTGGTTATCAAACGCTTGTCAAGCGCATGTCCCTTCTAACACCGAATAAATATCTAAGGTTTGTTAAGGCAACAGGATTGGGGAAGACATTATTAGAAAACTTTATCTACAACGAGGGAAGAATAACGGATCGATTAGTTAAGTATGTACTTTATTACATCTGCAAACCAATATATAATATGGATATTCATTTAGTATTTTCAAAACTGAAAGCGTTAGAATGTGGCCAGGCTTGTGCATTATCACAATGACCGTATCTCCAAAAAGTAACTCTTATTAGAGAAAGAGTAGCGGACAATACGAATTTACCAATTTTGCGGAGTTCTGGGCAATCTTAGAATCTGTTATGAAGTATGCATATATTTTGCATTATTACGATCCACACATGAAATTCAAGTCATGCAACGATTACAACAGGCTGATCATACATAAAACCGGCCATAGATATGCTGATTGGGTTCTAGAACATCGATCTTTAAATTCTAATTTTTCTTGAGCGATGAAGACCATTTCTCGCTGAGTCACTTTGCCAACAAGCAAAAATTCTACATATGCGACCCGGCTAATCCAGAAGTGGCAGTGAAAAGTCAAAGCATCCGGAAAAAGTGATCCGGGAAAAGAACCGTTTCCGTCAATTCAGAGCGATATGGCTGTTGCAATTGAACATTACGAACTCAAAAGACGGTCTTGACTTAAATAGTCTATCCCTTCATACTCAGGCAGGGACCAGTGAAAATCTAGTTACGTGACGGATGGCCATGCAATTTAAGGGTAGAAGACTGTCAGTTGTCAGTCGCAAATTATCCACTTTAACCGCGTCTATCCGAATATCGTTGTACCAATCTCAGCTAGCTTACTAGCAATGCAAATGCCGATAATATTCCTGTGTTCTGGAATCCTTATTAGCAGCACTTTATAACAAACCCTATCAAATGTCTTGAAATGTCTAAAGTTACAAAATTACCCTCATCAAATTGTGTCAGTTAAATCCAGCTTGCGGAGCCATATCCGATATCCCCAAATACTGCCTTTGTTTTTCATCCTATTATAACCCTTTTTGAGTAATTGCCTATTAGAAAACCTTTTAGAAAACACCAAAAACGAAATCCTTTTAAATGGGATTTTCCGTTTAAGCTTATTCACCTAAAAGTATGTTTTAAATTTTATTATATTCTTGGCTACATATTATCGAAAGTGAGTGAGTGAGTACTCACTGTACTTCGTATACAACTCAAGGATATTTTCTTAACAGCTCCTTCTTATACTTTTTTTTCCCCCCAAATGGCGCCACAAAGTATGCAAGCAATTTAAGAAAAACTTCTAACAATTGCTGTATAAGCAAGCAATTAATTGGGGATTTTGTGGGCTATTCCCATACCTCCTAACGGGTAAAGTGCAAAGACACACACACACACAGTTAATTTAAGTACTCACTACGAAAGAGAGTGAAACAAAAAAGAGAATTAGAAGAGAGTAAAACTGGTTAAATGTGGTTAAAAACAAGAGTGGCTAAAATAAAAATCAAAACGAAATGTCATTTCGAACAAAAAAAGAAAAAAAAAAGAGAAGAAAGAGAGGAAAAGGAATAGGAAGAAAGCAAGAAAGGAAGGGTTTAAGGCAATTGTTAAATGACAGAATAATTGTAAATGTATGGGAGCAAGTGTATGTGTGTGTGTGTGTGTGTGTAAATATTGTATGTTGTTTTTAGTAGAAAAACAAGAAAAACCATGGATTTGTGGATTTTAAAACGCTTACAAAGAATTTACGTGGAAAGTACTAAAACGTACATGCACATTTCATTATAAATGATTTAATGAAATTCCTTTGAAAGATTATGCAAATTTAATAGGGTAAAAAAGCACCAACAAAAAAACAACAACAAAAACACTATACATATGAAAACCATTTTAAAATATTAATGAATAACATTGTTGTGGTAGAGTGTACATACATATACGAGAGTATTAATGACATTAAAAATTTCTAAGAAAGTCGATGTTGAAAGAATTTAAAAAAGAAAATAAAAAAAGGATTATAAACTTAAATCCATACATGCAAACAATCTATTATTGTTGCTGTTAAATAATTACAAAAGACTTTTCAATGAGAATTCATGCTTCTTAGAATCGATCTCTTCTAATTCAGCTCAGTAACAATGATAATCTATTCCAATGAACTGGAATACTAAGCTTATTTAAATCTTAACGATGATCCTTATTTTTTCATTGCCTAAATTGGATGTATTTTCCTGTTATTGAACTACTAATTCTCATAATATGCAGTATTAGGGAGGATGTTGTTGAAAGCATCTTCTGGAGTACAAGATTACAGAATAGCCGTAACCCTTTAACGACCTCACATCGTTTCAACGGACTTATTTCTTTGGTAAACGTGTTGTTTAGTACAGAAATTTATGTGTAAGAGTTTATACCGAAATCACCAAGTGCTACTGATCTTTCCATCATTATAATTCCGAACCCAGACTCAAATTGCACATCTTCAATTTGAGAGATATATGTACATATGTATGCTTAGGTCCAGAGTTCCTATACTACTTTCAATAAGACTGTCGCAAAGAGACTTTAACATATGTTAGGCTATATCACATAATATTTCTTGAAATTACTTGACAGATATTTATGGCACTCAGCTTCACTGGTAACATAATAATACCACATTGCATGCTACAATACCTTTGGAGTCTTTACTTATAGGTCATTCCTGCAGCAATTTTGGGCCATAGGATAACAGTTGTAGATCTAAATGGGGTCGTTCATCTGATCTTTCCATACTATTTTCTCTGAAATTCACTTGTATAAATAATCGGAATTTCTTGACTGAGAAACATGCCGTATGGGCTTTCTTAAAGCTGTCTGATTATCAGTAAGAATCCTAAATTACTGCCCTATAAATAGCAGATACTACGATCATAAAATCATTACATCGACGTAATTTTCAAATATACTGCGACCATACGATCTATTGTATCCCCCATATATTTAAGAGGGGCCCTACAATGTGTTCTGTAAGCGTATTGTACTGATAAACCTTATGATGCTCCGCGATATCATACATAAGTACATAATGGGCCATTACAACGCTTCAGTCAGGATTACGGCCAAGCTTCTGACATCGATATCAATAATGCCAATTCCTTGTACAGCACCTGAACACTCGGCTGTTAACTTCTGAGATGCATTAATGCCTCACTGGATCCAAGAATGTTCTCCAATTTAGATCTTGGACTCAAGACATCTGCTATTCTGAATAAACATTCTTTGAGCTCTGACCTGTGGTTTTTGAACCGTGGCCACACGTCTAATAAGCAAATACACTACCTACTAGACTACGGCGACCCTGTTAAAATGTTAAAATACTGATTACTATTATTAGGTTATTCTATGGTATAATGCACGATTCGTAGGTCCTCTTATAGTAATTTCCCAACAATAAAAGTGTGGCTCTCTTTGCCTTCCCTCTCGATGAGAAAACAAAATAGGCCTATTGACTTGATGCTGAAAGTTGTTGAAGACGCTGACAGAGTTTAGAGCACCCATAGAGGTCTCTATAAAAATGACAAAAACGTTTGAAAAATATCCACAATGGTCGACCAATAAATTAATGTAGTAGAGTCAAAATTAAATTGAGTTTAACTGTAATCCTAATCCGATTCCTGACAGGATTATGGGAGGTATTACAGCATAATAACTCCGCAAGGTATGCACCAAATAAGTGGAAATAGAATTCAATATCCAAATGGTCTAATATATAGTGAAATTGATGTTGCTGCCCAAAAAGGAATGGAAACCAATCTGCTAGGATTAAAATTTGTTTGAAGAATTAACTAATCAGGAGCATTAATGCTGTTAATTTTACTAAACTTTATGCAGTCCATTTACAGAAGAGTCCACTTTCATGTATACGGCAACGATGATGTCGCTGCTGCAAGATAGCGCTGGCAATAAACGTGAACGAAATGAAGTACATATATGTATGTCGCCGACAAGTAGGGACGTGACTATGTCTTCAATGTTGCCAACGACTTTATTTACCTTGCCTTGGGCGTTACCCACAAAAAATTATTAGTTTGCAGATCTAGCGTAGAATCGCTCTTGCCATTAGGTGCAGTTATGATTTCAATAGGTAATCGATTACCAGAGACCTTTCTGGTGCGAGGAAATTTAAGCTCTACAAGTCGGTCATCCTACCCGTGTTTCTTAATGACAGGTAGCTATGATTTTGAAAAGTAGATGCACATTGTTTGTATTGTATTAACAACCCAGGACTTTGCTGATTCAACAACGTCGTTTGGGTGGAAGCGAATAATTCGGTGAGACGGATTCAAGGATCATCGAAAAAGCCCTGTCATCGATTGATATGATTAATTGGCGAAGGCGAAAGAATGGAAGTTCTAAGGCCGGAAGAATGCCGACAAACGGGTACTAAACTAAGTTATGCAGTCCATTATGACTGTACAAAATTTATGCCTGTTTAAAATAATCACTTGTTTGTTAAACAAAGTGTTTTAAAACAGGTAACCCACATAAAAGTTCTAAAATTTGGTAACTTAACACGTTGACTGCCGCGGCAATTTTCAGAAAACTGGCCACGCAAGCCAACATTGACTTTCTATTTCCTTTCCCAGAAGCCTTTTATCGATACTAGCATTGATATAATACGAGTTTATTCGTAGCTACACAAAAATGGCGGGTTTAGTGAGACAACGAGATAACTCATTGTTGGCATTCTACAAAGGAACGCAATCTACGAGTTATCTCGTAGTCGGCAGTCAACATGTTAACAAGCCTTCTAATCCCTAGTCCCTGTAATTTACATATGAACTTACCGAAATTCCTTTTGTTGATCGACATTGAAGCCTTCCTCCTCACTATCACTAAAACTGGGTAAACTGTTGTTAATGCGACCACCACCACCATTATTTCCAGCTGCTCCACCGCCACCGCCACCACCATTGCCTAACACCTCCATTGCAATTTCTATACTGCCATTGGCAATATTCTGAACACTGCCACCCACTACAGGCGGCAACGCTGATACATTCGTTTTACTTTTACGACTACTACCGCTGCGTGCTATAGCACCCGTACTGCTGCTGCTATTGTTGTGATGATGATGGCCCAAACCCAACTCTTGAACGGCCAATGTTGAGGGTAAATCTGTACATGAGGAGGCCTCCGGTACTTGTAATGCCTGATGCTGTTGATTTGCCAGACTTTTCGCTAAGGTCGGCGGCTTAAGACGACGCTGTGAACACTGCAGCATATCCAAATCCAATAGTTGACGTTGCAATTGCAATTCATCTTTATAGTTTAGATCTTCGAATTTAATGCGTTCCAATTGAAATTCTATTAAATCGTCGAGATCCAATAACGAAGCGGCCATTGTTTTGTAAGCGAAAAGGCTAAAAAAGGGGATTTTTCTTTGGGGGGATTTTTTTCGAGTTTTTTTCCTCTTTTTGAGAGCGTAAGGTGAGGTGTTTGAAGAGAAGAATTTTTTTTCTGAAGAAGAAGAAGAAGAAGTTGTGGAGAAGTAGTAGTAGCAGCAGTAGTAGTAGTATGTAGTAACAGAAGAAGTAGAAGTAGTTAAAGTTGTATGTGTGAGTGTGTGTATTTATTAATGGATTTGCTGGTTGTACAGGATTTTCTATAACATTTTGAATTTTTTTTTGTTTTATAAAATAATGACGGATTTTTTATTCTCTTTTTCTTTTTTCTTTGCTTTCTTTATTTCCTTTTTTGCTTTTTTTTGGTAATAAAACTTTAGAATATTTTCTTTTTTTAGTTGTATGAGTATACTTCTAAACTAACGTTTACATACACATACACAGCCTTTTTCTTTCTTTCTTAATATTTACTTTCGTTTACACATTTTTCTTACTTTCTCTTCACTTTTTTTAGGCTCTCTCTCATACTCGCTTCGCTCTCTCTTCTTTTTTTTTTCTGTTTTTTTTTTTGCTTTATAACACTAGTTTACTTGCCAACTCTTTTAGTAGGAAAACAAACTGTTTTTCGTACCACACACACACATACACACACACACCTTCAGATGTGCTCTCATTTAAAACACTTGAATTTTTATATCATTCTAGCTTTTGTTGTTATTTTTTTTTAAATAAATTTTATTTTATTTTATTGTTGTTGTTGTTGTTGTTATGTATATGCTTTATTATCTCTCTTTAATTTGCTGCTGATTGTAAGTGAGATTAAGATGCTGCTGCTTTGGCTGCTCCAACTGTTGTTGTTGTTCTTGTTGTTGTTGTAGCTGCTGATAATAAAAAATAATAAATAATAGTAGAGCTGCCACCCAGATTTAATCTTTAGTTATTTGCAATGCATATTGTGTACGCTACAGCTAATCCTGCTTTTATTCTTGGTTTTTTTTTCTTTTAAATAATTTGTGTGTTGTAGTAGTTGTTGTTTTATTTGTATATATTTTTTTGTTTTTGTTTTCTTTATATAAAAAATCTTTTTATCGCAATATTTGGGTTATTTTTGAAAAAAAACGGAACAAAAAAAAATTGATTTTCTTGAAAATTTGTTTGCTGTTGTTGTTGTTGTTGACTTTTTGTTGTTGTTGTTTTAGTTATTGTTGCTGCTGTTTTTGTAGCCATTTATTGATTTTTAACACTATATTTCATTATATTTCCACTTTTTTGTTTGTGTCGTTCAACACTGCCTTTTGCCAGCTTTAGTTGTTATTATTTTTATTGTAGTTGTTGTTGTTGTAGTAGTATAATTACATGCTGTTGTTGTTGTTGTTGCTGCTGCTGCCTGCTTGCTGTTGAAAATGGCAAATTATAAACATTTTTCACCATATTTTTTTATACTCTACTTAAGTAGCAAAAAAAAAAAAAAAAATACGGAAAAAACACACACGAAAACACGAATAAATTTAAAGAAAATAGGAAAAATCGTTTTTTTCCCTTAAGGTTGTTGTTGCTGTTGTAATTTTTTTTTCCATCACTAGCATTAATATTTTATTATGGCATAATAATTTGCTTTATTTTTTTTTATAATTATAATTTTAAAGCCTTAAAAAACACTTACAATTGAAAATTAAATTTTTTTAATTTTTTTTTTATTTAAAAGCACAAGAAAATATTATAAAATATTACAATTTTATAATATATTACTAGAAAAAAACCGTTATGTATAATTTTTTCCACAAAAAGAAAAGCCTTCTGAAAACCTTAAGATTTTACACAAAATCAAATAAATATTCACCACAACACTTTTAAAATTTAAATTTTTCTTTTATTATTCAATACCGTAAATTATTTTCTTTATTTTTCTGTTTTAATAATTTCTATAAAATATTCTTTTTTTTTTTGTGTTTTTTTTTCTAAGTAACGGACTCGTTGTTTTAATATATAATCCCGTTACTGAAATGTTTAAACACAATCGTTACAACCGTTCAACGTTTTGTCGTTGTATGAATTAAAGCACACAAGAAAAATTGATATTTTTCTCTCTTTCTCTCTCTCGCTTCTCTCTCTTCTATAAGTGTTAGCTTACTCATGTTTGTGGCCATGTGTAAGAGAGAGCGTATTTTGTATGAGAGTTGGTGTACCTGTGTGTTTTGTTGTTTTAAAAACGGAAAAAAAGGGAAAAGAACTCATAATCCACATTCTTTTAAAGTGCAACTAAACACACACATACATACATCTAAAAGTTAATGGCTCTTCTCTTTAATTGTCAATATATACTTTATTTAGAAGAAAATATGGTGTAAGCTTTAAGGGGCTGGAAAACACAATAAGGGCGTAAAACGGCAAGCGTTAGTATTGTGTAAAGAAATTGTGATAAAAAAAATTTATTTTAATTAAAAAACTAAAACAATAAAACACAATAAAATGGATAATAAATTAAAACAATTAAAATAAAAAATATATACTGATTGCTACAAATAAATCATACAGAAAAACCCTGACCAGGTTTAAGGAAGAAAGCAAATTATCTGGTGACGGAAAATGGATCCACCAGAGCCACAAATCATATCACCAGAGTATATGTAATTGGGATTCTGAACGGATCATCGCTTAGCGCGGAACTGTATGAAGTCGTCGTAGTCTAGTAGTTAGTGCGTTGGCTTATGAGACGTAAGGTGTGATAAACTAGGCCGTAATCCTGACTGAAAGATTGTAATGACCGATTAGGCATATATGTGTGTATTCGATAGAATGCCTAAATTATTACTTGCCAGCAATTATAATATAATATTATATATTAAAAATATCACCGTAATATCAGATTGAAGTCGCCGTAATCTAGTAGGTAGTGTGTTGGTAGGTAGTGGGTTCGTATCCCAGGTCAGACATCAAAACGAAAATAGAAAATAATATTTCTTCGGCGACTTCCTCTCAGCAGATTTCTGGTAAAAACTCTGAGATTGAATAAAAGTGCAATGAGAAATTTCTCAAAAATCTGTCGTTCGGAGTCGACTTTAAACTGTAGGACCCGTTACTCATGTATAAAATTAACACACACAACATGAGTGCTGTGAGAAGCTAGGCCGTAATCCTGACTGAAAAACTGTAATGACCGATGTGTGTACGTATTTGATAGGATGCCTCGCGAGCCATTGCATCACCATAATATCAGGCTGATTTTCTGAGTCTAATCTGATCTACTACGCAGCTGCCCATGGCGACTTGTTGTTACACGTATAGTTCTAAACATTGCGATAGGATGAGACTGGGACTCTAAATAGAAGAACCGAAAACTGGTTTTCAAACGGAGATATGTACGATAAGGGAATGTATGAATTTGAAATTTAAATACATATCTTCAATGATAGTTAAATGTTAATTAAGGCAATAGCAGCCAGGGATACGGGGGTCAAGAATTGTTGTGAATTGTAAGAAGGCGACAAACAATTACTCTAGCCATGGCAGGGTACATAACATACTGTAACGGACAAAACTAAAGCACGGAGTTGTGTTTGCTTTGCAATTTAATAAATTTTAAAACTCTGATAAATTTACATACATACATACATAATTGGCCATAACAACCCTTCAGCCCGGATTACGGCCTGTTTCTCACACCACTCGGGACCTACAGTTGAACATCGACTCCGAACGACAGATTTTTGAGAAACCTTTTCATGGCAGGTTTATTTGCTCTCAGAGTTTTTGCCAGAAATCTGCTGAGAGGAAGTGGCCGATGAAATATTTTTTTTTCAGATTTCGTTTTGATGTCTGGCCTGGGGCTCGAACCTGGGCTTTAAGTCTAATAAGCGAACACACTGCCTACTAGATTACGGAGACTTTCTGATAAATTATGTTTTTGTTAATAATTTTTTAAGACTATACGCTATGTCTACCAAAATTATATTCATACTATCAGCTACTAATACTAACGAAATAATAATTTGAATTTATTTAATTTTATTTAATACCTCTATTTATTCCCTATTAATAAACGTTGCCGAGACGCTTTGTCGCCTTAACGTTTAAAATTTAATGATTTGGTATGTGCTTTTCTGTTTTAATGTTATCGCCGCTACCTTTTCATATTTTTATCAGTGACTAAAGAGTACTCTTTGCTATAAACACAGCACACAACAACAACAACAACAACAACTATACTTGATAGAAATATTTTTATAAAAATGTCTCTCACTCGTTGCTCTTGTCCTCTCTCTCTCTCTCCTCCCTTTCTTGCTCTCTTTCGACCAATATGGTTATGGTTTTGTATTTTCTTTTCTTTTTGAATTTTTTTTGTTTTGCTTTCGTTTGCTTTACTAATCATTTTATTCCACTTCCACTAACCACTTCCTTTTCCATACAAAATACATTTCATTCACATGCATATACACTATCAAACACGCAAGCTCACACGCACGCACACACACATTCAATACACATACACACAACGGTACAAGCGCACGTATAAGATTCTACAGGCCTTTACAATATTGTATTTTTAATAGTTATTAAGATTATTGTTGTGGTTGCTACTGTTGTTGTTGTTGTTATCGTTATTTTTATTTAAGAAAACAAATCAGGAAAAAATAATCATACAAAGACCCCTTAAAGAAAATCAACTCAACTGCTCTCGAATTACAACACACAGCGCCTAATAATAGGCTAAAGAAAAAAAATTAAAACAAGAACAAGAACAAAAAAAGAAAGTAAATGTCAAAAACACGAAAACACGAAACGACAGAAACAACAGAGACACACGACACACTGATATACTGACACAGAGATTTGATGTTGTACACTGTGTAGTAGTAGAGGTGGTTGGTTGGTTGGTTGAAAGCCAAGAAAGCAATGAAACAAAAGAGAACAACATACACACACACACACACACACACGTAGGAAATAAACTCAGCACATGTTTTGTTGAAGCCTTTATTTTGCTTTTCGTAATTTTACTCGTTGTTATTATATGTATGTGACTGCCTGTAAAGGTTTTTGTTGTTGCTGATGAAATTTTAGAACAAAACAAAAACAAAAAAAAACCTGTTTTACTACTACACAAACATTGAAACAGAAAAATAAAAATGCACATGAGTAAAACCAATATTACAGCACAAATAATAAATTGAAATGAGAGTTCGTGTTTGGGTATGTGTTTGTGTGTGTGCCTGTTATTCATATTAAAATAAAATGTGTGTCATATAAACGATGATGATTACCTTTTACTTTTCATTTGTTTTTATTATTAATCACGTATAGGAGAGAGAGACGTATACAGTTGAAGAGAGGAAGGAAGAGAGAGCGACAAGGAGCCAAGTAGTGTGAGTGGATTATAACACTTAAAAGCAAGCCTACGTAATACAAAAAAAAAGAATCAATTTAATGCTCTCCTTTACAGCCATTCATAGATGAATGTACTCAAAAATAAACGTAAAAATATTTACATGTGCTTAAAGCATACATTGTGAGAGAGAACGCGCGAAGGGGAAAAGTAAAACTGTTATTTCAATTGTAAGCAAACAAAATACAAGTAAAAAAAAACAATAATAAAAGAGTGTTGCTCTATAACAAAAATAATCTAATTGGAATTGTTTAAAGTGTATGTAAGTGTTCAGCCGACAGCTTAAAGGTGAAAATAAAAATAAGCCGCCATAATAGTATAACGGTAATCTAAAATAAAAACTATTTATTAGTAATGGTTGATTGATTTTAATTGTCTGGGATTGATTGTCGGCAAATTGATTACAAATTATTTACACTTAATTGCAGTTAATGCAGACAAAAGGGGAAAACCGCCCAAATTAACTCCTCTATTACACATACACATACTTTACTCCATTAAGAACTATAAAATTTAACGGGTAGCAGTTAAAAAGCAATTAACTCTTGAAAAACCCAAACAATAATGCCAATAAATACATTTTGAATATAATTTTTGAAAATGTTTGCAGTCCTACTTGTTTTGGAAAACCGTTATATTAAAAAAATCGTAAATAAATCAATAAATAAATCCTTTTTGGAAAGAAAGTTTCATTCTTAAAGCTTTTTAATGAAACTACTAAGCAGTGTTGCCATTTGACAAGTTTTTTGAAATGCGAAAAAGTTCTCATTACAGATATTTTCTAATAAAACAAGTTCTTTTTGGCAAAATTCTATTCTAAAATTTTTTTCAATAAATTCTATAATAATAACACGCAATGTTTACATTTTTAAATAAAATATTGTGTATTTTATTAGTCTCGGGCAAAAGTAGCAAAAAACACCAAGAGAGGGCACCAGCCTCCGGTGTTTCCTTTAAAAATTTTGGTACTTTTATAGAAAACAAGTTTGTTTTTGTAAAGAAAAAGTTTTTTCCCAAGAAATAAAAAGTTAAACAAAAAATACTGGCAACTCTGCTACTAAGCCCACTTATGCAAAAGCTTTCGAATACTGTTGAAGTCAACTTCATTGCGCTATTACACACGAGACTATTTTTTAAGCTGCACAATTTTTGTTATTACAGTCACACACGAGACTATTTCATCTGGCATAAAAATGTATACATGTACTCTACTTTGTGTGTATTAGCTTTTTTTTTTTTTAACTTATTTGACGTTTACCTTTTAACATACATATGTACATATATATGTACATATGTGTATTGGTTTTGAGTTGTTTATGTATTGGTTTGTGCGGGGTAGAAGCTGGTTGAAAAATTATGCGAGCAAAAAACCGCTCTCCTTACCTCTCTTGCCTACAAGCTGCAATTTTGTGCCAGCATAATTGTTCTCGTGTGTGATTGGCCATTGGGAAACATTAAACATGGTGAATATAAAATCAGTGTTACCCTTGCAGATTTATAAAAAGTTAAAAATAGTTTTTTTTATCGGATCTTCCAACAATTCCTTCTAAATGGGCTCTCATTTTTGAATTAATGGGTACATGAACAAACAAAATTGTCATTTTCAGACGATATCAATTCATATCGATCGAAAAGTGTCCAATGCATACGAAATGTAACTTTTTATTGTGGATTGTAAACTTCCAGTGTCATCGATGCATATTTCCTTGAGTACAACGTTGGCCCGGCCATCACTTTCAATGGCGAGCATTATAGATCAATGATTACCAACTTATTTTGGTCTGAACATATACGTGATTTCAACAGGATGGCGTTTCCTAACTCACAACTCACGCCACATTGCATATTCTGCGTGGGCGATTTTGAGGGCATGGTGAGCTCACTTAAAGACGATGTGAACTGGCCACCGAGATCGTACGATTTGAAACCATTAGACTCTCTCTTGTGGAGTTTTCTTAAGTCGCTGGTGGATACGACCGAAGCGGTCTTCAAAGCCTATGCTAATCTATGCTAAAGGTCAAATTTAGTTTGATTTATGATCCAGATACCTAGAATATTGGACATTTCGGATACACTTCACCCGGAGAAGATGTGGCGCACATTTGAACGGTGATAATGGAATCAATAGCTATTCTAAACGAATCAAAAATTTCGATGTTTTAATTAAATTTAAAAATAGGAAGCTTGTAAAAGTCAGCTCATAGTAACATAAACTGTAGACGTATTTATGATTACATTTGAAAACTTTAATTTCCCCTATTAATAACGTTTCTAGCTTTAAGAAAAAACTTTTAAAAGCTCTTAGGGCATTAGCTAAGTAAAGCTCTGCAATACCAGAAAGCTTTACCATGAGACGCAGCTTTTATTTAACAATTCTGTTGAGTAAATAACAAAGCTTGACTTGGGAGTAAAAATTAGGTAAAGAAGAAAACTATTCATTCAGTTCACAATGTCCTATTAAAATTGATAAACGTATTTCCATTAATACAAAATACTGGAACTTAGCAACCCTATATACAAAAGCTTTTTAAAATTCTATGTTAAAAATTTCAAATACCGTTCTCCTTAACATCTCACTGTTAATTTTCTTAAACCTTCTTTCTCAATGTTACTCATCATGCCGCCGTTTATCTCCCCTTTTTTTCTTCGCATTTTATCAGAGGCACAATATACACTGATTATCAAAGTAAATAAATTTATTAAATAAATATCATCATCATCATCAACAACTATTCAAAACACATCGGTTTGTTTTCATATTGGTGCCGGCTAAAATACCACATGGTCTTGAGACAAACAAAAAACGTTTTTAATTTTGAATAAATCTTAGTTAAAGATACTAAAAATGTTATCATTCTTTACTCACTCCACAATCAATGTTGCCAGGAAATAAAGATTTTTAACCAACTTTTGAAAAAGAAATCATCAAAGAGGGAAAATAATGACCAAATTTTTTCAGGCTCAACCCATCCCTGTTTCGCACCCCAATTTATGTATGGTGGGCTTGTTTTAATTCAAAGGCTCCACAAATGAAGGTGAAAATTACTTATTCTAGACATACACCGATTAATTCACCACAGATAACACAGTGTTCTATGGTAATACAATACATATTTCGAATAACACTTCAATTTGAATTTTATTCACCACACCGCACAAGTTCACCACACTTTGCTAAAACTCACCACCACGGAAACCTACCACCTTTTGCAAAAATTCACCACACTTCCCAAAAATTCACCGCGTTAAGAAAACACCACCTTAACAAATTATTAATTTTGGGGTCTATCTGACCGTCAAATCCGACTAAATCTCAACATCACACAAATGATGCAAACATACACACGTAATAACCAACAAACAACACAACCCCGATCTCGTATACACAAATTCAGACATTCAATCCCAATGGCACAAATGAAGGTGAAAATTACTTATTCTAGACATATACCGATTAATTCACCACTAATAGTACTGTGATCTATGGTAATATAGTACAAATCTCGAATAACAACACTTGAATTTCAATTTTATTCACCACACCAAACAAATTCACCACTCTTTGCAAAAACTCACCTCAATAGAAACCTACCACCTTTTGTAAAAATTCACCACACATACATACATAATTGGCCATTACAACCCATCAGTCAGGATTACGGCCTAGCTTCTCAACACCACTCATGTTGTGTGCGTTAATTTTATACATGAATGGCGGGACCTACAGTTTAAAGTCGACTCCGAACGACAAATTTTTTGAGAAGCTTTTTCATGGCAAAAAATTCACCACACTTCCCGAAAATTCACCACGTTAGAAACACCCAACCCTAATTAATTTTGGGGTCTGTCTGACCGTCAAATCCTACTAAATTCCAACAACACACAAATGATGCAAACATACACACGCAACAACCAACAAACAACACAACCCCGATCTAGTACACGCAAATTCAGACATTCAATCCGATAGAAGAAATCCCACCATATATCACCGAAAAACAATCATCCATCACGCCATTAAATTATTCATTTATACAAATCGAAGACGAAAAAATAATGTGCGAATTATATTATTTCAATCTTTGTTTTTTGAGCGAAAAAACAAACGAATTTTTCCAACAATTCCGAATTTTTGAACAACAAAAATAAACACTTTTTTGGTTAACCGGCAACACTGTCTCCACAACATTTACTATGTAATCTTAATAGAATGCATTTTAATTATGTTGTTGTTGTTTAATTATGATGACACTTGTTTACTTTCTTTCTGTTTTTATAGCATAAATAAAATAATAAAACAAAACTCACCATCATTATGTTTAACTCCGTATAAGGTTTTTTCAATGTAAACAATACGCGAAATTCACCTTTAGACAACACACTGTAATGAGAAAGAAATAAAAGTATGTTAACCAAGCCAGTGAGAGGGGGGGGGGGGGGGGGGGGAGGGAGAAAGTTAGAGAAAAAGGAAGAGCAATAAAAGTGTAATGAAGAAATAATAATTATACTTGTAGTCATACAAAATTAGTACACTTACTTACATTGTGTTGCATTCATATTACAATATGTAAACGAGATTAGCGGGTTCATTTACTTTACAATAATAACAACAACAACTCTTTATAATTAAAGGAGAACAAACAGTAACAACAATTGACAATTAAAAACGAGTAATTTTTAGTATGAATGAGAAGAATTTTATTTATTAATAGCGTCTACTCGCTGTTTGACAATTGTAAGCGCCTTTTTTTCATTTGTTTGTTTTCCTTGTACACTGTAATGTCCAAATAGCGTTTTTTTAGAGGAGGTTAAGGAAATATGGAGGGAAAATTTATTTAAGCGTTTTTTTTAAGAGCAACAAGTTCTTTAGTCGATATTTTAAACAATTGTAGGTCAATTTGGAAAATTCTTGTTTTGTTTGAAAGCTTGAGTTGTAGACCTTATGGGCAATTTTACAAATGTTCATATTCACAATGGGAAGAAGGAGTTTTATTAAGAGAAAGTTGTAGTAAAACACGTAGTAATGCATACATACATAATTGGCCATTACAGCCCTTCAGTCAGGATTACGGCCTAGCTTCTCACACCACTCATGTTGTGTGTGTTAATTTTATACGTGAGTGGCGGGGCCTACAGTTTAACGTCGACTCCGAACGACAGATTTTTGAGAAACTTTGTCATGGCAGGTTTATTTATTCTCAGAGTTTTTGCCAAAAATCTGCAGAGAGGAAGTCGCCGAAGAAATATTTTTTTTTCATATTTCGTTTTTGATGTCTGACCTGGGATACTAACCCGGGCTTTACGTCTAATAAGCCAACACACTACCTATCAACATATACACGCAGTTTAAGTATATCACACGATAGAAAATGCAAGGATTTAATGAGGATCGAATTTTACTTGAAGTGCTTCAACTATCCCTATCCACGAGAGTAAAGTATTTTGAACCATAAACTCTTCTAATGGCATAATACAATAATGAGAATAAATAGAGCAACCGTTGAGGTTTACGCCTCTAAGAGGGCCTTGGAAAAGATATGAAGGCTTAAGCATGAGGTCTGACCCCTTCAAAAAGTGGTGATGCTGTAAGGTGGTCAAGTTTGGTGGACCGTGCTCGAATACCAGTCTTTCAGCTGACTGCTAACCAAGTGCGAAAGCCGTCAGTTGTCCTAACCAACAGTTCCACGCCAACTAAAGCATTATCTTCGATACTCAATTGGCTTCCCTCTGAACTTCCATTGATGCAGAGAGCTGATCTGGTAGCGGTAAGGCTTATTGTAGTTAAATCGTGGAACAATTTGGGCTAAGGACATGCTGTAATACTGGGAAGTCGTAGGCAATGAATATATCAATGGCTTCTAAATGCTGGACAGAGAACGCTCTGACATTAGGCTGCCTGGTAAACGTACTGTTTTGTAGGCGGAGGAAAAGACCATAACAAAAGTGGCTCAATGCTTGTTTCGTGATGCAATTTTCCTTGAAAATATATTTAATTTACTCAGACAGCCATTATCTTGATGCTCATCCGCTCACGAAAATTTTACAGCTAATTATATATAGGTTCCATGAAATAGGAAGACCGCCAGAACGAGTACTTCTGATGAACTTTGAAAATTAAAACATTTGTTTAACACGATGACTGCCGCTGCAATTTTCCGAAAACTGGCCACGCAAGCCAACATTGACTTTTTGTTCTTTTCCCAGAAGCTATTTATCGATACTAGCACTGATATAATACGATTTTATTCGTAGCTACACAAAAATGGCAGGTTTAGTGAGACAACGAGATAACTCGTAGTTGGCACCCTAGAAGGGAATGCAATCTAAGAGTTATCTAATAGTCGAGAGTCGACCCGTTAACAATTTTTAACATTTTAACGATTTTTTATTAGCCTATATTGTCATCACTTATTGGTGATCTTCGTTATGCTGTCAATGCCTTGGCATGTAAATAACTTTTCTTTGCACTTTTCACCAATACTTTTCAAGTTGTTGTTGATGTTCTTTTTTTTATTCCTTTAGAATACAAACAACAACGTATAGGCGGGAGTACACACACTGGACGAAAGATAAATATGTAAACACACGCGTACATACACACACTTAAGCACTACACACTTCACCAAATCATTCAGCACATTGTTGATAATCTCAGTCTGTCTTTGCTCTTCCTTATATTCTCTCTACTGCTTATCAGCTTTTTTCGTGGTTGGAGAAGAGGCAAATGAGTTAAAAGAAGAAGATAATATCGTTCGTAATAAATATTTTTTTTTTGTGTTAAAAAAAAAAAAGAAAAGATTTTCAAAATTTTATCTGGTTTTTGTGAGTGTTTTTCAATAAAAACATCAGTTCTTCGGTTTCATTTGTTGAAAAACTTTAATTAAGTGAAGTACTGTTACACGGAGTGTGGAGAGTATTTTTTAATTCCAACTTTTATTGTGGCATAGAATCTGTGGTGTTCATTCATTCTTAGCATTTAACGGTTTTAACGTGTTTTTAAGTAATACGTTCGAAGCGTTTTTACGTTTTTCCTTTGAAAGCAAGAAAAAAAAATCGTCTCTTTCCAAAAAAAAAAAAGAAAAAAATTGTTTTTGTCATTTGAATTGTTTAGAAAAAAAATATTAAAATAAAAACGTGTTGAAAAAATCTTTTTTTGGTGTTCTACAAGCTTATACGTAAACATTTGGAAATCCTTAGCCTGGAATTGGGGACATTTTGCTGCCAGAATGCCGAATAAAGAGGAGACACCGTTCGTTATGTAAGTAAAAATTCGTTTCTAATTAAATTCTACAATCAATTGTAAATCTCCAGATTTTGTATACCTAGAAACTGTACCAAATTTTAGAGATAAAATGTGGTGGCCTATCTTATCCAATATTTACATGATCCATGTCTTAATAGAAACAATTAAAACAAAATAAAAACAAAGAGAAAAAGTTATCTAGAAGTGATAAAGAAAAGAAAATTGAAGAAAGAGAGATAAGCAACAGAGACATATCTTATGCCAGTTATTCTCCAGAATTGAAACTTTCAATATAGGAAAACCTAGCTGAGGCTAACTCTTTAAAACCTTTAACGAAATTCTGGCCAAGAATCTCAAGTTCTCCATTCTAAAACGCCATAGCAACTTTGGCCACAGAAGCCTGGAGATTCTATTACATCTGATCGATTAGCAGACGAAAAAGTATGCTAGGGAAAATATAATTGACTAATCCACCGTTTTGCTGTACAGAAATATTTTGACTATCTATCCAAATAAATACTACCTAACCAGCTCTGCTGCCTTAGTGATAATAAACACTTACGGCTGGAAAACACTTGCTGCGCTTATCAGGAAGCCTATAGGATAGCTTAATGTAATTCTCGCTTTAGTATCGTAGCTAGTCGCCAATAAGAAAAATGCCATTACGGTTATTGACAAGCGTTGTTTAGCGTTCCTATCTCCCCACTTAAAACTCATCTAGAAAGATTGGCCAGGAAACCCGGCAGTGTTATAATGAGAGTTTCTGGCTTGACTTGCATTCTCAGCTGTGGTTAGGGGACGATGGAAGTCGCCGTAGTCTAGTAGGTAGTACATGCATACATACATAATGGGTCATTACCCTTCAGTCAGGAATGCGGCCTAGGTTCTCAACACCACTCATATTGTGTGTGTTAATTTTTGTACATAAGTGGCGGAACCTACAGTTTAATGTCGACTCCAAACGACAGATTTTTTGAGAAACTTTTTCATGGCAGGTTCATTTGCTCTCATAGGTTTTGCTAGAAATCTGCTGAGAGGAAGTCGCCGAAGAAATATATATTTTTTTCATATTTCGTTTGGATATCTAGCCTGGGGCTCGTACCCGGGCTTTACGTCTAATAAGCGAACACACTACCTACTAGACTACGGCGTCTTCAAGGGGGCTTATAGGACATTTTAATGCCGTTCCTGGTATGTTAGCTAGGCGCCAATAAGGCAGATCCCATTACGGCTATTGAGCAGTGTTGTTAGCGTTCCTGTCTTTTAATTTAAAACTCAGCTAGATGAAGAACTAAGTACGTTGGTCCACGAGAGATTGGCCAGGAAACCTAGCTGTGTTGTAATGCAGCCCATATGAACGCTCTATGATCACAAAAGTTTCTGCTTTGATTTGAATTTTCAGGTGTGGTTTGCGCGCGATGTTTGGACAATTACTAGGTAATCACTGCTTCATTGGTACTCATGCGAAAAGACTGGGGTTTCCTTATTACAATTTACTTCTGGAAGGGTAGCAATGACGTGGAGAGGAATGAGACTATGTTACCCACGTCGTTTGGAACTGCCTAGCGTTGTAAAGAGCAAGTTTCCTCTATAGGAATGTGGATAGTTTACCCATCCTGATATTTCTGGATTTAAAAAAAATTTTGAAATGGGATTAAGAGTGTTCAACTGACTGATTTGTGCTATTTTATGGCCTGATCTCTCGTCATGGGTGGCTATGAATACTTTAAGGTCAGTCGGACAGGAATGAATAAAAAGTCACTGCCATTTTAATCTGTAAAATCTTGGTAGAAAAAGATTCCCTTTTTCGAGACATTGGAACGGGCTTTTACCTTTCAAAGTAAGACATCCACGCTGTTTTCCCTTTCGAACGTTATGCTGTCTGACAAATCTGGGTAGGAGATTGCCTTTTTCAATACATTGAACAGGACTTCTGTCATTCTAATGCAGACATCCAGGATGTTTTCCCCTTTTTCAAGAGAACTTTCACAAATTCTTGTTAAGCTGATTAACAAACTCCGATACTATTGGCTGAGCTGCTATACTATTGATTGGTGCCAGTAGAGCTTGTTTTCGGTATCCAATGGTCTGAGTATGAATTTGTCTGTGATACAAAGGGGCCAATATGATTCTTGGACATTGTAGTCTAAATACCATCACTTGATTATATCGATGTATCATACTAGTGGTGCATTGAATCCAAGTAGAAATTGTAGATCTCATCTTACTCCACTCCTACGTGTGGTTCCTAACATATCATAAAACCTCTTTAGCATGCCCAGCTTCTACCATTTTCACGGAGTATAGTAAAATTGTTTTTAGGTTAGGTTATGTTGCCTGGGTTGTTCATAAGGTTACCTCTTCCCTAGTTTATGACTTTAAATTAACATTTGAAGCCTATACTAGGGCGTTAAATTCCAAACTTTTCATTTAAATTCATTCCGCTAAGCAAATCTTTAAAATACTTTTTAAAGTCCATAATAAGGCGTAAAATTTAAATTTTCTTTTTACAAAATTTTTCCCAAAATATGACTGTTTTAATAGCCTTTTAGTATGCTTTACAATTTGCAAATCCTTTCAACAGTTTTTTTCGCTACTTATGCTTATTATTTCTCTTCCATCATTAGTTTTCCATTGAACATTTATTTTCCGTAACATTATCATACTCTCAACGCTAACATTAGCGAGATAACAACCAAAATACACAAAATAAAACGATTCTTTAGAATAAAGTTTCAATAACATTTCCTCCAATGCTTTTCGTGCTCCTAAAAGTATGCAGCTATATAGGGGGGGATAGTATACGGTTTTGTGAATGTGTGCGTGCTCAATCATCTATCGATACAATGACATTTTGTCATCATAATTACAATGCCGCTGCTGCTGCTGCTGCTGCTGTGTAATAAATGACAATGACAGAGGGAGACTTTGGGGAACTATGTTGGCAGAAATTTTTTTGCTTTCTTTTTTTTTTGTTTGCAAAGTTTGGCGGTATTGGTTGTAAGTGGTGGCGGCGGTCATGGCGGCGATATTGGTATTGGTGGTACAGAGCCATTATAAAGGAACCTATTAAAAGCCGCAACATTTTAACCAGTGCCATCAATTGTGTCATCAATTGCCTAAGAGTATGGGAGAGCGAGTGAGAGAGAGGGAGAGATAGAGAGCGGGTAGAATTTTTGACTTGTTGGTCTTTAGTTGTTGACAGTGATGATGGGGCCAGGCATGTTGTTAACGAACGACAGAATAGCAAAGATTGGCAGGAGGTAAAACGATTTTGCAGGCTTGTTTGTTAAGTTAAGCGAATGTAAGGATTTTGTATTAAAAATTTATTAAAATTTTATTACTTTTTAATTTAAGTCCTTGGCAAGTTGGATTATGTCAATCACAAGACGCTTAAGCTTTCTCTCTCTCTTTCTCTCTCTCTCCCTTCCTTGGTTTCTTGGTTTTCTCTCTTTATCTTTGCGAACCGTGATTTTTTCCCATCACCAGCATCAGCACAGTGTTATTTGATGGCTTATTTTTTCGCCCTCTCTTTGCCTTTCATTTTCCAATTTCACGTGCTGCCTTAAATCCAACACTTACCCAGCAGCAGCTCCACACAGTGCTCTAAGCAGGGAGTAAATATCTCTCTGTCTCTGTGTCATTTTCTTTGTTTTTTCTTTTCTTTTTGCTTCAGAAACTGTCAACTCAAAGTGTCTGAACTACTAGTGTTGCTGCTGCTGTTGCTCTTGGCTGTTGTTTAATGTATGTTTGAGTGGATATTTCCGTTTTGCCCCGCTCCCCTCACTTTTTCTTTCGCTCGCTTATTACTTTCATTTGCCGCTTAATCCTTTCAAGAATATCACGCGCTTGGCGTCAACATAAACTTTTCAACATTAAGCAACAACAGCGAAATGCATGGGAGAAAAACTTCGGGTATCTTCTACGTTTAATTTTCTTAGGCTGGTTGAGAAAGAATGCCAAATGTTGTGCTCCCATAATTTTTCTCTTCATTTAATTATATTTGTCAGCGAGCGGTAAAGAGTAATACAGGGTATACTTAGTTCAGGTAAATGGTTATGCTTCAGTTCTTTAATCAGATTACAGCAGATGCTTAGTGGAGAGGACTGACCCTAGTTTGCTCAAGTTGGTTCGCAGAGAATTGTTCTGAATTCTATGAAGATTTCTGCACTATGTGTTCTAAAGCAGAAAGTTCAGCCTGGAACCACATACTCGCTAGTGAACACAATCAAGCTAAAGCAGACTCCTGTATAGTGCACTGACCCTAGTTCTCTCAAGTCGCCCGTGCAGTGAAGAGCATTGACCTTAGTGTCATACTTGCCTGATTCTTATATCTTCAGTTCTCTAATTAGATTATAGCAGGTGTGCAGTGTAGAGGACTGACCCTAGTTTGCTCAACTTGGTTCGCGGAACATTGTTTTGAACTCATCAAAAAAGTGTTCACCGCTAGGTCTAAAACAGAAAGTTCAGCCTGGAACCACATATTCGCTGGCGAACACTCCTACTTTATAATCAAGCAAAGGCAGACTCCTGTATAGTGCACTGACCCTAGTTTTCCCAAGTTGCCCGTGTCGTCTGTTCTTACATGGCTGCCTCCTGTAGTTTCAGTTCTACAGCTGATGTACAGTGAAGAGCATTGACCCTAGTCTCATATTTGATCGACTCTTATAGCTTCAGTTCTCTAATCAGGCTACATCAGATGGACAGTGAAGAGCATTGACCCTAGTTTGCTAAAATTTGTTCGCAGAACATTGTTCTGAACTCTTTGAAGGTATTTCGATTGCCTATATACTATCAAAGAACATCCAGACTGTTTCAGCATATCTCATGATAAATCTGCCTATCGCCTTGTGGGTAAATAAATATCTTACGTTCTTGGTCTTCAGGCAGTGAAAATTCGAGGTTATGGCTCAAGAAAGCTTTCCAGCATATTCAAACTTTTGAAGATTACTGGTGTTATACTTTTAAACCATTCACCAGAGGCGAATACTGTAATGTCATTAGCACATCTGGACATTCCATTTGGTGGGTTTTGGTAGGTCGTGAAAGTTAGTGATTGAACAGGGTTGTGGAAAGAACTCCACCTTAGGAAACTCTACTTAATTTTTTAAAATTTCGATCTCTGGCCCCTGTACGCCTCGATGTACAGCCTGCTGCTAAGGTAATTTCTGAACCAAATCTTGGTATTGTTAAGTGGGTTGTACCCATAATATCTGGGAATAACATGATAATGCCTAGCTCTTCTTGATGGGATCCATTGCTAAAGGTAGGATCTTCTAGCCTGTTAGCATGAAATTTCTTTTGGAAGCCTTGATAGGAGTGCCTGATCGCATTGCCAAAAACAGGATCTTCTAGACTGTTAGCATGAAATTTATTTTAGAAGCCATTATTTTCTAATGGAAACGACTTTAAGCCCCAGGGTGGCTATCATGCGCACCTCTATATTTTGCCGATGATTTTCGGTTGCATGATTGAATGATGTTATCTTATGCAGCTGCTTAAGAAGGAAGTAATTGTAGAGGAAACAGCTTGAAGGACCAACCACCCCACTACAGTCTGGCAAGGGTACTAGTCATACCTATTCCCTGGTACATCATTTTTCCACGAAGCCCGCAGGTTCTCATAAAGTCTCGAACCTGTCATGAGTTAAGTACCGACGGTATCTGGTAAGAATTCTCTTTTGAGACCAGAGTGTGTTCTAAAGAATGTACGAACATATTCGCCATAAAGATGCCTCAGTTGTCAGCCAGTCTATAATTAAGCTGTCTGGGTCTGAGAGGAATGCCTTGTTGTTTCATGAAGAGCCACAGGTTCTTGGGCCACCATTTTCTGTATTGCCTGATTGAAATCTTCATTGATGCAATGTCGAAATTTATTTTGTAGCCAGGATGGTGCCTTTTAGGGAATGTTTGATTCGTCGCCGTAGTCTAAGCTCGGGTTCCAAGGTCAGACATCAAAACGAAATATGAAAAAAAAATATTTCTTCGGCGACTTCCTCTCAGTAGATTTCTGGCAAAAACTCTGAGAGTAAATAAACCTGCCATGAAAAAGCTTCTCAAAAATCTGTCGTTCGGAGTCGACGTTAAACTGTAGGTGCCGCCACTCACGTATAAAATTAACGCACACAATATGATTGGTGTGAGAAGCTAGGCCGAAATCCTGACTGAAGGGTTGTAATGGCCAATTATGTATGTATGTATGTATGTGATCCTCAAATAGGTTATTAATTGTATTATCACAGTGTGTTAAATCTCTGGCCTTGTTCTTAAAGGCGAATCCGCAATTTATCTTAACTTTTCCAAAGAGTTAATATACATCACTGATTTAGAACTCATTGAGCCAAACATGAGCTTTGCCGCTCAACATAATTTCTCTTGCAAGTATTGCAAGTTAACTGATGAAATTACAAACCTAATTGAGCATTTTTGGCTTTATCACATGCCACGAATCTTTTTTTCATACTAAAAAGCCAAACAGCAAAAGAATCATCCTTTATTACAGGCACAAACCTTTCGTTGTATTTATTTTGCCGTCTTGTTTCATTAAGGGTAAAGCTTATTAGATAAACAATACAGAATGAATAAATTTTAATTAGCATACATTAAGGCGCTTGGCTCTGCTTAGGCGTTGATTTTTTAAAAGAATGGCAAAAAAAAAGGGAGAGTAAGACAGATAACCCAGTAACTTATTTCATAGTATTATTATTAACAATGTTGACTTGACTTTTACTGAAACGTCTTGGCCAAATGTTACACTCCTTATTCATTTTGGCTAAACACTTGTGCTGATTTCTAAGAATTAATGTTAATATTCCATCTTTTCTATCTCTCTCTCTCTTTCTTGGCTTAATTTTCTCGTAAAATGAATTTTAATTTTTCCTTCTTCTCTTTTCTTACTTTCGTTTTGTCATTATCAAAGATTTTTATTTCTTATAGTTTTCCATGCTTTTTTTTTTTTTCTTTAGAAACATTTTCTTTTTCCCGTACATATTGAACGGAGGCACACGAAATTGTTGAAAAAACCAATTTAAAGTTTTCATTAATCACAGCAACAACTACTACTACAACAACTAGCAAAATATCTAAAAAGTGTTGAAGCTTCTTTACTTTACTTATACGCTGAGCAAGTGTTGTCGAGAAGACATTGAGCAACGACTGTCTGTCTATCAGGCTGTATGGCTGTGGCTGTGGCATGCAACGCTGGGTGTTAAAAGCTTTAATGGCTTATTTTATTCAAGTTGCCACTTCTTTGCTGGCACTGTGTGTGTCGGTCTGTCTGTCTGTTTGCCTGCTTTAGCTCAGTCTTTCGTAGCTCACTGCACATGACACTTTTCAGCTGTTGGCTGTGCGGTATTTAGAGGGTTTTCCAATTATTATTTTCTGTTTTTAACTACTGCTACTGCTCTTGCTCCTGATGTTGTTGTTGCTTAACTATTGATGCATTTGTTGCATAATATTTAAGGATTATCCAACAAATACACTCTCTCTTCCTTCTGCTTCCTGCTGCTGCTTTGTATTTTAATGAAAATTTTTTTTCGTTGCATACTTTTTTGTTGCATATTTTTTTGTTGCATACTTTTTAGCGAATGTAAATCGTTTCTTTTTTTTGGTTGCAAAACTTTTTTCTCTCATCAAATTGTGGCATAATATTGTGGCTTTAATTAAAAGTCAGCTTAAGACTTTCAACAAATTTGGCAAAAAAAAAAGAAACAAAAATTATGATGAAATATTTTATGGTTGCTATTGTTATTGTTGTTGTTCAGAGATTAAAAAAATTCGATTAAAATTTTAAAGCCTACATGCTGGGGTATTGAAATTGTTCACAATTATTGGAATACCTATAAACAACGATAATTTACAATAACAAAACTACATAGAAAGGCGAGGAAATTGTAACATAAACAAATCAATACTAACGTTCTAGAAGTTGCCAGACCGAAAACGGATGTAAATACAATCAATATGGTACAGGGAAAGATAACGTCAAAGATTTCTAGTAAAAGACGTATGTATAAGACCAAGTAATCGGTTGGTACGCCTTCTATCCATCTTGGGACAGGTGAGTCTAGCGGTGGAGCAGGACTCCTCATTGACCGTGGTTGAAGTCCCGAAAGAACCTCCGCGCAATGGTCAACTTGACCGAGGCAAGTGGCATACCCAATTCATCTCGACTACAGTGGCCGTGCTTACAGGTCATTGCGTCATGGGTAGACACGCGGAAAGAATGAGGCCCCCTTTCAACGACTTCGGCCGTGGATGCAGGTTCACTGAGGAAGAGGAGACTGTTGTTCACTTTCTTTGCCAGTGCCCGTCTCTTGCTAGGTGTAGATATAGGTTATTTGGCTCCCCATTCCTTGTTAGCTTAACGGAGCTATCATCTATTGACATCAAGGATATAGCTTCGTTCATCAAACTTTCTGGCTGGTTTTCCAGTGCGGGGTAGTCGTGCTTTTGTTGTGCAGCCCTTGCGCTGACCACCTTCTTCCTTTTCCCTGGTTTTGGTGGAACTTGGTTAGTACAGGGAATGCGTTCACCCGTGGCATCACAACGGGCCGCTATGCGTGCTCAAGTGAGCTTTGTGATATCAGAGCTACCACTCCGACTTAAACCTGTTTTTTATATTTTTCGGCTGCCTAGATTAGGATATTTTCGATGTGCATTCTGACTGTCTTACTTGTTATTTATTGACGTAGTGTCTGCTATTTTCCATAACCACTGTTTGAATATGACATTTGACCAGAGAACATTTACTATTTTTGGCCAGTAGCAGCTCTTCACAAATACTTGCATGTATGTTGAGTGTCACAATGCACTCAATAATTAGGGTCTCCCGGAATTAAATTACTCTGAAATCGGTACCACAACACGAGTATCACGAAGGAAATGCGAAAAGGCTCGAATCATATTATGACTTCGAAGCATTGGAATAATAACGTTAACCTCGACCAATGAAAAATATTAACGGAATTGACGCTACAGGAGCGAACTTTGCCGTAAAACTAGAAATATTATGCTTGGGAACGCTTATATATTACCTATCCTGGGTCAATGAGGAGTCCTGCTCCACTGCTAGACTCACTTGGCCCTTGATGGATAGAAGGCACACCAACCAGTTACTCGGACGTGGTCGTAACATCATCTCAATCACAGTGGCCATGCTTAAAGGTTATTGTGTTATGGGAAGACACCCGAACGGAATGCAGCTCCCAACTAACAACTTCTGGTGAGGAAAAGGAGACTGTTATCCACTTTCTTTGTCAATGCCCATCTCTTGCGAGGTGCAGATATAGGTTATTTGGCTCTCCAATCCTTGTCAACTTGACGGAGCTATCATCCATTGATTTCAAGGATAGAGCTTCGTTTATTAAATTTTAGGGCTGGTTTTCCAGTGTAGGGTAGTCGTGCTTTTAACGTGCAGCCCTTCCATGATTTGGTGGAACTTGGTCAGTATAGGGACTGCGTGCTCAAGTGAGCTTTTGGTATCAAATCTACCACTCCAACCTACCTACATAGGGATTCTGTTACGAATAAAATAGCTCATGAAGCACTTAATATATACACTGGCTGAGCAGGGTTTTTCCATTATTAAGTCCATGGAGGAAATATACTATAGATCGACAGTAAAAGCAGTGCAGCCGTTGTCTTGGATCAGGCCATATTTTCATTAGGCAGATTACACCATCAGGCAACCAAGCGTTGCAATGTTTGCAAAACTCTCTCACGGCTTCAAAATTGGCCGAAAAAAGATTCGCGTAAAATTCCTTGAGCAGAAAGCCTATAAACCATGTAATAAATAAAATGACATAATAATGACAAAAGATCATAACATAATAACGGTAAATATGTCTTTTGTATTGTGGGCCAAAATGTTCCCCAAAAATTTATGATGATTTCACTTTGACTACCTTCTCTTTGGGCAACTGAAATCCTTTATAAAATATTTCCAAAAATTTCCATTCCTTTCCATTGTCAAATCTAGAATAGAAAGAAACAAAAGAAAACTCAGCGTTAAAAGGATTTATACTCCAAAGCCATGTGGAAAAGTGAAACAAAAACAGATAAATTTCACTTTTGAAACAAAGTAGCGTTGGCTGGGGGAAAAAACTAGGCTCATCTTCAACAAAAGAGAAAAAAAAAGAAAAATAACAATGACAGTTTCATATGCAATGCATTGCAACTACCACCCTCACTCCATATCCACCGATGAACAAATTTACTCGTAAAACGTTTCAATGTCCTGCCATGCATGGTACATCAAAATAGGCAGAGTAGAGTAGGTAGTCTCTCCACACACACACATATTGTCATGACAGTTTTTGTAAATGTTGCACGAATCATGGCCAATATACACATTCCACCAGCACCACCACTATCACTACCGTTACCGTTACACGATGCAAGAGTATATCATGTGCTGTTGCAGATGACAACAATACATATCACCTGCTATGAGAAAACTATACGGTAAAGTAACATTCAAGGACGTTACAAAATAATAACAAAAAAAAAAAAATCTGCATGCAGAGTAGCAATAAAATACGAAATGAAAATATTGTTCTTCTGTTCCAAGCCCAAGTTGAATTTATAAATTTCTGAAAGAGCAAGCAAGACATGAGGAAACATTTTCGTTACGTTTTGTAAAATTTAAAATTTATTTTCTCTGCGATTCAGGTTCTCTTCTCTTCTTATTTTCCTTTTCATTTTTGCATTTTACGACATTTGTGTTTTTGTTGAGGCAATTCCCATATCATTTGGGGGAATAAAACAGAAGTAAAATTTCATTTCAAGGCTATTTTCCAGGGCGGGTATAATAATTTATTTTAGTTGCAATACTTTTCATCGTACTCCATAGCAATGAGTCAGAGGCAGAAGAGTGATTTTATTAGGGGATTGGTAATAAATAACAACGACATTATATAGTCCCTTATCAAGGCTTTTCATGATTCACATTTTAATTTGTAATTTTGGAAAGTGCTTCCCAGTAACACTTAGAATGTGGTAATCTGGCAACACCATACTCTCTTGAAAGAACAACTATTTTGTGTCACACAAATGGGTCTAAAAGTCATCTTGGAACAGTAGGGAGGGTTTTTGAATCCAGAATGAAATACTCAGAACCCTTGGGGAAACTCACGGGTATCTTCCAAGTGAAAGTTTATGTCATCGTAAGATGTGCCTAATTCAACTTGGGTAGAAGGTACGAAAGACAGGCCTTAGCAATGTCGTTATTTGCACAATTAGATTGTTTGAGTTTGTATTCGAAGATAGTTTGGAACTGTCTAACTAAGCTGAATAGGCTAGATAGGGCTGAGGCCACAGGTCATGTGGGAATTTTGAGCAAGCAGATGAGCTTTCGTTGGCGCCGTAGTCTAGTAGGTAGTGTGTGGGCTTAGTAGACGTAAGGCCAGGGTTCAAACGCCAGATCAGACATCAAAATGAAAATAAGAAAAAATATTTTTTCGGTGACTTCCTTCAGCTCTGAGAGTGAAATAAAAATTGCCATGAAAAGTTTCTCAAAAAAATCTGTCGTTGGGAGTCGACTTTAAACTGTAGGACCCGCCACTTATGTATGAAATTAACACATACAACATAAATGGTGTGAAAAGCTAGGTCGTAATCCTATCTGAACGGTTGTAATGATCGATTATGTATGTTATCTAGGTGAGCTATCGAGGAGGGAAGCTTCCAGGCCGTTGTGATGGATCTGTCTGCTTTGCCACCAGGCCGATTTATTGATGAATAAACAAAATTGTCGATTTAGGGACGATATCAATCGATCAGTGATACAAAATCACTGTATTGTTATGGATTTTGGGCTGGTAGCGTCCATATTTCTTTGGATATCATATATGTTTCATATCATGTTCGATATTTTGCACATGGCCAAAATTGTACCACGTGGAGATAACCTAAACTGACCGCTGAGATCTTACGATTTGACGCTGTTAGACTTTTTCTTGTTGTGTTTTCTTAAGTAGCAAGAATATGCGAATAAGCAACTTACCACAGCGGTCCTGAAAGTCAATATAGCCCATGCCAGTGGTCAAGTTCAGACCGTTTTATGTGACAGAGTCATGGAAAATTGAACATTTCTGATGAGCTTTACCCAGAGAGAAGCCATGGCGAACATTTGAACGATGTTATATTCTACACATAATGGCGGCAATAGATCTTTCAAACGAATAAAGAACTATGATGATATGTCACACGCAATGAAAGACCTGTGTGACCTTCTTCATGTGTCTCTACCTACTGCGGTGGTATTAAGTTATGTATGATCATTGCCGTATGTAATTCTCCATAGGGACAGAGCGTCCTTAGTATATTCTTATGTTTTTGCCTTTGAAAAACGTTTGAAATATGAGCTCGTATCTACGAGCATTATTTGCAATCTTGCAAATAAAAATAAAAATAAATTTATGTTCCGTTTCAATTAATTTCTTTATTGTACGCAGTGTGCCACTGTTCACAACTTGATGTATACAACATTAATTGTTTTGTTTGTTATTCCTCTTTTAATTTGTTCGATAAATCTTTATAACGGACTACTTTCTTCAAACACTGCGTCTTCACTCAAGACTGACTGAATTTTTACTGACTCCGTTGCCTGCTTTGTCTTGCCTTTTATATGGCAACGTAAACAGTCTGATGAATGATCTTCAAGTCGAATGTTCGTGGCTAAGCCTTTTCGATATCTCTATAAATGTAATCATCTTTGTTTCACTGTTTTTCGTGTATTTTGTTTACATTTATTCTTGTAATGTATTTGTTGTTGCATTTTTGTTTACTTGTTTATACCCTTTTTTATACGGGTGCTGTTGGTATATTTTTGTTTACTTGTTTATCATGTAAACAAGTTTATCGTTTTTGTGGCTTTTGTTTAAAATTTTCCGTAACAAAATATATTTTCCCAATAATAAACGAGCCTGTTGGTTTCTGAGAGATGACCAAAAGACACATCCAGTTTTTGTTTTCTACATATTTAGATAGCATGGAAAGCTTTGGATATCTTCGCATGGATACTAAGACCCCATGCCGTTTCCTATGAATAAATTTATTTTTGAAAACAACAAGTTCTTATGAAAAATTCTTTCGCACTTTGCTCCTGTTTCGTGTTTTTTTCTTCGTGTTTCAATTCTTAGACTGACATTTGGAAGCCCACATACCTATGTGGGCTTGTTTGTGTGTGTCAGTTGAAAAATTTTACAAATCAATAATAAAATTTTAGACAATTACTTACTTACTACTGCTAAAAGAAAATGAAACAGAAAAGAAAATGAAACTCCCATGCAAATTGCTAAGGGAGTTTTCCTTTCATTTTTTCTTCTTGTGTTGTTTCCTTCAATAAGAAAAGGAAAAGTTTCCATTTATTTTCGTTCAATTTTTTTTTACTTTCAAATTCTATGAAATTTTCAACTTGCTAAACTGCAATTTTCATATTTTTTTATTTGTTTTTAACGTTTCCAACCATCAAATGTACTTTTCTTACGGGGCTTTGAAGGTAGCAGGGCAGGGCAGGGCAGGGAAGTAGTATTTCGTTAGGAAGTGCCTGTATTTATGCAAAAGTTTTTATATGCCAAACATCTTGTTGCCACGTTTATTTGTTTTTTCTTTGTATATATGTATGCCATAGTGAGTAGGTGGTGGTTTAAACTGTTTTTCGATTGCCATACCGTTCTAGTAACAGTATTGCTGGTACATATTTTTCCATTCCATTCCAAGTAGAATGTTGTTTACCATTGTGATGTGCTAATTTTGCAATCAGCATGAAAATTTTCTTTTTCCTACAATTTTCCCAAAAGAAAAGCAAAAAAAAAATTCAAAAAATTCCAAAAAAAATTACTCAAAACTGATGACGAAATTTAAAATTTGTTTAAGAAAAATATGGAAAAAAATATACGAAAAATGAAAAAGTTTTCCAAAAACTTTCTTTTACTTTCCACTGGTGAAAGAAAGTAATTTTTTTTTTTGTTGTTTTCTGCAAGCAATTTGTATGTGAAATTTGAAAATATTTATGAAACAGACGAAAAATATATTCAAATATTAATTGTAGTTATAAATATTTCTAAAATTTAAAGAATTTTGAAATGTTGAGCCTAAAAGTAGGCAAATTTTTTCAATTCCCCTTAAGATATGCTACAAAATATTTCATTTTTCCTACCTGAATAATATACTACAATGTAAAAACATATTTAATACTTAGCTCTCTAAAATATGCTACACAAATAGTCCAAAGTTTATTCCACTGATGGTATAGAACACCTAATTGCCGAATGATATATATTTTAGTATCTAAAACTATTCTAAACACTATTCTAAAAACCTAAGTATGTACTAATACAACTGAACTTTAAAGTGGAGAAACTGCAGAACCTTTGAGGATCTAAAGGGACTTTCAATGCATTGTGATTCTCCAACGACGACGTGAACAGTTTGTCAATGTCAGTAAAAAGGAATAGCAACTCGCGCGGGGCATATTGTACCTAATGGAACAGAAATGTGTAGACATTAGGAAATGTTTAAGGGTCTTGACGGACTCTCTATGCAGTCTAATTCTTCACGGCGATGCCATGCCGTCTCCAAGAACAATTCTCTTCAGTATGTCAACGACTGTGGTGACTTAAGAACCAAATCTTTCAACTTTGGCTCCAGCTCGCTGAAAGAAGCAAGATAGAAAATGGTAGAACAAATGGTAGGGCGGGAATCAATAGGCTTATATTTAGGAAATCGATTCCAATGAGTTTATATGCCACCAGAATGTGTAGTACTAGCATCTGCATAGCCAAGCGGTTCTTCAATTTCTTCTATCAATCGTTTAATTACAAAATTATTGAATAGAAAATATTTGTAACTCCAAAAAATATGCTACAAATTTTATTTAATCTCTGCGAGATTTTTTAATGCTTTTTTAATTTAAAATTTTATTGACATTTTTTAATTGATTTTGGTTTGTTCATTCTGGTTTATAATTTCAATTTATTTTATAAAGGATTTGGTTTTAAAAATCAATAATTTTTTACAGCCTGAAAATATGCAGCAAAATGCTGCTTTTAAGACTTAACGAAATATTCTGATTCACACTCTCTTGCATATGTTCTCTCTTACTCTGTGTAATAATTTTTAATTTCTGAGATCCAAAAAAAGTCTACTACATGTTATGTTGAACTTTATCAAAACCATCCAAAGCTATTGTACCTTTAAAATTGCTTTAAAAATTATTAAAATCATGTTATCAAAAGCTTAAAATTCATTTTTATGTCTCTAAAATTATACTACAAAGATTATTTATTTATAAAGCCTAAAAATATACTGCAAACTTCATATTTCTCTCTTTTAAATTTCTAGCGATTTTAAACAACGCAGATCAGGCAATTATGGTTCAGCTACACATACAAATGGTCCCCAATCGCCCGGTTCCAGTTGTAGCAACAATAATCACAGTCATACGGACTCAATAAGACAAGGTCCATCGGTATTTTGTTTACATGGTCAACGTAATATTGAGGGTAAGTCACCCAAAAAAAAAAAAACTTAAAAAATAAAAAATTCAAATGTAAAAGCAGAGAAAAACTAAAAACGTTACAACAAACTATTCCAATCAAGTGACCAAAATTATGTAAATCAGCTTAAAGCCAAAAGCCTTAGTTTTGCTATACACTGTGAGAATTTTTGGGCAGAAAAGAAATCTATTGTATAACCCAGTACAACAAAAAGATGAAAGGTTAATGGAATAGCAAGAAAACTAAGAAAAATCAACTTCAAAACCGTTACACACTGAAATAATTCTTTTTTTTGACAATTTTACAAAGTCCGTCCAATGCTTTTGCTGTTCCTTTATCTCAGGTGTAAGGTGGGGAACCTAAGTTTCACTCATAGTTACGACTCCATTTAAGAGCTCAGCTTTAGTGTACTGAAATCTACTATAGAGTCGGAGATGAAGCGCTGGCAAAACAGCTGATGAAAACATATTAAGTTCTTGTTGAGAAGGAATTTTGCTCATTGTATTCTACGCTTGCCTTCAAATGACTTGCCTAACTCCCTCTAAAATTCATAGTTGATAGAATTCTTTCTTATTGATCACAGGACTTCCTGAATATATTACGTGGGGAAGGATTATTATTAGCTCTTCTTACTCCTAAAAGCAGCTTTGTTAACGAACAATTAATGGAAGTCTTCGATAAATTTACTGTAGAAAATGCGAGTCATCGATAGGTTTACTATAGAAAATGGAAGTCATCGATAAATTTACTATAGAAATTGCAAGTTATCGATAGAATTACTATAGAAACTGCAAATCATGGATAAATTTACTATTCAAACTGCAAGTTATCGATAAATTTTCTATTGAAAGTACAAGTCATTGATAAATTTACTAAAGAACATACCAATTGTCGCTAAATTTTATAAAGAAAGGAAATTTACTAAGAAAATACAAGTTATCGACAGATTTACTATAGAAACTGTAAGTCATTGATAAATTTACTATAGAAATTGCAAGTTATCGATAAATTTACTATATAAATTGCAAGTTATCGATAGATTTACTGTAGAAACTGCAAGTCATCGATAAATTTACTTTAAAAAATGCTAGTCAGCAATAAATTTACTATAGAAACTGCAAGTTATCGATAAATTTACTATAGAAAATGCATATCACTGTTTGTAGAGTTTTTTTACAACCCTTTTATAGCACAATTTTGTATAGATTTTATGTTGGTTAATAAGCGTCCTTCAATATGATCCAGTCTGTAGAGATCAATCATTTAGAAGTTGATTGACGACGATTGATTGTTAAGTTCTAAGTCGACTCAACACAGTGTGAAAATCACCATCGATACGCACAAAAACCTTCTTTACTTTGTAGGGGAAATCGATTTTCTTTTATGGGTGCTAAAGATGTAAACACGTTGCAAATTTTCATCAAGAAATGCTTGAGTCAAATCTCAAAATTTTAAGATTATTGGAATCTCTTTATTGCAAAACGTGTTTCGTTGGTACTTTTTTTTATAAACCACTTACAGGACAATATTGAATAGATTTTACGGGGGTTATACAAACGTCCTTGCATATGAACCCGCCTGTAGAGGTCAGTCAATCACTTGATTGATGATGATTGATGGTAAATGATGAATGCTTCCTTGGCTTTAGTTTTGTAGATATTTGAGTACGAAAATGAATTTGTGTGTGAATCTGAGTCTCTATTCTAATTTTTTTAAACATTTTCATTTCTCTCAGTGTATTACTTAATATTTTATTAAAATTTTGTTGCATTTGTACATGCAATATGTAGATTTCTAGATTTTCAGTTTTACTTTTATCCACAGATTTAACAAAATTTTGTAAATTTTTCTGTTGCTTTTGTGGCTTTATTCTGCTCCTCTCTCTCTCTCTCTCTCTCTTTCGCTCTCTTTCTCCTGCTGGGTTTTTTGTATGGCATTCTAGCACTATTACTGCTAAATTCGCTAAAATATGATGATAAAATGGAATACATTTGACATAATAAAGTTTTATTTTAGCAAAACATACACACACACACATACATACAGTTATATTTACTAACACATAGACATACATTTTCCTGTACTAACCGGAAATATATTGAATTTGTTTTGAAAGCCATTTTGAAAAAAAAGGTTTCCACTACTTGTTCTCGTTTTTCTGGGTGCGTGGAGGTGTGGGGTAAAGTAAACCAAAGAAAGTGAGAGTCAGGGAGAGGAATTTAAATTTTAATTAAAAAACTATTTTTTTTTTAACACACACAGCTTAGGATTTAGAAAAAGATAGAAAAAAAGGATAGAAATTAAATGCAGAATAAATAAAGTTAAAAACTAAAATTGTGAGAATAACTACGAAAAAAATGAGAAAAAAAAAGATGGAAATGTGGGGCTCAAAATGAATGTGATTTAGAAGTGGTTGTGAAGCGAAAATGCAATTAAAATGACACACAGTTAAAGCTGCTGTACTTGTTATTGTATAGAAAAAATTGGATCACATTTAATGCAATTGTGTGTGTGTGTGTGCGTATATAGTTTCTCTAATTTGTTAATTTGTTTGGTTTACAATTTAAAGTTTTTTTTCTATTTTTTATTTGTTATTCCAATAATAGAAAAGAATTAAATTCTTTCTCCATTGTTGTTATTGTTGTTTATTTGAACAGTTTTTCTTTTTTTTTTGATCAACATTTAGTTGCCAATTTTCATTCATTTATATTTGTTTACTTTTCCTTGTATTTTAGACACGCAATATTTTTATTAGAAAACGTATTCGTTTTTTTTTTGGATTGGTTTTCATTACCATTTATTATCGTTCGCTCATTATCTGAAAATTGTTCACAATTTTGTTGGTATCAACAACTGCAGAAAATTTGCTTAAACAAATAACACATTATTTAAATGTATATTGTAGTTGTTGGCAGTCCAGCAACAAACTTTTGCCTGCCTGCCTGCCTGCCTGTCTTTCGAAATGTTACGTTTGGCTGTAGCCAAACGTTAAATCGTTGGCAATAGTAAGAGACGTTAATGTGTAAACAAATTATAAAATAATATGACAAAAGCACGGTCGGAAAAGTAATTTGTGTAAAAATATTTGCTAAAAAGGAAAAACAGGAAATTGTAAATGATCTTGGCAACATGTTGCTAAGCTACCTCATAAGTTGGAACTGTAAAAAAAGGGAAAAAGAAATTGAGATTAAGATAAGAAATTGTAATAAAAAGACGTTTTGCTTTAGTAATCGAATTAAAACTCTTACCAACATGTTGCTAAACATAATTCCACATAAGTTGGGAATGTAAAAAAGGGAAAAAGAAATTGAGATTGAGACAAGAAATTGCAAAAAAAATGTTTTAATTTAATCAAATTGTCTTAGCAACATGTTGCTAAACATAATTTCAAGTAAAAGTTTAAGTGATCTTTACTGAACATAATAGTGAAATGAAGAAAATTGGTTTTTTCTTAAAGAAATTAAGTAACAATAACAACAATACTTGGCAACATGTTGCTATCTTAAGCTTAAGATAAGAAATTGTAATAAAAAGGAGGTTTTGCTTTAAGAAAAGCTAACTAAATGTCTTAGCAACATGTTGCTAAACATAGTTTTAAGAAAAAGAAAAAGTGATCTTTACTAAACATAATAGTGAAATGAATAAAAACTTTTTTTAAAAGAAATTAATTAACAATACTTAGCAACATGTTGCTAAATGCTATACGAAACAGAATATTAAAAATAGGAAATAATTTTTAATTTTTTCTTTCAAAAAAATCTTTCAAGAACTTTTTACTGCGTATAAAACAAAATCAACAAAGTATTTCTAAGAAAAATATGTTTCCCAAGTAAAAAACATGAACAAAATAAATCAGTTAACTTAGCTACATGTTGCTAAGCAATATTTGTTAATAAAATAAAAATAAACAAAGATTTAAATCTAAATACAAAGTGTTTAAACACATATTGTAGTAAAAAAATAACAAAACTTCAGTTTTCTTTAAATATAATAAATAAAAATCCTTAGCAACATGTTGCTATAAAAGTAATTACTAAAATATATATGTAAACAAACTTTGAAATCGAAATATACTAGGTCTTTGAAATTAAAACCCAAAAATTAAAGTGAAACAAAATAAATTTTTTTTATATAAAGTAATTAACACACTTAGCAACATGTTGCTAAACAAATTTATAATTTTCTGTATTTTATACTAAACTATTAACAGTTTCTTTGGAATTAAAAAATATATACGAAAAATATATTGAAAACTATTAGCTGCTGCAAAATGTTGCTCAACAAAGTTGCACGTAAAAGTATTGGTGAGTTTTAGTTTTATTCTAAAAGCATTTATTTTTATAAGTGAAAATACATTTTATTAAGATTTATGAAAAGTTCTTTGAAAACAAAGCACAAGAACAGGAAATTGTGGAATAGAAAATAAAATTAAATAAAAATGTTATATAAATAACGTGTTGCTTAAGAAAACTGTTTATAAACATGAAATTTATGAACATATATTTTTGCAGTTTTCTAAAAGAAATATTAAAAATATATAAATATAAAAAATGTTGCACAACAAAGTTATCTAAGAAGTTATTTTAAAAAGTCTGAATAAAAAGGACCATGAGCTAGTCAGTTCAAAGTATTTCTTCGACGACTACCTCTCAGCAGTTTTCTGGCAAAAACTCTGAGAGTAGAATAAAATTGCCATGAAAAAGCTTCTCAAAAATCTGTCGTTCGGAGTCGACTTTAAACTGTAGGTCTCGCCACTCATGTATAAAATTAACACACATAACATAAGTGGTGTGAGAAGCTAGGTCGTAATCTTGACTGAAGGGTTGTAATGTCCATTTATGTATATCCATTTATGTAGATCTGAAGAAAAAAGACCATAAGATTAATAATATTTATATAAAAAATTTTCTTAGCAACATGTTGACAAGGTTAGTTGTTAATTGCAACATATTGCCGACCATATTTGCTTGAACATATATAACATATATAACAGCAGAGTTAATGTTTAGAAAGGTAGTGTACCCAATTAACTGGAAACAAAGCATTTTCAGCAACATGTTGCTCAACAAAGTTATAATAAAAAAAATTGACTACAAATTTTTTTAATTTTTTTGTTAATAAAAAAAAATTGTTTTTAAAACATATTCAGCAACACGTTGCTTCATAAAATTTTTTTTATTTTTTTTGATAATAAAAAAAAATTGATTTTAAAACATATTCAGCAACATGTTGCTCAACAAAGTTATAATAAAACAATTTACTACAAAATTTTTTAATTTTTTTTAATAAAAAAAAAATTGTTTTTAAAACATATTCAGCAACATGTTGCTCAACCAAGTTATGAGAACAAAAAAATTCTTAAATTTTTTTTTAATTTTTTTGATAATAAAACAAATTGTTTTTATAAGTCTCGTAGTAAAGCATTTAATGTATCCAACGAACAAGACAATTTCCTTGGTTATTGCTAAAGTAATATGCACATTATTTGTTTCTAAACAATGTTGCTTGCATTTAATTGCTTGGATACACAACCACTTAATAAATATTAAATAATAATCTCGTTAAACACTTTCTCTTTTAGAAAATCCTTTTGAATTCATTTACAAAATTTAATTTTGTTTAATCTTGACTTGCTCCATTAAAATAAATATTATTTTCTATTTATAAAACTAAATAAACAAAATGAATGAATGAATGTATATAACCACAATAATTTGATTTATATCAACTGAAATATATATTTGTGGCTACTTTAAAATGAAAAGTATTTTTAGTATGTTTCTTTTTATTTTCTTTTTTTTTTTTTTTTTTTTTGTGGAAAAACATCCATTTGCCGTTGTTGCTGGATGGTATTCCTTTGCCACATAGTACATTTTCATCATTCAAAATACATAAATTAAGATTAGCCGTCTGTGATAGTAAATTCAACATTTATTACCAACTATTCTCCATAAATACTGTATCTGGTTATAATTCATATGAATGTGTGCACTTGTATGGGTTTATATGTCCTTGGGTTTTGCCATGTATGTATATGGCAAGAGTCAGTCAGTAGCATACAGTAAAGTAGCAGCATCCGAAAGCAACATTTTCCAAAAAATAATATGGAAAATGGCAAAGAGAGTGTGTGTGAAGAAAAAAACTACAAAATTTGGACAGACTGATGACATATGAGTGGAGAGAAAAATGTTGCAAAACAAAATGAAAATTTATATTTATGGCCAACAAAATGAAATGAAGAGGATAATAATGGTCAAGTAAATTGTTTGGTAAATGGGAAAAAGAAACTACTACTCATGTTGCTGATGCTGTAGCTGCTAATCAAATCGAAAGAAGACCAGGAGATTTTTCTAAAAGAAAAAAAAAACAAAAATTAATAGTTCCTATAGTATATAAAAAGTAGATATAAAGCATAAATATATGGTCTAAGTTTATGACCTAAAATGCGTAATAAAACTATTGTTAACAAAGCCAAAATCGTAAAACATTTAAGCAAATATGTGTAGCAACAAAACAAAAAAAGAAATAATGATGTTAAGATAATACAAAGGAAATGAAAACTGTCTAAAAGTTAACTGAAAATGCTAAAATATAAATATATAAACTAATAAAAATTTTGACAAAATTTTGTAAATAAAACTGGCAACATGTTGCTAAAGAAAAATTTTTATATTGAAAATGTGTATACCCTTAGCTTATATGGAGAGAATAACAATATTTTTGTTTTATATTAACATGTTGCTAGCAATATATTGCGGTAATATGTTGCCGAATTATTGTTGCAATACATTTTGCCATACTTGTAAACATAAATGTTTGATATGTTGCTTAGAGAAAAATTTTACGTTGAAAATAATGCTAAAATATATATGTATATAAAAACTAATAAAACTTTTGACAACATTTTATAAATAAAATTGGCAACATGTTGCTAAGGAATAATTCCTGTATCAGAAAATGTCTTGAACATTTTAATACAATTAAGATTGTATAGAGAATAAGAATATTTGTGTTTTATATTAACATGTTGCCAGAAATATGTTAAAGGAATAAGTTGCCGAAATGATGAAAACTGAAAAGATTGATGCATTAACTTTGTTGCTTAAAAAATTTACGTTGCTAATAATTTCGAGATTTCAATACAATTAAGTTCACGTACAAGTAAAAAGGCAATTTTATAGTTGTAGCTTGTAATTACAATAAAATTTTGTAAACATTTTGCTGGCAGTATACTGTACAGAAAAAAAAATCAAAATCAAAAAATTAAGGCAACTTTTATCTTTAATTTAAAGAAATTGTTAACATGCTGCAAAGAAAAGTCCTCAGCAACATATTGATGTTGAAGTTCACTAAAGTTCAAATACCAAAAATTTAATATTTAAATTTTCTTAGCAACATAATGCGATGCAAACATGATTTTTTTTCCAAATTTCGAAATTAAGGGGCCAAAGAACTTGAAAATTTGAGAACAATTAGGCTCAAATGCGATAAACGAAAAAATTTTAATATCCTAAGTAATACATCATGTTTGAAATTAATCCAATAAACATGTTGCCAGCAACGTATTGCGTTGAAAAAAGTAAATGTTGTCCATATGATAGAAAAGAATTGTAAAATAAAATATCTAAACAATGTTAAGAAATTTATTAATATTAAAAAAGAACTAGCAACATGTTGCAAAAAAATATAATGTAGCAATGTGTGTAAATTATTCCTATTTTAGTATACGGAAAATTTTAATAATGTGGGGCTTTTATTCATAAAGAATATTTATAGTTTCTTAGTCTTAGAAACATGTTGATTTGTAATAAAACCATGTATATATGCATGCTACTTGCATTATATTGTTGACTTCGCAGATAGCAAGGCAAATCAAAGATGTTTTACCTAAAATTATGAAAATTGTATCAAAAGATTCCTATATCTGATCTAGCTGAATCAGGCCAGATCAATCAGTGGTTGTTTAATAATATTAAAGATATTAGACATGTTGCCAGCAACATATTTTATGTATCGAATGTTTAAAGATATATTGACCAAATTGAACTAGAATAATAGCAACATTATACCTTTTAAAATTTTAAAATGTTGCTGGCAACATGTTCATCTAAACATATATACATATATAATTTTTAAATTTATATATTTTTTTTCTATTAATCTGAAATCTGTGGATTCAATATCGAAACATATGAATATTTTGAACATTATTTGGTTCTTTAAAAAGATTGCTAAAAGATTTAGCATTATGTTAAGAAAGTGTGGTATGCAGTTCTTGCAACATGTTACCAGCAACATATTCTAAATGCCTTATTTGATAAAATTTTAAATCAATTACCTACAGTTCATTCAGATACATTAAGTTGTTATTGCAGTTGTTGTTATTTGATAAAATTTGTAATCAATTACTTACAGTACATTCAGACACGTTTAGGTTTGTTTGTCAAGTTGTTATTTGCAAGTGTTGTTATATTTTCAATGCAAACTGTATATAAATATTTATTGTCTCATTGACAAGCTTAATAGGTTGAAGTAATTTTTTATTTCCTTTATAAATATTTAATATGTTTGTTTTGCTAGGTGAATAGTTTGTCACACGTTATTATAATTCTATTGATGCAATTTGTTACAATCGTAAAAATGATGAAATCTTAAGTAAAACTTGACATTAATCAGGTGTTAAAAGACTATATTTTAAATAAAAAATTTTAATTTTTACTATAATAATTCAATTTAAAATTTAATAAAATCGAAATGGAAATTAGAAAAAAAATGAAATGAAAAAAATGTTTTTAACACAAGGTATTCCTAGTTTTTCTTGTCAAATATGCAGGTATTTTAACAAAATTTAGCATAAGTTTATGCAAATGTTTATAATGAAATTGAATTCACAGAAAAATTAACACTATTTTCAGTCTAATTTGAAAGCCATTTACAAATGTGTATAGCAACATATTGCTAGGGAAACAACACTCATCATGGTGTTTATTGCTTTTGTTTCAAAGTTTTATTTAATTTGAAGGAACTTTATATATAATAAAGTTTAGCAACATGTTGAGATGGTAAAAAATCATGTCAAAATGTTGCCAGCAACATATCCTTAAAAAATTTAATGCTTTTGTTTTAAAGTGTAATTTCTTTTAAAAAAGTATAATATATTTAAAAGTTTAGCAACATGTTGAGAAGGTAAAAATTCAATTAAAAGACATAAACTGCAACATAACCTTAAAAATTAGATTGGATCTAAAACCAAAATACAACACTATTTCCAAGTCTTTTTGAAATTTTCAAATGTTTATATACATGTTGAAAACTGTAATATCTGTAAATGTTGCCAGCCGAACTTTCTAAAAAAGGATTTACAACACAGTGCTGATATAATTTTCTTCCAGTGCTGTTTTATTTTTACTATACAGTGTATATAAATATTTATTACCTTATTGACAAGCTTAACAATTTTAAGTGATTTTGTTTTCTTTTTATTGTTTTTTGTTTACTTTATAAATATTTATTAAATTTGTTTTTCTAAGCTCTTCCCCTCTACATTTTCTTCCAAGATTATGGCATAGGTAGGTAGATTGGTAGGTAGGTTGAGTAGCTTTGCGCACGTCACAAAATTTCTATTGATACAATTTGTTACAATCAATGTAAACAGCTATTAAATTGTCACCTGTATGACACCTTCTTTTTTTTCACAATTTCTCCCTTCTTTATAGTCTTGAGAATGACATGCAATTGCAAACATGCCAACTGATTAAAATGGAGGAAGAAATACTGTAGACAAGCAAGAAAATAGTGGCTTTATTTCAAGGCACATATTTTTACAACATCATCATCAGCACCACGATGGTGATCTTCGGTATGAGACTCGTTATCATTTTTGTGCAATAAAAATGTTTAACTCGAGAAACATGTTCTTCATAATAAACTACGAAATTAATTATTAAAACTCAAGATAAAATGTGAAACAAAGAAAAAAAAGGGCGAAATTAATAATAAAATGAGCGTAGAATAGAATGGAATAGAATAGAAAGAAAATTGAGAAATATTATCGCATGTTTAATTTGCATAAAATAAGTTAAAGGGTGCATTATAAACGAATATTTCAATTCACTTGTTATTGCATCATTATCATTATCATTTATTTATGCATTCATTCACTCAATTGCTTATTCATTCATTCATTTGTTCAGTTTTTATTTTTTAATTTTCACTACACACTACACACTACACTACACTGCACTACCGAAGCGTTTTAATTTTAATTTAAAATGCACACACGCCTCTCTACATGATAAAATATGCAAACAAAGACAGATAAACAAGAATAACAACAACAATTAAGTTCAAAGAACTTAATTTTTTCTGTAATGCCTCGTAAACTATCTTTTTGCATACTTGGAGTAGAGGAATGTTGCTGGCAACATCTTGCCTTATATGAATTGAGTTTTTATATTAAAAAAAAAAAAAAGAAATGAACAACCAAAACATTACTAAAGATAAAGTAAAATATTTGCTGGAAAATACTTTTAGGCTAGCAACATGTTGCTGATTAATTGGAACTAAATTGCTTAGCAACATTTGGGGTTTTTTAAATTTAAAAAACTTGAAACATTTTTAAAGATAAAGTAAAAGAGTTATTGAAGAATACTTTCACGCTAATAGCAACATGTTGCTGATTTATTGGGACTAAATTGCTTAATTGGGACTAAATTGCTTAGCAACATTTGGAGTTTTTTAACATTTAAAAAACTTGAAACATTTTTAAAGATAAAGTAGAACAGTTGTTGAAGAATACTTTCAGGCTAATAGCAACATGTTGTCGATTAATTGGGAGTAAATTGCTTTGCAACATTTGGGGTTTTTTAAAATTTAAAAAACTTGATTAGCTTTTAATCAGAAAAATTCTGGGCTCGCAAATGTATTATTGATGTAGAGAAATGTTGCTGGCAACATGTTGTCTTATATGAATGTATATTTTTGTTTCTGGCAACATGTTGTTTTCTTATTTTGGCAACATTTTCATTTCATTAACTGAATTAATCAATACAATTTCTGTAATAAAAAATATTTTGCAACATATTGCTAAAGCTTTAGTTTAGGTTTCTTGGTATGAGATTATACATATTCTTTAGAAATGGTGCTGTAAAGTGTATATACATTTTGTATCTTGCTTTTAAGAATTTATTTTAATCATTCATATGAAAAATATTTTTGAACATATTTTTTCGTTTTTAATTTATGGCGAAATAAACATGTTTATGAAAGACATTTCAAATGGACTGACAATGTATGAAATGAAAAACAAAAAAATATTTTGATTTTTATAGCAAAACTATTACATAAATCAATGGCTTTATTTATACGATCTATAAAACAAAACAAAAATGTCATTTACACCAAACCCACATCAATAACTACAAAAACAAGAAACAGAAACAGAAAAATAAAAATCTATTTTGAGAGAGACAATAAACATATGAATCGTACGATGAGTATATTCCTGAAAACTAAAAACCATTAAAATATTTTGCCATTCATCAATCAATGGATCCCCACATGCATGCATACATCCAACCATCCAACCATCCACCCCTTATAGAAAGTGTCATCAACACTTTATTTCCGTTTGTTGTTAGCCATGTTCCATTTTTTTTTTGCCATTTCCTCTTTAGAATAACTGTAAATTGTTATTCTAAGCATAACAGCTATAATTTCAACAAAATCCAATTCAATCCAATCCAATTTAGTTTTTCTTTTCTTCTTCTTCTGCTCCCTCGCCCACAATATTCTTTGCAATTTTCCAAACAATTAAAGTTGGATGGCAAATGGAAAAAATAAACAGAAGAAAATTAACGTAAGAGGGCGAGTCTAAAAGAATATTACTGATAAAAGGAACAAATTCTTGGGTTTTAACCTCAGTAAACGATTGAATGTTTTTACAAATGTGTAGACACTTGTAGCAATGGCTAGTGATGACCACGTAAAAAATAAGGGAAATTAAAATAAGTTATTGAGGGCTAAAGTGTAAGAAATCTGCATAATCATTGTGATAAATAACATTCGGAACGTGGTTGAGTTACAGCTACGTTTAAAAGTTCAGTGTATACAGTAACATAGAAAAGCGGATTATTACCAACACCAGCAACATGTTGCCAAGCATGTACTAAAGTCCAAAAACCATTTCATTCTGTGATTTTTTAGGAATTGTATACAAATAGCGTATATGCAAGCTACTATTAAGATTTCAAGAATTTAGGCCTGGCAACATGTTGCTAAACATTTTGTGTTTTTATTATTATTAATAGATTCCCTAGCATGAAATACAGGCGAATATAAAAAATTCTTTAAGTGAACTGAAGCCACTTGTAGCAGATAAAAGGATATGAAGATCAGGTGTTGAGGCCGTGTGGTTATGATAGGAGCTAGAGGAAAAATAAATTTTAAAATGTTTAATTTTGGCTTAGAAATGTTGCAAATACTGCCAATAATATGTTTCTAGAAACCGCTTTTATTTATTCTTCTACATTTTGAACCATTTCAACATATTTGAGAAACTTTAGTGCTAGCAACATGTTGCCAGCAACATTTGTGCCTTATATTTATTTATAAATAACAAAAAAAGGCATTTTAGACCTTATTTAATGCAGCTTATATTGCAAATTCATGAATTCTGAAGTTTTTCAACTTTTTTTTTTTAAATTTTGTTGCTAGCAACATGTTTCCAGCAGCATTAGAGCCTCAATATTTACTTATAAATAACAAAAAGTGACATTTTAGACCTCAAAATGAATTAATGAATTTGAAAATGTTTTAAACTTTTTTTAAAAACTTTGTTGCTGGCAAAATGTTGCTAATTACATACATGTCTCTATATTTCTGAAAAGTGTTGTTGTTTTAGTAAATTTTAAAGAAAAATCAATTAATATTGTAAAATACCAACACCACATCTTTTGGAAATACTTCAAAGAACTTCCCGTTAGCAACAAGTTGCTAGCAACATAAATGTTACCATATTTACCATATTAAAAATAAAAATACGGTACTGCAATTCCAATTAATATTCCAAAGTAACAACATTCCTGGCATATATTTTCATTCATGCTATTCCTGCCAATGCCTCTGAATGATGAATAAAACTGTTGCTATGGCAACATGGGTAATCAATATAGGACGACCACACCACTTGTTTATTTTTCTCGTGTACCAAACGACTGGAGGTTTTAAATTACCCTAGAGGGTGAAATTTTAAAATGAATGGAAGGGAATATTCAAAATATGTACATTCAATGGCGGGTTTAAAAATAAATTTCCATATGCAATGCCTTTTATATTTCCGGTTTTCCTGCCATTTCCTTTGTATGGCAAAAAACGAAGAAGAGAAAGAAAAACAATGTTTTTAATTGAAATTTTATCAGTTTGTATTTCAATTTCATATCATTTACATAAATTATTGCCGTTTATTTTTTATTTCTTTATTGGAAAAATAAATACAAAATAAGAGAAATTTAAGAAACCGCCGTCACCATTACATAAGGAGCAGATAAAAATCAATAATTTGAATTGAAATGAAAATGACAAGACAATCATTCTGGTATTTTCATTCTTTTTGGTTTTCGTTTTTGTTTTTCTCTTAATTTGATTATATTTCTTTTGTTATTTTCTTTATAAAATATAATTCAATTTCAATTACTTTTTGTTTAAAGTCTAGACATGTTTTAATATGATTTTATTATTGCATGCCAAAGAATAGAATATGATATGGTAAATTTACCTTGAAGAATAGCTGAAAGTATCATAAGATTTAATTTTTTTCCAACTTATTATGCTTAATGATGTGTAACAGAAAAAGAAACTGAAGAAAAATAATGTAAATTGTTTAAAAGTTAGTTTGAGAGCTTAAACAACATGAGTCTGGATTTATCAAGTTAGCAAATGTTGCAATTATGAACAATTTGTTTCCATTGTTATGTTTTAATAGATTCTGCAATGTCTGCCATTAAATTAATTCCTTAGTAAACATATGAAGCTTAGCAACATTGTTGCTGAAACTATTTAAACTTGGAGCTTTAACAACATGGTTCTGGAGTTGAAAAGCCAGCAACATATTGCAATTAAAAAACATTTAGAGTATTGTTATGTTTTAATAGATTCCAATGCAATGCCTTGCCTTTAAATTAATTCCTCATAAAATCTTATTATGATGCTTAGCAACATTGTTGCTAAAACTATTTCAACTCATTATTTTCTGCTCAATTCGCTTAAAATAGTTTTCTGTTTACAACTTTATTTAATTTTCTGCTTAATTAATTTGCTTCTATTAAAAGTTGTTAATTGTTAATCAGTTTTTTTGTCTGAATTTGTTTTTCTTTCTATTAAAAAATTGTAAAACTACGGTGTGAAAACGATTTTTAATTTATTTTATTTATTGATATTACACCATAGCCAAGCAATTATTTAAATTACTTTTAATTACTTTAATATAAACGTTAGGAAAACTTAAATAAAGTCAAAGCCAAACAGAGGGGAAAACTAAATCGTTCTGTTTTCTATTTTTCAATTTAGTTTTTCTGTATTACATTTTCCAGGTTGCAAGTATTATTTTTATTGAGTTTTTCCAACACCTCTTTTGAACCTATTACGGCAGGAAAGATGATAACGTAATTAAATGCTATAATACTGGAAAAAATTAATTATATTTTGTTGTTTTTCTTTGGTTCCTTTTTTATATTTAGACGTTGAAATATTTTAAATTGCTTTGCAACATGTTTAATTTAGGAATATGTTTAAATTTTTTGCCAAAATTAGAAAACTTTTGATTCAATTTAAAAAATTGCAACATTTTGCTGATCTTATTTTAAATTTATCAATAATTGCAACATGTTGCTGGCAACATGTATAGGACAATTCAACATAGAATTTTTGAATTTTCTATTTCAGAAATTTTTCTATTTTCTATTTGAAGTCGCCGTGGTCTAATAGGTAGTGTGTTGGCTTATTAGACGAAAGGCCCGAGTTCGAATCCCAGGTCAGACATCAAAATGAAATATGAAAAAATATTTCTTCGGCGATTTCCTCTCAGCAGATTTCTGGCAAAAACTCTGAGAGTAAAAATTGCCATGAAAAAGCTTCTCAAAAAAATCTGTCGTTCGGAGTCGACTTTAAACTGTAGGTCCCGCCACTCATGTATAAAATTAACGCATACAACATGAGTGGTGTTGAGAAGCTAGGCCGTAATCCTGACTGTAGGGTTGTAATGGCCAATTATGTATGTATGTATGTATTTCAGTGAAGTGATTTCACTTGCTATCAGTATGTTGCTAGCAACATGTTGCTTGAAATTTTTTTGAATTATTTTTTCCAAACGAATTTTTTCGATTTTCTTTACATTTTCCATTCAAAATGTTTTTGTAGTTAGTTGTTTTTTTCACAATGCACTCAATGTACGAAAATTTCAACATTTTGATGGCTACTTTTTAAGTTTACCAATAAATGCAAAATGTTGCTATCAACATGTATAGAACAATTTAACATAGAATTTCAATTTAACATTGAATTTTCTATTTCAAAAACACTGAATTTTTTCCACTTGCTATAAATATGTTGCTGGCAACATGTTGCTTTCAACATGTTGCATGCAATTTTTTAACATTTTTTCTAATAAAATTTTTTAAATTTTTCTTTACATTTTCTATTCAAATACCCTGTTGTTGTCATTTGTTTATCACAATATACTCAATGTACGAGTATTGTAGGTCTAATAACGCGGCAATAATAAATGGCTACATTAAAAACAACAACAACAACGAAACAAAATCGCCTCCATTCAGTCAATATCGCCAGTCAATTCAGTCATTTTCATGCCAAATACAAATGAGAATGAGAAAAAAATGCAAAAAAAAATTGTTCTCGTCATAGATGAGTAGAAAAACAGTAGACTTAAGGGCTATTTTTCTGTTGTTGTTCTCAATGCATTTGTAGTTATTGCTAGTCAGTTGTTGTAGTTGCTGTTGTAGTTCATTATCATTATCATCAGCCCAGTCGGTTTCATTGCTGCTGCTGTTGTTACTTTTAATAGAAAATCATCTGAAACGACGGCGTAGATGTATGTATAGTAGCAGCCACCTATACTGGCCATATTGAAATCATCATCGTTTGTATTTCCATTTCCATTTATTCGTTGTAAGAAACAAGGGGGAAACAAAAAATAGAAAAAAACAACTCCAAAGCTTTTCACATTTGTTCTGAACATTTAAGTTCAGTTCGCTACGCTCTAGACAACTGACTGACGTTCATAATCACAGCCAGCAATCATTAGGAGAAAGAAGAAGGCAAAAAAAAAAATAAAAGAAGAAGAAGAGGAAGAAGAAATGAAACACAACACAATATAGTGTATCATGAGGCAAAACGTTAAATTGACCCTAAATGTTGGCAATTTAGAAGGTGGTAATAGTAACAATATTAAGCTCAATTGGCTAAGGTTAGTTAAGTGCAAATATAACAACAACAACAAAAAATAATAATAATAAAAGTAACAACAACAGCAATAACAACAACAAAATAATAAACAAATAATAAAGTTTACAAGGACAAGTGTTTAATGTCTAAAAGCTTCAAGGACGATTGAAACAGCCAAAGAAAGATACTTACTGGCCATAAATATTTAATTAAAGTCGATAATTGCACGTGAAACGTGAAGGAAAAGAAAAAGTGTCAATAAAAAAGTGAGTGAAAGTGTTAAAGAAAGAACATCAATTAAGACGCATTGCAATTACAGTAAAAGGATAACAGAAAAAAAGGATAAAACAAGGACGTTATTTAAAGGTTGATTAAAAAGTGTTGAAATGTTTTAGGACATATATAAATGGAAAGAGCTAAGCTGCTAAGCTGTTAAAGTGCTTAATTGTGTTAAAAAGTTATTGAAAATTTTTTTTTTATTGCATTAGTTTTCAATTTTAATAATGTTGGCAATCTTGTTCTTAAATAATTCCCCCTCTTATAATACATTTCTTGTAAACGAGTTCTTTTCGAAAGCATGGAACAAAAATTCAAATTACATGTTGTTTTTTATAAATTTATTAATTCGAATTGTTGCTGGCAACATGTTGCTAAACTATTTTACTTTCTTTTGGTATATTTCTTATAGGAGCTTCATTTACGCATCCTTTCTTTTTCGTAAAACATGAAAATCAGACAGATTAATTTCACTTTTAATAATAATAAAATAATAAGCTTAAGTAAAAGTTAATGGTTGTTAGCAACATGTTGCTTAAAATAATTTGCTTCCTTTTGCTCCAAAATCGTAAAAATGTTCGTGATTGCATGGCACTTTTTATAACTAAAACGTTGATTTTGTTTATAGTGAACTTTTAAACTACTAATGTTGCTAGCAACATGTTGTTTAAAATAATTCGCTTCCTTTTGTTCCAAAAACCAAAGAAAATGCCTGTGATTGCATGCCACTTTTTATAACTAAAACGTTCATAGTGCTTATAAGGAACTTTTACTCTATAAATATTGCTAGCAACATGTCGCTAACAATTTTTTTTGTTATCAAACGTACTATATTTGAACACAACGGGTCCATTGGCATGGAGCTATTACTAACAGAAACTTTGTTTTGTTTCGAAGAATTTGAAAATAACAACGGTTTTCGAAGCAACAATGTTTATGGCAATATGTTGCACAAAAAGTTTGTTGTCTCTTAATAACCCAATACCATGTCTCTTTTAATCAATTTCTGGATTATTAATGTTGCTGGTAAAATGTGTTTTCTTTTATACTTTATGCGAAAAATTTTTTGTAAGTTTTTTACACCAGATGTTGCTGGCAACATGATATGTACTTAAAGATTTTGTGCTTAATTTATCAACCTTTATAAATTCTAATTCTAAATCTAAGTATGTACATATTTATAGTGATATACTTCTGTCATCACAAAATCTATATATTGGGATGTCTCCATTCTGAGCTAGTGTTTCTAGGGTCTTCAGCGCCTGGTCATAAGCACAGTTGCTATTACTGGATTATTTCTGGATGGTCTTTGCATTTCTCCCACAAGTATATTTTTATCCGATTAAGCTCGATTTATAAAGACCACTTTCTTTCGCTCATTTGAAGGAAAAATTTGCTTCGTCGATTAGATCTACTGTCCTAATTCTAATCCTTATCCTGTCTGAATGCTTAAGTCCGGGAACAGCATCTTTTTAAATGTTATCGAATTTTGCACATAAAGTCGCATACTATTCTCTTGTTAGGCTCATGTGCGCTACGTACTTTGAGGGTTTTTTGAAATTATGTTGCTAGCAACATGTTGCTCAACTTATATATATAATCATTTATTAATCCATTTCCTTAGAATTCCAATACTTGTTTGATTGAATTGTTTTAAAATTTAAGTTTTTTGAACCACATTACTAGCAATATGTTGTTATATTTTGTCTAAATGATTTTGTTTCGAAAGTATGTTGCCAGCAACTTATTGCTAAACTTATTTCTTATTGTTATTATCGCATTCCCTTTGTGTTTCAATTCTTTAAGCAAATTTTTTTGAATTGGTTTATGATATTAAAGATTTTTTTGAATATACATTACCAGCAACATGTTGCCAATTGTTTTTAATACCTTAATTGTTATTTATTTAAATCTTTAAAAGGTATTTAATTTATCTGAAAATTTCTTTTGTAACATTTTTTTTCCTGATGCCTGGTTATCGTTTTAATAGCCTTTAAAATATTCGTTTGTTTTTTTGTTGCTATTGCTGTTGCTATTGTTGTTGTATGGTTTTTAACGAAAATTGTTTATATACATTTATTTTAATGTTATTTCCTTGTTTTTATTGCATTTGTTGCTGTTGCTGTTGCTATTGTTGTTGTTTTTATAGGTTTTTATTGTGTAATTTTAATAACCCCAAACATGTTTCGAGTGTATTAAAATACAAAGTTCCTGTCCACGTTTTTTTTCTACTCTTTTTGGGGATACAATTCTGCAATTGTTTTCATTTGTATTTGAAAAAGGCCGAACGATGAAATAAAAAATGTTGCCGTACAGAGCAAACAATGATGGAGGGGGGTATGGTGGAGTGTTGTTTGTTATTTAAATTGAACTGGTTTTGTAGAGACAATATAGTGTCCTGGCTTTAGTTAAAAGTAGTTATTGTTGTTGCTGCTTTTTTATATTTTTTTTTTTGAAAATTTTTTCATCCTTTTTCGCATTTTGTTGTAGTTGTTGTTTAAAATAAAACGTTTAAAATGTATTGAAAGAAATACGAGTGCCTGTGTAAAGCACTAGTGAACCGTGGTGTTGTTAGTATTGTTGTAACAGCCTGACATATAATTTCCGTTGATTTGGTTTGTATGTGTGTGTTGGCCTGTGTGTGTGTGTTAAATGCAATGTTGCTGGCATTAAGTTACAAGCACTGGAGCTGATTTTGTATTTGTCTGTCCAGGGGTATGAAATAAAAACAACAACAACAACAACAACTACTTTTACTCTATTTTACAAATGACTGTCGTCGTGGTCACTTCCGGTGCGTAGTATTAAAACGGTATTTTTTGTTCTGTTGCTTTGCATCTACTACTACAGGACAACCTGAAGGGCAGAGAGCAGTAATTGTGCTGCAAAAGTGTGTCTGTATACGTGTGTGTATGTGTTTGTTTGCATTTGTGCTTAAGTGTTTATATTTGTATGGCAGCAAGTGTGCATGTTTGAGTGTCTGTGCTTATGCAAACCCCATGTGGCAAAGGCTCTACACGGAGCACTTTTAATGGCCTACAACCGCGTCCGCAATTGGTTTTTGTTGCCAGTTTTTTTCTTGTTTTTCTTGCGTTCTTTGTTGTAGTTTTACCCAGCGCCTGCTTTTGTTTTGGTTTTGTTGGTTGTCGTCGTCCGTTTGGCTGTTTGGTTACTGAAATGCACAGCTATTTTCAATTTTGTTGCTGTTGTTGTTGTTGCAGTTGTAGTTGCTTTTCTTGTTACAACTTAAAACAACAAGAAAAACTGTGGCAAATAAATATTGTGTTGTATTTGTATTGTTAAGCCTTTACAACATTTAGCAATTTTACCTACCACTGCCACTACAATATCAAGTCATACGCACACAGTTACCAACTTTATACTTGTGTGTGTTATGCTGCTGATACAGAGTTTTCTAACACGAAGTTTCGTTTTTAAAGTCAAATTGAACAGATAAATACTTTTTTTGAAAATGTTTCTAGCAACATGTTTCTAGCAACATTTATAAATCTTGTAGCATGCTTCTCACATCACCCATGTTGTGTGTGTTAATTTTATCCATTAGTGGCAGGTTGTACAGTTTAAAGTTGACTTCGAATAAAAAATTTGAGGAAATTTTTATGACAACTTTATTAACTCGCAGTTTTTAGCGGAAGAAGATTCCGAATTTAACATGTCTTTAATTTTTTCTGTCTATGCTATGGTTTGAATCACTATGTACCAGTCTAATTTTCTTACTTTTTATATAAAAAACTTACGAAGGATATCTATTATTGCTAGAAACATGGTCTAGTTGTTTGAAACATGTTTCTCAATATGGTCAACTTGTTGCTAGCAACATTTTCTATGATTTTTTTTATTTTTTAAAAAAAGTTAATAATTCTGTGTATAAAATTCTTTCATCTTTTATGCTCAACGCCAGCAACATGTTGCTAAGGTTAAGCATTTTATAAAATATAAGATTATAGTGATAGTCATCAGTTGTAAAGTTTAGGCATAAAAATATTCTTTCAGTTTGTAATTCATTCAAAAACATTATACCAGCAACATGTTGCTAAAGATCAACTATAAGAAAATGGCCCAGTATTACAAAAACTAAATGTTAGACCGTTTACAATATCTGAAAAAATAAAGAAATCTATTAAAGGATACAAATTACTTTGACAACATGAAACTTAAACTTGAAAGATGTTGTATTTACCACTATTGTTACAGATATAGTTGTTTGAAACATGTTTCTCAATCTGGCCAACTTGTTGCTAGCAACAATTTTTTTATTTTATTTATTTTTTAACTGAAATATATATAATAATGTATATAAAATCCTTTCATGTTTCGTGCTCAATGCCAGCAGCATGTTGCTAAGGGTTAGCATTCTATAAAATAAAAGAGTATAGTGTTTAGTCATCAGTTGTAAAGTTTAGGGATAAACATATTCCTGGATTATGTACTTCATTTTGAAACATATTACCAGCAACATGTTGCTAAAGACTAAACTATAAGAAAATGACACAATATTGCAAATATTTGATCTGACAGAAGGAACAAATCTGTTAAAGCATACAAATTACTTTGACAATATAAAACTTAAACATGAAAGATGCTGTACCCAACGCTATTGGGGCAGATATGGAACCCTCTTGTTATATTTACATTTGTAGACTGTTTTAAAAATAATATTGAATTCTTTTTTTCTTTTCATTTTAAATAATAAACATTTTTATTTATTTGCAAGTGGCTAGGAAAAAATAATACAAAAAATTAATTCAAATGAACAGCCATTTAAAAAATTGAAGAATAAAAAAATTGGCTTTAATCTTAAAACAATTGGCAACCACGTTTGATTATTTCTTCTTTTTTTCAAATTAAATTTTTGTTGGCAAGTCAAAAGAATTCCTTTGAATCGTTTTCATTTAAAAATTATCGCCAGATATTATCAAGTAGTAAACAGTTTTGACTTTATGGCGCATTAAATGCATTACAGTGAATAATTGTTGTTGATTGGCATCAGAACATTTTTTTTTAAATAATAAGATACTTTTAATTGTTAATTATATTGAGAATCTCATTTAAATAAATTGTTTATAACACGAGATAATCTTTATTTTGTTCCCATATTTTTTTAAAACTATTTTCCATAAGCATAATTGTTGCTTTGTTCTAGGGCAAGTTATTTAGTCAGCTAATTTATTTAAATATTTTATTAAAATGCAAAAAATTTAAGTTATAAAAAACAGAATTGTTAATTAACACCAAGAAAAATTTATCTTGTTTAATACACACAAAAGCAGTACCGACCTAAGGCAAATCGATGTGGGCTTAACAATTTTATGAAAGCAAAGCAGTTTTTTGCATTCAAATATTCAAAATCAATCTCAAAACAGTTTTACAAGTTTTTGCTTGCAGCATCTGTTCAGCAACATCTTTTTATTAAGCTTTTGCTTCAAAAATTTGTTCTGTGTACACTTTTTTCATAAATATAAATGTTTTGAACTGAAGCAGCATGTTGCTTGCAACATGAGTCTAAACACAATAGAATAATTTTATACAAAAGTAATAAGTTTTGCTTTGAAAATAGTAGTTAAAAATGGTAACAATTAAACAACTATTAAACAATTAAATAGTAGTTTAAAATGGTAACAAATAAACTCTAGCAACATGTTGCCGATAACTTTACGATTTCACGACAACATATTATTTTTTGTAATTCTTAAAAACTTGTGTGGCAATTGCTATTGCTGGCATTAATGCTGAGAAATATGCAAACAAGAGACCTGTGCGTTTGTTATGTCGAGTAACTTGTTATAGTGTTAGCTGCTCGACACTTACTTAAGTACAACCCTTTAGTCAGAATTACAATCTAGCCTCTCACAACACTCATATTGTCTGTATTAAATTTATCCATTAGTGACGGCACCTTTCGGATCTACTTCGATCGACAGATTTCTTTGAAACTTTTCGGAGTAATTTTATCTTATTCACATAGTTTATGCAAGAAGACTGATGAGAGGAAGTCGCCGACAGAAAAATTTTATATATTTCGTTTTGTTCGAGATGTCTGGGCTGGGACTACTAGATTACGGCGACTTTCAGATACTTGACAATACATGCATACATAATTGGCCATTACAACCCTTCAGTCAGTTTTTCGTCGACTCCGAACGACAGATTTTTGAGAAACTATTCATGGCAATTTTATTTTACTCTCAGAGTTTTTGCCAGAAATCTGCGGAGAGGAAGCCGCCGAAGAAATATATTTTTTTCATATTTCGTTTTGATGTCTGGCCTGGGGCTCGAACCCAGGCTTTTTGTCTAATAAGCGAACACACTACCTACTAGACTACGGCGACTTCTGAAACAATACTGAAAACATTAAACTGGTGCGTTATTTCGGCTACCGGACTGACAGATTATGTGGCCACATATGTTTACTTCTGTAATACCCAAATGTGTTAATACCTGATTAGGAATCTGCGGACATATGTTTTTAGATCACATTTATGTCAGATTATTGAATCAGATTATGCGACGTTACTGGGAAAAAAGTTGCAGATGAACTGGCAAGATCAGGATCAGCTTTGGAAGTAACGTCGATAGGTCGATGAAACCACTAGTCGGCATCTTCTTTGCTATAATTGGAAAAAGGTTCGATCCACTCGCTCTTTATGCTTGGAGATGCAGGTCGGATAGTAGGATTGCAAGAGTCTTAATGCTTAAGTTTCATTCTACAAAGCTTGAAGAAGAATGATGGGAATTGTAATGGAACTTCTAACGGGTCTTTTAAGCGCATGATGAACAAATGGATTTCGGAGACATCTTTGGTTTTTATATGTTATGTGAAGAGACAGACTAAACAATGTTTTATACGTCCTTGTTTGCAGAAATGTTTAGGTAGACGATTTGTTAAAGAACTTGAGGGTCTAATAAGTCGTCAAGTTATTTATCTATGGGCCATGAAGTTATGCAGATTCCAAATTCCCTTTTCCTTCTCTTCTATCTTTCCTTTTTTCTTTCTTTCTATATTTTTCTCTCCTCAAACTTCTTTCAACATCTGACTCCATATTTTGTTGCCAGTCGATTCCTTTTTCATTTTCTGAAGGATTTTTTCATAATGGACTCGAGTGGGATCTCAAGTAAATACTCGCAACTCCTATAATAGTGAACACTTCGCTAATGAAATTAGTTTTTACTTTCTTCCCTTTGACATATCTTTGCTAAGCAACATGTTGCTGGCAACAAATTCATCTTTAGGTTGCTGGTATATTCACAATTAGTATGAATAAATATTTTTTTTTTAAGTAGGTTCCCAAGTGAAGACGTGCAACTCATATAATAGTGAATACATTGCTAATGAAATTAAATTTTATTTTATTCTCTTTAACATAGCCTTACTAACCAACATGTTGCTGGCAACAAATTCAACTTTGGGATGCTGGTATATTCACAATTAGTATGAATAAATATTTTTTTTTTAAGTAGGTTCCCAAGTGAAGACGTGCAACTCATATAATAGTGAATACATTGCTAATGAAATTAAATTTTATTTTATTCTCTTTAACATAGCCTTACTAACCAACATGTTGCTGGCAACAAATTCATCTTTAGGTTGCTGGTATATTCACAATTAGTATGAATAAATATTTTTTTTTTAAGTAGGTTCCCAAGTGAAGACGTGCAACTCATATAATAGTGAATACATTGCTAATGAAATTAAATTTTATTTTATTCTCTTTAACATAGCCTTACTAACCAACATGTTGCTGGCAACAAATTCATCTTTAGGTTGCTGGTATATTCACAATTAGTATGAATAAATATTTTTTTTTTAAGTAGGTTCCCAAGTGAAGACGTGCAACTCATATAATAGTGAATACATTGCTAATGAAATTAAATTTTATTTTATTCTCTTTAACATAGCCTTACTAACCAACATGTTGCTGGCAACAAATTCAACTTTAGGATGCTGGTATATTCACAATTTGTATGAACCAAAAAAATATTCTTTTTCTAGTTAAATTGAACACATATATCCATCCACCAATTGCCATATTGTCCCTTTTATTTTTTTTCTCATTCTTGGTCCATAAATTGTCTTATTAGTCTCATATAAGTCCATAAATCTGCTTAAAAGGGCTGCCATATATTTTTTTCTCTTTTAATTTTATATGCTACACAAAAACAAAAAGAAACGAGCGAATAAAAGATGGCCTGGCTGGCGGGTATATAAAATGCTTACTTTTTAGGCGATTAAAACTTTTTTTGCTTCTTCTTCTTCCTCTTCTTCTGTGTCTTTTCAATATATTTTATTATCATTTTTGCATATCTGAGTCTATTAAATGCTTTTATTGCAACATGTCGCCGCCATATTTTATTGTTGCCAGTTTGCAACAACTCCATTTTTTTTCGTTTGTTTTCCGTTGTTTTTGGTGTTGTTTTCATTGTTTGCACTTCTATTCATAGAGCAGGAGAGTAAAAATTTTTGCAGCTGCAACAAATGCTTGTGAAAATTTGCCATTTTTGCATAAAAATGGTTACAAAAGCAGGCAGAAGAGTTTCTATGAAATAAAGAGGATCTCTGGTTGTTTTTTTTTTCGTTAAATTCAAATTAAATTCTTAGGATTGTATAGCAACAATAAAAGCAGCAGCAACTCGTATTTAAACAAAAAAAGTACTCTGGAAACTCATACATTTTATATGAGTGTGACTTTTTATGTGTGACGTTAAGAATGGAGTGTTTTTATTTGTTGCAAGTGAATTTTTGTATATGGCACAGTGGGCTTGTTTAAGTTGTGGTAGGACACTCTCATTAAATTTGGTCTGCAGTACGTATTTGGTTTGAATTTTAATTTTTCTACTCCCTTTTATAGAGATATTGTTGGAATTGCTTTATTGCACTATGGGTCGGCTTTATTATAATAAAATTTTGAACTGTATTTATATGTATTTTATATATAATTTTGCACAATGACATTTCCAGCCTACTAACACTAAGAAATCAATTTTTCCGAATGCAATGATTTTTCAACACCTACGTTTCGGTGGCCCGAAATCCTTATGCAGTCTTGCCTAACAAACTGTCACATTTCTCTTTTCCACAATCACTTTTCTGATTTCTGAAAGTCCTCACATGAGATAATTTTGCATATTGAGGTTATCACCGAGTGAAAAAGGAATCTATTTGCTGAAATAAAAATTTGTTCAAATAATCACTGTTGAAGGCCAGAGGCTCTATCATCCAAGTCCGTCTTATTTGTTGCTTGAGTTAGATTTTATGAGGATGAAGAAGCAAATTCAAATACAAGATCTGCCATAAAATCGTTTCAGTTGTTGTAAACCCTGGGAGAACGGCAAATTCAATTTATTTGCCACACTTTCTGTAATAGAAGCGATGCTTTTGGCAGTAGGTACATGGCAATGATTGTACAATGGGTCAATTCGACCTCCGGGTACTGTACTTGTCACAGTTGACAAGTACACGTCCTCTAACCTAACCTACATGGCAATGATGCACAGATATGACTATATATTTAAGACTTCCAGTCTCTTCAAATTTCTTTATATTTTATACAATTCCTTGAACAGTAGTTCGATTATAACGTATACAATCCCATCGTTGTACTTAAAAAAAAGGCATACAATTCTTGTTGATATTTTTTGATATCACTTGGATCCATAGTGCACAAAATTTCGAATTTTTTTATTCGTACCAATAGTTTTTCTTTAATTTTTTATTGTCAATTTTTTTGTCGTCAATTTTTGTATTTTTTTATGCACTTGGACCCATAGTGCACAAAATTTTGAATTTTTTAAAATAATTTTATTCGAACAAATAGTTTTTTTAATTTGTTTTTGTTCATTTTTTTTTGTCATCAAATTTTATACTTTTTTCTGACACTTGGACCCATAGTGCACAAAATTTCGAATTAATTTTTTTACAATTTTATTCGATACAATAGTGTTTTTACATTTTTTTTTGTCGTCAATTTGTTTTGTCGAGAACATTAACCCATTGTGCAAGAAAGTTTAGAAATTTTGAAAAATTTTTTAAATTAAAATTTTTATTGTTTATAAACATTTCTTATAATTTTTCTGTGGTTGTTGTAATTTTTTTGCAAAAATTTCCTTCTTTTTGTCCCACTGTCTATCCTGTGCCTCTTAGTATTTTATATGCTGCAGAAGAAGTTTGCCACTCTCTCTCGCAAACAGTCAGTTTTATTCAGTATTTTTTATATATTTTTCCGTACCGTATTTTTATTTTTAACTCTTCTTTGCTTGAGTTTTCTTTTTATTTGTCATGTGCTTTTATTTTTGCTGTTTATTTTCTGTCACCATTTTTCCATTTTATTTGTTTTATATTCATTGGCGCATAAAATTCATTCATGAAAATCCTCCTGCGGCAGCTTTAAGGTGTACAATTTAATTGATTCTTTTGCCGTATGTGTGTATTGCCTGTTATATACATACATATATATACGAGTGCGACAGGCAATTTCTTTCCAGGCACAGGTACTACTACAGACACTAACAATTGTAACAAATGTATGATACGTCTGTACATACGAATGCCTATTTGAAAAAAAAGTAGAGAGAAAAAAAAGAGAAGAAATTCCCCATATTGAATAAGTAATGCCGCAGCTCCTTTGAAGTTCATTGGAGGAACAAAATTCAAATTGAAATTGTCTTTCGTTTTTGTCTTCATTGTCTCTTTGTCGTCCCCATTGTATTGGCAACAATAATGTGGCAGGCAGGCAGGCAGGCATAGTTCATTTTCAGCTTTTTTAAATATAAATTTATAAATTTGTAATCAAACCAAATGAAAGAAAAGAACGAAAAAAGAAGAAATATTTTCATTTCCTTTTCTTTTCTTATTTTTTTATTTAATAATTTTCTCTACTAATGCCAGTACTAGCTATGCTTTTTCTCGTGCAACATGTGTATGTTGCTTGATTTCCTTTCAATAAAAATATGTTTTTTTGTTACAATTTTTCCTCCCAGTTATTATTTTTAATATATGCATCGAAGACATGCAAAAACGTTAACGTTATGTGTCAAAAATCTAACGTTAAATATTTAATTAAAGCCAAATATTGTTTCGAAAATGTTTTTCTGATGTCTGGCTTGCATGTGGCTAACAAACATTACTCAACGGTTTACTACGTATTTTAAACTGAAATATTTTTTTAAAGTTTTTGAAGTACCTTAGGCTTGGGAAAGTGCTCCAAAATATCAGAAAAAATAAAATGTTTCTGGCAACATGTTTAGGAACATGTTTGGCAACATGTACGCACAACAATTTTCGTTAAAAATTATTTTTAAATAAATTTTAAGTCAGTCGATTTAGCAATGTTGCTGGCAACATGTTTCAAAACTCGTGTAACAATTTTTGTATAAAAATATTTTGAAAAATATTTCGTTTTATCACACACTTCCAATCCAATCGCATTAGCAATGTTTGTAGCAAGATTTTATATATTTTTAAAATGCTAATACATTGAAAAAAAAACTAAAAATCAATTATCAAATTGTGAATGTTGCTGGCAACATGTTTATAAACATGCTAATAAATATTTCAGAGGCAAACTTAAACAATATTTTGAAAATATTTGTAAATCCTGAAAACAAAATTAAATTTCAAAAATAAAATTATAAATGTTGCTGGCAACATGCTTATAAACATGCTGCTAAATTTGTTGCATCCGGCAATACTTTTGAGTTGGACGTCAACCACTTTGTCGTACATTTCGGTTTAGCAATGCATATTCGGTTTAGCAATGTTGCTGGTAACATGTTTATAAACATGCTAACAAATATTTCACAGAAAGTCTGAAACAATATTTTGAAAATACTTGAATAAATTGGAAACAAAATTAATAAGTCTTATAAATAAAATTATAAATGTTGCTGGCAACATGTTTATAAACATACTAACAAATATTTCACAGAAAGTTTTAAAAAATATTTTTAAAATGCTAATAAATTGAAATAAAAAAATACTAAATATCAATTATGAAATTGTGAATGTTGCTGGCAACATGCTTAAAAACATGCTAACAAATGTTTCAGAGGCAAAACAATATTTTGAAATTACTTGAATAAATTGAAAACAAAATTAAATCTCAAAAATAAAATTACAAATGTTGATGGCAACATGTGTATAAACATGCTACTAAATTTGTTGCACACATCAATGCTTTTGAGTTGGACTTCAATCACTTTTTCGTACATTTCGGCTTAGCAATGTGTATTCGGTTTTGAAATATTGCTGGCAACATGTTTATAAACATGCTAACAAATATTTCACAGAAAGTCTGAAACAATATTTTGAAAATACTTGAATAAATTGGAAACAAAATTAATAAGTCTTATAAATAAAATTATAAATGTTGCTGGCAACATGTTTATAAACATACTAACAAATATTTCACAGAAAGTTTTAAAAAATAGTTTTAAAATACTAATAAATTGAAAACGAAAGTAAATATCAATTATGAAATTGTAAATGTTGCTGGCAACATGTTTATAAGCATGCTAACAAATGTTTCAGAGGCAAATTAAAACAATATTTTGAAATTACTTGAATAAATTGAAAACAAAATTAAATCTCATAAATAAAATTATAAATGTTGCTTGCAACATGTTTATAAATTTGCTTTTAAATTGGTTGCATCAGGCAATATTTTTGAGTTGAATTTGAACCACTTTTTCGTACATTGCGGCTTAGCAATGCATATTCAGTTTAAGAATGTTGCTGGCAACATGTTTATAAACATGTTTACAAACATTTCACAATAGTTTTATAAAACATTTTTAAAATACTTGAATAAATTAAAAGCAAAATTAAATTTCAATAATAAATTGATAAATGTTGCAGTCAACATGTTTATAAACATGCTACTAAATTGGTTGCATTCGGCAGTACTTTTGGGTAGGACATCAACCACTTTTTCGTACATTTTCGTACATTTCGGTTTAGCAATGTTGCTCGCAACATGTTCATAAACATGCTAACATATTTCATAGAAAGTTTTAAAAAATATTTTTAAAATATTAATAAATTGAAAAGAAAATTACATTTCTATAGTAAAATTATAAATGTTGCTGGCAACATGGTTATAAACATTCTAACAAACATTTCACAGTAAGTTTTAAAAAATATTTTTAAATCACTAATAAATTGAAAACAAAATTAAATCTCAATAATAAAATTATAAATGTTGCTGGAAACATGTTTATAAACATGCTACTAAATTGTTTGCATCTGTCAATACTTTTGGGTTGGTTTTCAATCACTTTTTCGTACATTTCGGTTTAGCAATGCATATTCGTTTTAGCAATGTTGCTAGCAACATGTTTACAAACATTTCACAAAAGGTTTTATAAAACATTTTTATAATACTTGAATAAATTAAAAACGAAATTAAATCTCAGTAATAAATTTATAAATGTTGCTGGCAACTTGTTTATAAACATGCCACTTTTTCATCCATTTTGGTCCATATCTCGACGATAAATTGATGAATGCTGGTTTTCAAGGGCTTCAACGTTAGGTTAGATAGGAAATTTAATGTAGGCCCGGAAAAAGTCTGCGTCAAATCGCCAATTAACGCCACCAAAAAGTGAAATTAGATTAGGTTATGTGATGGATCTTCCTTCAAGGATAAGGTCGCGCTTACAGTAGATTTTGTGTCCAATGTGCTACCATTAATAACACTTCAGAGAAAACCTGCTTTGCAACCCCCCAAATGGTTAACCCATTAATGTGGTGGTGTGTTGTGTGAGAATCTGCTTCTCTTTCAATGTATTTTTAATAACTTTTCTGCAACACTTTAAAATGCAAATCAGTTGTATTTTCTTGTTGTTTGTTTTCGTTTTTTTATTTTTATTTTTAATTCCCATGGAATAATTTTGTGCAAAACATTTCATTTTTAATTTTTTTTTTTCTGTATTTTTTTTTTATTTATTTGCAGTGCGTGATCATTGCCATCGCCAGCGTAGTGAAGGTGTTGATGTTAAAGCTCGCCGTAAACTGATTATCGCCAGTGGTTTGTGTTTATTTTTCATGATCTGCGAAATTGTGGGTAAGTTTTCCTTCTGTTTTACATTTTTTACTGTTTGTAATGTTTGTTTGTTGTAATTTTAAATGAATTTTACTTTTGAAGTTACTTTGTAACGCGTTTGCTGTGGTTTTCATTTTCATTGTATTTTCGGTACGACAAATAAAGAATATTAAATAGGTGGCGACAATAATCCTTGGAACATAGTGGCTGCATAAATGCCACAACAATACCAACTCGGGTATACGATGGTAATGTAATGGTACCTCAACAGATGGAAATAAATTTTAAATGCCAATGTAATGAATAGAAAATTAAGGGTAAAAAGGGGGAAAAAATTAACATATTTTTCCACTTTGTTTTTTGTTTTTTTGGTGGGGGCATTAATTTTCGCTTTTTTATTTCATGTTTTTAGGAGGAGATATTATTAAATATTTGATTCAAATTAGGAACTCATGAACGTGGTAAATTTAGTACCAAGGTATTTATTTCAATACGAAATAAAAAGCAGGAACTTTTTAGATCATTGTGCTCTGAGGACGATGCTAACTAGAATACCTTACGCAATACTAAGTTTCTGTCGAGTTACTACTACACTAGATATTTGGCACCTTGGTACTCTAAGCAACTCTAGGGACAATCAAGCGAATTAAATCGCCTTACCCTTTGGTACCAAAAAGTACCAAAAGTGAAAACCAGTTTCCTACTCTTCTTCATCTCTACAGCTCAGCTTCAGAAGTCGTTAGCCATATATGGTCAAGACAAATGTTCAGTAAAAATGTCAGGGATATCCTTTAGCCTTTGTTACCAATCGTATACCCAAAGGGTAAAAATCAGTTTCCTACACAACTTTACAGCTCCTTCGGAATCGTGGACTATATGGCCATGACAAATGTGCCTCGCATGAGTACTTAGAGTCCAATATTCAGTAAGGATGCCGAAAACTACGGTAAGCGTGTTTCTTTAGGATTTTGGTAAAATTTCCCTGAGACCATTGTATAATCCTGGGCAAATCCAAGACCATTCACATATTGTATATTGAGTCTATTACTGGATTATTCTTATGCTGATCCTCAGTGGTTGTATGCCACTATGCCTAGGTAAACATCTATTGTGAAGATAGTATCACTCTGCCATGTTGTTTAGAGGCTCATGGTTGTCGCAGACCGTCCTAGAGGTCATTATGTGAGAACAGAGTATTCTGACAGACGCCTGACTATCAGAGATACTGTGCTCCTTGATAAACAGCTTTATGGCCCACACTTTCGCCTGAAATACGTTGCATTTAATTCGGTGTCCTCATCGAATGGACTCTACCTGCCGACTTCGAAAAAATGCCGGGTGGTTTAATGAAGGTTTTCAATTCATTCAGAATACTAAAGTGACCGATACTCGATCCATACAGTTGTCCTGTCAATTTCTAGACACTGTCTAGTGTACATTCATACAGTATAGGCAGATTAGTAGTACATAGTGTACCGGAAATAATACTGTAGACTGATCTTATCAAGTTGGATGTTAGATGTTCTGTTGATGAAGAATGCTTTATTATAGCAGAGAGATCAATGAAGATCATCTTGTACGGCAGTCAGCACTGTTTCGTATCCAAAATAAGTTCCAAAAAGTGAGACGTTTCCCTGAAAACATGATTGACATACAACGCTTTTCGGCAAAAAGGTATAACTTCTAGTGTACCATCTTGCTTCTCTTACAATTTAAACCGCGACAAGAATGTTTAGGAAATGGGTCCCTAACCTTTATTAAAGCACGTTCGTGGTGTCCCTAATAGAATCCATAAATCTACCTGAGAATGTACAAAATGAGTTTTGGGACCTTGTGGCTTTCACTTGCTGTTCTCGTGGTGATGAGTGAGTTCTCTATCTTCCTGGGAAGATTGATAGGAACCGCTACCCCCTTCTGGGTTTCACTTGCTAATCTCCTAGTGATGAGTGAGTTCCCTACCTTTCTGCGTAGCTTGAAAGGAATCGTTTCAAATAGTACCTTTGGTACTTTTAAAAGTACCCCCTTCTATGTTTCACTTGCTATACTCCTTGGAATGAGTGAGTTTCCTTTCTTTCCTACGTAGATTGATAGGAACCGTTTCAAATAGTCCCTTTGGCACTTTTAAAAATAGCCCCTTCTATGTTTCACTTGCTATCCTCCTTGGAACGTGTGAGTTCTCTAACTTCCTGGGTAGATTGATAGGAACCGCTTCAAATAGTACCTTTTTGGTACTTTTAAAAGTACCCCCTTCTGGGTTCCACCTGCTATCCTCCTAGTGATGAGTGAATTCCCTAACTTTCTGGGTAGATTATTGGCAATCGCTTCAAATAGTACCTTTGGTACTTTTAAAAGTACCTCCTTCTGGATTTCACTTGCTATCCTCCTAGTGAGGAGTGAATACCCTAACTTCCTGGGTAGATTGTTGGCAATCGCTTGAAATAGTACCTTTTTGGTACTTTTAAAAGTACCCGCTTCTGGGTTTCACAGTCTATCTTCTTAGTGAATTATCTAACTTCGTGGGTAGATTGATAGGAATTGCTTCAAATTGTACCTTTTTGGTACTTTTAAAAGTACACTTCAATTAAAACTTCATTTTTGGGCTTTAAATGTTCAAAACGAGCATATTTTAAGCCTTTTTTCATTAACTATTTTTCTGTTTTTAATTTTCGAATTCTTTTGCTTTAAAACAAATGGGGGAGTATTACACTCTGCAACAATCACTCAATTGCCATTAACGAACGTCATACCATATTTGCCTGGTTGCTGCTCCTGCTGCCACACACAAATTGAAAAGGTTACATTGGGGACAATTTCCAATGCAATTCTCAGTCTTTTTTCATTTCATTTCATTTTGTAGTTAGAACAACTCAAAGTGATAAACTAAAGAGGGCTCCACCTTTTCAATGTTTCTTCCCCCAAAAAAGAAAAAAAAAATATTCGGGCATCAAATTGAAATCAATTCCACAGTAATGCATAGCAAAAAAAAAAAGAAAAAACTTTTCAAACATTTGAAATTCCTTTTATTTTTCAATTTTCTTGAGAAATTTTATAAAAAAAAATAAAAAAATTTCTTTGTAATAAAATCCCCTCCCACAACCATTTATTGGCTTTCTTAACTTTGTTTTTGTTTCTTTGTTTGCAGGTGGCGTTTTATCGAATAGTTTGGCAATTGCAACAGATGCTGCTCATTTGTTAACCGATTTTGCCAGTTTTATGATTTCATTATTTGCCATATGGATTGCTGCACGACCTTCAACACAACGGTAAGTTTTTGCAAATATTCCTTTTTCGTTTCCAGTTTAAGACATTAAGTAACACCGCCACCACCACCACCACCGGACTCTTACCTCATGGTATTGTTTTGCCTCTCTACCTCTCCGGCTCTAATGTGTTACCATTTAATTTTATGTCGTAATTCCAGTTCAAATATTAATGGCTTCTGCTACCTAGTTTCAGTTACAAATTAGGTTTTTGGTTACAAATTTCTTTCTTCTCGTTTTTTGTTTTTTTGCTAACGTTTGCTAGACATGAAATCTTGGCTATAACAAGGACAATAGCCTGGCTTGTAAGCAAACCAAAAAAAAAAAAAGAAATTGCAAGAAACTATTTTAGTTTTTCTTATTTTTTGTTGCAATAAATTAAAGCTGATTTGTAAATGGCATGGAAATATTGAATTTATCAGATTGTTTTCCATTGAAATTTTTGGAAACGTAAGGAACTCATTTACGGGCTCATTTATTTACACCTTGTTAATGGTGATTTAATTGGAATTTGTACTTCAGAAAATCAAAATAAAAGAAGAGTTTTTATAATATTTTAATCAAGAAACTTTATACCCTTATACAGGATGAAAATAAACATTAATTATGCATCCATACATAGATACGTAGACATTTTTTTAGTCTCTCCAAGATACTTACTAATCATGAATTAATTTTGTTCGTTAGCAAGCCTATCACAGATATGTATATCAAATTGTCGGAGTCGACTTTAAACTGTGGGTTGCGCCACTCATACATAAAATTAACATACACAACATGAGTAATGTAAGAGAAGCTAGGTTGTAATCCTGGCTAAAAGGTGGTTCTAATGACGAATTAACGAAGTTAGTCAGTACTCAGTAATTTTTCAAAATTTATTTTGTTCGAGGAAGGGTTTTAACTGAGACCTCACGTCTAATAAGCCAACACACTATCTACTAGACTATATATAATAGGTCCCGCCACTCATGGATAAAATTAACATACACAACATGAGTAATGTAAGAGAAGCTAGGTTGTAATCTTGACTAAAGGGTGATTGTAATGACGAATTAAGAGAGTTATTCAGTACTCAGGAGAAACTTGAGAAAAAGTAAAGAACTGCTGTAATGGTTATTGCCTTTATACATGCATGGTTTTTCCAAATTATGATCAAATCCGAGTCATCTTTGGCTGGATACATACATACATACATATATATGTACATGCATACGTGATTGGTCATTTCAACCCTTTAGTCAGGTTTACAACCTAACTTCTCACACCACTTATGTTGTGTGTGCTAATTTTATACATGAGTGGCGGAACCCTACATTTTAAACTCGACTCCGAACTTCTCATGGCAACTCTTATTTACTCTCAGAGTTTTTGCCAGAAATCTGCTGAGGAGTTTTTCATATTACCTACGTTTAGTTGGCGATGTCTGATCTGGGGTTTGAACCAAGGCCTCACTAGACTACAGCGACTTTTGAGTTCTGTTAAAATTCAAGTCATCTTTGGCTAGATACCGTCTGCCTATAATTTCTGGCTGCCCAAGTGCCGGACATTGCCAGAGAAGTTGTTCTCTGGTCTCTTCTGCTTTCTCATCATTGCAGTTTCTGCGATAGTCGTTGCTAAGTATTGCCATAACTGGACATGGCTTGTCTGTGATCAGTATCTTGTTATGAACGCCATCAACTTAAGTAAGATGCCAGTCTTAATGCCAGTAAATCTTCACAAAAGACTCTATTTTTGGGAAACGGTAGACAGTACTGCTATAGTGGACGAATTGTCGGCTTAGCTGGAAAACTCTTGATTAAAGAAGCACTAATTTACTCATTTACTGGTTGTAAAAGGTACCCTTAAGTTTTTAAATTTAAAACTAGAACTCTGTGCTTATCCAGAAACATCATATGTTAGGTTTGAGGACTTTTACCCGTCATTGGGACAAATACACTACCCAGAGGTCAAAATAATCCATTGTAATACGTCCTAGAGACAAGAGAGACAATAGTAAAGGATATGGATATAGGAGGGGGAAAAACAGACCACAATCACACAAGAGAGCGCGATTATAGCCTTGAAGCCCTAGCACTTCTCAACCAAACCAATCTATTTATGAATATATGGAGAGCCTTAATGTTGACTCCAAACCATTGAAGAAGCCACAGCCCAGGGTCCTCAACCTCAACCTACTAAGTGTTAGACACTTGAAGAGGAGGTGTTCGATAGTTTCCAACTCCTTCTCGTCGTAACATACCTTACTATAGTACGCCTTAGATCTGTTCCAGAGCCTTGTCAGCGACCCAATCTTGGAGTGCCCTGTAATGAAATCGATAACTAGTCTCAGACTGGCCTTATTTAAGCCCAGCAGTAAACTGGTTCTATCATTGTTTATAACAGGCCATAGACACCTCGACACATAATATCTCGATCCATTCCCCTACGCCTCTGATCTTCCCCCCTGCTCCAGTGATGAGGCCGTAGATGTGGCAAATCGTCCTCAGAACGTGAAAGAAGTCATACGTATGGAACATTATTTTATTTAGCAAGGAGGGTATGATAACAAGGATTCAAAGAAATTGTGAGGATGTTGATTATATCCCATCCCGCACACAATATAACAGTTCTTGACTTAACTCTTTTCCTGTGATGTATTACACATCTCTGCTTCAATCAATCAATTTCTCCCTGTATCATCTCAATTGAACAGCTTGTTATTTTCTTTTTTCATTCAACCAAATTAAAATTTCTTTCTTTCCTGGTAATACACCCATTAATAAACTGTTGAAACTTTAAATAAAAATCATTAAATAATCAACTATTCTACTCTATCTTTCATCAGCAGTTCTCCTGTAACCCCTACTCTCCATAAAATACACTTGAAAGATTTACAGGGAAATTTCATTTTGGTAACTACACTCACTTAGTCATTCATTTGTTGTAATCAGAAACCAAAAAAAAAAACACGTAAGAAAGAAATGGAAAAAATCTACCGTTAATGTAAAATCGTTTTTTATACTCGTAATACGAGCAACAACAATAAGAAAAACTATAACAATATTGTTTTCATTTTTGTTGGTTAGCTTGTCTTTCATAATATTTTCCAAAGTAAGCTTTTAGGCTGATATTCCTGTTTTTTTTTGTATGTGCTTCCTTACTGCTTTACTCTCCAAATGCTGAAATGGTTGTAAATGTATGTATGTGTATTATAAGCCGGTTTTTTTAGGAGGCGCATATATTTTTCCTACATTATCTTGCTTTTTTTCTAAAATTTTGTTTTTTTTGTCTTCTGTTGAAGAGAAAATTTCTGGTAAAAACTTTACGGCGAGTATAAGTGAGTAGCTTTGAATATTTTATGAAAATGAGATTGGTTTTCCTTTCTCTGCGCTTGTTTTTCGTTTCTTTTTTTGGCAGTGTTTATTCCATAGGCTTTTCTTTTTTTCTTCCTTTTGTTTATGTTTCTTGTTTTCAAAGTTGATGTGGTTTCGGCGCTGTTCCATGAACACTGGCTTTAAACCAGGCAGACAGTTATGTCGTCATTTTGTTGATGGTGCCTGGTTTGCCTATTTCCAACTCTAGTAACATTTGCAAAACTCTGAAAATATCCTCTGAAACTACTGTAGCTAAAGCCATTGACTGTAATTTTCACATGATACAAATAAGACCGAAAACGTGATTAACTGCAATTAGCATTGCATACTGATGGTCACATATGATGGACTATCCACAGAAAAGAGATACAAAGTAGTTATGCTATTGTAAAATAATCTAGATTCTTGTCTAATGCTACTCTATAAGAATCTCTCTTGTGCCATGCTATTCTACAAGAATCTGGATTCTTGTCTCATGCTATTCTATAAGAATCTGGATTTTTGTCTCATGCTATTCTAAAAGAATCTCGATTCTTGTCTCATGCTATTTTACAAGAATCTCGATTCTTGTCTCATGCTATTCTATAAGAATCTGGATCACAAGTGGATATTCAAGTCAGCTCATGAAGCTGAGATTGTTTACCCATTGGCTACAATACGTAAGGTATTACATTGAAGAGCTTTAAGTGTAAATTTTTTACCTCTGATCCTACAGTATTGTGGGGATATAAGAAGCACTATATTTTGCTGTTGTTGCTTATAGGGCTTTGTTTGTTTTTGTATGCAAAATAAATCTACTGCCATACATTTTAGCAAACGCACTTAGGGAACAAAATGGGTGAACCATAAAGAGATTTCATTTTTTAATTCACTGAATAAAAAGGTTTAAAATTTGAACTTAATTACTGCAAACTTTTTTGAACACCTAAAAGTATACTTAAAATTATTATGTTTAAATCAGTCTAAAATTATACATTGAATTATTGTATTTAAAACAGCCTAAAAGTGTATTTTTCTGGTTTAATTGAAAGAAGACTGCTGAGAGGAGGTTGAAAAATATTTTTTCCCTTTTTATTTGGTTCGAGATGTCTGAGCCTTGGTTTTAATAAGCTAATACACTATTTACTAGACTACGACGACCTTAGTCTTTCAGTGTTAGTTCCTATAAATCCAAGGTCTCTAGATGTTGCCAGATTTTTGTCTTCAAAAATAAATCGTCCCTTTTTGTAGACACCCTTTATAATTGAAAGCCTACCACACTTCTGAATATTATTTTTGGTTTTTTATTGTTGACGTTATTTCTCCAAAGATTTGTTTGGAAGTTGAAATTTATAATAAATATAGTAAACAAAGAGGAAGAAGTATCTGTACACTATTCCTAAAATTTCGTATAGTTACAGCAGCAATAGCAACAACAACAAATACAAAGCAATAATGTTATAAAATATTTATTTAAACACAAAAAACAGGAACAGAAACTACTAAAAAAGAGAAACAGTCATCGACATTTTTTGTTCTTTAGCAACTGCCTAAAATTAGGCTACAAAAAATAAACGACGGGAAAAACAAATTCAAAATGGAAAATCTAAAAATAGTGGTTAAATAAAATGGAAAATATATTACATTTTTATTTAAATTATTTATACATTTATAAAAGCAGGAAAAAATTTAAAAAAGAAAAATTTTTAAGAGAAGAATGACTTTTTTGGAGACTTTCTATAAAAATATTGAGCATAGGCTTTCTACAGAATTGTTAAGTAGAACAAATAAAAGTACTTTCGATACTTAATAGTGACAGTATAAATTTAGCATAATTTGTAATGAATAATGAATGGCCTGTTTAAAATTATTTTATACCTTAAAGTATGCTTTAAAATTTTGCAATTGTTTAAAGCCCCGACTTTTATGGCGATTTCATGCACTAATGATTATCACAAGAAATTTACTTTACTTGTCCACTTTGCACTTAAGTAATATTAATGCAATTATTTTTCCCGCCCCTTAAATTATACTTTAAAGTTTTCTTAGTTGTACATAAAAAATAAAATATTTTCTAGGAATTTAACGAAAATGGTAAAAATTAAAGCTGATCCTTAATGAACATTTTATATACGGTTTACTGAATTGGTCATTAATTTTTATACCCCTTTTTTAAAAAGGGTGACTTAGCCGTATGGTTATGCTTTAATTTTTTTCGTACTTTAGTGCATTTATACATTTAAAGAATACGTTTGTTTTTAAATTGAAATATTTTTCGAAACATTACAAATGTTTTCGTTTAATTCGTTTCACATTTTTTCAATCCCTTAAACCGTATCCTTGATTGTATTTTTGTTCGCTTTCTCTCTTTTGCAAACCCTAAAATTAGTCCTTAAAATATTTTATTTAATGTAAGCCGTGTAGGTATGCTTTACTTTTTTAAAAAAAATTATTAAATTCTGTCGAGGGACAAATTAAACGATTTTCCCTTAATATTATTGTTTGCATATTTAAAATATCCTTCAAAATTTTAAATATGATGACTGTATCCTAAGGAAGCGTATGGATTTTTAGGTTATGCCGTGACCTCAAAATATTTAAGAGGCCTTAGGTCTTTTGGAACCGCGTCTCTCATTGTGTGGACTAGAGTTTTATAAGATGGGCTTCTATTAGTCGACTAAAACATCTCGTTAACTTCAAGAGCTGATTCTAGAACCACTGTCGCATTACCTCAGAATAGTTAGATCATGTACCTGTTATTTATTTTAGTGTTAAATATCTATGTCTGGTTCTTGATCTTACGCCAAGCTGAGGTTACATCTTGACTGAGAGATCACGTAAAATCTTAAAAGTTTTTTACTTCCTCCTAAAACCCCTTGTAAACATTTCTAAAACAACTTCACCCTACAAATATGCTGCATTTCGTTTAATTTGTTCTTTTTTTAATTTTTAATTTACAAACCAAACATATTAATTGTTGGCAAAAATGAGAAAAGAAACCAAGCAATTGGCATATATTAGCTAACTTTTCCTAACCATTTTCCAAGTAAACAAAATTCGTAAAACTTTTTCTATTATTGCAATAATATTATACAACTCAACTAACTTTTACAAAACTCAGCCTAAATATATGCAAATTGCATTAGAAAGAAAATTTTCATATCATTTCCTATGTACATATGTACATACATACATACATATTGACTGTATAATAGGAAAATGACGACGACCATGTTTGTGTTTAAAGAAAATGAAAATGTAATTTTCAATTTTCCCTAGCCCTTCTCTTTTTCGCTTCTCAAAAAAACTTCGAAATAAACAGGCAAACTTCAATTGCAAGAAAACACACATAAAAATGGCATATTTACTCTTCGCACAGCCGTATAGTATGCAATACAAAATTAGCTTAACAATATACAAAAGATACGCCCTAATGTAGGCAATATATTTTGGAAGCTATTTTAGCTGTTTAAAGCATAACAAACAAAAATTGTTCCTTTCTTTAGGGAGAGAGAGAGAAAGAGGTAAAGAGATCGGAGATAGGTTATAAAAATGCAAAATACTTTCCAACTTAATGTCTAGTTTACAAAATATTTTGAAAACCAACAGGAAGAAGTTATTTTCAAATCATATACACATTTCTGAAAGCCAAAAAGAGACCGGAGAGAGAGAGGTAGGGAGGCTGTTAGGTAAACTAATTTGTTGAAAATTTTATTTTCGTTTAGATTTGCTTTATTTCTAGCCAAAATTATATGCCGCTTATGTACTTTGTTTTTGTAATTTAAAGCATACTTTAAGGTGCAGTCTTCTTTCTATCTAGCATATGTAAAAATACAGTGACAAGCCTAATATATTTGAACATGAAAAACAAAAACTATACAGACTATATATTTAACCCCTGGTATTTTAGTTTGTGAAAAATTTCATTTTCATTTTAATTGTGGTCAAACACAGGCGTGAGTCTAACATTATGGCAGGTTTTTTTCCATTATAAGTAGCCTAAAGCTAAGCAAAGGAATTTTATATAAATTGTTTAACACCCCTAAACTACTTGCTTTACCCTCTTTACACTCTCATACTATTTAAAATTGTAACAACAAAAACTATGTTTTCTAAAGCATACTTTAGGGCGGTTAGGAACAAGTTAAATATACATATAAAGCATAGCTAATGTACAATATTTTCCGAACAAGGTAAGAGTATAAGCTTTGTTAGTGGCTAAATGTTAAACACAAGCAACGAACGCAAAAAAAAAACGAGAAAGCAAAGAATTGCATGTTATTGTAGCTGCTGTTGCTGCTGCATCTAAAAATTTAATAAATTGTTGCTGAACAAACACCAGAACTTTGCAATGTTATGCTAACAATAGATCCCAACGTTTATAGCAAAGCACACAACTTAACTAGCCTTCTGCCAAGCAACCCTTGCCGAGTAAATAACCCCCTTAGTATGGCCAAGTAGAGTAGCATATAATTTATTTATGCAATTATTTTTATTAGATTGTTGCATACTTCAAGGCTGGACAAATAAACAAAAATATTTGTTTGTATTCACAAAAACTCAAATTTTTGTTTGTTATGAAAACCACAAGAATTTAAAGCCAACAACTATTGTTTAACAAAAATATTAAACGATGAAATTAATTTAAAATCATAAATTACGGCTAACGGTTTCAGGATGGAACAAAAGCGCCGCAAGGCTTGTAACTGTACTTAAAAACATTTTTTTAAATATTAAAATTTTTTAAATTGTTTTGAAGGGTTAAACATATAAAAGTATGCTTTGAAAAATTTAAAATGAAATAAAAAAATAAAGCATACCTACTAGGCTCAAATAAATGTTATGATACGAAGTCTACTTTAGCGTCAGAAAAAAAATGTAAAGTCAACAGATTAAATTGCAAAGTAAGCAAATTACTATGATTTATTAAATATTTTACAGCATATTTTCAGGCCGTACTCCTGACTATATGTTAGCAAAATACTATTATTGTCCTATGCAGTATGATAAAGTATTATTATGTTGTATTGTACTGAATTATAAAGTAGTGCAACCGAATGTTCTTGCCTAGCATTAAGCTAATCATAGTTTATACCCCTCTCGTCTTCTCTATCAGCTGCAATGGATTTTATTCAGCAGACTTAGAACACTTGCCTTTATGGAATTCTCCTTACTGTCCATCAACTTACGAGTAAGCTTTCTAGGGTCGAATGGATTATCATCCTACGAAGAAATTTTAATATCCTACGTAATGTATTGTTTAAGTAGGGGACATTTTCTGATGGTTCTTTAACTTTTAACTTAAAGTTCTTTGGTCTTAAAGATAATTCACATTATTTCTTTTTATGTAAACTTTATTGATGCAGCTTAGAAATAATATATTTTTATTTTCTTTATAGCATGTCCTTTGGCTGGTACCGTGCCGAGGTAATTGGTGCTCTGGCTTCTGTTGTTATGATCTGGTTTATAACAGCCATTTTAGTATGGCTGGCTATAGAGCGTGTCATCAATCAGGACTTTGAATTGGATGCCCCTGTTATGTTAATCACATCCGGACTAGCCATTCTGGTGAATATAATGTAAGTAAAAAAGAACATTTTTTAAATAAAATTGTTGCATATCGTGCAGGCTTTAAACAATTTTGTAGTATACCTTAAGGAGCTAAAAAATAATGAAATATTTTTTAACATAATTAAACTACTTTTTTAAATCCTTTAAAAGTAAACAGTTTTTTTGTAATATTTTCTACTCTTCTATTTCTATATTTTTTTTAAAAACCCCTAAAATTATGCTGACATTTTCTTTACGCTTTTCTATTTGTCTTTCTGCTTGTCATTGTCCACTTTGTGTATCTTTCTAATTCGTCTCTTAATACACGTTGGAAATTTTTAATCACTACATTTCCACTCTTGCGTTCATGTTTTTTCTTTTCGAAGACTTAAATACTCGTGTTATTTTATTTGATTTGATTTTATTGTCTTGTCTTGTTCGTAAATTAGCTAACTTGTATGTGCCAAACACGTTTATCAAACAATTTGAAGTGGTAAATACGGGGTTTTTCTTTCGTTTGCAAAAAAACTCAACTCAATTCGAAAGAAGAATTTGCCAACGTTCGCTAAATACATAGACACAATGAAAAGAAAAAAAGAACGAAAGAACAGAAAAGAAATGGCACAAATGAAAGATAAGAGTACTGCTTCTCAAGTGCAGAAGTTTATGTTGTCGTAGTAAAAACTTTAGCCAAAAAGTATGCTGCAAAAATTATAAACTACTGTGTAAACACAGCAAACCTCGAACACCAGTCGTATTCCATTCACTATTATTGCCAAAAAAAAAAAGTAGGAGAAAAAAAAAAGAAATCCTCCAAAGCTGTTGACATAAATTTGCTGGCCAAAAAAGGAATGAAAAAAATTAAAATAAAATAAAGACCGGAGTAAATAATAATAAAAAGATCGACTAAAACAAAAGAATATTAAATAAAAATAAATAAAAACCAGAGATAAATACACAATATAAATAATATTTAACAATACTTGTGTATAAAATGTCCTATAAATGGTTAATAAAATTAAATTTAAATAACATTTATCAACTCGCAGTTATTTGAAGGAAAGTGCATAAAAATTCTTTTTTTTTTTTGTTTTTAATCGACCATAAATTTTATTAAAATTTATTCCGCCGCATAAAAATAGTCATGAAAAACTAATTTCCAATTTGCATTAAAATTTATCTGAAAATGGCATTTTGTTCAGTTTAATAGTGAATAAATTAACTGCCAAATAATTCACTTAAAATCAATTGTGGTTGTGTTTTTAGTGTTTAACAATAAAATGTATTTTTCAATCTGCCTTACCCTCTTCTACTAAAATTTACTCCTAAAAGTATGCACTAAAAATTTATTTATAAAAATTCATAGCATACTTTAAAGCTTTTAATAACTGTTTTATGACAAGTGGACCAAACTGCCTTACCTTCTATTACTAAAATGTACTCCTAAAAGTATGCAAAATTTTTTATTTATAAAAATTCATTGCATACTTTAAGGCTCTTAAGAATTGTTTTATGACAGATTAACTGTCAGTTTGATTTCAAAAGACCTACTGACTTACTTAATTGGCCTTAGTAACACGTTTATCGAATTTCGATATGCCTTAACATATCCTTTCACACACACATTCTCTTCTTCTCGCGCGCCTTCTCTACTTAGTCACATCAATCGATGACAGGATTTCCTACATTTGATCCATCCAACTGAAACAAAATCATCCTCTATGTCCTTTCGCCGGACCAAATCCTCTTCTTTCGAACGATATGGCCGAGTTAGCGCAGCCGCTGGATGTTAATGCGTTGCACAACGGCCATGCATCGGATGCTGAAATCATAGCCGAGTCCGGCTGAACAAGGTTGCTGCAGCGGTGTATAACAACAATAATGTTTCTATGCCATGGAGAAGCACAGTCTTATGTTAAAAAAAATGTGGTATGAAGAAATTCTAAATACATTACATATCCTGATTTTATGTATATGCCCCCGGTATAAAAATTTCAATAGTTTTCCTTTGGAAGTGTAAATATACCATCAAAAAATCATTTCAGGAAGAAATTAATTACCTGTGGTAGACATACCAAAAAAAAAGGCTAAAGTACTCACTTTAAATTCTTTTTCTTTCTCACTCTCTCTTCCTCTCTCTCTTTCTCTCTCGCTTTCTTCTTTTCTATTTAAAAATTGCTACACGTAATGGTTGGCTATTAGTAAAGCTGCTGCTAAAGTCATCGCGCACACATACTTCTACACATAAATAAAAAGTCGCGTCATTTAGTTTTTTGTGTCTCGGAGCATAACAAAAAGAGGGGAGATGAGGGGTCTATAACAGCAAAGAGAGAAAAAGGAGAAAATTAAACTAAAAAAGCAATAAAAGTAGTAAAAAAAGAAAGAAAGAAGAAAACATTTTCAACACTCTAATTGCTTTTGTCGTTTGTAATGTACAAACACATACACATCGAGCACACGTATGAATACATTTATACTTTAAAGCAAAGCTCTAAGAGTTGTGTATACCATTTAGTTGGGATTGGTGTTGTTGTTGTTTTTAAAAATAATATTGCATGCTTATGTATACGTTATTGTTTAACTCGTACTCATACTCACTTTTTCTTTGCTTTGTTGGGTTTTGTTCGATTTTTATTTTCTCGTTTGTTAATATGTGTGTGAGATGAATATTTATATATATATATGTAAATGTGTGTGTTAATTATGTTATGCTTGTTTTAATATTTTTATTGTATTTCATTTTAATATATTTTATTATATATTTTTTCTCTTGCTTTTATAAGTATGTATGTGTGTGTGTTTGAGTGTGCATGGGCATGGTTGCGTATGTGGTATTTTTGTTGTTAAACTCATACTTTGTTGTTTAACTGTTAATGCCTCATAGACTTTTCGAAACATTTTCGAGAGAGTGAGTGCAAAAAAAGAAAAAAAAACAAAAAGAAGAAGAGAAAAACGGTTACAAAAATAAACGGTTTTTATTTATAATGTTTGAAGGAGTAAGAAAATTAAACGAAGCATAAATTCAGGCATATGTTGGATTCGTTTGTGAATTTATTTGAAAAAATAAAAAAATCTCTTATAACGGCTTATATACGCCTTCAAAATTGAGCAGAATGTTTGAGGCTTTTAAAAAACTATTATTATAAGTATGTGTGTGTGCCCATATATGTATGTATATGGAAAGTTATTTTACCTAGAAAAATCACAAAAGGCTTGAACTACAAAAACAACAGAAAAATAAAAAAAAAAATAAATTTAATAAAACACACACACTTATACATACAAATTTGCAAACATACATATGTATATATTTCTTAAGCTTTAAAAAACAGGGTGGTTCAATTAAATTATTGTTCATAAGCTACAGTTTATATACATACATACATGCTTACATGTATAAATACATACATATGTACATACATATGTACATACATGCCTACCTCTGTGTTCTTCTATGCCTATGTGTAAATGTGTGTGTTAAACATGTGTTTTATTTTTTGTTTTCTCTTTCTCATTTTGAGCACAAATTTATATGGAGCATAAACTACAAAGCGATTTAAAAAATATTTCATATATATAGAGAAACCATATATAACAACAACAACAACAACAACAACAAAGAAAGAAAAGAAAAACAAAAAAAAAACCTAGTATAAAAGGCAAAAACCGACATGTACAACAATAAGACCAACAACATAAAAACAAACAATGCAATTATTTATGGGTTGTTAAGGAACAAAAAAAAAATAAAGAAGAGAAAATTTTTTTATTTTTCATTTCCTCTGTATAAAAGTGTAGAAATGAACATTGAAACTCAAAAAAAAAGAATGTTTAATAAACAAACATATTTAAATTCATTCTTTTTTAAGGAAAAAAAACCCAAATAAATTTCTCCTAAATAAACCCATTTCCTGTGTTATAAACAACTTTACACAAAAGACTTCGCAACACGGTTTATTTTTTTTAATAATGATTAAAAAGCAGCGTTCTTTAAGAACATTTTCTTGAAAGAGTTTTTTTTAACAAATTTTTTCCTTATGTTGAGAATTGCAAGATTGCTTCTCATATTGTAAAGGGTTATCCATTTTACAGTTTCTAAAGTTAAGTTAAATATAAAACATAAGCATCTTTACACCCTAAAGTGGTATTATGGTAACCTACTTAGAAAAGATCAAACATTTCAAACATTGTATGGTCGTCATACTCTCTCTAGTGATGACACTGGCAACGGTACAGATGTACACAAACCTCTTCGTCATCGCAATGCACCATTGGAGAACGTATGGCAAATAATTCCAAATTGTCGATTTGACGATTTCCTCAGCAACTGTGCTCAACTTATGGTTCATTATGACCTAGTTTACGACTTGAATTGTACTTCCATTCAAATGGAGGCCAACTTACGCAACAATTATAGTCGAGTGATTATTTATAACGCCTCGCCTATAATCTAGTTGCTCAACGTCATATTTCATAATCTTATCAGCTTAAAGGAAAACAGAAATTGCGGCAAAAGAAAGTAGATATTTACGGGCTTTTGACTGCTGCCTTATAATCGACAAAAAGCATACGGATCCAGGATTTTGTGTAGTCTGAACTATCAGGATGATGATAAACTCCAAATACCAATAATGGCGAGCTAAGAATCGTATACTTTCTTCGTCCCATATTCTACACTAAACAGGTGCAACAACTAAGTCGGCAGCCTTCATGCTTTTAAGTCCTTAAATCGTGATTTTGATTTCTTCACAGTTGGGTGGTCGTATCTCTAAACCGCTATCATTGATTGAAAAATCGCTACAACATCTCTAATGACGGTATTGATATCATCATTGCATTGCAGTAGCATAGAGAAATGTTGCCTCCATAATCTCTGCACACCTTAAAAGTGTTCATTATCATACCTGCAGGAGAATGATCCAAGTTTCAAACCTTTATTCTGACGCTTGAAACTTTTTTAAAATTTTTGAGCATTGTTTCCACTTCAATACTCTTGGTTTTCTTACATCATCGTTATGTATCTGAGAAGACGTATGTCCTCTCCTTCAAGGTGTCGCTTTTCCCTCGCGACACTCTTTATTGTATTATTGGTTTCGTTGGGTTGAGCGTACGAAATCAAATGATTGTTTCAATAGGAAATGTCCACAAATGTTATTCAGATAAGATTGGGAGTGACAAAAATTATCGGAGAATTGAGCAGAGAACGTTTCAGATGCTCATTGTGATCGCAGATGCTTGACGTCAAGCGTGCTTGAACGCACAAAGCTTGAAGCTTTATTTCACAAGGTAGCAGTCCGAGTAGATATTTGGATCTATTAACGTACATCTAGTGTCATAGGTAAATAACAATATGATCAGTCTGCCCAGATAAGGATCGACCAGCAGGATACCGCGTTTCGGTCAGCGTCACAACGTTGAGCGTAGGGGACGTGTGTCCAACAAACTTGTCAAAGATACCTTCTCGTCCAATCTTCGCATTAATATTCAAATCATATGCCGGAAATTTGTCGTATGTGTCTACAATCTAAGCGTAAGGGCCATTTTTTAGTTGCGTTCGTTATTTTCGGCTTGGTATTAAGGCAAATTACACACACGTTATAAAATTTAGTGGAGTTCTGATGTTTCGCTCACAGCAATGAACTCAGCGATAAATGACAAAATCTTTTTCTACATAAACCCGCGTGAAAATTCTGGCCTTTCTGCATGGATGTTGCACATTGCTTGTTCTTTTGTTGTATCCATATGTCCGTATACGGCGTCAAGCACAATATCGAAATATCGATTAGAATTTGTTGAAATTTCGATAAGGAAAGGTTTTTTTTATCTGGCAAAATAATTAAAAAGATCAGGTATTCATTATTATTCTAGAACACAATTTTTGTATTTGAAAAAAAGTCGATTTTTTTATATAAAAGTTATCGAAAATGTTATCGAATGGTGTTATCGAATTTTATATATAAACAAATTTAAATTTTCTTTTCGTATATTGCTTGTCCTTTTATTGCATCCATGCACCCGTATACGGCGTTAAGCAGAATATCAAATATCGATTAGAATTTATAGAAATTTCGATAAGGAAAAATTTTTATAGTTAAAAATCAAATAAATGTTATTCTACAAAACAATTTTTCTATTTGCAAAAAGTTATCGATTTTCTTTTTATATAAAATAAGTTAACGAATAATGTCATCGAATGGTGTTACCGAATTTTATATATAAAAATATTTCAATTTTCTTTTCGTATATTGCTTGTCCTTTTATCGTATCCATGTATTCATATCCGGAGTTAAGCACAATATCGAAATATCGATTAGCTTTTTTCGATAAAGAAAGGTTTTTTATGTGGAAAAATAATTAAAAAGGCTAACTATTCATTATTATTCTACAAAACAAAACAATTCTACTATTTGAAAAAAGTTATCGATTTTTTTATATAAAATAAGTTATCGAAAATGTTATCGAATTATGTTATCAAATTTTATATATGAAACAATTTAATTTTCTTAAATACATTTCTTTTCTAGTTTAAAATATAAAAATTTTCTTGTATTGTGAATAAATATGAGAAAAAATGTTTCCTAATTGAAGGCCTATTAACAGCTCTTACAATGCCATTTAAACATCATGCTCTTTTAATAGAAAAATTGCTCAATTATTAGTATTTTTTTAATGTCATAAAATCCTTTTTGAATTTTTTTTGTTGCGGTTTAACAAACGGCTTAATTGCCTGAAGCATATGAGAAATCCTTTTGCAAATCCTTTATGCATTTCTGCATCCTTTTAATAGTTCTTTTTTCTCTCTTCAACTGCTTGTCACCCTGCTCTTTTTTTTCTTTTTCTGCTGACAATAAGAGCCCTTTAAGAAAATTGTGCAAATGTTACCAATTTTTTTTTGCTGCCGATTGCATGGAATTCTTTTTCTAGATGTCATGATGCTATTGCTGTTGCTGCTGTGGCTGTGCTATTGTTGCCAGCATTATTTAATGGTTGTGTGTGGTAATGTATTATTGTTGTTGTTGTCCAGCGTAGCAAGAGCCAAGAAGAATAACGGGAAAAATTTATAGAAGAAACAGAAAGAAAAACGTAGAATAACATTGAAAACATTGTTGCCAATTTGTCATTAACGTTTGGCTTGTTATACGTTTCACGCTTGTCACATTTGTCACGTTACGTGAGTCGTTATATTGTCACAAGCAACAAAAAAAAAACATAAACACACAAACACACACATGGCTATGAAAATAAACGTGTGTTATACGTAATGATTGTAGAAAGTATAAAACGGTACACACATGTACATAAAAAAACCAGGCAATAAGCCAAGTTGAATGAAGCAGAGATAGGGAGAGAGAGAGAAAGGAAGAATTTCTTTTATTGTTGTTACTCATACATAAATGCCGGTACTTCAATTACCAGTTATTCTAGGAACAACATAAAAAGAAATCAAACATACATACACACACACATTTACACAGAGAGTCTCGTATAAATTCTTTTATAAAAGAGCGTATTTCTTTAGAAGAAAAGAAAGGAAAGAAAGAGATAGACAAACAATGAGAGAGAGTGAGAGAGAGTGAGAGAGAGATAGTAAAGAAAAGGGAATAAAATAAATTTTATAATATTTCTTATTATTATTGTTGTTGTTGTTGTTCTCGTTATACAAATAATGACCAAACAAGTCATACATCAAGTTTTGAACACAAAAACGCAACACTTTCTACACATACATGCACTCACATACATATACATCCTGCCTGCCTTATTCTCTTGCTCTTACTCTCTCGCATTACACTCACATAAAAAAGAGTTATAAACTGTTATGGACAAGGGGCAGCATGTGTGTATATGCCATGAGAAAGAAAGAGGCTTCTGTGTGCAATAAGCAAAGACTAAGTACCATTTCCTACATCATATTGGGTGTTGTTATTTGTGGTTGTAATTTTTTAATGGTTCTTCAACGCTTGTTATTGTTATGTGCTGTGATTTTTTTTCTTGTTCTCTCTTCTTGTAGACATTCTCTTGTTACGTTATGCAATTGAGTAAGCATGTGTGTGTGTGTGTGTGCATGTTTATACAAGTAATCGTTATACAAACAACATTTATAAAAGTCTCATGTATAGCTGACACCAAGCAACTAACCAACAGACCACCACACAGGCAACCAACCATAAAACCACTTTTTCACTACACTCCCGGTCTCCCTCTCTCTCTCATATCGTTTCTTACTCTTTCGTTGATTATTACCATTTATTTACCGTTTTTTGATGTTGTTGTATTTGGAATTCTTTTTTCATTATCGATTTTAAAGATCATATTGTTTAGTAGTGGTTGCTGCTGCCACAAAGTGAAATGAGTATAAAATTCAAACTCTAGCAAAAATATCCTTAAAAAAACCGTTTCCTTTTAATTTTTTGCATTTGTTGTTGCTGTTGCTGTAAGTCACGTATCATCATGTGTAATTTGTAAGATGAGCAAACAGCAAGCAGCAGCAGCATGGGTTTTTGGTGTTCCACATGAATGGGGTAAATTTGTTGTGTGAAGAGATTTGACAGACGTTACGAAAAAAATGGAAAAATAGTCATAATGATACCGTCTATTAAAAATATTTGATATTTAATTTTTTTTTAATGAAAAAGTAGTTACTGAATTGGTTAAAAAATTCTAATAATTGAAATATTCGATAACTTTTTCATAGAAATAAAATCGATAACTTTTCGAAAAAAATTTTTTTTTAATAAATTTTTGTGAAATAAATTTTGTAACAACAAAATTCAGTTACTGTCTTTGGTAATAACTTCCAGACGTATACTATAATTTCTATGGATTATTAATCGTTTAGTTTTGTAAAAAAACTTTATTTCCATAATTTCTGGAATATATTAATTCAATAACTTTTTAAAAAACATAGTTTAAGGAATAATTAATAAAAATTCAAGTGATTGATAAAAATCTATAACTTTTTGATAGAAATAAAACCGATAACTTTTTGAAAAATTGTTTTTTAAAATACATTTTTGGGAAAATAATTCCGATAACTTTTGTAAAAACAAAATTTTATAACATAATTTCTATTACTTATTTATCGTTTACTTTTGTATAAAAACTCATTTTTTTATTTTAAACTTTTAGCGAAAAAAATTATTTCCATAATTCCTTAAAAATATAAATTCGATAACTTTTATAAAAACATAATTAAATTTTTTTCTAATGATTGACTTTAATCGATAACTTTTTTATGACCACAAAACCAGTAAATTTGCAAAAGAAATAGAATGATAACTCTTCGCATATAATTCTATAACAATTTCGATAAGTTCTTTAAAAACAAATTTCATTTATTGGAAAAGTTGATAACTTTTTGATGTCAACAAAATCGGTAAATTTGCGAAAGAAACAAATTGGAAACTCTACGAATATATTTCTATAATAATTTCGATAAGTTTTGTAAAAAATAAATTTCAATAAATTTCGATATCTTCTGTAAAAATAAATTTCAATAATTGGAAAAATTCATAACTTTTTGATGACAACAAAATCAGTTAGTTTTCAAAAGAATCAAAATGATAACTTTTGGAATATAGTTCTATAATAGTTTCGATAACTTTTGTAAACACAAATTTCAATAATTATAAAAATTGATACCTTTTTGATGACTAGAAAATCAGTATAATTGCAAAAGAAACAAATAGCAAAATGGAATATAATTCTGTAATAATTTCGATAAGTTTTGTAAAAGCAAATTTCAATAATTGAAAAAATCGATAACATTTGATACAAGTAAAATCGATAAATTGTTGAAAAACTAATTTCGATAACTTTTGTAAAGACATTTTTTAATAGATTACTTATTGTTCAATATTGTTAAAAAGGTTATGACCTTTTTAATTAAAATTCGATAAAAAATCACATGTTCTTAAGAGGCAATTATTGCCTCAAAATTTTACTCTTTTTATAATTTCACATTGAATAAAACTAAAATCGTGAGAGTTGCGGGATTTGTGGTGCAGTCTCTTAAAACCGAAAATTTCATATTCCTTAATTCCAGCTCAAAAAAATCGATTCTTTAGCATAATTATCGAAGAAATTCATTCCAACAACATGTTCTTTTCATATTTGTTTGTGTTATCGAACACTAAAAAGTTCTCAAAAATCATGCTCTTTAATCCCAGGACAAAAAAAAATCGATTCTTTAGGATAATTATCGAAAAAATTCGTTCCAAAAACATTTTTTGTGGATTTGCTTTAGTTATCGAAAAAGCAAAATTTGCTTTATGATTGAAAATCTGTGTTCTCTGTTAGTTGTGCCCATTGGCGCACTTCCTTTTTCTAGTTGGTTTCATTTGTCTAGCTTGCCACTCTCATTAGTTTTGCCCAGAGACATGTTGAATTATAACGGTACAAGCTCGTTAGTGTGTGACAATAACAGCAAAGATGGAGACACATATTAACACAGCACAATATATTTGTGATATATCATAAAGACTCTCTCATACGCTTGTTCTCCCTCTCTCTCTCTTGTACTCTCTATTTGTAGCTGTCCAATAAGATTTAATTGACAGCATTATAAATATTAGTAATAAGAAAATGTTAAATGTGTCAAATGTAAGCACACACACATTCATATACACATTTATATTCATACAAATATCATACAATAGTATGTTACACTTGTATAACACATTATTATGTATAACAATTGATGTTAAATATACATACATATGTATGTATGTACGGTTTGTATGGTATGCATGGATATGTAACAAACATATGTTAAATATTATTAAAACATATTATAAATGCATGTGTAATACACATTGTGTAGTACGTATGTACTGTATGTATGTATAACAAAGAAAGCATTCATGATTTTATGTGTGCGTATGTATGTATGTGTGAGTGTATGATTGTGTGTAAGCAAATAATTGTATCAGTATCAGTGTCATTGTTATTATTATTCTATTATTGTTAAATGTTAATACAGACAGCAGGCTCCTTTGTTGCTCCCACTTACACTTACTCACTCCGTCACTTTTGCTCTTTAGTACTGTAGTGGTACTTTCTTCCGTTATTATTTACTTTGTGTTTTGTTGTTGTATGAAATTTTCCTTCAAAAATATATTGTTTTGCATGAGTGAGTAGTTCTTTCGTAAATAAACAAGACCGTGTAGAGGCAGAGAGAGAGCTCTCAGGAAATATTCACTGTGAATAAGAGTGTAAGTATTCGTTTAGTATCAAGTGTTTATACATGTGTATGTAAATATGTACGAGAGAGTGTGTGTGCGTGTGTGTTTGAAGTCATTGTATTTGAAAAGTCAATTAATATTGGGATTATAAAGATCGCATGTCATTGAAAGACAATTTTCTTCTTCGTTTTTGAAATTTACTCAAGAATTTTGCTGTTGCGGCATTTTGTAAATGTATGTGTGAAAAAGAGTATTTGAAGTTTGATTTGCGTATTTAAAGGCTTGTTAGCATTCAACAGCAGAGGCGTATTAATGCAAAGTGTTTTGTATTTTTAATAAAATTTATTACGAAAGTACCAGTAAATAATTTGAATATTTTTTGGGCTCTCCCAACTAATATATGAAAACCATTTTTAAGCAATTGTTAGCTTATTAAGGTCTTTTACTAATTAGTTGTCCACGGCTGTTGGCATATGTATTTCTTTTGTATTCTTAATAATACATATGTATTCTTTCTGTTATAATCTCATATTAAAATGTATTATTAAAGCATTTATTTGGTATTATAATCGTAATTAAAACGGGGGACAATGGTTATGTGTTCACAATCACAGCAATATCAAAAGGAAAAATTTTGATTACATTTTTTGTGGTTTCTATATGAATTTACATAAGAATACATTTGATAAGGACAAATGTGAATCAAAATATTCTTAAAAAAGTAAATTTTTATACAAATTTCAATCAAAATGCAATACATGAAGAAAAAATGTATGAAAATGATAAGAATTGAACCCATGACCCTTACACTAGACTAGTACGGATGAATATGTTGCCTTATGAAACGTTTCGAATTTTAATTCATTTATTTGGCAATTGGCAGTCGTGCTTTAGTGTGCCTCATTTTTCGTTGACCAACTTATCGCTGAGTTTGATGGAATTTGGTGAGAATTGATTTTGCCTGTGTCATCGCAACGGACCGCCATGAATGCTCAAGTCAGCTTTGGTGACAAAGCTACCATTCCAACCTATCTACCTCTAATGTAAATACCGATAAAGTTTTCAGGACATATATACGTACATAATTGGCCATTACAACCCTTCAGTCAGGATTACGGCCTAGCTTCTCAACACCACTCATGTTGTGTGCGTTAATTTTATACATGAGTGGCGGGACCTACAGTTTAAAGTAGATTTCAAACGACAGATTTTTTTTGAGAAACCTTTCGTGGCAATTTTATACACTCAGAGTTTTTGCCAGAATTCTGCTGAGGAGAAATCGCCTAAGAAATATTTTTTCATTTTTCGTATTGAAGCCTGACCTAGGGATTGAACCGAGGCCTCATGTCTAATAGGCCAACACACTACGTACTATTCTACAGCGACTTCCAGACTTCCTTTTCAGGACAGCTGTATTATTAATTATGCCTTGTACTACCCGCTATTCACACTGAAAGACAAAGATGACCGCGTAGCAACTCGGGCATTACGATATATCGAATATGTTCCAATACCTTGAGAGTGTTTTCACTACATCTGACGATATCCAAGATTGTTGGAAGTCACTGAAGGAAATAGTGATATATTCGCTGGTTACCCTCATATGGATCCTGCGTTCAGGGTTACTGAAGGCAACAACAATGTCTTGCGAAAGCTCGCGCAACAGAAAATTTAATTCAAATCATATGTGAGAATAGAATTTTTCTGCAGAAGGTGAACTCCTCACTACTTTGCCAAGTAAAGGCAGGATAATAAACAGATTTGCAGAGTGACCAGACATATCTGTTCCGATGTGAACATACATACATAATTGGTCTTTACAATCCTTCAGTTAGTATTACGACCTAGCTTCTGACACCACTTATGTTATTTTCATCTTTTTAAAAATAACTATATTCTATATATTTATCTCCTGTGTTAAGAGTTATCATTGTACCAAAATAGAAAATAAAAAAAAATAAAAAAACAAAAACAAAAAAAAAAAAAAACAAAAGGTCTAAAACGACTAAAGCGTATAACTTACGAGCTAGAGATTGTTGTAAAAATTATAATTAAGAATGTTAAGAATGCAGTTTTGAGAACATATAGCAACTTAGAGAAATTAAAAGTAAAATGCTTAGCTTTTTATGAAGAATTTCGATTTAAAATTAAAAATGAAACAGAATGTAAACATAAATTTAATGTATTTGTTTGTTTGTTTGTTTGTATATAATATGGTAAAGAAACGATATGTTAGATTTTAAAAGAAAATAAAAAAATTTTGATGGAAAAAGTTTAAAGCCAATCAAAAAAAAAAAAAAATTTTGAATACATGATGAAAAAATATACGAAAAATAAACCATTCATTTCAATAATTCATATTTAATCGGATGAGGTAGAAGCAAGAACATCAACAACAACCATCAGTTCAATAGACTTTTACTCACCCTTGTGTGTTTTAATATGATTTATCAATGTCGATTGTTGTCGAAAGTCCTTATTACATATATTGCATTTGAATGGTTTCTCGCCAGTATGAATCTTGACATGATTAGTGAGTGTTGATATTTGGCGAAAAGCCTTGTCACAGTGTTTACACTTGTAGGGTCTTTCGTCAGTGTGTATCTTCATATGATTACGCAAGGTGGTCAATTGCCGAAATTTGTTTTTACAAACGTGACATTGTTTTTTCTTGCGCGGATCATCGATTATCGGCTCCGGAATCTCTTCGGGCATTTCGATTTTAGTAACTGGCATTGGTGTTATGGGTGCGGTAGGATTATTATTTAACGATGAGGAAGCTGCCGCCGTTGTTGAAATGTCCAGTAAATGAACCAATGGATGTTGTGGATGTAGCATGGCTTGATGTGTAGGATGTTGTATGGCTTGTACCGCTGTTAATTGATGCAGCGTAAAGGGTGCTTGCTGCAGTCCAGCTGCAGAAATTGTTGTCTGTTGTTGACCCGAACTGGTCACTCCGTGGGAAGTGGATATTTGTGCCGGTGCATAGTGTTGATAGTTGACCATGGCGGCCGCACTTACAGCTGTAGCATGATTGAGGTGCATCTTGCATGAGGTATTTTTCTTTCTTTTACTTTCCGCCTTTTTTTCTATTCGAATCTAGTACAATACAATTGCAATGTACATATGTAGTAGTCCCCAATTGGACCCTTTTCACCTTTTTCTTGGCTGTAACGAGCGAGAGTGTCTTGTTTTCGTTATTATTGCCACTGTGGCAACGTGTGTGCTTGTTTTTCTTCTTCCAATAGAGAGATAGTTTTCTGTCTGTGATTTCACGTTTTTTTCATTTGCTTACATTTCACTTTATTTTCATCATGTTTTCACTTTGTTTGTTACTTTAAACGTAATTATTGAAGAAATTCTATAAATTATATTTCTTTTTAGGCATTTATGTGTAAATTTTCATTAAATAATTTTCTTTTCTCAAGGATTTTAGTTGGTAAAAAAAAAATTTTTCAGGAAAAAAAAACAAATCCTTATTGGTGTTGAATACCCATTCCTTTTCATAATCACCAAATTCCTTTTGAAATATCCTTAATCTGCCTTATTATTAATATCTTCTGCTCTCTCTCTCTCTCCCTCTCTCCCTCCCTGCCACCTTATTAACCCAATATTTCGGGCATTAATTAAACATAAATTGTTGCATGTAATCATTCTCTCTTTCTCTAGCCATTGTATGGACTCGAGCAAGATATACAGCACAGCCACTAAAATAACCACCATATAAATCGCCACTAAAACATCTGGAGCGTAATGTTATTGTTTTAAATTAATTACAAATAAAAATGCAATAAATAAACCAACAACTACAACAAAAACATCTTATAAGAAACAATAGCTCCATGCATTGTATCGCGCATTGTATTGTATCCAGAGCTGCATTGTGCTGTTGTATTGTGTTTCATCAGATGTTTTATGCGAAATAAAATGAAAGTTTACACTTAAAAATCCTGTGTGTTCAATTTCTTTTACGAGAAGACAGCACAGCACAATAGTTTAAACATTGCCTTTCTTTATAGCGATACTCTCGCAATTGTTTATGGCTTTCGAATATGATCGCAGCTTCTTTAATAAATTAAAATACATCACAGGAGGTGGAGGAGGATGAGCTGCAAATATGGTTGCTGTTACTGCAATGGTGGCCAATTTATTTAAAAAATGAAGTCGGAGTTGGTTTCTTTAAGTTTTCTTGAAGCCATGGCAGTCAAGTCCATGAATTTGTGTGTCTATTTTCATTTGAAATTAAATTTCTTTGAGTTCTTATGAATTTTTCTTTGTGTAGCTGATTTGTGGAAATTTTCTTCAGACGAAAGGATGACGTGTTAAATCTGGTGGGCCTTTTGACCAACTGACATTGTCACTCTCTCTCGAAACTTTTCAGACAATGTCAGGTTGAAACCATATTCCATCGAGTTCATAATCTTCAAACGCAGGCTAAAAAATCGATTGCCATACACGCATATAAAGCTATGAAAAAATTAATGGCAACAGTTTTTCTATTCAAAAATTATCGATAATACCTGCCAGCCAATGGTAGTTTGGATCAAACTTATGGTTTCCTAAAATTGCCAGGATTGTTTAGATATAATGGCATCCAAAGGTTATTTTTTTTGTTCGACCAACACTTATGGGATGGTCCCTACTCATGCAGTATATTGTGTTGGAATTAGGAAAATATGTTTTTAGATTGAGGAAAGGGGAAGTAGTGTTTGTGGACGTTAGATTTGTATCTTTTTATATCACAAGTGACAGGAAAGACTTCTACAGGAAGGCAGCCTCACATGCCAAAAGTGCGGCTAAAGAATGGATTTTGCTTATAATGCAGTGTGCGCTCCACTGGCCAATCGACCACAAACGGATGTTATCGTCTATAAAGATGAGTGTTACGAAGGAATACATGATTCTCGGGTAGAAGTCCCCTTATTTCGCTTGAGAAACATCTGTTGTAGTATAATTAGAAGAGTGAAACACAAGCCACATTGCAACAATACATATCTAATTGGTCATTACAACTTCATTCAGTCAGAATTATGACCTAGCTTCTCACACCACTTATGTTGTGTGTTAATTGTATACGTGAGTGGCGGGATCTACAGTTTAAAGTCGATTCCGAATGACAGATTTTTTGAGAAACATTTTCATGGCAATTTTATTTGTTTCAGAGCTTTTGCCAGAAATTTGCTGAGCAGAAGTCGCCGAAGAAATATTTTTTTGTTTGTTGGAGATGTCTGAACTCGGGTTTGAACCGTGGCTTCACGACTAATAAACCAAGACACTACTTACTAGACTACAAAGGGAAGGCTCAAAATAGACTTCAAGGCACCGGCCCATATATGGGAGTTCTATTCCATTCTCGGTCGAATATAAGTGATGTAAATAGCAAGAAGATCAGATGAAGTGAAGTATTTCCTGCACTGTCTTAAGAAACCGAAGCACTTGAATTATTTTTTCGACACTTGAAAAATGTGCTGGTTCCAGCGAAATGCGCACTAAATTTTCATGCCCAGAACATCAAGAGCTTCTGATTCCCTCATGTTTACAGCACACATAGATCTATTCGGAGATTGACCGTATGTCGGATGCGAGTGAGTCTAGAACGCGATAGAAGTTAATAAATTGTGTAGCTCTAGTTTCAGGTCCCAGGTACCCAAATTTTGGATGATAAAATAGACCACAGCTTCTGCAGATGTTATTGAGGAGTATTTTTTACCCTTGTGCATGCACCACCCATAGAGACATATGATGCAATATTATTACGCTACGCTTTTGTGTCAATAAACAACACTTTTCGTACGACCCCATTCAGAGATTGACCGTATGTCGCATGTGAGTGTGAGTGAGTCATTCATAGCCTCAATATCCAAAGAGCTCGGCCGACCTACAATCAAACGAATATGAATATTAAAAAAAAAAAATAGATGCTATTAGAAGTTAAAGAAGGAAGATCGTTAATGAAAGTAAGGAATAGAGTTGTAGTAGGAACAGAGCCTTGTGGTACCCCTGGGTTTAACCTGAACTCTGGGGCCAAATCACCGCATTCGATATCGAATGCACAATCGAGTAAACACTACTTTCGATGGCCACAATTTCTTGGATCACGGTACTCGATCGTAATTTATTCCGATTATTCCGATTATTAACTCGATGACCAGTTACAAATCGAGTGCAACTTCGAGTAGATACGTTACGATAACGATTGCCGGGATCCACGTTAACCACATTTCGATAATAAAGTACTCGATATCGAATGCGGTGATTTGGCCCCTGATCTCTAGTCTGGTGGGATTATATGGAGGTGTGCGGCTACTCATTTAACATATAACATTGTATTGTATTGTTAGTAGCTTTGGTCTAGAAAGTAGAGTGTTGGCTTATTAGACTTAAGGCATCGGTTCAAACCCCAGGTCAGATGTCTCCTCTCAGAGGATTTCTGGCAAAAACCCTGGGAGTAAATAAAATTTCCATGAAAAGTTTCTCAAAAATCTGTCGTTCGGAGACGACTTTAAACTGTAGGTCTCGCCACTCATGTTTACAAATTAAGATAAGTGGTGTGAGAGTCGTAATCCTGACTAAAGGGTTGTAATGACAAATTGTGTATGTATTGTATTGTTGTGAGGAGATACTACTACTAGGCGATCAGTCGGACTGCCCTCGATTTTTATAGAGTCCTTCTATAATGTCTACCCTACTTTCTCTGTTGTGAGTGATTCCCAACGGACTGCTTATTAATTCAAATTTTTTACACTTTTTTTGGGTTTAAATTCAATTCGATTTAATATTTTTTAAATTCATTTAAATGAAACTCTTCAATATGTTTTTGTTTTAATTTATAATTTCAAATAAAATTTCATAATTTTTAAATTAAATTTAAATTTCTTTTCTAAACACATCCTTCTATTTTTGTTTTTCTTTTTTTTTAATTTCTTTTATTTTATTTTCTTTGAAGAATTGTACGAACTTGTGTAAAATCTATCAAAACTTTCTTCTGTTCTTGCTCCTTAAAAGAAAAACAGAAAAATGAAAGTAAAACTTTTCATATTTATTTTATTGCAATATGGGAGCTAAAAACTAAACTAAACTAAAAAAACAGAAAAACAAGTAAAATAAAAACTATTTTATTGTTATTATTGTTCTTTAGGCCATTTTAGTAATAATTTTGTTTTTTTTCTTATTCTTCAACAACTATAATCTGCCACTTCCTCATATGTTGCCTTACTCCACTGCCTGGCCTTTCTTTATGACTTTTTCTTTGGCAAATAAAAAATACATTTCAACGTAAATATTGTAAAGATTTAGGAGAACCTTCTCTCGTGTTTTTTTTTAAACATAAATTTTGTTGATAACAAAAAGGTGGCAGCAACAACAAAAAAAAATGGAAGATTTCTTCAAAAGTATTTTCCAATATGTGGCCTTGTGAAATTGTTTGAAAGCGAAAAAAAAAAAATAAAGAAAACTGTCCTAAACAAAGTTTTCTGTTCTGCTAAGCCAACGAAAGAAAAAAAAAACATTTCTTTGTAGGTAAAAGGAAAAAATATACGAAGGAAGACACACGTAAAAAAAGAATTTCTAACCTTGACCTTATGCGGCGTTGTTTCGTAAATAATTTCAAAATTCAAGTTATTTTCTTTGGAGAAGCCATAGTTCAGTAAATTTAAGGTGAACTGAGATTGGCAGCGACTTTAATTACTGCCTACTTGGATCCGTTGGCGTCATCTTATAATTCCTGGTCGTTGGTATTCATTAGCTACTTGGTTTGTCAATATAACGTTTAGATTTATGCAATGAATATGACGTCACAAGTCCTATTTTCTCCTTGCATTGGCGACCTATAACTTTAATTACGGCTTTAATTCCAGTTGCTCTATCAATCAATGTTACGGCAACGTTTAGATTTATAACCTAGTGTTTACACAGCCCGCTTAAAAATTTACGCAATCCGTATTACGTCACATGTCCTACTTTCTCATTGCTTTGACAATCTGTAGCTTTAATTGCGGCTTTAACTACTGTTTACTTGGCATCTCACAATTCCTGGTAGTTTATGTAATAAAAGTCCTATACAGTCCCCTCAAAAATTTACGCAATGCAGATGACGTCATAAGTCCTATTTTCTCATTGCTCTGAAGACCTACAGTTTAAGTTAACAAGCCGAAGCAGCAGGCGTATGGTCTCAGACTACTAAAACTATTGGAATCAATACGGCAAATATGCAACAATTCCTACACTTCGGTTACAACAAATCGAAGATGTAAAGTGTTGCTGATACTCATGCAGCACTTCTATTACAAGTGAAGACACGAAAGAGGGCTTAGTGAACTGCTATAAACTAAAGAAAGCAAGACTTAATCCCACCATATCCTAAGTGTTAGTACACTGAGTATATTCAACATATCAACCGCTGGCTTCAGGCGAATATTTCGCATTTTCTGACCCAATATCACGGAAATGATCGTTAATTGCCGAATATTAAATTTAAAAATTGAAACGGAGTTGGATTAATCATGCCATGCGGTGTAAGGCTTCGACGTCACGCCTGGTTTTGAGTTGGATGTGGTAGATGTTAACTAAATTTATAATGACTTGAAGACCATATCAGCAGACAACCTAGAATGGAACACAATTGTCCTGGCTAGACAATTTTTTTTTGGCGTTCAGAAGCAGCTTTGGTTCCAGGTTCCAATTTGCCAAATGTTAGATAATAACATGCAGTACAGCTTGTGCAGCCTGATCGGAGGCATAATAATGCTACCACGGGAGTCAGGAGCCCCAGAGACTTGTCTCTGCCCGATAATGGCGCGAACCCATTGTAGTAGCAGCAAATCGCGGAGAGAGCGCAAGCTCGGTGTGGTGTTAGACTCTTAACCACTTTTACAAAGGAGTTTAGATAGTCTCCGACCCCTAGCCAAAAGGGAAGTCATATCCAAATGCATGGCTTCGAATTTTTACTCACGTATGGTGATGCAAAAGCTTATCATAGATTGCATCACTGTGCTTGAAGGTGCTGGTATACGCCTTATTTCCATTAGTGCTTAGAACACCGTGGGGTAAGCCATCATGGCTACACTTGCGTAAAGTCCTTTACTAATTACAGCTTCTGCAGAAGTTGTTGCGAATGCATTTCTAGGAGTTGATGTTAAATTGCCATCATTGTGAGCCTCTTAAAAATGATTCTAATCTGGCACGGCGTGTTTTTTCTATGCATTACTTTACTTAATTGATCATTGCACCCCTTTAGTCAGGACTAGAACCTAGCTCGTCGCATCATCCCTGTTGTGTGAGTTAATTTTTGTATACATGAGTGGCAGAACCTACAAAATTTTTATTTCCTTTATTTTAAAATTAAATTCTACAACTTTTATTTTTATTTTTTAAATGAAGAATCATTTTTAATTTTGTCAGGCATTTTTAAAGTTTTTTTTTGTTTGCCTTTCATCTTTAAGCATTTCCCTTTTGGTCTAATCATGTCATAAAAATATTACAAAAGAATTGAAAAAGAAACAGAAACTGAAACAGAAATTCTCTAAGAAAATACATCCAAAAGTTGTAATAAAGTTTTCCTATAAAAATGATCATTAAAAATGTATGGAAAACATGACACACATACAAATGCACATACACCCACACATATAAATATACTAAGTCATCAGTCATGCACATAGAAGAAAATGAAATGAAATGTGGGTTACAAATATAAATGAAATGATAATAATATTTCCGGTTATGCTAGCTCTGAAGACTTATGAGCTTAAAAAGAAAGAAGACGATACACACACACATATACATACATATATATGTATGTATGTATGTATGTGTATATATTTACATACTTTCTTTTATAAATATAAGCATACACATACACTTGCAAAGTATTAAAGAAAATGTCATGTATTTATAAAAGAATTGTGAGAATATTAAACGAGTCGAAGAAAGTTGTAAATCGTTGGAGTTCGTGTTCGACTTGAAGTTGTCATACACGAACGTGGAATAATAGGCTCCTTTGAAAATTTGGTTTGAAATTAGAAAATGTTATTAGAAGTCGCAGTAGTCTAATAGGCAGAGTATTGGATTATCAGATGTTGTAACGTATGCTAACGTAATGTATGCTAACGGCTGCGTCTAAAGTCGCCATGGTCTTGTAGGTAGCGTGTTGGTTTATTAGACGTGAAGGCACGGTTCAAACTCCATGTTTGACATCTCCAACTAAACGAAATACGAAAAAATATTTCTTCGGCGACTTCGTCTCAGCAGATTTCTGGCAAAAACTCTGAGAGTAAATAAAAAATTGCCATGAAAAGTTTCTCAAAAACCTGTCATTCGGAGTCGACTTTAAACTGTAGGTCCCACACAACATAAGTGGTGGGAGAAGCTAGGTCGTAATCCTAATAAAGGATTGTAATGATTGTATGTATGTGTACTTGAGGTGCAATACTCAATGTATCACAGAATAATAAATACAATTTCTTACCATGAAGATGATGAGAGAATAAAATCCAGAAAAATTTTGTATAGTAAGGCAGCAATCATTCTCACAGGCCCTTATCTCATTAAAAAACATGCTGATTACAATGGCATTTCCGTGAATGAATACTGCAGGAAGGAAGGATCTGAGTATCTAAAGAGGAAGAGGGCTCTACGTATCAATGTCTGGCTCATGCTATGAAAAGCCAGAGGTTCTTGACTTATGATTTTTTCATCTTTGACTGAGCTCTCGAAAATAAATGTACTATTGGAGAATGCATTTGGAGAAGTGTTAGTTCCCTATAGGGAATGTTTCATATGAACTTTTGGTATTATTAAGTGAGACCTTAGCTTTCAGCAGGGTTTGTCATCTAATCTAACGTGAATCCAGAATTCTGTCTTAATTAATTACCGTTTTCAGTGATGATTGCTGCCTTAAATACATACATACATAATTGGCCATTACAACCCTTCAGTCAGGATTACGGCCTAGCTTCTCAACACCACTCATGTTGTGTGCGTTAATTTTATACATGAGTGGCAGGACCTACAGTTTTAAAGTCGACTCCGAACGACAGAGTCATGGGAATTTTTACTCTCAGAGTTTTTGCCAGAAATCTGCTGAGGGGAAGCCGCCGAAGAAATATTTTCATATTTTCGTTTTGATGTCTGACCTGGGATTCGAACTCGGGCCTTTCGTCTAATAAGCCAACACACTACCTACTAGACCACGGCGATTTCATGGCAGACGCATTGGCTAATTGGAATTGGATCATGTCAGTCGCAAGATTTCTGGAAAAACTGCGGAAGCAAGAAATATAAGGAAGCTGTCCTTAATACCTTGGGCCCAACGTTATATCGTAGAAAAATTAAGCTCCTGAGCTTTTTTTTTATTGAGATAAGCTCACTGATATTCCAAAGATAGACATTGGGAGGCTGAATGACTTCACCAGAAACTAGGGGTTGTTTCAATATGAACAGAAATGTGGCCTAAGGGTGTCTATTTTCTCTTATTGCTTTACCCCTCTTTGAGAACAGCAAGGAAAGCTACGACGACAACGGTTTTGTTATAGATTGCATGCAATGAGAAGGATATTCTATTTGTTCGACAAAGAAAAGTGAAAGGCCTCTCATCTATTTTAAAGCGTTACAAGTACCCGCATAAATTTGTAATACCAACCAAAAACTTACCTAAAATAGGCTTAAGAAAGGGGGAAATAAAAAGAAATAAAAGAAAACAAAAAAGGCAAGAAAATACACACACACACAAACAAAGTCAACAAGTTCGATTGTCATCAAAAATGCTACGCAAAACAATCATGCACACACACATGGACTAACTTATTTACTCCATTTTAAAATTGTTATAAAAACCGAGTGACAGAGAGATAGAAGGAGAAAAAAATAAGAAAAATAACCACAAAAACATATACGACACCATATTAAGAGCATGAACAGAAAACAATACAATAGCAATAACAACAACAACAAATTTTTGTAACTGAGAAAGACTTAGAAAAGAGTAAAAAAGACTCCAAGGAAGTTTATGTTGCTGTAGCGGGAGTGGAAGAGTGTGGTGGAAAGGCCAGAGAACACAGAGAGAGAAAGTTCAATGTAAGAAAAAAAAAAACGAAGACAAAGTCGTCAAACAACAACAATAAAAAAAAAAACTTAAGATAAGTGACAATAAAAACAACCAACAATCAAACACAAAAACAAACCAACAAAGAAACAAGCTGGCATGCATGAATAAATAAACGATTGTTGGTTGACTGAGTGAATGTACAAAAACGAATGAATGAACGAATGAATGAATGACTAGTTGACTAACTGACATCTTCTCCATCGTAGAAATGCATGAACACTTAGACAAGAACTTAAATATGTAAATATGCCTGTACACTTACACACACATGCTTAATGCATACATACACACATACATACATACACAAACTAAATTTGAATGTTAGCAGTTACAAGAGTTATTGTTGTTTATTTTCATTTTTTATTTATTGCTGCAAAGACAGGGCGAAGAGCAAGAGAGAGTGGGAAAAAGAGTTTTTTAAATTGAAAGCTTAAAAGACTCGAAGACTTTGTTCTAACAAATAAAGTGTATTCATACGTATGCATATGTATGTTTATGACTTTGTTAGACATGCTGTGACATGTTAAGGGCAAAAAACTTTTTGTTGTTTTTTTCGTTCCTTTCTCTCTCTCTCTCTCTCTCTATCTGTCTTTGTATAGTGAAGAACTGCTTGTCTTCGAAATGTAAAATAAATAGGCAGGCAGTGTATGGCAGAACAGTAATAGGAATTCTTAGCAACAAAAAGGAACAAAAAATAAAAGAACAAAAAAAAAAAAACTCATCCCTAAGGAATATGAATAAACAATAAAAGTGTTAAATTTACGAAAAGCCACAAAACAATTATAAAATATTAACAACAATAACAACAACAAAGGCAATAAAGGGCAACAGAACAGAAGAGTGAACTTTAAAGGAATACTGTCAAGAAAGTTTACTTATATTATTTCTACCAGGATCAAAAATACAGCCACATCACTTACTATTTACGGCATATTAGTAGAGACAACACACTTGGAAATTACAATGATATGGGGATATCATGCTGCATCTTGTCTATAAATGTTGCCTATTTCTCCGTGAAATGGTGGAATATTGTACACATATGTAAATACATACATACATATACACATAAATGGTCATTACAATCCCTTTAGTCAGGATTACGACCTAGTTTCCGGCATCACTTATGTTGTGTGTGGGTTAATTTTATCGACAACTTTTCATGGTAATTTTTATTTATTTACACTCAGAGTTTTTGCCAGAAATCTGCTGAGAGGAAGTCGCAGGAAAAATGTTTTTCTCGTATTTCTTTTTATTTTATTGACCTGGGGTTTGAATCGAGGCCTCAGTGCCTTATTAGGCCAACACACTACCTTCTTTGGAGAACTCCACATATGATACAGGCGAGTCCCTTTAGATTAGGCTGAAAGTTAGAAAGAAAATTCCATTCCATGGTTAATGCTTCTCATTCAGTCGTTAGGTTGAGCTGACGAAATCTTAACCACGGAGGATAGAGTAGCCCAATTTTCCCTTTCGAGTTGGCACTTATTACGTGGTTTTTGTCTTTGCAGGACATTCCCGACATGGCTGCTGGAAACGTTTGCCTTAAGGCAATACTTTTTCTCTTATCTGATTCATACTTTCTTCTGCTCTGATGCTAATTTTCTGCGGTATAGAAATTTTTCCGTTTTGTTTATTTCAAAGGGAGACAAAATTATATTTTTTTTTTTCGAAAATATGTCGTCTTTTTAATGGAAAAAGTACTTTTTTTTTGTATAAAAAGTACTTGTTAATATAGAAAAAGTACTTTTTGATAGAAAACAACTTTTTTTATACAAAAGTACTTTCTCTATAAGTATACCAATTGGTAGAAAGGTACTTTTTGAAAAAAATTACTTATTTTTTGATAGTAAAAGTATTTTTTTATAGTACTTTTTTTATAACAAGTTTTATAAAAAATATATATAGTTTTATAAAAAAAGTACCTTTTTTATATAGAAAAAATTTTTCTTTTCAAATTTAATCACACAATGAAATCCAATCAATCTTCTTATTTATTTTGGTGAAAATAAAGTCTTTTTTGTAGGAAAAGTACCTTTTGTAGTAGAAATGTTATTTTTATTGGTAGATAAAGTACTTCTTTTTGATAGAAAAAGTTTTTCTTTTCAATTTAATCACACAAAGGCATTAATTTCACCTTTTGTACCTCTTGGTACTTTGGTAGAAAAGGTACTTTTTTGGTACTTTTATTACTTATAATACTTTCCATTTTTTTTTATCACGAATTAATACAAATTTTAATTTCTTTTCCAGCATGGGTGTTCAACTACAACACGGCCATAGTCATGGTTTGGGTGGCCATGGCCATAGCCATGGCGGTAAAAGTAAAAAATCCAAAAAGTCGAAGAAACTGCATACGGCAGACGATTTATCTTTAAGCAATGCCGATAAACCATCTAATATATTGACCAACAATTTAACCAATGATACAAGCAATCGTAATCACGTGGTTTGTCCAACACCGCCCACCGAACGCTTAGAACAGGGCGTGTCTCCAGATACCGAATTACCAGCAGCCGGATTGCAGACATTCTCGTATCAAAATTCACGTTCAATAAGTGATGCAGCCGTTATGGCTGAAACTTCTGTTGGCGGTCATCATCATGGTGGTTTGGCTGGCAAGGAGGCACAAAATTTGAATGTCAGGGCTGCCTATATACATGTGTTGGGTGATATGGTACAGAGTGTTGGTGTATTTTTGGCTGCGTTGGTTATTTACTTTAAACCCGAATGGGCCATAGCTGATCCAATTTGTACGTTTATTTTTTCGATTATTGTGCTCTTTACCACGTTTGCCATTATCAAGGATGCTTTATTGGTGAGTATTTTTTGAAGGAATATTCATTAATTATTAAATTTAAAACATAAAAAGGAATTTATGACTGTATTTTTTGTTTGTTTTTTCGTTTTATTGTTGAACCACAATATTTTGTTAATTTTTTTGTGTTGTTGTTGTTGTTTTATTGTGTTCCATTTGTAACCAAAAACTCATTTATCATCGCCTTACATTTACACAATAAACAACAACCCGCCACACAAATATAACCGAAATACATGCATAAATATACTCCTCATTTACATATATTTTTTTCAACTGTGTTTTTATTTTTTTAACTCACTGTATGTATCTCTCTCTCTTTGTCTCTGTTTTCGGTTCATAATGTAAATTCATGCAACAGCGTATTTGGTTTTTTGTTTGTCGGTCTGTGTGTGTGTGTGTTTTTTTTGTTTCTCGTTGGCATTGTTGTTGTTTATTTATTTTTTATTTTATCTCAAATTGTTTTAATTTTTTTTATTCTCATTGTTGAGTTGAGTTTTGTTTGTTCCCTTTCTTGTGCCATAAAATTAAAATAAATGAAAACAGAAAAAAAACTCCACGAAATAAAAATGAATTCAAATCGCCACGCCACTAGAGATTTTTTTAAAATTTTTATACCGAAAGCTTATTTTATAATTTGATGTTGTTCAGCAAAATGTCAGGCAAAAAAAAAAAAATAAAAAGAAAAAAAACCCTGAAAACGAAAAATATTTATTTTATTGTTTAGCTTTAGTGGTCTAACACAAAAAACCACAGTGGTTTGAAGAAATAATATGAATGTAATAAAAAAAACGTTTATTTTTCTAAAGCGACTTAAGTGTAACGGGTGTGACACTACATAGAAATTGTATTCAAACTTCACTTATCTGTAACAAATAATCTAAAGAAGATATTAAGGAATTATTTTTTTGTAACGGGTGTGACACAACATTAAAATTTCAATATCTTTATTAAATATTTCTTTGTTAATAATATGCACTCCAAAAATAACACAAAGAGTATAATTTTTTATAACGGGTGTGACACTGCATTTCAAATTTTAAAATTGGGTTAAAATTTCTCCCAAACTGGTTCTTGCCTTACAGCAAATTTACATTCAATAACTATATCACAGTCATAAATAGTTGGTTTCCTACCGTTCTACGTAACGAGTGTGACAAATTAATTTAATGAGTATCTGTAAATACTAAAATGAAGTCTTTAAATGATTTTGTTTTACTATGCATGACTTTCAGTCTTTCGTCACACCTTTTACGTTTTTGTCACACCCATTACAACTTATAATTTATTTCTTTTATTTTATTGTAAATTTTAGAAAACTTAGAAGTGTAATAAATGCGTTTCCGGAGTGTCACGGGTGTGAAAAAATATTTTTATGTGTTTCAGGATTTGTAAATCTGTATTAAAATAATTTCTTTGAATGTTTTTGTTTTATTATGTATGAGCTTTTTCATGTGTTACAGTTATAGTGTTGTATCCTTTACATTTTTGTCACACCCGTTACATTGTATAATTTGTATCTTCCATTTTTATTGAAACTTTTTTTTTATTGATTAGATATGCAAGAAATGTATTCTGACAATGTAACGGGCGTGACAAGTTAATTTAATGGATATGGGGATTTATAAATATTTTCCATGTGTTACAGTTTTAGTGTTGTACCGTTTAGATTTTTGTCACACCCGTTACATTGCATAATTTAATTATTTTGTTTTTATTGCAACTTTTTTTATTGATTAGAAATGCATTAAACGTAATTTGAAATTGTAACGGGTGTGACAAGCTAATTTATTGGATATGGAGTTTTGTAAATATTAAAATAATATCATTAAGGGATGTTATTTTATTATATCCGTAATTTTGTTTGTCTGTCACACCCGTTATATGAGATAATTTATTTTTATTTTGTTTTTCTTTTTATTTACATTTTTTGGCCAATTAAACCACTGTAATCTGTATTATTGTTTGTATTGTTATTGCTGCTTCTAGGCTTTATGATTATTTTGTTAACAATTGTGATTCTCTTGTTTATTTTTTGTGTATAATTTCCTTTTATTTTTAATAACATTTATTTTTTTTAATTTTATTTTCATATCAAAAATAACAACAACAACAAAAATTTGTGGCTGCCTTTCCTGATTTACCTCTCGCTGGATTTGTATACAATCAACACACACGAACACATACAAATTTACAAACACGTAACCTTAATGCCTGTCAACGCCTGCGGTTAAAAATGATAAATTTACATTTATGACTACAAACGCGCGTGTGTATGTGTATTGGTATGTATGTCAACAATACCACTGTGTTGCTAACATTGGCATCGATGGGCCTTGCTCTTGCTCTCTCTGCCGCTGGCTTGCTATTGCCATTCAAAACAAACCACAAACAACGATAAACAAAATATCAAAATCTATTGTGTTACAATTGCTTGTGTGCTATTAACATTTCATACATACATATATGCGAATGTTTTGGTGTGTGCGTGTGTGTGCCATTTTTAATAGGTCCTTATGGAGGGTACACCCAGCTATTTGCATTATACGGAAGTTCTTAATATTTTCCAACAAATCGAGGGCGTACAACGTGTTCATAATTTGCGTATTTGGGCTTTAAGCATTAATAAAATTGCGTTATCTGTGCACTTGGCAATTGGTAAGTACAAATAATGACAACAACTACAATAACAACAACAACAATCAACATCATTAATTCAATAACACAGTTACACATTAACTCTTAACAACTGTATGTATGTATGTATGTATGTGTGCGTGTTACAAAAACGAAAAGAGTTTTAACAACCAACCATCATAACAATGTGATTTTATTAAGAGCACCACAGTACCCACTACGGTACACGACAATGAGTTTATGAATGCATATGAGTGTTGAAAAGGAAACACGAAAAGCCAACACACAAAAACACATTTTTATCAGTAGTTCGTTTGTTCGTTCATATTCGTTACAAGTCTCTTTAGGTTCTAAATGACTTGTTTTATGAGTTGATATTTTTGCAAGTGTATGTGTGTATGCGTGAGTGTACTACACAATAAACAATGATACTAAACACCAATAACAACATTAACTACAATACCACAAGCAGTGTGTGTGTATAAGAGAGTGTATACAAGTGTTTTATTGATTGTTTAATTATCTCTCGCACTCTCTCTTTCTCTTTCTCTCACTGTTTTTTTTTTTTTTGTATTCACATTCCTTTATTAGGAGGCTCACTTATAATTTTTTTCCCGTGACTCCTTTGTTTTTCTATGAGTAAAAGCATGCCTATCGTCACATTGTTTTTCTCCTCTTATGTATGTTTCTCTCATTTTGTTTTGTTGTTGTTGCTCTCAGCTAATTTTGAATTACTAATTGTTATTGTATATGTATATGAGAGTTTATTATTCCTGTGTAATGAGCACCATTTATTATCAGCAAAATTTATTTTGTATGTTTGCAAGCGTTAGTGTGTGCCTGTGTGTGTGTAAGAGTAAATGTTAGAAATTATGTTCTCTTGATTTAATTTGATTTAAAGGCTAATGATTGCCATCAGTCTTTGTCTCATTATTTTTATTTCTAAATACAAGGAAATGGCAATGAAAACTCTTTTTTTTTGTTTTAGAAATGGGGGAACTCATTTATTAGCAATAAAATTATATAAAAAAGGGGTAAAAGGGGTTAAATTGTAAAAAACAAGACATTAAGATTGTTACAGGGACTCCCAAGTATTGTTTTCAAAACATTTTTTTTCGTCAAATTCCGTCATAAGTCCTCGCTGATATTAAAAAAGTGCAGATTTATCGTATTTTACAACACTTTTGCCAGAAGGCAAGTTATCGAATTCCTTATGCGTATATTCTTAGTGGACTTCAAGAGTTAAAGATCACAAAAATAAGTTTAGAATGGTTACCCCAGGCAAGGCAGGATTGTTGATCGCCTAAAAATAAGCATGTACTCTGTCGTGGTGCATCTACTTAAGTCAAGTGTTGTCAAGTCTCAATTTGTCAAGTTGAAATGGGAGAAAGTCATGTAGGTAGTGTTTTGGCTTATTAGAAGTGAGGCCTCGGTTTAAACCCCATGACAGATATCAAAACAAAATATGAAATACATAAAAATATTTCTTCGGCGATTTACTCTCATTAGATTTCTGGCAAAATCTCTGAAAGTAAATAAAAATTGCCATGAAAAATTTCTCAAAAGTCTGTCGTCCGGAGTCGATTTTAAACTGTAGTTCCCGCCACTCCTATATAAAATTAACACACACAACATTAGTAGTGTAAGAAGTTAGGTCGTAATCCTGAAGAGTTGTAATGACGAATTATGTATGTATGTATGTACATATGTATGAAACATGGCTCTGTAGCGCCAGTCGGCAGTGGTCGTTAAGCCTGTAGATTTTTTTAAAAAAATAAGAACCTTTGTAGCCTATGGCTTAAACACCATCCTAATACATTTCTTTGTGCGCTTGTGATAGTTCTCCGTATTTTATATGCGTACATATATTCTGTGCCTCATAAAAGCTGAATTTGCTAATTCACGTACCAAGAATTGCTTATAAAAGTTTTCAAAGAAACGTTGCCAATCACGAGATGGCGGTCCAAGATGCCTTAGGCAAACGTTATGATCGTATTGCTGTTAAGCGCTAGCACAAGGTGTTCTGTACGTACTCCGTAAGTCCCTTAATAAAAATCTATGTACTGAGCGGTGTGATGGTTCTCCGTATGTTATTCTCGGATTTTCGTTGCCTCATAAAAGCCAAAATCTGCTTATTCACGTACCAACAATTTCTCATGACAATTTTCGAAGAAAGGTTGCGGTTGAGTGGTTAGCAGATGGTGTTGTATAAATCTGTAAGTAAAAACCTCTGTACAGACTGCTGTAAATCTGTTTGCAAAAATCTCTATAAAGACTAACGTCTGTTGGGATTCAATCCCTTGCTCAAATGACTTCCTTTCAGCAGTCTTCTGGCAAAATAACAGTTTCTCAAAAGTCTGTCCTTCGGAGTGGACTTCCGAAACTCATGAATGAATGAATGACTTCCGAACACCCAACATGGGTGTATGGGTGGTGTGATAAGCTAAATACCTGGTTCAAATGACTTCCCTTAAATGTTTCTTAAAAGTCTGTCATTCAGAGCGGAGTTTACTATGCAGGCTCCGAAGTTTATGAATAAAATTAGCACCCACAACATGGGTGGTGTGAGAAGCTAGATAGTAATCCTGCCTTAAGGATTCTTATGACCAATTAAGTAAGTTAGTAAAGACTGCCACCTATTGCTGCCTAATTATGTGTTAGACCATTTGGTCAGTATTCCGAAGTCCTCTGTGAGATTTTCAATCACAGTCAGGATATGCTGTTGCCCTATTCAGTGACATATAGATGAGATCTGTATATATAGGTTTAGCAGAAATGATGTTTTAGACTCAGACCTTAGTAGTTTGTTTATGGGGTTTCTGAATCACTTTTTCCATACAAATTTGGGAGCATGCATAGCTGTAAAAGAATTAAATCATATACCAGATCGTTACCAGATCAGATCGTGAGTAGATCATAGCAGATGGTGACCAGATCGTGAGCAAATTGTAAACAGATATAAAGCAGATCTGGTAACGATCTGATCTGGTAACGATCTGCTTTATATCTGTTTACAATCTGCTCACGATCTGTTCACCATCTGCTTATGATTTGCTCACAATCTGATCTGGTAACGATCTGGTATATGATTTAATTCTTTTACAGCTATGCATGCTCCCAAATTTGTATGGAAAATCGTGAGCAGATTGTAAACAGATATAAAGCAGATCTGGTATCTGCTTCATATCTGTTTACAATCTGATCACGATCTGTTCACCATCTGCTTATGATTTGCTCACAATCTGATCTGGTAACGATCTGCTTCACATCTGTTTACTATCTGCTCACGATCTGGTTACCATCTGCTTATGATCTGCTCACGATCTGGTATCTGTTTATAATCTGGTAACGATCTGCTTATGATTTAATTCTTTTACAGCTATGCATGCTCCTAAATTTGTATGGAAAAAGTGATTCTGAAACTCCATAAACATACTACTTACCTTCTCTTTTCAATAACTTAACAACTATCAACAGAACTGCAACTTTTTTATGTTCACTTTGTGGCCACATGTTTGTAATCCTGCGTACGGTATACGTTCGTATCAATTGCTTAGGGAAACGATATGTTTTTGAAGTGCTAATGCTTATACAGCCTATCGTGGAACCAACGATGTGTTTTTATAACTCCCCCCCCTTACTATGGATATTTCCAAACGTATTACTTCTACAAATATGCAGTGATCTGCAGTTTCAGCCGCTCCATGTATTATTGAAGACACTGTGGTCATTTGAAATTTTTTTTGATTAAGTGCGCCTCTGTTTTGTAGTACAGGGTCATGATATTAAGTCTCTTAAGTGCTTAGATTACAATGATTAGTTTCCTGTTCTTGTTCAATCCTCTTCCCCTCCTATTTGATTACAAAAAAATCTCTGCTTTACCCACGAGTTCTTTGTTGGCTAAGAAATATGTTCCAACCATTAAGAAAACTTATTTCTTTTTTTTTGGTATAAAAAGAAGACGATGAATACTTCATATTAATCTTTTAGAAAATAATGCAGGAATGCAACATATTCCAGCATTTAGAGAGGAAAAAAGAAAGAAAAGAAAAGTGAAAGAAATTTAAAGAGCAAATCATGTATAATTTATTTCAAATGCTAACAAAACCACAAAAACACTTTCCTTTTAAGGAGCTGCTGCTGCTGGAGCAATATTCTCATCGTCTCAATCTTTGAAAAGAAAGGTAGACAGAAAATGATAGACAAGCGAACGCCATATTTTGAACTCAAATAACCTTCTTCTGTTTCGTGTACCTGATATATGTGTAAGAGTAAATCTTTGCAGCTCAAAATCAAGTCAAATAACCAGTCACTCAGCCATACCAGCCATCATCTTAACAATGTTGCCGGTGTTGTTGCTATTTAAAGCATTCAAACGTAAAGTAACATAACGTAACGTAACCAATGCAACTCTTGCTGAGTATAACTGCAGGCCATTTATTAAACGCATGCTTCGTTGCATGAATCTTTAAATGCAAAGAAAGAAAGAAAAAAGGCAGCAGAAACCCTGGAGCTAAAAGCTGAATCTGGCATTCCAAGGTTACGTTAAGAGGGAACACTAAAGAATTCAACCAAAAATTATTGACGAGGAAAACCCAAAAAAAAAGAAGGAAACACGTCAAAATGAAAGGTGGCGTACAAATTTGAAAAACTAATATTTTAACACAGAGAAGGAACGAGAGTGAGAGAGAGAGAGAGAGAGTGAGAAAGAAACATAATGAATCTTAAATGCTGCACTTTGTAAATGCAATACCATTTACAGCCACAGAGTATAGCATGGAGCTTGAGATTCAAAAGTTAAATACGTGATTCGGTTTGTAATATCCCGGCAGGGGATTAAACCAAGATGATCCCTTAAATCTAAAACCATTCAAAGCTTCTAATGAAGCTATTCAGACTGTCAATGACAAAGCGTGACCGTTCCCTACAGCTCCTGTAGAAATCGTTTTGATCTTTCATGCGGTAGTCACCAAACAGCCTTTTTCTCTTCCGTTATAGTGATTGACACATGATCAGTAATTGAAGATCATTATCTCTACAGCTCTTGCAGAAATCGTTTGGATCTTCCATATGGTAGATTCCCAACAGTCTTCTTCCTCATCTCTATATATATATGTTCCTAGGGAGCATAGGACCGCAACGAGTTGATTCCAATGAGCTCGATCATCAACGCGATGTTTGACTTCGTTCCATTGTAGGCGTAGTTTCGATAGTTCGGTTGTGATTTGGCGTTTCCAGGTATGTAATGGTCGTCCGATGCGCCTGTTTCCCTGGGGATTCCAGTCTATGCCTTTCTTTGTGATGTCTTCTAATGGCTTATTTCCCTCTCAATTGGTTGCTGGTTTGTATCTGACCAGAGTTGGGCATTGGATATTACGGAAGGCCTGTAAACATGCAAGATTCTCATCTCTATAGCTCTTGCAGAAATCGTTTGTCATGTGTCCTCGGCCAATGCACCATGCCTTTGTGCTCCCAGTGTAATACTCTGTAATGGCCATGATAACCATATAGAGCGTGTTTCATTGGAGGTTTGTGCCTCTTCAAAGCCGTCCATCTGTTGTTGGCAGAATCCATGACTGCATTTTGTGTTTTTCGCTTTATTTCATTATAAACTTGCAGGTCTTTAGAGGCAGGTCTTTAGAGGCAGGTCTTTAGAGGCACTCCCAAAATCGAGAATTTGTCTGAGAGCATTACCACATGATCTGAGGCCTAGCAGAGGGTGATCTTATTTTCCCAAAGTAGTCGGTTCAGTTTCCTTCGATTTTTCCATACTAGCTTCGATTTAACCTCATAAGAGAAGAGTACATGAATGGCGGCCTGACACTCCCAAAGTCCGGAAATCCTCAGAGGGAATTGCCACATGATCTGAGGCCTAGCAGAGGGTGGCATTATATTGCCTTCCTAGCCAATTCAGCTTCCCCAAACAGTTCCATACTATCTCCGATTTAACTTCATAGGAGAAGAGTACATGAATGGCGGCCTGACACTACCAAAGTCAAGAATTCCTCAGAGGGAATTGGCACATGATCTGAGGCCTAGCAGAGGGTGGCATTATATTCCCTCCCTAGCCAATTCAGCTTCCCCAGACAGTTCCATTTTATCTTCGATTTAACTTTACAAGAGAAGAATGCATGAATAGCGGTCTGACTGTCAGTTACCCGGTGTTATTCATAGTTAGGTTTTCATCTCTGGTATTAACTGGCTAGTGAGATGTTTCTGTTTTGGTCTTTGGGTCTTTCCAATTTTCTATACGTTGAATAACTTTCCTTTGCTTCTGTTTCTTCGCTTTTCTCCAATATATTAAAGTTGCAAGCAAGTCTGATTTGACTTACTTTTATGAAGGTAGCCATAATGAACCGCTTATAGCCTCTGAATGGAGCTGTCTCACCAAATACAATTTAAACTAACCTTTAACCACTGGAAACTCGACCTAACATCCTATTTATTCTTAATTAATTTTTTTTCCGACAACTTCTAGAATCTGACTGTTGATTTGTTGTAGTAATTAATTTACTTTTCATTTATACTCAAACAGAAATCCAAACACACATAGAGAATGTTTCAATCGATTCCAGTTGTGATTAGTTTCATGAAACCCAAGGAAAAGGATGGTAAAATTGTCAACTTCTAGAATCTGACTCTTGATTTGTTATTGTAATTAATTTACTTTACATTTATACTACAAACAGACATAGACAATGTTTCAATCGATTCGATTCAAGGAAAGGGTCGGTAAAATTGTCTCTAATTTTGTAAATTTTTTTTTGATTGTGTAGCATGTCCTTAATTTCCTTTCACCCATGCTTTAAGTAAGATTTTCTTTGAAAAAAAAAAAAAAAAAGAATTCAAATCTTTTCCTAAACGTATAACGAGAATAATTTCTTATGTTGTATACTTTTTAGTCGAGTTCTTTTCATACACAAACGAAGTGAAAAATAATTTATTGTTTAAGGAAGTTTACAGTTTATGTCCTGATGCTCCTCTCTTTTTCCCTTCTTCCTTCTTTCTTTCTTTTGCTTTTACGTTATACTCCTGCTGCTGTAAAGTTTAACCTTGTCTTTCGACATTAGACCAGGAAGTATGGAAATAAAGTATAAACGAATGAATGATTTTCGCAAGAAAAAAAAAAGCGAAAGAAATTCGTTAGAAAAAGTCTAACTTTTGAGACAAGACAAGTTTTGTTGCGTTTTCGAAGTTTGAAAGCGAAATGATTAATGCGAACTGAAGGCAGAAAAAAAAATGAAAAAACGAGAGGGACACTTGCAGTCATGTGGAAAGGAAAAGTTGTGGGATTTCTTCTTCTGTTTTCGGCATACAAACGTACACACGTAAAATTTATGGCTTTTAAATGGTAATACAGGAGGTAAAAAATAAACGACAGGAGAGGAAAAACTGTATTTCTTAACCGAGTTTACAGTATTAAATTGTTAAATTTAAATTATTTCAAATAATTTCTTTATTTTCATGTAAGAAACACAATATCCAAAGACAACTTGTCTCATCATTGAATGCAAAAGTTGTTGTTAAAGTGCTTTTAAGTTTTATTCCGTTTTGTTGAGTTTTGTTGTAGTTTATCTGTGTTAAACAAATAAAATTTTATGTTTGAAACTCCTTAACTTAATTATCATAATTAATCTAATCATAATGAAGTGGAAAACAACAATTATTGTTGTTGGTTTTAAGTGACCCACTAAAAATAAAATTAAACTCCTCATAAAACTTATTCACATTTCGAGGGAATTTTCAAAATTACAACTCTCTCTTCCCTCAGTCATGCATTTATTTTAATACAACTCCAACTCGTTGTGGTGTGCTTTCAACAACAGCAACAACAGCTTCGTCATCGTCACCATTATCAGCCACCATGATCCTTACCTCTCTTAAAACTTTATTTGGTTCGCAAAATATTTTTCGGTTTTTTTTTGGATTTTTTTATTTTTTGGTGGTCCTCCTGATTATATTTGTGTGTGTGTGTGTGTGTGGACCTTGATATTATTTTAAATACAAAACTTTAAATGGAAATTAGTTTTGTTGGGCAATTCTTCTCCAGGGCGTTTTTGTGTGGGTTTTCATTTTTGTTGTTGTTGCAAAATTGCAGCGGAGGCAGTGTTATCTGCTGCCCTACACCTTCAATGCATTAATTTAGTGCCAAGCGGAGATATGACCTTTAATTACAGCCCACTGGGGATTTCAGAAGAGTACTCATTACAACCCTTTAGTCAGGATTACGACCTAGTTTCTCTCATCACTCATGTTGTGTGTGTGCGGGACCTACAGTTTAAAGTTGATTCCGAACGACAGATTTTTGTGCAACTTTTCACGGCAATTTTTTTAGTTTTACTCTCAGAGTTCTTGCCAGAAATCTGCTGAGAGGAAGTCGCCGGAGAAGTATTTTTCAGTTTTCCTTTTTGTTGGAAATGTCTGACCTGAGGTTTGAACCTTAGGCCTCGTCTAATAAGCCAACACACTACCTACTAGACTACGGGGACTTCTATGATTGCGAATGCCTAATCGCCTAGAAATGATGGGGAAAGCAGCCGCTTTAGTGTGCATCCTTTTACCATTCATTAGAAGAGGTAATGTTTTGGATTCACAGTTACAGAAGAGGAGTAGCTATCGTGGAACAAATTGTCCCCCCAAACTGAACAAACTTTTGAGTTCAAACCCCTTGTAAGACTTAAATTAATTCCTAATAATAGAACATCCTGGACTTAAAAAATCCATTCTGCAGAAGGCCACAACAGGACGTTAGTAACTGAGTCCTAGACAACTTAGATGGAAATTGAATTCTACTTTCCGTTATGTTAATGTAAGAGCAATAGTGCGAATATATTTGGAAGCTTAACCGCATAGTCTTTCTCTCATAGACAATTCCTTTTGATCTCCAGGCCTCTATACTTACTTAATTGGCCATTAAAAACCCGATTAACAGATTTCGGCCTGCCTTAACACATCCTTCCAGACGCCTCTGCTTCTTGCGAGCCTACGCTAGTACCTCACACCAATCGATGAGAGGCCTTATTTGATGTGGTCCTTCCAACGCAAACAGGTCGTCCTCATCGCCAACTTCCGCATATCCCCGCATCAAATACCCCTCTCGCCGAACGACATGGCTGAGCCAGCGCAGCCGTTGGGTGTTAATGTATCTTGCCGAAGCATCCTCCTCCATTCGAGCGACATGGCCGAAGCAGCGAAGCCGTTGGACGTTAATACACTGCATAACGTCAATGTCGTTGAGAAGCTCATACAGCTCACTGTTGGATCGGGTGCGGAAATCAGCGTCTGCTCGAACTGGACCGAAGATCTTACGTAGGACTTTTCACTCGATTACTCTCAAGGCTGCTGGATCAGTGCTTAATAGCGTCCATGCCTCTGCGCCATAAAGAAGGACGAGGAGGATGAGCCCTTATAAGGCTTAAATTAGTTCCTTATACTATGTTCACGTATGCACCTTTATTGCGTAAATCGCAATTAACGCCAATATTGATCTCAATACTTCATATAAAATCTCAATTAATTATTGATCAATTAAATGCTAATTGTTATAATATTGATTAAAACTTTAAATACAGCACTGTCATAAGTCTGTTTTGTGAGCACATTATAAGTAACCGAACACTTCCTGTTGATATTTGACAACTCGAATGTCAACAACTACAAAAAAAAATGGCAACTTGCAAACAAACACAAACAAAAATTACAAAAACTCGCGACCAAAATAAAAACAATGTTGTTGTTTATCAGCTGTTTAATGAATATTGCGTATATTTATTATACCTAAACGGGTAAAATATTGTTATCAATTAAACGACTATTGTTCTCAATTAAGTTGTATACGTGAACTTAGTATAACAGTATGAACATTTTAGAGTCACTTTATCGCTAGGTTTCTAGGTTCCGATTTAAGATTTGAAATGTAAATGAGACTCCGGTAAATATCCGGTATCCGGGATCCCTAGTGTGTGTATATTTAGAAGCTGAACCATATAGTCATTCTCTCACAGAGTATTTCTTATCATCTTCGGGCCTCTTTAACGTCTTTATTTGATTGGTATTTAACAATCGAATTATTGAAAGAGCTTTGAATGGTGTTTTCTGGTCATACTGACAAATTAACAGTTAATGGTTGATGCGTTAACTTTTTTTCACGGTATGGCAACTTCCAGAACTTGGCAGTTGATTTGTTATTGTAAGTTTTTCTTTCTCTTACAGGGTGGTTTCGTAAGCAGTTTTGATATTGTAATTTAAGCTGTGAATACCGTTTCATACCAATACTGATCACTGTTGTCTATAATTGATGTGACGAATACTGGTTCCGTTATTCGAACATGGACCAAATGGTTGGTATACTATTGAATTCAATTAAATGAAGGTTTAAGGCTAGAGTACAGAGATATTGGTCTGCTTTGTAACTGAGATGTGAATTTCTTGCAAATACTATTGAGATACATGGTACGTATATTTAGGTTGTTAACGAGGTCCATGAGGCTAGGTTCTTTAACATATGATCATTGTTTGTCTATGGTTGTTCCCACAATGACAATGATCCTCTTATTCGAACATGGTCCAATTGGTTCGAGTATTATATAACTTACTTAGAGCGAAGACTTAATGCTAAGGGACAGACCTCTCTCTCTCTCGCGCAGATATTACTCAGTACATGGTCCGTCTATTCTGGTTGTTAATGAATTCCTTTCGGCTAGTTTCGTTAGCATAAGGATATCGTGTTGGGATTGTATTTACAATTGCTGATAGGGGTGTTGAGTTCGAACAATTCAATTAGGTTGGATGGTAAGTGGCGTTTTATATGGCTGTCATACCGCCATTCGGTATTGTTACTCAAGAGGAGAAATAATCGAGTTCTCTGTCTAGCATGCCTAAGCTAACACTACGTGGAGGTTGCGTTGTTCTCAAAGTATATCAAAACTTTTCATTTCTTTGGCTGCATAGGGTAATAAGAGTTCATGCTAGTTTAACTGGAAACTAAATTTTCATTACCTGTTATGAGATGCTGTTCTTACACTCACAAAAAATGGTAATTAAATTAAAGATAATAACGAATTAAAATCGAGGAGTTTCCTATTTTCTTTTCATGGAATAATGAATTAATTTTCAACACGAGTATGCCTGGATTGATTTTGTAATTTTCTTATCATGATCTAACATTTTTCTTCGAGTGTAAAAGAAATTATTGCATTGCATTGCGTTAACTAACAACTACAATAATAGCAATAAAAAAAGGAGAAGAAAATTTTTGTTAAAGAGAAAACTTTCGAATTTTAAACGGAAATTAGCCGAAATTATGTTTCATGATGTTGATGAGGGCCAGCGACGACGACGACCATGTCGATGATGATGACGATTGTGCCCGCATGATGAGGATGATGATGATTATTAGAGTTTTGATAAGTATGATGCTGGTACATCTTTTCCTAGCTTAATTTTTATTTTCACTCGTTCTGCCACGATTGTCATTTTATTGTTGTGTCTACATGTTCATGTTCGTTTTCATGTTCATTTCAAATTTAATTTTATTTTCATTCATTTTAACGTATTTTTTTTTTTTTTGTGAATTTCTGCAATTAATGAATAAGTTCTCTTTGGGGTTTTTATTATTCCTTTTATTTGTTTTTTATTTATTTTTATTTCAATTCCATTGTTGGGGTTAAAAGTTGGTCTGCGGTTGAATTTTTGTTTTGGTGGAAATCATAAAAAAAAAATAATTTTTTAAAAAATTTTGATTAATAAACTACCATTTCATATACAAAAATTTGATTTGTTTATGAGTAATGATCTTTTTTTTTCATAAACTTTAGTTATTTTATTAACAAAAGTTCGGCTTAAATAATGGCTCATCTTGATTAAAAAACATTTATTTACAGAAACATTCTGACAAAAAAAAATTAAGAACTCATCTGTATAATCGTTTAAAAGAGTTTGCCATTAGCTTTATAGCACTCACTTGTGTTTCCCATATAAACAGTCAAGCAAGTGAAATCATTTGTCTTACAGAAACAGGTCCTTAATCTATCAGTAAAATTGATATTGTTACGTTAATGAAAAATCAAGATACTGGTTAACATTAAAATTAAAAACAAAATCTACAAAAACAAAACAATGCAGTAAACAAACCTGTTTACAAATTATCGTACTGTTTATTGTAACAACAAACACCAGCATAGAAAAAATGGTAAACAAGTAAACTAAAATACAACAACAAACACCAGCATAGAAAAAATTGTAAACAAGTAAACAAAAGTACACCAACAACATTACGCATTTGGGCATTATTACTGTCGGTCAAAGGCACGAAATTGCTGCAACTAGATGATCTATTGGACTATCTTTAATCTATGTAAGGTTTCCCCATAATGTCTCCCATAACTTATCTCACCGGATTTATAAGACTCTTCACCTCTCTCTCTTCCTCTCTATCTTCTATTTTGCTGTGTATGAAATTTAAGCTTTTTTTTCTCGTTCGTTCAAAAGATTCAGGGCACGATTAGTGGTATTGAAGTTCTCTTCATGGCCATCTTATCTGTCTGCTCATTGTTCTGAGTACCCGCATAACCTAGATTTTAGAATAATGCTGATTCTGTTATTCCTGTCTAACTCATTCAATTTATCCAGTCCTACTTCTACCCATTCGTCCAGTCAAACTTATTGCTGTTAAGTATACAGATGACAATTTGACATTCTAATAGTATCGTAACCATGACCTTACCCAACAGGCTTCAATCCAAACAGAGCTTCTAAAGCTGCCATACGCTATTTTATGGTAATCCAGTAATGTTAGACGTTTTGATATTCTTTTAAAATTGCCCATGCCGTGAGAGTTCTTTGAGTCTTACCCTGCTTTGAAGTCAAGACCTTCACGTTTTGGCATTTTCTCTGCAACCTGCCAGCATTTGAAGCTAATTTTCGAATTTTTACTTGCTTTGCTGGCAGTGAAAACTAGGACACTCGTGATAAATAGACTCTGATTTATATCATAGGATTGGTTGAAGAGCAAGGCCCCACCTGGGTCCACTTTTAGGTTCAATATGACACCAGAATAATATCTATTCGGAGATTTCCTATTCGGCTTAGGAAACCAAACTCACTCTTCCAATTGAAGCAGTCTCTATAATGGAGTGTTCAGTAAAGGGTCACGGAAAATGAGAGGTTAAGAACCTCTGTATTTGAATGGCAAGAGCAGGGTTCTGGCACATGAGATAAAAGACAATATCTTCCTCTTCCTCAGACCTACAAGTTCCACTAAAGTCATTAGAGGGAATGCCAATTCGATCGACATGCCTTCCTATAGGACAATATTCCGTAAGAATAGCTATTGTTCGACTGATAGCCATGCAATTTAAAGAGGGAAGAGAATCAGTCCTCTTCTTTATCCACCAAGAACAGCAGAGCTTAGAAAAATTTAAAGTTTATTCACGTCGTCAAAGTAGCGGAGGCTCCCTGTTGAACTTGCGGTGTATAGCTAAGCTTACTGGCAGGATCGAAAAGCCTATTCCGTTTAACGTGCCAAAGATTGTGAGCTCCCTATCAGTCCTTGCCAGTTCAGAAGCAATACAATTTTCAACGAATTCCCTTTGTATTGAAATCCATTTAAGAAGTAACTTTGAATGCTTCAAAATGTCTTTGAGGAATCACGGGGTTAATGACTATAAAAATTTTAAAAATCCATTAGAATTGTCATATCATCATAGCTTGTAAATGTTTAATTGCGAATTAATTCCTATTTAATGGTGGGTGGTATATCTTCTATTTAATTGAATTTCAAATATATTACTCATACGCATCATATTACATGTACTCGTGTAGTTACTCTGAAAAGTATGCAATAAAAACTCTTTAACTTTGCCACGTATAAAACTAATGGAATTAAATATCACTCATACGTCACATATGTAGTACTTGCCACGAATGAATTTTGCATATTAAATAGGAGCATAACGTGAATAAATATACATATAAATTATACAAATAAATTAAAAAATTCAATCAATCAACAAGCATTACATCGTTTTCAAAATTATCGTGACTTCCGTTTAGAAAATATTGCAGTGGCCTGAAAGAAGAACCCTTCGGCTAGGTTGCTAGATTTAGTTGGAATTCTAAAATTAAATGTCCTTTAAGGAACATAAGAAAGTTACAGGAACCATGTAATCAACCTGAATTTTTGTATGTCTTCTTAAAATTGTGGAATATCTATGGATTCACATTTAGCCAGGATTTAAGTGAATTGAAATTTACTTTCCTCAGCTCTGCCTTAAAGACTAAGCTTTCATTTGCCGTCGATAGTGCTTGCTGAGCAAGAGCTACTGACAATTTTCTCTCAATACCCTCTAATTAATATTAATCATACGCCTGCATAAGAAAAATATTGAAAGCCATTTAATGGCGTTTCTCTAAATTTTTGTACAAGGTTGAACTGTTTTAAGCTTCTCTATTTTCTTTTAAAATTTATTGGACTTTTCCCAGTCTTTTGTCTTCTGTTATAAATATTTCCACTTTCAGGTGACTATTTTTCTTGATTTTTTCTCTCTCTCTCGGTTTCTATTGTTTTAAATTTATTTTCTTTTATTTTGTCTTTTCCAGTTTTGCATTTATTCATACAATTTATTGTAATTCATGGAGTTTTAGTTGTTGATTGTAGTTGTTCCTATGGCTGTTGCTGGTTTTTTATTTTTATGGTAATGCACGTGCGAAAAATGCAATTTGCATTTGCATTATAAAAATTGTAATTCAAATCTAAAAGTACAGACATGAGCTGAAGCTTTTTTTTTGCTCAGTCTTTTCTTTCTTGCTTTCTGTCTGGCTGACTGGTTTTGCTCATCCCGTTTTTTTGTTGTCATTTTGTTTTTTGCTCTTTTTTCTTTCTCTGGAATTGATTTTAAAACCCCAAAAGTGAAAAGTTACAAATTCGTGACAGTCTAAAACACAGAGAGAAGTGTTTACATTTACAGCCAAGGAAGATAAAAACAGGGGGAGAAGGATTAAAACCATTGCCAGGGATGATAGTACAATGGTTTTGACATTTTTTGAAGGAAATAACTTTAAGGGGTTCTTCTTCTTTTTTGGAGAAACAATTTTGTAAGTAAAGTGAACGTGAGAAAGCATCCTTCTTTGAGAGAAGATGTTGTTCGCACCATCTGCGAGATCCTAGAAGGAAACATAGCTCAATAAAGAAATAATCATCGGAGAGTTAGACCTTCCCTCAGCTTCGTGGAATGCTTTGCTGAAAACAAGCCTATATCGGTCGGAAATCAAAAGAAACTAGTTGATTTACAAAAATCTGGATGCTTACTACGATAGCTAGACATTACTGGCAAATTTCATTGGCAGACATCTCGATTAAACTACTATGAAATGTCGCTCATGACAGAGCCTCCAGATAACAAAAAAAGCTTACCAAACTATTGCCTTTTCCGAATGCCATGGCTTTGCTACAATTGCTTCTGAGTGCAGCGGTATCATTTGCGACAATTTTGTTGTTGTTCTATTATCTACCAAGTGAGAAATGAGATTCATCGCTGAAATAAATTTTATTTGAAAAGTCTGCATTAAACGCCTGTTGCTGTGGCACCCGATCTACAAATCTACTGCTGCGTTTTGAATGATTCGATGACCTTTATCGGTGTGCCAAACTAACTTCAAAATTCGCCATAATAAGGCTTCAAGATAGGCTAAATTGCTGACAACATCGTGGAAGCGACAAATTTAGATTATCCTTAACACCTTCTCTAACAGAAGTGTCATTCTCGGCAGTGCGAACATTACGTTGACGGTCGGGTCTGACTACGTCTGTAACACTTTCAGTCTCCACAAATTTCTTTATAATCCTGCCAGCGGTCGAGATCAGCCATATTCACCCCGGCTTACGAGGGGTGTTTATTGACTCCCCAGTCTGTATTTGTAGTATTTGGTAACAGGCAGGGCCATCTCTAGCAGGATGTGACGATGTCACGCACTGATGGTCTTGATAGGATAGAGGCTAGTGGCTACGTAGGAGCTATAATCGCATATCCCTATCCTGCGGCAACCGCTTGACCCCAGTAGGTGGCTTAAGTCGTCCATAATTAAGCATCAAGCATCGCAACTTTTGTTATAAATTTCAACTATTTTTTAGGCATTCTTTGGTTGTCAAGCGATCCATTTTCGTAAATAGCAAAACTTTTAGGATGTAAATGGTACCTGAGAATATTCACAACTAAATGGGTGAAATAGCTTTTCGACCACTATATGGATAACTGGATTGTTATTAATGAATTGCGAACTGCTCAATATTGCCTCAGGATTCCAATTAAGTTTTCTTTTCAAACAAGAGAAGATCATTGTTCATGTAAAGATTTGAGTTAAATTTCCTTTAGAAACAAAGGAAGAGGATTGTTCATGCAATTTTTACTCAGGTCTCTCGGAAACAATTTTAAATTGTTTGCTATTGGACTCCTATCAATCTAATCTAATATGATCTGAAGGATTTTTTGATCTCAATTCAATAAATCGTAAAATTTTTTTTTTGATTTTGTATCCATTAATTTGGGTTCCACTGTAAAAAGTTCCTTATTTTTATATTTCCTATAATAACCCATTTTGTTAGCTTTCCTTTCATATATTATATGTTTTCTTAGCTCTTTCTAGAACCATTTTATTTAAGATGAATAGAAAACAAAGCAGAAATAATATTAATCATACGCCTTCGTAAGAATTTTTTTTACTATTTTAGTTTTCACTTAAGGAAATGGTGTAACTTTCTCTTACCGGTTTATTGATTTATTTTCTTTAATTTTCTTTGTTACTTTCTTTGTTGTTATTGTTTTAATGGTAATTTTCAATTTTCTTGCACAACAACACACACTCATACATGCATTTATACAAACATTTTATTTATTTTCTTTTCATTTTTTTTGTGAATTTATTTCGAAACTTTTTTGAAACAATTTTTTTTTTCTTTCTTTCCAGTTGAGGGAGCTGATCCCAAGAAAATACTACAAGAAGCCACCACAGCTGTTCATATGCGTTACAATTTCTTTGAGACAACCATACAAATTGAAGATTTTACACCTGAAATGGAGAATTGCAAGCAATGCACTGTACCGGATACATAAAATTCGAATGTGACTATCTCTCTGCTTCTGTTTTATGTTTTTCTCTTTAGAAAATCTATGTTTATATGTATGTATAGTAGCAGGTATTAGTGACTACATACAGATTGCAATAACAAATAACAACAACAACAACAATGTCTGCTTACAAAAATTTCCCTAAATAATAAGAACAAAACATATATAGAAGTTAGGTTAGAAAGAAAAGAATAAAAATCAAAAGAAAAGAAAGAAAGACAATAATTTTCTTACAAACAGACAGAAAGACGGACATATATGTTACAGGACTTTCAAGTAAGTTTTCCATCCTCCCTCCCTTAAAGTATGCTTCTTATTTTTTTCTCTTTTGGTTTGCTTGTAGTTTGTATGTGTAAACATTTAAAAATATTTCTCGTTTCTTTTTTTCTTTCGTATTCATTTGTTACTGTGTTAAATTACTGACGAGAATTGTTTTTAATTTTCATTTCTTTTACACTCTTCTTCTTGTTCTCTTTCTTTTTTTTCTTGCTTACATTTATTGCTGAGAGAGTGTGCTTTTTAAACATAAATGTTTCTTTCTCTCTGTTCAAGTAGCTTGGCATGTCTGTTGTAAGAAGAATTTATAAAAAAAACAAGAAAACAACAACAAGAAAATATTTTCCAACTGCAAACTTTTCTATCTAAAAATATTAATTTAAAATATTTGTTTTTGTTGTTTTACAAAATATATACATATGCAGGAGCACAAAAAATGTAAAGAAAAAAACCATATTCATTACAAATATAAGTTTTGTAAAGTAAATATCCATGTTAGCTAGTAATTTTAGTTAATAATTGAAAACTTAACTTTTCATTTTTTCTTTTTTCATTTTTTCTTCCTTCTTTCTTTGCTTATATTATATATATAAAAGTTTATTAAAATAAATAATGAAACAAATAAAAATAATAATAAAACCATAACTAACTGTATTATTTTATTTAAATTACAAGAATTCTTTAATTATTCCCAGGCATAAAAATTATTTGAATATATTTTTTAGTTAGGATTAAAATCTAGCTTCTTACATGTGAGAAACTCTTTACACTCAAAGTTTATTTTTACCAGAAGAGTGTTGAAAGGAAACTGATGTAACAATTATTTTTTTAAAAATTTTTAATTTTTTTTCGAGATGTCTGAGCTATGGTTTGAAGCTCGGATTTTCGTGTTAATTTTATCCATTTGTGAGCAACTTCTTAGTCTCAAATTTTTTTTGTCAGAAAACTAATGAGCGGAAGGTGCCTTAGTAAATATTTCTTTTAATTTTTCATTTTGTTCGTGATGTCTGAGCTAGGGTTTGAATCTTGGCTTCTCGTCTAATACGACAACACACTACCAACACCGAACGGTATGACGATAAACTTACATAATTGGTAATTACAACCCTTCAATCAGGATTACGATCTAGCTTCTCACACCACTTAAATTGGGTGTGTTAATTTTACCCATTAGTGGCGGTACCTACAGTTTAAAGTCGATTCCGAACGACAGATTTTTTGAGCAACTTTTCATGGCAAAGTTATTTGCTCCCAGAGTTTTTGACATAAATCAGCTGAGAGGCAGTCGCCGAAGAAATATTTTTCATATTTCGTTTTGATCGATGTCTCTGACCAGGAGTATGAACTATGGTCTTACGTCTAATAAGCCAACACACTACCTACTAGACAAGGGCGACTATCATTGGTTGTAGACTTAGCGTTAAAGAACACTTGGCAGTAGTTGCTTTTTAATCCTGCAAAGAAAAGTCGCGCTCTTACATGCCTAATGATGTTTATAAGTAGTCCTCGGGGTGAAAAAGGCAGCTACTGCTAGTGACTGTGGACTCAGACGCATTTTACCTTACGCAAATATATGCAAATGAGTTAAGAGTCTAAGTGCTTAGTCTCTTAAGCATACAGGATTTTCTGTAATATGTGGAAAAGTACCGATACTACTGGCCTGTTAATATTTATCTGCTGTTGAAATAGGATAAAGTACTAATTAGTCGTACAGTCTGACGTAGACAGCACTGGCGACAATGTGAGACTGCTGCATTAGTCCAGGGCTTAACGTCAGTATCGCAATGATGGTACGTACGCCTAGAAAAAATTTTCCTACCAACGCCAACACGCACAATGATGTAGCCTCATGATAAGACTACCATAGGTTGCATCACCGCACGTGAGTATCAATTCGAAGTCATGTATTTGGACATGACTTCCTTCTTGGTTAGAGGTCGGGGACTATCTAAACTCCTTTGTGAAAATATTTAAGAGTGTAAGGCCACACCGAGCTTGCGCTCTTCAGCGATTTGGTTATAAGCCACAGCTGTCACGTTGTTCCCACAAGGGGGCCTCACCGTTGTAGGATAGAGACTAGTCTTAGAAGTGAGACTGATCCAATTAGTTTACCCTCGACCTGGTTTTTGCCTATTTAATCCGAAAAAGCCTTTTAAATCATTAAACTCTGCCTTAGACCCCGCTTTCCTAGCTAATTCATCGGTAAATGCATTGCCAACGTTTTCCCAAGTTCAGGCGGCATGAGCCCAAAACTTCAAAATAAAAATAATTTGGGATTCATGTGTTCTGTGATCGAATATATCGCTTCCTTGCAATCTAAAGTGTTTTTGAATTTCGGAATTTTATCCTTGAAGTGTTATTGTCACCGGTGAGCACTGAAGGTCAGAAGTTCTTTTGGCCTGAAGTGAAAGATCTGGATGCCTAAGCTATGTGACTTCCACACAGTTCCATGGCACACTGGATATTCTGCAATTGAAAATTGGAGGGTAAGGTCATCTCTCGTGGAAGTGATGGGAACTGGCCACCGATAATAAGCCTTTTGCCGCCTTAAGACTTATTTTTGTGGAGCTTTCTTAAGTCGTCGGTGTATGTGAACAAAACACAGCGGTCCAAAAAGACTACATAACTTGCGTGAACATAGTCCAGCATGCGAGACTCTGAACAAATATATTTTTTCTCTGGTTCGTTCAAGTTAAGACGGTAAGTCAGATACAGCGTCTTCTCAGATGTTTAGAAAACTGACTCAGAAATTCGTTGGTGTAAAGGGAAGATACTTGCACTTCTAAAGTATCAGCCTTAAATGGTACAAAGCCTGTAATTTAGTTATCAATGGGGGAGAAATGTAAGTCGCCGGGGTCTGGTACGTATGAAGTATGAACAAATATTTCTTCGACGACTTCCTCTCAGCGGACTTCTAAAATTAAAATTGCCATGAAAAGTTTCTGAAAAATCTGTGGTTCGGATTGGGTTTAACTGTAGGTCCCACCACTGATGTATAAAAATTAACATACATGGTGTGAGAGTCGTAATCCTGGCTAAAGGGTTGTAATGACCAATTATCCAAATATCCACCTTCAAAAGTCTTCCTAACGATTTCATCGCAAAAGTATTTTTCAGCAAGGTAACATCTCTCTCGCTCCAAAGCAAAACTTTTGCCATTATACTTCCTTTATAAGCCGAAAAATTTCACTTGGACTCCTCTATTTTTTCTATCGTTCGTTTATAACCTTACTTTGACAGATTCCCTGTCCCTTTTTTGTTGTCATCAAATCCTTTTTTATTAAAAATAATTTTCTTTCTTCTTCTCTACATTATTCACTCACTGCGATAAGTGTCCTTTAATTTCTGTTGTTTCCCGTTACTCAATAAACCATTTTAATAACATTATTTGGCCATAATGTATACGTATACGTATGTATTTATTAATTAATAACCGTTCAAATTTATGTCCCTTTTACTGACATATTTTTCACATTTTAGTTTAATGAATTAATTTTCGTGTTCGTTTCGAAAATTACAAGCGTTTTCCTTTATAGCCCTAGGATGGCTGTCATACATATGTACGTACATACATATTTCAAGGGTAAAATGGTTGGCAATTTTTAAATTTTTTTTCCATTTTGTTTTTGTTTTTGTTTTTATGCTTTCATAACCTTTTATTATTAAAACCAAATTTTTTAAAACTGTCATTTTGCGTATACGTAATAACATTTATTCATACATACAGACATCCAAGTGTACATATGTACATATGTACATACCTGCATTATGGCCATAATTTACCATTTTACGCTACACTAAATGCTATAACGCATTAATAACTTGATGAGAGAGAAGCGAAACACAAAAAAGAAAAAAAAATTAAATACGCTGTTAAAAATATAACGAATGACTATAAAATTCATCATCACACATGCCCAACAAACCATAACAGCCTGATGGAAGTTATAGGCAGTAGAGGATAAACAAATGAATACAAAATTAAGCATTTAGACAATGTCTAGGTCGACTTTGTGGTACCCTAACCAACTTAAAAAAAAATATGATAAATATGTGGAGTCGCTGCTAGTAGATCAGCTGCAAATTAGCCAAGAACTTGTTAAATTGTGTATGTAGCACGTACCCTAGTAGGTAGTATGTTGTCTTATTAAACAAGAGCCCATGGTTCAATTACCAGTTTAAATATCTCCAAAGAAACCGAAATATACAAAAGAAAATATTTCTTTTGACAACTTTCTCTCAGCAGTCTTCTTAACACACACAACACGAGTGGTGTGAGAAGCTAGGTTGTAATCCCGCCTAAAGCGTTGTAATGGCCAATAAATCATGTATAAGTTGCACCTCTCTGGACAGTTCAAGCAAAATATTAGGACCCAAATCACTGCATGTCCCTGCCAAATGTTTCGCTGCGAGGCCACCACAGAAACTGAAGGAGTCAGAAGTACTGAGGTAATCTCGCTTTGATCACGACTGTATCCCACTAGAAGTGGGCCAGTCAATCGCTTTCACGGTCGAACGGTTAAGGACATAGCTGCACTGAATTTCAACAGGATCTGTAGGATTATAATACCTTCCAGGGATTTTGCGGAGTTTGTCCTTCGGTATGTCTTGATTTCGCTTTTTCCTTTCTCACGAAGAAGGAAACCGGTACAGAATGAAGTACATATTGTGGTGAACTACACACTATACGGTCTTTCTCATATAGTCCTTCAACAGCACTGATTTCCAGATGGAGGTTTAGGCTCTTGATAGTCCCACGATTTCGTGAGTTAAATTTCGAAGCATCAAATATTGTAGGTAAGTATCTACATCTGCACCTTGCAAAGAAAGTGGATAACAGTCTCCACTTCCTAGGCGGATCTGCATCCGCGGCAGAAGTCCTTAGATGGGAGCTGCATTCTTTCCGCGTGTCTTCCCATAGCATACTGTGATCGAGATGACGTTACGATCATGTCCGTGCAACTGGTTGGTGCGCCTTCTATCCTTCGAGGGCCAAGTAAATCTAGCGGTGAAGCAGGAGTCCTCTTTGACCCAGGAAGGGTTGGCATCCCGAATGAATTTCCGCGTAATGGCCAACTTAACCGATGTAAGTGGCATATCCAAGTAGATTGACGACGATTCCGGAAAGTGTGTATCAGCTTCGGCGAGCTCGTCTGCTCTGAAGTTTAACGGACTATAACTGTGCCCAGTGATCCAGATAAATGAGATGCTGAAGCGCTAAGAAAGAAGGTCGAGACAGCGGTGACACTCCGTAACGTTCTTGGAGTTATTCATAAAGCTCGACAGAGATCTTATAGAAGCCTGACTATCAAGTGTTGTATTGGCTAATTGTTTCGACTCTAATTTGATTATATCAAAACTATCTTCTCATCTGCAAGCTGGGTCAGGGCGACACCATGTCTAATTTATAAGGATTCTAGCGTTTTAGCCATTGAGAAACCGATAGTGCTCACGAGTACGCTTGGTGTATATCCTACGCTGGCGACATAATTTTCTGTTTAGAAGTCAAGCTGTATATGAAATGAATAGACGTTGAGAGAGTCGTGCTTAAGTCGCCGTGCAACATGAAAACATTTGTATTGAAAAATATTTCAACGCAATAACGCTTTTATTGTGGTTGCAAACGGTTCGGTAAAACTGTTTTCAATCTCTAATCAACTAACAATGTGCAGTTTAGTGTTTGAAAGGAGCGTCAAAAAAAAAAGAAAGTGACAATAAACAACAACAACAACAATAGCAACAAACTGTGTATAAAATTATTAACATTTTGTGATAAACTATAATAAACGTGTTCACCCGCTCTTTACACTCTCTCTGCCTCACTCTCTGCTTCACACTTGTTCTAACTCTTTACAAGTGCATGTATTTGATGTGTGCAGCTATAAGCTGTGTTTTGTTATGTTTTTGTTTTCTTTTCATTGTTTACTTTACGCACTAATACCAATTTATGTCTGTTTTTCCTATGTGTGTGAGAGAGGCTCGCTGATGTATTCCATGTGACTGACTCTTTAGCCTTGAGTAGAAATCATGCAAGCAAGTGGAACTCTATGAACCACAAGGCTAAAATAACAATAACAAATGAAAACCTACACATACATAAATACGTACACATATACATACACAGGCTTAACACTTTAAATAATAACAGAGAAAAAAAAGTACAGTTTTATGTGTTAATAATATATAAGCGTGTGTGTGTGTATGTTTAGGGGTAAGTGTGAATATGTATGCGTGAATGATTGCTTTTATTATGATATACAGTGACATATCACACTCAAATTTCTTTCGATAACCCAACAAACATTCTGGATTGCAATTAATTTCAATTTGTTTTCATATTGTTTCTCTGGCTGACTATTTTGTCATGAGGATAGTTGTTCTGAAATTTAGTTTTTAGTAGGTATTGAAGAAATAATAAATACGCTTATTGCTTCTGGAGGAGCAGTTCAGCATTCTGTTCATCGTATGGGCAAGAGGTTAATGACGACTAGATATGCCAAACGCGTTTGATTTCTAAAAATCCCGGGATTCGGAATTTCGAAGCCCCAATCCCGAAAATTCAGGGAAATCTCGGGACATGTTTTAAGAAATCCGGGGATTCGGAGAAGTCGGGATCCGAAAATCTCTCGTGGTGATAGAAGTGAGAAGTTGTCACATCTTGATGTGTATCTCTGCAGCAGCAATCATAAGCTTCTATCAAAAGTCGAATATTGCTGAGGTGGAAGGATCATTTATGATCACAACATATACCCAAAGGAACTATTTCTATTTGGATTGCAGATTCTTATTTGGGAACTCCAGAGGCAAAGTGCTGTGCCCATAGTCACGAGTGGGTTGGGGGCTGTAAGACTAAGATCTTTTGAAAGTACATACAGTGTGCCTTTAAAGAGTAGGTTTTTCAGTGTTTTCATGTGGATTTTTACATGATCAAAGTGCGCTAAGGGTGATTGGGTCCGGTTTTGTAAGTCACTGCTGCTGCATGACTGTAAAGGCTTTATAAGAACCCCGTAGACGAGATGGGTTTTCATATTTTGAGTTGCAAGGCATAAAGGTATGCCTGAGAACAAGTGAATGCTCTAGTAATATCGGATGCACCAACCTTAATCCTTCAACTTGCTAACTTTTGGACTTTTCAGATCGAAAACACAGACAGCGTTTGGAGAAAAGATCGGAATGTTGCATATTTTGAAGCCTTAGGCCTTCCATCGAAAGTTATAGAGCACGTATGGTGCTGGGGATAGATCAATGCATCTGTTGGTGGATTGCGGCCCTATGCTCCCTAGAGGAGTTAAAGGAACATATGCATATATAAGACTGGTGAATTGGGTTTCCTACTGGCCATTGCGGAGTTAGTTCGCTGACAATGATCTGAAATGGATTCCTGCCAGGCAGGGTATGTTCTGATGAGGAGGAGTTGAGGACTATAGAATTTACAACTTTTTAGTCGGCATTACAAGCTAGCTTTCCATGCCATCCATGTTCTGTATAACTTTTTTTCTATGAGTCAACGTCGACTCCGAACGACAGAGTTTTGAAGAAACCTACCATTCCAATTTTATTTCACAGTTTCTGCACTAATGGATTAAAACATATTCAACTGTTTGCTGGGTTATTTAAAATGTATTTATTTCAGTTTTGTATGCCTCAGTGTATTGGTAAAATGTGTGAAATAATATTTTTTCTCTCTCTTTTTTCTTTTTGTTGTTGTTGTTAAAACAGTTGTGCTTGTGTACACATGAGCGATGATGTTTTTTCTACGTAATGAATATCCACCAAAAAATCTATGCATAATTTTAGGCTGCTAAACTGTGTTTTAAAACAAAATAAAGAATGCGCTCAAACGCCATGCGACATTAAAAATGTTTATGCGAGAGAGAGAGAAAGAGAGAGAGAGAGAGAGAGAGAGAGAGGAAAAAAATAATAAAATTTGAGAAACAGAAAATGTTGCGTGTAATTAGAATATTCAAGTATTTTTTTGCAAACAAATGCTACACGATTTGGAAGGTAGTGTGGATTAGTCCGATGGTTGGTATATGTTCTGTTGACGATGCTATTTGGGGTTTCAGAGGCTTATTTGTATGATAAAGAAATGAAAAGGCATTGTAAAGAGAGAGACAGATATAGGCATAAAGAGATAGAAAGGGAAAGAGCGAGGGAGACAGATATAGAGATAGAGAGAGAGAGGGAGTAAGAGCGAGGGGGACAGATATAGAGATAGAGAGAGATAGATAGATAGATATAGAGATAGAGAGAGAGAGAGACAGATATATAGAAAGCGATGGAGAGAGAAAGAACGAGATTGAGAAGAGATTGTAATATTATAATATTTAGCAGCCTTTCAAATAGACGTTTAATAATTCAAAGAAGATAAGTCGTCTCTGAATTCAAAGGTTAAGTTGGAGATCTATTTTCATTGTTATAAAGCCGTTTAGAATGTCGTTTATTACAGCTTAAATTTGCAAAACACCTCCAACACAAAATATTTTGCCACATCTCTACTTTCACTCTTTTTCTCTGCCTCTCTCTCTATCTCTCTCCCTCCATCTATCTCTTTCATTCTCTAATACATACTCACTTACGCAAATCCCCTAAGTGTGGTATTGTATTGTTGTATTGAAAGCAATGCTAACTAGAGCCTAAAATTATGCCAAAAATTTCTAAACACACACATACACACACACACACACACATTGCAACAAAATACACACAATTTATAAAAACATGCAAATGCACACACACTCTACCATGCAAATAATTATTTTGCCACCAACAATACAAATACGCCCGGCATGCATGTCATCATCATCGTTAGTGGAGAGTGAAACACAAATAATGCGTAGGCCATAGGCCGGGCATAAGCGCAAAAGATGAAAGAGTGGCAAAAAAAAAACAGACGAAATAATAAATTTTCCGATTAAATGTTTGCACAAAATTCTGTTGATTTCCATTATTATTGAATAAAAAAAAAAATTTCTAAAACATGCAACTAGGGTCGGTTTTGTTGGGGGTAGCAAAATAATATAAAACAAACTGACAAATTAAGCCATCGTTTGTATTTTGTTTATTGGGGGGGGGGGGGGGTCTCACTGCATTATATATTACACTGGACTACGTCGAGTGTTTGAGGTTTCGAAGAGGCATCTGTTTTTGAAGATGCATCTGGGGGTACTGATATTTGATGGGCTTAGTGCAGGCTTGGAAGTGATCCTGAAAGGGTACTCTAATTTTTGCTTTGCTGTCTTACAGCGACCTAGCGTTGAAGCGGAGAAAATTGTTGGAAAGGTGGTGGAGAATCCCTTCTTAGACTTTCTGCATCCTCCTTGGCATCCATTCTCTGTGCCTCTCGTAAGAGTTCAAAGCAAACTAGTGTTGAAGCTGAGAAATTGTTGGTATAGTGTAGGACAATCCCTCTTTACAGGTCCTTACCATCCCTTCTTAGTTGAATTTTTCATTTCCTTTGTGCCATTTAATCCTGAATGATCAGTTCGTTAACATCGTTGTAAGAACAATCGAATATCTTCTCATGCTTCATGAAATATTTTTGTAGCCCTGTGTTATTTATATTAACAATACCCTGTATAATGAGTAATTGAATGAAAACCTCATAAATTGTAGGCTTAACAAAAAATTTTATTTGAAAAGGGGGAGGCCAAATAAATATGCAGAGTTGGAATAGAAAAGAGAGCAAAGAGAATGGTGTTTTAAAATGTTTTAAATAATCAAAACATTTATTATTATGCTGGTAAAAAGTATAATGATTATCAAAAATCATCACACACAAAAAAAGAGGAGAAGGAAAGCAGATACACATGAATATGAAAACAAATTTTATGAACAAATTTTGCATCATACTGTACAGAATGACTATAATGATGTTGCTGATGAGGATGATGAATTCATTTATAATGCGCTGTCACAAATGTACACACACGTACATTTTAATACAATTTTATGGACCGCAATATTGGGAGTAAAACAGCATGTGATCTATGCTGTGTAAAAAAACCTACATTTTGTGCCGCTTAAAATGGAACATAATATTTCTGTGAGGTTTGGTTGGCGCCCTAATTTTGGTAAAGATGTCTCTTGTAAAATTTTGTGCTTGGAAGGGATGTACATCTCAATTTAATTGTTACTTTAAAAGATTAATTATAAAGAATCCTTATTTGATACATAAGCCTTTAAGGTCGAAGTGTTATTTCCTTTTTTAATTCTTTTGTAATCCTTAGAATACCAAGATCGCCAAAGTGCTAGCTTTGATTACCAAAGCTTACTTGAGCATGCATAGTGGCCCGTTGAGACGCCACAGCCTAGCGCAGTGACTGCGCAGTCCCTGTACTGACCGAATTCCACCAAATTAAGGAAGAAGTTGGTCAGCGCAAGGGCTGGACACCAATTCTCTAAGAGTGGAAAAATTTAAACTCTGTTTCTCCTCCACTGTGAAATGCGTAAAGATTCCGAGGAAACCTCTTATGAAGGCAGAACATCAAAAAACAAGCCCGTAAACACGCGATAAATAAAAAACGTGGTGGGGGGGCTAAACTGTCGTAACATCATAGCTATGCAATGCATTAGGTTCACATTTCGCTCGTGTGGTGGGTATCAACTGAAAATCAATTCAACTGCAAAATTTTCGACGGTGTAAATTGGTGATCAGCTACCCTGAGACAACATCAATTAGTGCACTTTACACCTTGTTAAATTAAATTCTTACCAAACTACTCCTGGCGTATCAGGCAACTTTTAAGGAAATCACATTGAACAGAGTAAATTTTCGTGGCGTGTCTCGTTGGTCATTCCTTTATTTTGGAGGTTGATCCTGTGGTCCCAATGAATATCAATTATCTTCCTGTGGAATATTATATTGACAAGGGTTTTCATTTCATTATTCCAAGCAGGGACGACTGGGACACTGTCATGATCATCCTCCCGGAATTCCTGGGCTCCGATGGCTCTAAACTTGATAATAGGGTTGGTAGCGGAATCTACACTGCGAAACTGGACCTGAACATTTCCCTCCGACTGACAAAGGTGCTCCTCTCACCCGTATCTCAATTTTGTCTGATAGTCAGGCTACTATACGATCTTTGTCGAGTTTTGTGATTAACTGCACAATCGTTAGGGAGTGTCGCCGCTGCCTCAATCTTCTGTTTGAGCGCTTTAGCGTCTCACTTCTCTGGGTTCCTGGGTACAGTCACATTCCAGGAAACAACAGGGCCGACGAGGTTACCAGAGTTGGTGCACTCCTTTCGGAATAGTCGTTAATCGATTTGGGTCTGCCACTTACCTCGGTTAAATTTTCCATTGTGCCGAAATCCTTATGGGACGCAAACCTATCCTGGGTCAACGAGGAATCCTGATCCACTACTAAACTCACGTCATCTCGAATACAATAGCCAGGCTTACACGTCATTTAACGACTTCTGCCGAGGGTGCGGGTCTGCTGAGGAAGAGGAGACTGTTATCCATCTCTTGCGAAGTGGAGGTATGGGTTATTTTGCTCTCCAATCCTTGTCAGCTTGATCATCCATTGATGTCAAGGATATAGCTTTGATTATTAAACTTTCGGGCTGGTTTTCCAGCGAAGGGTAGTCGTGCTTTTAATGTGCAGCCCTTGCGCTGATTAAATTCTACCCTAGCATGGTGGAATTCGGTGCAGGGACGGCAAACGCATCGGCGTCAAGCTATCGTGGGCTTAGGTCTAATAAGCCAATACACTCCCTACTAGACTACGGCGTACATTTGTTTAGACTTCGTTATCTCAACGAAAGACTACTGGAAGGTGAAGACAGATTCTGTTTTACAATGGAATACACAATGAAGACTCGAAGTTAAATGGGAAGACTGAGGCAGCAACTATTCTTAGGATACCTTTCTAGCGAACGTATGAACTATGTTGTTTTTAGGTTTTGATAGAGTGTTATCTGTTTATTTTAGCTTATTTCATGGTTGAAATGCCGTTTAATTTCTCTAGACACAGCTACTCTTTCATACAAATCAACCAAAAAAAAGGCCGACATTAACAACAGGCAGCAGCAACATAATAATTTTCATTAACGTCAGTCATTTCATAGCCATAATGTAAATGCAATTTGAATGCAGAAAAAAATCCCAAAAAAAAGACAACCAACAGCATAAACCTAAACTCATAAATAATAAATTAAGATTGCAGGCTGTATACATACATATATAAGTATGACTGTGTAAGTGTATACACATGTATGCAAAACTATGTTAAGTACAGCATAAATGCAGGCGCTTTATATTAATAATAAACATGTGCTTTTGGTATACACCTATGAATGTGTATGAGAGAATGAGAGAGTAAAGGGAATATTGTTTGATTGTTGTTGTAAAATATGCATTGTATCAGGATTTTTAAGTATCAGGTAACAACTAAAGGCTCCATGGACATATGAGACGAACTTGCAAATAAACATTACAGAGGTAAAGAGAGATTAAGCAGACAGAGAAACAGAGAGAGAGAGTGAGAGAGAGAAAGCCTACTACCCTGTCATATAAATATATTAAATTAAATTAAATATACATACACTCTCTTTCTCTCTCTTACTACAGCACTCTTTACTTTTCCTCTGGTTCCTGATGCAAGAGTGCTATTGTAAGTGCCATGTGAATATTCCTGTTATGCCTGTTAAAACACAAACTCATATGGCACTCATGACTCTTTGTGTGCATATATACATATGTGTATGTTTCTCTGTGTGTGTGTGTATTTATACTGAGGCAACAAACTATCGTTGGGCAAATGTTTGTTGAACATGTAACCTGCATAAATGCATATATAAAATGTTGCTCCTAACGAGTGCAAGCGAACGAGAGAGAGAGAGTAAGTTAGTAGCATACAAATAAATATGAAAACATGAAAATTATGATTTTTTTGCATATGAAATAAATGTTTGTTGTTGTTGTTTTTTTATATTCAAACTTCTTGTTCTTTTCTCTTGATTTTGTAGCAGGCAAATAAAAAACAAGGTTAGAAAAGCCTAAAAGTAGACTTTAATAAAATTTATAGAAAAACATTAAATTGGGAAATTACATACGAAATATTAATTATTTTCTGAGAAATTGTAAAATAAAACAACAATTTTTGGAGGCCAACTAAATTCATGAACTTAGAACAACGATGCCAGCACGCAATTGTTAACGAATTTATAAAACCCATCTCCAAGATTGTCTAGAATTAATGAATTCAAATTAACGACCATTTGAATTTATTTTTAAAGAGACGGGGATATTGTGGAACAAGCAAATAAAATCAAATACCGATTAACACTACCATGCCTTAAAAATATTTGATTTTGGTTTGAGTACACAAAGGCTTTAAAACAACTTTTATTAAAGAAAAGAAACAAATTTTAATTTTTTATTTAAACTGATATACATATGTACATATGTATGCCTTTTGGTTTCCGACTTAGGAGAACGAAAATCCAAAAAATCATGTCTTTATGGGCAGAGCCTCATAGAATATAAAACGAAACAAAAAATAATCTTTGACAACTGGCGATGTATGAATGTCGATAAGGTGGATAGTTTTATAGAATTTGTCAGACCCAGAGCCGCAAAATACCATACTAAGTATAGACACATTTAGTCGAGTCAACAACCCGTATTTCGAAGCTTTGTAAAATAGCAATGCCTTCATGCCTCAGCATCACTGGGACTATGAAGTCGACCTCAGTAGTGGGTATGAAGTAACCTCTAAATCTAACATGGAAATACAACACCATCGTTCATAGGAAAGAAAAACTTAAAGCAGTAAATCATATTTCTAATGCTAGGATTTTGACAGAAGTAAGAATAATATTCTACATGTCTCCAATGACAGCGTCTATATAGAAGAGTACCATATGCAGCCAAAGGATACAATCATATACTTCGCTTATGGTGTAACATCTTCCGGCTCGCATGCTTATTTGACTGGTTATTTAGCAGATGGCGGCACTGTTTTCCCTGCCCAACTAATTCAGCGTATCCAGATGGCCCCATACAGGTCACGGATGCATCCGGATGGCGCGATGTCGGTAAGATAGTATTGCTGTGGCCCGTCTTATATACTTTCAACCTAAATTGAAATGAACACATATTTCAACAGCATAGACTTTCGCTTGGAATGTAATTCCCTTTCTTCCAAGGGTTTCAAATATTTCACTCTGTCCTATTTTTCTCATGGTCGTTCCGTATACCACAGACTGATACTCTCTTAGTAGAGTAAATAATTGTCAAATTGAGGAAATCTTTCTATGGAAGATACTCACAAGTTTCCTTTGGGTCTCGTATGATAACCTTAAGTAAAGACAAGAAATTCTTCCTGACGGAACTCTGCAAAGTACTGGAAACGATGAGAATATAATCCAAAAGTATTCATGTAAGGAAAACAGCTTCACATTTACATCCAGGACATTACTTGAAGTGGCCGTAGTCTAGTGTGTTGGCTCAATAGACGTGAGGGCGTGATTGAAACTCCAGCCTAGACATTTCCAACAAAATGAAATATGACTTCCATCCCAGCAGATATCTTGGAAAGGCTCTGAGAGTCAGATAAAATTACCTTGAGAAGTTTCTCAAAAATCTGTTGCTCGGAGTCGTCTTTAAACTCTAGGTGTCGCCACACATAACATGGGTGCGGAGAGAAACTAGGTTGTAATCCTGTTAAAGGGTTGTATTGACTAATTAAGAAAGAAAGAAGACTTTACTGGAATGCTATAATGTCTAGCTACTCAGAATAAAATTTCTTCGATGTCTATGGCTGAGCAGACATTCACTGGATTCCCAAAAGATGAAGATTTTAAAACTAGACTCCGGAGAGAGAAAATGAGAAAATATGTAGTGAACATTCTTCATAAGCATATATGGTCTTAACACCAGTTTTGATGCTAGCAGATAGAATTCACGTTTAAGAGCACTGCTGTGGTCACTTACAGGCCACTATGTCTTCCATAAGCACCTTTAAAAGAAGTTCATATGCGATACAAGTACAAGTAGATTCCACTGAGAAGAGAGAAATCTTCATAATCAACCATGCAGCACTAAGGCTTGGGATATATGACTTCAACACACTTGCTTTCACTCGCATTGAGTGCAAATTATTGATATTAAATTGTGACACAATTCCTATGAAATTTAATTTTTTTAATATCTTAACATTTAATATCGATTGTTGTGATTTGGCCTTTCGAACTTCGAATCGATTTTCTTTTTCTTTTATAAAATTGCGTGTGATTTCATTTTTTATTTTTTTTGGCAGGGCGTAAATCAAATTTAAGTGTCTCATAACAAATATCTAACGCCCCCAAAAGTATATCGTTTTACTTGACACGCACTTGACTTTGAAACTAATTCCTTTCGTAGAACAAAAAAAGGAAACAAAATCTTGATATTTTTTATGTGGCCATTTATACAATAACAATATAAATTTCTTTTAATTACTCATGCCAAAAAAACAACCGAAAATAATAAATAAAAATTAAATCCTAAAAGTAGGCCTTTAATAAAGTAATAAATTTGATTAAATAAGCTTAGGCGCTCAAGCAGTGAGTAAGGGCAATAAACAACCTTGAAATATGCTTTGATTTACGTTTGAATACAAGAAATTTTTCTGTATTTCCAAAGCTTAATGCTCCAAATGAACTTCTGTGCTTAGCTGACAAAAAAATATTTGAAAACAAATTAAGGAAGTAAGAGAGTAAAACTTTTCCTTCCTCATTTTGTTACAATTTGTAATAAAAAACACGAGGAAAAAAGAAGAGAAATGCTATTGAAAATGTCTTCAAAGCACGTTATGACAATAATGCACTGCGAGTTACAACAAAAAGAAAAAAAAGAAAGAATTATTCTCTCTGAAGCAATAGCTGCTGAGCATTCAGTTTTTCTCTGTAATTGTGCTGCCAATGGTCACGCAGTACGAGGGGATCTTAAAGTTTTGCAATTGAAAACCATTTTAAAGCGCGTAGGGAATGGAGGGCAAAAGAAAATTTTAAGTTTCTTTTAATTTATTGAGTCCTTAGAAAAAGTTTCTTTGTCTTTTTCGTTGTTTATTAAAATAAGTTTCAAAGTGAGTTTTGTAGTTCAGTTGATTATCTCAAAAGGAGGGTATATTAAGCAGAATTTTGGTGCGGGTAATTAGATCAGGTGGAATTAACAACATCCTGCTAAAATTTTTCATATTTTAGTCCACATAATTTGCAAAGTCGCGGCGAACAAAAAGTCTCTGTATTCTAGTAGATAGTATGTTGGCTTATTAAACGAGAGCCCGTGGTTCAAGCCCTAATTCAGACATCTGAAATCAAACAAAATATGATAGAAATCCTCCTTTCGGCGACTTCCTTACAGTAAAAACTCTACGAGTAAAATAAAATTAATACGAAAAGTTTCTCAAAAAACTGTTGTTCGAAGATGACATTACACACATTTAGTCGAGCCAACAACCCGTACCTCGAAGCAGCACTGAGACTATGAAGTCGACCCTAGTAAAGGGTATGATGCAGTAACCTTTAAATATAACTTGGATATACAACATCTTTCTAATCCTAGGATTTTTGCTAGAAGTAAGAATAATATTTTACATGTCTCCAATGCCAGTGTCTATACAGTAACATAGGGTAGGTCATGGCACTTATGGATAAAATTAACACACACAACATGGGTGGTGTGAGAAGTTAATTTATAATCCTGACTAAATTATTCAAATGACAAATTAGCAACTAAGCAGGTACTATATACACAATATGGGTGAGAAGCTAGGTTGTAATCCTGACTAAAGGTTTGTGATGACCATTTCTGGAAGTAAAGAACAACATAAAGGCTTAGCACACAAGTGTCTTTATCCGCAATCTGTTGGACAAGTTGAAACTGAATACCACCATTGCTACTCCAATTACTCTCAATAACAAAACCACAGAAGGCATTCAACACATTATCACAAGAAGCAGTAGCTCAAATGAAAATTCCATCATAGGCATGAACAAATCCTGTCAGGTTATGAACTCGTTGAGGAAAGTGGGAGAGCCAACTCAGACCTAATCAGACATCTTCAGACTCAAGTAAACATTTGTAGTCTCTTTAAAAAATCAACCAATGTCCGTTGTCCATGAATGGAAAATACAATACCTTATGTCTGGCCAAACGCCATTTATAATATTGTGGATCTGTACTCTACTTGATCCATTAATTTCTAAACAAATGAATCTCATAACTAAATAAGTTTTTTTTTCGCAACCATACTGTCTTGTGTAACCAGTGCAGCATGATAAAAAGTAGTATCATTAAGAATTCTATCCATAATAGATCATTCCAATCCTTCAGCCAGGATTACGATCTAGCTTCTCCCAGCACTTATGTTGTGTGCGTTAATTTGTATACATGGATGGCGGGACTTACACTTTAAAGTCGACTCCGAACGACAGATTTTTAAGAAACTTTTCATGGTAATTTTTATTTATTCTCCGAGTTTTTGTGAAAAACCTGCTGAGAGGAAGACGCCGAACAAATATTTTTTCATGTTTCGTTTTGTTGTTGATGTCCGATCTATGGTTTGAAACGTGGCCTCATGTCTAAAAAGCAAACACATTACCCACTAAACGGCGACGTCAAACACCATAAATAATATTAAGTAGTGCTCCATTAATTTCTAGACAAATGAGCGTCTTGGCGTAACCATACCTAACGGTTTCTCGTAACCATAATGTCTTGTGTTATTAGTAGAGAGTAATGTGCAATAAAATCGTTAATTCTACACAGAAATATTTTCTCAGTCTTGGAGGAGATGAGTAATACTGTCATCTCTCTAATTAAGTCAGGGTCACTATGAGACTATCCGAAATGAGATAAAATGCGTACGGGGCTTCATTAAATGAGTTTTATGATTGGTGTGAGGGGTTTTATGATTACTACGAGATTAATTTCATGGTCTCATAGCAACTACAGATTACTTATTCCAGCTGGTCTGCTGTTTCGTCCTTAAAACATTGTCAGGCTCTTTGGGTTCTATCCCAGTAAAAAAATTTTAGGTTTTAGGAAACTAAAAAGGGACTTTACTGCTGCTGTATTCGCTTACTATTAAGCCTTACTGAGAATCAGGTAATAAGCTAATACCATTGAAAGGATTTTTGTAATAATGTAAGCGAAAAAAATTAAAAGCTTACTACTATTCCTTCCATAGAAGCAGGTTGTAAGTGAAACATTTAAATAATTGTTGAGCTTACCTCTGTCCCTTATGAGGAATCAGGTTGTATTGCAAAGAAACGCTTACTTATAGCTTTTACTCACACCTCAATGTAATGAATAAAAACGCGCTTATTTTTTCAAAAGGTAATGCTTCCAAGTGGGAACTCGCCATATAAAAATCATGCCTTCTGGAAGCAGGTTTGTAAGGGGGAAAATAGCTTCTCTCCCTTACAAACCTGCTTACATGTAAGCTCCAATTTTTACTGGAATGTTATGTTATGTTATGTAGCAATGGGATCTACTTGTGTACTCTTCTCTGTTGATTTTTATGGTTTGCCAGTCGCTACGTTATCCGCCCCTAATCTAATCGTTTATTTACTTTATAACCTTTTAATAACTGATTATTTTTGGCCTACACTTTATGATTATAATTTGGCCGGTAACTGGGATTTAATTTTACTTCAGACTTAAACCGATATTTCAGTTCTAACGGTTAAAATAATGTCAATCCATGAAAAAAACATTGGAGTGTCTAATTCCATACTAGTTAAACTTTTTTTTGATTTCAAGTGATGTAATATAATGAATGATTAATTTGTTTATTTATCAAAAGATTTGTTTTTGTGTTTCAATTGGCACCTGCATTAAAACTTTTACGCTTTTGGCCACCATTTTGTCTATCGTAGAAATAAAGAAATTTTTTATTTTAATTTTTTTCTATTCATTTAACGGTTATAAATTTGAAATTTTACTGTTATTTCTATTCAGAATACCAATAATTTAAATAAATTGCCAATTTTAACAAAAACACAAACAAAAACAAAAAATGTCAAATGACAGTTTACATTTACTGCAAAAATATGGCCGAAATGTTTTTAACACTAATGGCTGTATGCGGAAACTTTTTTTTGTAATCAATTTTTGAGAAAAACAAACAAAATTTTCTTTTTTTTTCATTTTCTTCTCTCTTCAATAAGAGAGTTTTTTTGTTTTCCTAAAACAAAATAAAAATTGGGTTAATTTAGAAGAGATGTTTGTTTGTTTTGCTGCAATTGATCGAAAATAAATTTTGGATTGTGGGTGATGGCATAAGATTTTACCACATACGGAGGAAAATTAAGGATATTGCAGCCCTGAAGGTAAAAGTAACTCAACTGCTTTTCAATCTTGGCTTTAATCTGTTGAAACCTCAAGTTTCTCGAGATGTTTGAATGTTTTAAGGTAAATATTGTTGCAAAAATGAAGAATCTAGATATTGGTGTTTTGCTTTTACATCGTTTAACAATAAACTGGTAAACAAATAAACAAAAATACAACAACAACCACTACAGGAATAAATGTAAACAAAAATACACTAACGACAATAATGAAACAAAGATGTATACATTTATAGAGATTTCAAGAAAGCGAATGTTCACGACATTCATCAGACCGTTTACTCCGCTATATAAAATACAAGGCAAAGCAGGCGAGTGAGTTAATGAAGTTCAATCAGTCTTGTGTGAAGACACCGGTCATTTAAAGGGAGTAATCGTGGTTTGAAGATCTCCGTTACAAAGATCCGTCGAACAATTGCCTAGTAATTGTTACTGTTTATGCAAAGGGTGTAAACAGAGACATAACAAACAAAGCAATTATTGTTGTTTACATCAAGTTGTGAATAGTGGCACACAGAATTGTGCGAATAATAAAAAAATGTTCATTAAAACAAATGGCTTGCGACGAATGGATGCATAATTGATTAGAAGCTTATTTAATACGATATAATTCAGGATAATGGATTAGAAAATTTGAAACTAAGACGACAGAATTTGTTTTTATTTTAATTCTTATCAAATATCGTCGTTCAATTTATTTTTATTGACTACTTTCTTGCAAAACTTTTAAATTCTCTTCTGGGCTTCAGTAATATTTTCACCAAATAAACCCTTAAACTCGCACACACACATTTAGAAAAAAACGAAAGAGAGTGTAACTTGAAAACATGTCCCTTGCACTGACAATGTTGGTTAACAAATTTTTTTTTTTTGGTCCTGCATACATAGTCCTCTCGTTGTTTGTTACTTTGAACGGTTTTTTTTGCAAATTTTTTGCTTTTCTCCTCTCTGGTTTGTTTTTTATGCCACTGATTTTGGGGTAAACAACGTTAAAAAACTAGACACATAAACCTAAAGTAATACAGGCAGGCAACTGAATAAGCCCCGTTAAAAAATTTACTCAAAAAGAAAAAAAAATTAAACAAAGAAGACTGAAAAAAATGAAGTTGTAATGTATTAAGGAAGTTCAAAAATGTTTTTGGAAAAAAAAAAAAACATTTTTTTTCCAGAGGCCTATTGATTTCGAGTTGAAGGATTTGAAAATCAAAAAACAAAAAAAAATTTTATTTTTTTAAGGAGCTGTAGTACTGCAGTACCTCCTTATTCTTCCCTTTTTCTATTTTCTATTTTGTTATGCAAAAGTTTTACTACGATTGTTGTCGTGCGTGTGCATGCCTGTGTTTGCTTTTGTTTTTCAAGTTAATGTGGTAGTATATGTGTACGTAAGCCATTTGTGCAAGTGTTGGTTTCAATTCTGCAAATATTTTTTGTTTTTTTGTATTTGTTTTGTGTGTTTGAGATTCCTTTTCCATGTTGGTTTTATGCATACGACGACGACTGTAATATGTTGAACATGCCTTGTGTTGCAATTATTTGTGCTTTTCAGTGTTTCTTTGGCCAGGAAAACACACACACAGGGAAGGCAGTATGAGAAAGTCGCAGGGCAAAAAATGAGACCAAGCATGGAAATAAGAGCCGTTGGAGTTTTTTTAGAACTGATTTTAATTGGTAGTAATTAAGCGAAAATATATATTTACGGTATAATTTCTTACATCTCAAGCTTGAGGTTGCTGTAGTTTGTTAGATAGTGTGTTGGAGGGATTGTGATTCAATCCCACTCTTAGATATCTCGAACGATACGGGATATGAAAAAATATTTCTTCAGTGAATTTTTCTCTGCAATCCTCTGGTGAATAAAATAAAATTGCCCTGAAAAGTTTCTCAAAAATCTGTTGTTTGGAGTCGACTTAGTCACTCATGTATAAAATTATCACAGAGAGCAAGGGTGGTGTAAGAAGCTATGTTGTAATCCTAACTAAACGATCGTAATGGCATCGTACTAATTAGTCTATAACCCTTAAGTGCGGTGTCGAAATTGAGCCCTGCCATCGCTATGATATCAGTGAGTTGATATGTGATTCAAACGGAAACTGTTTAGGAACATCTTCCTAAGTTGCCCCACTTATTTCAGTTGTTTTACTTGATAATAGTTTGATGAATAAGCCTTCATTTGAGTAGGTAGGTAGAAGTGGCTGTCCCCTCGATGGCGTTATGAGCGTACACAATTAGGCCTCACACGCAGGCCTCATTGTGATATTCCAGTTTCACATTTTCCCCTAGTCCAGGAACTACTCGGGGCCTCCGATGAAGCGACTCAGACTGGCAATATCAATGTAAAACAGTTCATCCAGATTCTGTATATAGTAGGTACCCAGGTACCTCTTTCTCCTCCGACCAACTGTCGGGCATGCACACATTAGGTAAAGAACAGTCTCATCCTCCTCCTCATCTCCACAGCTTGTGCAGAAATTATTAGCAATGTGTCCAAGACCAATACGCCTCCCATGAGTTCCTATAATGCAATGCCCCGTAATAACCCCTGAGCTTACTTTTCTGGAGTTTATGCATAGGTGCCACGCGCCTTCTATCCAGACTTGGCCAGATTTTTTGTACCGTTCTGCTTGTGTTCGAAGCTGTCCCTCTATTGTTGACAAGGTCCACGATTGCATTGTCTATTATAAGCTTGAAGGTACCCAAATGGATGCCCAATGTCGAGAATTCATCAGAAAGTTCGATGATCGTGCCCCTTCTTGCCAGCTCATTTGCTCTGCAGTTACCCGGAAATTCTCTATGTCCCGGTACCTACATATGTGATACAAATATCATACCCATTCGCTACCTAGTTACATTAGAATCCAATTCTCTGAAAGCCGACTGGCTATCGGAAAGTATGGTAATTTTCCGCTTGAGAACATTTTCGTCCACATTGGGAACATTTCTGTCCGCATTGTAGACACTTCCGCCTGAAGTAGGACGCAGCGGTTTCGTGGTCTTATAAACCGGAATATTCCGATTGATTCGGAATAAATTCCACATCCAGCGGTTCCCTCCAACTTGTAGCCATCGGTGGTGAGCCCCACCATGCCTCCAGCCCTCCGTTTCCGGATTCGATGTAAAAGCCTTCATTTACAAAAATATGAAAAATATTAGGAGGCTTTCATCATATAGAATGCGGATTCATTGGTTGTTCAGTGGTAATATTTTTGGGTGCCTGCGATATAGTAAATAGGCCCCTAATTCTAAGAAGTTAAAATGGTTTCGTGACATAAAAAAATTATTTTGAATACGAAAATAGGATTTTTATTGTAAATTTAATCTCTTTCCCAAGACTTATAAAAAATCGACAATTTATATTTGCCTTGAGATCACTTAACACCAAGAAATAGGCCTTTAGGCGGACTTTCTTTTCTTTGTCAAAAAACATCTCAAACGGGAATACGGGTATAATTTTTGCAAATATTTGGTCTCACTATGGCCTTTGTGGTCAATATTTGTATTTTGGCTTTACTTTTAAGTTGGCAGTTGGTTTTACGGTTTTGCTTTCACTTCATACCAGTCCAGTTTGTGTGTTTGTTGTCAGCACCAACTGCCAACTTTAAACAAAACGGTGTTCAGTTTTAACAGCCTTTTTAGCCAACAACATTCTTTCAAATGGTTTTTTCTCTTTTTTTTCTGTTTTTATTTGTTTACTTCTACGGTTTTGGTTGTTTAGAATTTAGAAAAATACAACAAAATATACTCCGAAAAATAAAATACTTTGTAGTTTAAAAAACAGAGAAAGAGAAAAAAACTTCATTAACATGTCAACACAAAATGTTTGGCTTTGGAAAAAACGCACAAAAAAAACCAAAAAACAAAAGCTGAACTGAATTGAAGCCTTTTGTTGTATGGTTTTACAAACAGAGAGAGAGAGAGACAAGGAAAAACCCTTTCAAAGTTTCACAAATTTTTTATCCGTAACTTGGTTGGTGTTGGTTGCACTAAAGTTTGTTTGCCTGTGTGACTGTGCCTGTGTGCCTCTGTGTGTTTTTGTCATTGTGACAGGCTTTTTCTCTCTCCCTAATAAAGTTATATTTTTCTAATAAACTTTCTATCAAATGATGGCTTGTTTTGTTCTACACTTTTCCTCTGCTTTTTTTGTCCGTTTTTTCTTTTTTGAGGTGTATAATGGAAAACAATTTTGTTAAAAAGTGTAAACAATTAGTAAAATGAAGTGAACTAAAAGCAGTAGCAAAAATCAAAAAATTAAAAAAAAATTGAAAGAAACTTTTAAATTGGTTTCGGATACTAATAAGAACAACAAGAGAAAGGTTTTTTAATAATTCATTCAAGGGAATGGATTTTTAGATTGTTTTAGAACACATGAACCTGTATTGTTACTGAAGATACAATGAGTATCGGAACCGCAATGGGCCATCTATCGGTTACTTATGTCATTGTATGCCATCAAAAAATTCAGCATATTGTTACGAAAAATCTTGATACTGGTGTTTCTCTTTTACATAACTTAGCATTAAAATTATAAACAAAAGCTACAAAAACAAAACAATTCAAGTAAACAAACCTGTTTACAAATTATCGTACTGCTTAATAATAACAGCAAACGCTAGTATAAAAAAATGGTAAATAAGTAAACAAAAATACACAAACAATACTACAAGAGTAAATATAAACAAAATACACGAACAACACTACAATAACATCATTGTTTACATTTATAGGAAAACATTCATTAGACTGTTTACTCTGCCATAAAAAGGCAAGGCAAAGCAGGCCACTCAGTGAGTGAAGTTCAGACAGTCTTGTGTGAAGACGCGGTGTGTTCAAACAGAGTAATCGCGATTTGAAAATCTCCGTTACAAAGATCTGTCGAATAAATGCCTATTAATTGTTATTATTTTTGCAAACGGTATAAACAGAGGAATGACAAAGAAAAGCAATTGTTGCTGTTTACAACAAGTTGTGAACAGTGGCACACAGAATTGTGTGAAAAATAAAGAATTTTAAGTTAAAACTAAACACAAATTTATTTTTATTTAATTTGCAATCTAGGAGCTCATATTTTAAACGTTTGTAAAAGGTAAAAACTTAACAATATTATCTCCACGAAACCTACTGAATCAATTTGCTCTTAAGCGACCTTAAGATTTATTGGAAATTTGTTTCCAAAACATAGACAATTGGTCGGAAACTGCATCAAAATATCTTAAAAAATTTGGTCGCAGAGAAGGACCAACAGTGACCGGTATAAGCAAGTTTATTGCTGAAGTTCGTGAAACTGGTTTCGTTGTTAATGCGCCAAGATATGAGTGTGCTCGTATAGTTCATCAACATCTACTCATCATCGTCCCGAAGAATTCACATTCATTTACATGAAATTTTGTAAAAAGATCTCGGTATAATGCCTTACAATATTCAATTGATTCAAGAGTTAAGGCCGCATGACCATCCGCTTCGTTTTCGGTTGGCTAGATGGGCTCACGAAAAACTGCACGATAATGTCGATTTTGCCAAAAAAAATAATTTTTTCGCCTTAAGTTCATTTGCATCTTTGCGAGTATGTTACAGAACCACTTACAGAAGCCAATGCATCCATTACGCGTAACTGCTTAGTGCCGGTTGTAGAGCGGATACCTCACTGGCAAGTATTATTTCGAAAATGAGGACGGAGCAACCATGACAGTCAATGGAGACACCTCTCTCATCATGATTACCCGTTTTTTTGTACCCGCTCTTCATGTGAACGGTGTTTGGTTTCAACACGATGCTGCAATTTCCCACACACACCTCATGCCACAAGCGATTTATTGCGTCAAACAGAATAATTTAATAATTAATTTAATTAGTTGAAATGGTGATGTCAATTGGAAGGCAATTAGCTGAGATTTGACACCGTTGGACTATTTTCTGTAAGGCTCCGTTAAAGAAAAGTGTTATGCCGGCAAACCACAGCTATTAAGCAGTTGAATACCAATATTCGAGATGTCATTGCCGAGATACGACCCGATACACTCGAAAAAGTGCACGACAATTGATCCCATCGAGTGAGGTACTGTGAGGCTAGCCGCAAGAGCCATGTGAATGAAATAATATTACTTTTCTAACCAGGAATAGTTGTACCGCACAACAAATAAATAAATTTGACAGAATTTCAAACCGTTTTAGTTTCATTACATTTTTAAATTTAAACTTTTAAATGGTCCACCCTTTACATAGGCTTTTCGCGGGAAGCTGGTCTAAAAATTAACGAGATTGAAGCAAGCACTTCAACTGATTATTTGAAAATACCTCGAGTTTCATCGTGACAATGCCAGATCACCTATATGACTAATGACTGGCAATTAAGTTTTCCGGAATTCTTGTATAATTATTATTTTCTTTTTTTAAATTAAAAAAGAAAAACTTCTTCAATTGCTTGAGCAATTAAATTTTCTTCAACAATAAATCAAATTTACATAAAATTTTTCTACAAAAATAAATTTCCGAAACAGTCTTAAAAACATTTCCTTTGATTTATTAGAATTTCTCAAGAAAATCTAATTGTTTTCTACTTTTTTTCTAATTTTTTTTGTCATACAAAAAAGTGTTACAAATTAAAATAATTGTGTCTCCAACACCTGGCAATTAAAAAGGAAAACGCCTTAAGAATTTTGACAATTTAAACACAAAAATAAAGAAAAACAAATGAACATACACCCACATAGCCATACATACACTTATAGCATTGCTCATCCCTTTGTTTATGCTATAAAACGGCAAAGTAAACATACAACCCCCTGTAATATGCAATACATTTTGTTGAATTGTGGTAAAAAGAATAACTTTTTCTATAAGAAAACTTTGTTTTCTACTCATATATGTACACCCACATACGTATTTACTTAGAGACAGAGAGGGAAAGAAAAATAAAAAACAATAACAAGAAGTCAAAGTAAATGCATATGCATGGCTGTGTAAATGTCAATTTGATTTGCCTTTGTATTACTTTGACTTTCTTTCCTGTTTTTTTTCTCTCTCTCTCTTTCTCAACTTCAAATATGTGCGCCTAAAAATATACACAATTAAACTTTTCTTAGAATTCTTTTGCCTTGCTTTGCCTTCTTTCTGCACTTTGTTTTGGTACTTTTTAAAGAAATTTTTGTGGTTTTACTTAGAATTTTTTTCCCCCTGCCCCGGTTGTTATTGTAAAAATAGGCTCAAGCATGTGTTAAAAAGGCAGGTTGTAAATACTTTGCGGTAAAACGGGAAAAGTTTTGATGTTTTTCAAAACAGAAAAACACCACACACAGCATTTTGTCAGCCACAGTACACAAGGAACAACCTGTATGACTTGTTTAAAACCGCTCTCATACATAACCTTGCCTACTACAAGGAAACACTTAAACACATACAATACTTATGCTCTTTGGAAAGATAAAGTACTTGTACAGCAAACACGCAAAATTTGAAGTGCGGTGAAAAGATTAAGAAGGAAAGTGCCAAATGCCACTCAAAGAGAGTGAATTTACAAAAAAAAAAAAACGCTGAAAAATTGTTTAATAAAGTTTTATACGGAGACTGTATTAGCTTTTAATTCTTTCTTGTTTAAGCTCAATGTCATATCACATGTTCTGGAATGGTAGGATAACCAAATGCCAAAAAATTATAGCATAACCGAAGGCGTAACACTTTAGTACTGCATACTGTACTGGGCTTAGCTTTTACCTAAGGTTTGAGTCCTTAATATAATGAATAGCATTTCTTAGAACAAGATTACATAAGCGGCGGGCCCTCTTTGAAAGATAGAGTCACAGGTTATGCCCGTAATGACAGCACAAACGGGGAATTAGATTTTTTCGACTCCATATCAAATCCTGATAAATATTTGTGCTTACTTAGGAGAGTTCAGTCAAAGGCGATTGATTAATAGCAACACCCGGGCATTGAAACAGGAGGTGAAAGATAATCCCATTCTAAGTCTCAAACCCAGGTTTCTGCAGAAGTCAGTTGAGGGTATTCAAAGCCTATTGACATGCCTTTTAATAGGGCAGTGGCTTACGAGAACTGCAAATCAACAATGGATGGTAAGGAAGAAGGCATTGTCTTAATGTCCAGCAGAGCCTAGTAATTTTCTATGCATTCTTCTGCTTCAAACAAAGTTGAGCCCCACTGTCAAATGATTACAGATCAGTTTAACTAAGGCAAACGGATCAGCTATGAGAAGTAACATGTCGGAGATTATGTGCTCTGGTCAGTTCGTTCACAATGCAATTTTTGAAGATAATCCAATGCCCTGAAGCTCATATACATTACAACCCTTCAGTCAGGAGTACGGCCTATAGCCTCACGCCCCTTATGTTGTGAGTATTAATTTTATCCATGAGTTGCGGGACCTACAGTTTAAAGTCGACTCCGAACGACAGATTTTTTTGAGAAACGTTTTCATGGCAATTGTATTTTCTCTCAGAGCTTTTACTAGAAATCCGCTGAGAGGAAGTCGCCGAAGAAATATTTTTCATATTTCGTTTTTCTTGGAAATGTCAGACCTGAGGTTTGAACCGAGGCTTCATGGTAACACACTGCCAATGCATACTGACTACGGTGACTACTACGGCTCATATACGAGTTGATCAGAAATTTCACCGAAAGTGTAATATCAGAACCCAGAATGTATACCCCGTTATCTGTACTGTCCAGAACTTTTAAAATGGCGGTGTATACCACAGGGGTCTTACCGAAAGGCTCCAGATCGTTAGACCATAAGTGGGAATCCTAAATTCTAATATCCTGTCGAAAAAATTATGGAGAACCTCGCACTATTGCACGTCTATAGTTCAAGTGGGGTCTACCTGCCACCAGCTCAAAGTGCTACGATTTGTTTGAGCCGTACTGCGTGTGAAGGACGAAAGAATTTTTAAGACATTTATTCAGCCAACTGTACTAACCTGCTGCTTGTATTCAGATTTGATTATTAAATTTTAAAAATTCTTTTCCATTTTTTGTGAATAAATCTGCGTGTGTGTGTGTAAATTAATATTTTCTTAATTGCCAATTAAAATTAAAATGTGCATGTAAATAAACAATATAAAATTTAAATTCAACTTTAATTTATTCATTTAAATTGTTATTATTATCGTTGTTGCTGTTGCTAATGCTGTTGCCGTTTGCTGTTGCTGTATGCAATTGTTGTAAAACATACATTAGAATTGGTCAGAAATCAAATGAAATATGAAACCCATAAAATGATGTCATAATGCAATTAATGTTAATGTCATTGTAAATGTAAACATAGACACCAGGACAAAGAAAGAAAGAGAGAGAAATAACACATACATGCACCTAACTGGTAGCATTTGTGTCATTGTGCTCTTTATGGCATTGGCAAACAAATACAAGTAAAATGCCAATTAATTTCAAATATTTTATACAACACATGAATATAAATGAGAGGAGAACAAAAGAGAGAGAGAGAGAGAGAGAGAGAGAGAGAGCGAAAAAGAGATAGAGAGAGAATCTACAACCAATACATTGATATAATTTTATAAACAATTTCAATATTTGATTACTCAGAAAGCCAGGGACCGAGAGATAGGGAGAGGAAGAGGGAGAGGGAGAGAGAGAGAGAGAGAGAGAGAGAGGGGGAGAGAGAAACTTTGGTAAATCAAAAGAAATACTGATGAACAGTATTCATGTGGTATAAAGGGGGTAGTTAAACAACTAAGAGGTACTTAGGATTTGTATCCAAATTATGGGTTCACAAAGATGTCCGTATAGAAGGAAGAAAATAGAACCTTACCTTGAGTCTAACGTCACAACCATTGAACTATCGGATGAGTCCTCTCTACTGTGAATCCTATTGAAAACTTGCAAGCTTTTAATTGGCAAGGCATGGGTACATTCGAATCAGAAAAAAGTTACATAGGAAGCACTAGAAATGTCTGTTCAATTCCACAGGAGACAATTGAATATTGCTTGACAAGCTCTTATGCTTGATGCACTTATGCTTGATGCACTTATGCTTGATGCACTTTTGCTTGTCAATAGCTTCTCCAGAAGCATGCAAGACGGGGAAAATTATTCTACATCTACTGGGAACATGCCCAGCTTACTATTAAAGAAGAACTGCTTAGACTTCCACTATGCGGATGATCTCACTAATCATGCCAACAAAATTATATGTGCAACTCATATAGAGGACAAGGTCCAATAAGCTGCAATCGTCCATGTGTAACTGAGTATTGCATTATAAACACTCATGCCTGGTATTGGTATTGGTAAGGTATTGGCCTTGGCCGTATATCCAGAAATATTGGGAACAAGCTCAGCATTATGTTGTATGAAAAAATCATCTGGACGTCTATTATGCGGATAGTCTGATTGACTTGTCGATGGTTCATTAGAGTTCACATGGTTGCTCTTACCCAATTATTAATGCAACTCCTCCAGTGGATGGTGGCCAGTATATCACGATTGTCAATGGATGCCATTCCGTTCACTTCTTTTTCAAATAGACAGCAGCAGATCGAAATCAGAGTCTTTCAGTTACTTCTGCTATTCTGGCTTTCGTTCCAGTTTTCCCTTTCCTACTTCATCTCCTTTTTCTCTATCTCCCCTATTATTCTCTCCCCTTTAGAACATTGTACAGTGGGTCAACTGGACCACCGGGTACTGTACTTGTCTTCAATTGGCAAGTACACGACCTCTAACCTAAGCCTAGGAAACCTAATTTGTTAGAATGATAACGTAGGGAGCAGTGTGCCAATTGAATATCTACCATGACGACAGTCTTGTGTAATTTATATAGTCCTTCTTCGTAGGAAGAAAAGTCTGCGCACAGTCGTCGAAATTATGCCAATGAGTGACCCAAAGTAAGTGTTTCCATTGGTGCTCTAACGACTTGATTTCTTCTTAATTGATCTCACCAACTGGTTCAGGTCCAATACAGAGACCCACTCCGCTTCTCTCTAATATGAATTCACTCCTCTCTGTGCTGTCCATAATTTGTGGCCTGGGATTCAGAGAGCAAAACTGTATTTGCCGCATTGAGTCGTGATTCCATTAGAATACGAACGTAATTCTCTCAGTGCGATTTGACCTCTGAAAATATAATTTTGAGTGCATCTCTTGTACCACTCTGTAGATTAATAAATTGAAATTGCCAGCATCTATATTTGAAAAATAGTTGGCTTTTTGCCCACACAATTATAGCAAAATTTGCTTCTAAAATTACTACGTTTCGTCTGAATTGTGACCACCCTGTTCTTGTATTCTTTATGTATGCAAACCAATACATTGATACCTGTTATTAGTTAAGGCAAATACCTAATGGAAATGGGCCAACAACCAAAGTTAACATGTAAATTGACACACTCTCTGGGTCTTTAGCATAGTCTCTCGGTCTCGTTAACCCTCTCTTGAATACTTTGTATGTAAATAGTAACACAAAATTTATTGTTAAAATATCTGTTTATATGGTTTAGACAGGTTTAAAGTATATGATAACAAAGGATTGTTTTCATATAAACGAGGGGTAGGCAGAGAATTTTTGCACAAAAATGTATGTATTACAGGAGACACTTTAGTTTGGAAATGTTTCTATAGTTTATATATCTTGTAGCCACCCTCGTTTAATTCTCCTTTATTTGTGTTGAATTTTAATAACAAACCAAAACCAATAATAGCCCCTTAATACGGTGACAATGATTCCTTTGGAATAAAACAAATAATATTCCTTTACCTTTAGACTGATTTTGCTTTTGGCCATTTGCATGGAACCCTTTTATTTAGCAATTTTAACTAGGCCCTACAATAATCACAATAATTGTTTAACTGTCTCTGTACAAACACAACAAACATTTGTAGACTTGGCTTTCAGTAATTTCATTAGAACGACTTAAAATATCTATCAATGCCACATAATACAGGGAGAGTTTTATTCACCACTCTCTCCCTCCTTCTGTCTCTCCCTCTATCTCTCTCTCTCTCTCTCAACAGTTTGTTTCCCTTTATAATTTTCTCTTGAAGTCTTATTTGTGGTCATTTTGTAAATGAGACTTTTCTAGTTTTGAATTCGTTTGTCATGTACAAAGTATGGCATACATCTAGGGGCTGGCTGTAAACTACAGACTTCCTTGCAATGCTTTCACTTGTTTTAAATGAAACTGTTCTTTAGAATATAAAGTGTGAATTGTCATTTTCTTTATTGGACATTTTAATTTGCCATAAAAGAAAGAACAACAACAACAATTCTAATACCAAAATGATATGAAATTAAGACCAACAATTGATGGTTGCTTTGGGTAATGCCAGTTTTGCAAATGAAATGTTTGAAAATTAAGAGAGTGCTTTTAGGAGCTGTAGATGTTAAAAATAAGGAAACTTTAAAGGAAGTGTGTTAATAATATCGAGTGTTGTGTGTGTGTTAATGCTAGGGATTAAAGGATTTTATCTGTTATTATATGTTCATTTAAAAAAATGTATTTAATTTGAACACTACTCTCATTGGCAACACCACACTCTCAATTTTAATGCACGATACTGTTAATATGGAGATCAAACTTCACATTTTTAATACTCGAAGAAGTATACATGCTGCGTTTTTCTTACCACATCTAAATGCTAAATTTATACTTTTTTTGATCTGGCAACTTCGGTCAACTTGCTGTTGATTGGTTTAGTTATTACCTGCTATTTTTTCAAGTTTTTCTGTATGATTTTGTTATTGTAATTTCATCTTTGTTTTTATCTACTTTAATACTTGGATTGACTCACCGATCCTTTGGCGATCTGACCTGGAGATTTTGTGAAATCCTACACGGAAGATTTTAAGCTTGAGAATAAAGTAGGCTTCGGATTTTTATTCAAAAAACCTAATTTAAGGATATTCCTATGCGTTCCTGATTACTATAAAGCAACGCGGTCCGAGGTAATACATAAATCACGCTGCGGAACTTATTTTAAGTTAACGATCTCTTACTTTTGGTACATCTATATTCTAGGATAGTCAAACGGTAATCAGAACTCTATCGAGTGCTATACGGAGGTCTAAAATGCTTGGCATATGCCGTTACTTCCAGGAAGATTCTCAGGGTAAAATTTCTGCAGCGGGCACACTCCTAACGAGTACCCAACCATATGGGAGAGGCGGTATATGCACTGCCGCTTGGGCAAAGGTATTGATCGGTAATGAATACTGCGTCGTGGAAGACCTTCTTTCATTGTCTGCTCAATCTGGCCAAAATTGGATACAAAGCTACCAAACACCCTCTTAAATTCGGTCGTAAGGATATCTCTGTCACTGTTTCTGTTAGTAACACGAACTTTTATCTAAAAAATCTTCTTCCTACTTTATTCCATCTTTTCTTTTCTCACTTACTTGTTCTCTTTCTTTTTGTTCCTCTAGAATCAATGATCAGTATTTATTATGTCTTCGCAACAGTGTTGAAGAATATGGTTAAATCGCTCAGTTAGCTAATTTTATGTTCAAGACATTTGAAAATTTTGTTTATTTTTTAATTTAGACTCCTCTTTTCCTTATGCTATGAGAAATTCCATGGAAAAGAATATTTTAAACTAATATTGAAGCATATTTTAAGGTGTTCTAAATCCTTAAAAAACTTACCAAACAATTAAAATGCTTCAGACACGAAACAAGCGTGTTCTAATGCTAAATAAAAGACGGAATTATAATATTGAGTGTACAACTCCACCAAACGTTGCATAGATTTAGGGGCAGATTAATTTTTGATTTATTTTCTAACAAAAAATAAAAAGAAAAAATAAATCAAAGTAAATTAATTTACAAGTAAAGCATGGGTATTTTGATTTTCTTTTCCTAGAAAACGTTTCCGCAAATTTATTTCATTAGCAAAAAACCAGAAAAAAAAGTTGCTTTAATAGAGTAAAAGTTACAGCAAATAAACACCATTCTATACGGCCCATACGTTTAGGCGAATTGGGAAAACTTTTTCATTTTTTCTTTTTCGAAAAACAACAATAACAACTAAAATTCGTTTTCTATAAATGTATGAAAACTTTTTCCTTTACATTGTTAGTAAAAAACAGAAAACAAATCTCTAATATTGTATACAAAAACCATAAGAAGCAAAAAAGTTTTGTACATTTTTTTGCAGCATATGTTTAGGAGAAACTGCAAGAGTATAAGTACATACAAATGAAAACTAGAATTAAAATTTTCATGTTTAACCAGCATATGTTATGGAATAGATTGTCTATATTAAAGCATACACACAGAGGCAGTATTTAGTAAATATCATTGCATACTTTTTGGTGCTTAACAATTCTTTTTTTGAAAATATCTTGCAATAAAGCATAACAGGCAGTAGTTTTTAAATTAGCATAACAAAATTAGCTGGTAATTTATACTATCACTCATAAATTGTTGTGATATTTACTTATAATGGCATAACTCTCTGCTGAAAAAAGTTTGTAGTTTATACTCCCTATCTCAAACTGTATTATATTTTTTCTGCTTTTTTTTGTAATGAACTGCTCTCAACAACACTTATGAGTTTGAGGTTTTAATGAAAAAACTTTAATTGCCTGTATAAGAAAGGGGAGAAAAAGATTAAAAAAAAAAATAAATAAATTGAGTTTTTAAAAATGCATACAATTAGGCTGAGAGTGTGAAACTAATTTACAGCATCGTATACCACTTTTTTATTTTTTGGGTGAAGTGAGATTTAACTAAAAATTAAAAACAAAAATAATGTTTAAACATTTAAAATTGAATTCAATTAAATACTTAATAGGCATTTGAAAAAGGGGCTTATTTACTTGATGTTATTATGCATAGCATATCTAGGAGCGTTAATGGCCTTTAGAAGAAAATGCCTTGGGTTATTAAGTCTTAGGTAAGTAGTTATTTATTGACGGTTAACCACACCGTATGCTTAATCAGGACAACAGTATTGGAGAAGACTTTAGTTAGTTTAAGTGCGGAAATGGTCAGTCAATATCAGCTTTCTATCCACTAGTTTAGTTTGTAGGAGATCATTGAGACCACCATGACTTACAAATCTGGCAGCACTTGTACATCCCATTGAATGTTCCTGTGATCTCTTGAATTATGATCCGAAGATTAAACGGCTTAGCCAGTTAACTTCTCCTTAAAAGACGAATGACAATCGATGGCAAATATTATCTGTATAGATATTAGCTAGCCTACAGCCTTTTTAAAAGCATTGAGATCTTTAAGAGAAATACTGTAATGATCTGTAAACCTTCTTGCCAGTCTGAGTTCAAACTGCGTATCGAATATTCAGAAGCTTATACCCTTTTTCATTCAGGGGATGTCAGTGTAAAAACTGATACTCTTTCTTCGTGTGTCTAACGAACAGACTGCATTGGGGAGCTCATTTCATATGAAGGATGAAATTGGCTGCTACTTCTTTACCTATTAAATCTAATGGTGGTAAGTTCAGATTCCCATATACTTCTATCCAGACTTCTTGTCCATTATGATGCCGAGATATTCAGCAGAAAAATAAAAAAATTGGCAAATCAGCAAAGAAATGACATACGTGAATAGAAATAGAAGTTAAATTACATTAACGAAACAGTCTAGAAATACCAAGAAGGATGGACAAACGAAACAGATTACAATAACAAATCAACAGTCAGATTCTAGAAGTTGCCAGACTGGCAGTAAACTAAGTATAAAAGAAGATATTGTTACGCAAATGGAAAAGACCTAATATCATTTCACATGAAAACAGTAAGCAAAATCTACAAAAGCAAAGACCATGAGTATGAGTACACAATACACACGACGCAAATACACACTAATAAATACATCGAACACGTTCCAAGTAAACCAACAACAACAAGTATAAGAGAAAAAGCTATAGACAAGTAAGCAAACGCAACAACAATAATGAAGTCGCAATAGAACTCCCGAGAAATCGAAAACGCTAACATTCCACATCGAGAACGCTCATCATACTGAATACATGCGTATATAAAAGGGCAAGACAAAGCAAGCAACCAGTCAGTCTTGTGTGAAGACACGTTGCGTTCGAGGTAAACAATCGTGGTTAAAAGATCTCCGCTATAGATCTGTACACTAGTATAAGTGTTGTTGCATACAAAAAGGTTGTAAGCAGAGAATAATAACGAACAAGCAAGTTGTTGTTGTATCGTGAAATTGTATACGGTGGCATAAAAAAGTAGTGTGATTAAAAAAGAGTTTAATTGAAACGAAACACATATTTGTTTTTATTTTGGTTTGCAATCAACGAACTCATAAGGTCAAAACGTAACAATATGTTTCTGACACCCTGCGACAAAGTTGAGAGCGCGATATTATCATTTAACATAACGAAATATCCACAAATAAAATTTTTATTACGAATTTAAGGTTTTAAAACATTGAAAAATTGATTTTCTTTAAATATTTTTAATAATTTTTTTTTATAAAACTTTTCTTCTTTAATATTTCACCAAACTTCCAACTTCCCAAACTTTCCTATTTTTTTCTATAAATATTTTATTTTCATAAATTTTTTAAAGCCCCATAATTTTCAAAACGCCCATAAAGGAAAACAACTCGTTTGCCACAGTGGTTTGTGTAAAATGTGAGCAAAACTTTGCGCCAGTAAAACTTCTTTTACTTTCCATTGATTTTTTGTTTTTTTTTCATACAATTTCATACGATTTAACTCTCTCATCCGCTAGAACATCCGCCTTTTGCAGGCGTTTAGAAGAAAGTTTTGCCTAAGCTTAAGGCTTAATGTTTTACCCACATATAGATGCTATATGTAGCCTACTTTTAGGCTGTGGAAAGTATATAAATTTAATTTTTTTTAAATCTTAGATGATAAAATAAAATATTTTGATTTGATTTTAAAATTTAAGCTGATGTTTTCTAAGAAATTAACAAAAAATTCATGAGAAATGAACATATCCTACGAAAGGAAATCAAAGTTATCATAGACTGTATGGCGTACCTTTTGTGAACTGAAACTTATTTCAACTGAAAACTATTTGTTGTTCCAAAAAAAGGAAAATAATAGCGAGACAAACAAATAGTTTTTGTTTACGTGAAACTTGAAATTACTAAATAAAGCTGTAAACGAATACAGTTGTGGACCCCTATTTAATAACAGACAGAGAGAGAGATAAGCTGCATTTAATGCATAAGACTCCAAAGGCAATAAGAGCAGCTGCAGCAGCAACAGTAGTAGTAGTAGTTGCCCGGTTAGTTGCAACAAAGTTTTGCCAAATTGCCGTCATTAACGTTTGCCTGCCATTTGTTATTTGCCAGGCAACTGCTGATGCCATCACACAACACTGCCATCACTTACCAACTAACACTGTCAGTGTTATTTTGTTGGCTGCTTCTTCTATCATTTCAATGCAAAGAGAGTTGAGTGTGTTGTTGTTGCTGTTGTTTTTTTAACAGAAAATGTTGTTGTTTTTAATAAGAATTTTTATTGTTGTGAATTTATGCTGCTGCGTTGCAAACTAAATACAAACGAACGACTAAAACAACAACAACAAAATTATCATTTAAACAAAAGAATGAAAAGCCAAGACCAGTGAAAGAGTTAGCAGCAGTCAACGTCGACTACAGGAGGCCGTAATGATTGGTGTGGTTGTTTTTAAACGCTTGGGTTACCCTAATTTGCCCATCCTACTGTGTTCTGCAACTTTGGGTCACCAGTCCAGAACCATTTGAGGTTCAACCGGTAACAGACTGGACTGCGAAGTTTGACCGGAGGATGTCAGGAGCCTCAGAGACTTGTCTCCGCCCGACAATGGTGTGACCTCCTTGTGGAAGCAACGTGGTGGCTTTGGTTTATACCCAAATCGTGGGAAGAGCGCAGGCTCAGTGTGGCGTTACGCTTTTAACCATTTTCACAAAGGAGTTTAGATAGTCTCCGACCCCTAACCAAGAGGCAAGTCATGTCCAAGTACATGGCTTCGAATTGGTATTCACGTATGTTCGGTTTGGATTGCATCATTGTTCGTGGGCGCACTGGTAGAAGCATTGTTTCCACCCGTGCTTTGAGCTCCTTGGGGTATGCTGACTTGGCGAAACACACGTAAAACCCTGGACTATTGTGTCCTGCAACTCACGTACCGTGATGCAATCTATGGTAGTCTTATCATGAGGCTGCATCATTGTGTGTGTGTCCTCCAACTATTGCTTTCTACGCTTTCCAAGCCAATTCTGTAACACACCTAGAGTAGGGTACCCACACTGCAAGAAAAATAATGTTTCCGTATATTTGCGTTAAAAAGGAAAAACTTCATTTTCTTTTATAGTTGCTTCCACACACACATACATAACAACAACACTTTGCTACTGCTCGACTAAAGAAGAAAGAGAAAAAAGTGATAAATTGCAGCGAATCCCAAAAAATTGCCCCCGACACTGTCACTACTGGCAATTTTTGGGACATACAGTGTCAAAGTGTCATTATTTAATGACAAAAACTACAACAAAGTTAAACATCAAGATTTAAATAGTAACGAGCTGTTCTATGAAAAGGCAAGCAAGCAAGCAAAAAGGCAAAAACTTCATTAGCTCAACTGCTACTAACTGCCAGAGAGAGAGAGAGAGAGATAGAGATTCGGTTTTGGTGCCATGGTATGTCTGCCAGATTTTCTGCACTGAACTGAGTTTGTTATGAATGTTCTGGATTTTACAGTGACAATGCTATTCACTCGTATACTTAATGTCATTTGAAGTTTTCTTCACAACATTTTGTATTTTATTTTCAGAGTTAAAAATCTAAAATGGGAACTGTCACGACACTCAAGTACACACACATAAATGGACAGATAGACAGACGCCTGCAAAGAAGATAATGGCAGCAAGGAAGATTGTGTTGCAGTTAAAAAAAAAAAATGTTATGAGACTAACAGGCAGCAGCAGCAGCATTAATTTGTTAAAATTAACAACAAAAAAGAAGTTGTTGTTGCTGCTATTGTTTCTCTTTCGATTAAAATAAATAAGAGTGTGTTATTTGTTTGTTATTTAATTACCGTGTTTATATGCCTAAAAGTAGACAGAATAGTTATGCAGATATTTGAAATGTAGGCTTGAACAGGCTTTTAAATAAATTGTTTGCTGTATTCAGTGACTGCAACATAGCAGAGTTAACATTACTAAGGACTCTCTCAATTCAGTTGACGACTTCATGATGTTGCCTAGTACTTGATACACACTTATGTAGATGTTTTCTTCTGAGATGCATTGACGTTGTATAGGCTACAGCTACAGACTCTGAAGATTCATTCTCCTCAGCAGAGACTTAAAATATTGGTGATCCATATCTTGAATAATTGCTTTGTGAGTATACAGTTCAAAAGGTCGATTACTATCTTTACACATTTCAAACATATTGTTACGTTTTTACCTTTTTAAAAACGTTTATAATATGAGTTCATTGATTGTAACCAAAATAAAAACCAATATGTATGTGTTTAGTGGCAATTAAACTCTTTATTGTTCGTACTACTTTTATTTGCCACCGTATACAACTTCACGATACAACAACAACTTGCTTGTTTGCTATTATTCTATGTTTACAACCCTGATCTTCAACGGCGAGCTTTAAACCACGACTCTTTACTTCGCATGCAATGCGTCTTCACACAAAACTGACTGCATTCATACTGCTCCTTGCTTGTTCGCTTTTATTCTTTGTTTACAATGCAGATCTTTTCAACGGCGATCTTCAAACCACGACTGTTTGCTTCGCACCCAATGCGTCTTCACACAAGACTGACTGAATTCTTACTGCTCTTTGCTTGGTTTGCGCACGCAAACAGTCTAATAAATGTTCTTGAAGAGGAATGTTCGCTGTTTTGCTTTCTTGAGAACTCTATTGCAACGTCATCGCTGTTTGTGTACTTTGCTTACGTTGTTTGTTGTTGCGTTCTTTCTGACTTGTCTGTTCTCCTTTCCTTCCATATCGATGTTGTTGGTTTACTTTTAACAAGTTCGTTGTATGTGTTAGTGTAGCTTTTGATTCTCATGTTAATGTTAAACGATGCTTCTATTTTTGCAACAATACTTTCTTACTCTACAGAAGGATTCTGATTCTTTCAGTAGCTGGAAGTACTATTCTTTGCAGTCTCAGCTGCCGGTTTATTACTATGAAAATGCCATAAGATTTAAGCGCTATATTTCCTCTGCCTAGGGCAAGTATTGTAGTCTGACTATCAGATAATAGTGCTATGTTCGGACCTTTGTGCTTCCAAATGGACGGCCCCGACAGTCCGGTGGAATGAGCTTACTTAGGTGTTATGGAAAGACCCAAATATAGGCCCGTTGTAACATAACTGGCGAGCACTGATAGTCGAGCCCGTAGTAAGCTAGTCTGAGATTGTCAGGGGGCCATGGATTTGATTACAAAAAAAGAGAAAAAACGATACGAAGGCACTCATTTGTCCTTTTTCTTCTACTTACGTATATGTAGTTTGTGTAGTTCGTGTAGATTGTGGTTTATTCACGTACACGCCAGTGACTTAATAAAACAGCACAAGAAATAGTCCAGGTGGGTTAAATCGCAGGATCTCGGTAGTCAGTTTACATTACCTTTACTTGTGATTTTCAAAAAAAAAAAAAAAAATAATTGTTAAGCACCAAAAAGTATGCAATGATATGTACTAAATACTGCCCCTATCTATATGCTTTAATGTAGACAATCTATTCCATAACATACGTACGTAATACGTAATTGGCCATGACAACCCTTCAGTCAGGATTACGGCCTAGTTTCTCACACCACTCATGTTGTGTGCCTTAATTTTATACATGAGTGGCGGGACCTATAGTTTAACGTCGACTCCGAACGACCGATTTTTTGAGAAACTTTTTCATGGCAGGTTTATTTACCCTCAGAGTTTTTGCGAGAAATCTGCTGAGAGAAAGTCGCCGAAGAAATATTTTCTTGTTTCATATTTCGTTTTAATGTCTGGCCTGGGGCTCGAAACGGGCTTTACATCTAATAAGCGAACACACTACCTACTAGACTACGGCCATACGCTTAAATCGCTCGTGTAGATCCACAAAATATGCACACAATTATCACATATTCCACTAACAGATGCTGCCCTATCACTCTTATCTTACGTAGATTAACTTATTGAGTCATTTTATTTTTTATACACTTCCAATATATCACTGTTTGGGCTTTTGAGTGAAATATAACCCCAATTCGGCTTATTTATTGTTTTTATTTTTTTCAAAGATTACCTGTTGATTTCGTTTATTTTTTAATTTTTATTCTTCAAAAACTTATTAAAAATCACCTTTGCTTTACCTTTTTGGAAGTCCCTAAGGATATGAATGGTTAGGCTTCTTAATATTGTTTGAATATTTCCTTCGAAAAAAAGAAAGAAACAAATCAATTGACCCTTATTAAGACCAAGTGCAAGCAACTGAGAAAAACAAACAGAAACGAATTCAAATTAAATTCTAATATCGGCAGCAGAAACAGTTATTGATGACTTGTTATCTTTGCCACAATGCTACACACAGCACAGTTTCCAACAGTCTAAACTTGGTACTTAACAAACGAAACAAAGGAGAAAAAAAAGAAGGATAAAGGATATCAAAGCAACACTTGAAGAAAAGGAAACAAATATTTGGCTTTTGTTCAATTGCTTTTCAAATGTTTGTATCAAATTACAGGCTGGTTTTTTATACGTCTTCTTTGTATGTTTTTGTTTTTGTTGTTTTATTATTTGCGATATTTCTTATGTTTTATTAATGCATCATCCATAATAACAAATAAAAAAAAATTGTTTACAAAGCGATTTATCTACTCCTTACAACAAACACTATAGTGAAGAAAGCAAAGGCAAGGAAAGGATAAGAAATACAAGAATTCTGAAGCGATGATAACACTCGTAAAGAAGAAAGAAAAAGAAAAACAAAGACAAATACAAAAAAGGGAGAAAAATATTTGGAAAAATTTATGACTTCAACAAAACATAGAAAAATTATAACAAAAAAATGTTAAAAAACCCATAAAAAACAAGGCAGTAGCAACACCAACACCCAACACCAACACCCAAGAACAACAGTACGAGTATCTATCAAAAGTAAAGAAAAATAAACTGAAAAAGAAAAAAACAAACAAAAGAATTATTAAGTAACCAACAACAACAATAAAATAAAAATAGAGGAAACAAAACAGAAAAAACATACAAAAAAAACCAGCAAGTATAGCAAACAAGACAATTTTAAAGCTTCCGCTGTAAAGGAACAAATACAAGCAAGGAACTTCACATTTGTTAAGTGAATACAATACTTACAGGCAATGAATGCAAGCACATACATACATACATAGACAATAATCACACAAACACATTTCTACAGCTTCCTTCATTCTCTATCTCATGTTTTCTACAAAATCATACAAATATTAGAGGAAATGTCTGCAGATACATACATACATATGTATATACAGTAAGGATTTTATGTTACTCTACTCAGTAATTCGATCTGAAGCGTAAGTGAAAAAAAAATACATATGTTTTCTTGGCTTTAAGACATTCAATTACAGATCGCTTGCAACTGATCTCGGGTGCCTTGTTAGCCTCATGGGTAGTGAGCTAACTTGCGAGTGTGAATGTTGTAGAAATGGTTCCAAATGGTGAGTTTATTTGCGTGTTGTGGAAATGACTCCAAATGTGGAGCTCCGATTGTCCTGTGGCGTAAGCTTGCATGTGTGTTGTGGAGATGATTCCAAATGGAGACGCCCTATGGTATTTTGGAGTAAGCTTACCTGCTTGCTGTGGAAATTACTCCAAACGGAGAGCCCCAGTAGTCCTGTGGAGTAAGCTTACTTGCGTGTTGTAGATCCAACTACAGGGCCTTTGTAACTTTACGAGGCAGCACTGATAGCCGAGTCTGGGATTGCCGATTCGATTACAAAAAAAGGGAAAAAGTTATACGGAGGCACTCCTTTTTTCCTTCTTCCTCCACTTACTTTGAGTTTGTATAGATTGTGAAACACACATCTGTGACTTAATAAAATTCCACAAGAAATAGTCCAGTGGAGTTAAATCGCAAGATCTCGGTGGTCAGTCTCACTTAAGATGATCATACCCTTCAGGATGTATGCACTCTGTCACCAGCCAATGTCGTTCTTAAAGAAATGTGAACCGATGAGATGCCAGATCAAAATCTACAGATGAAAGTGACTTTTTAAGGATGCATTGAACGCTCGAGCCCATATGGATTGGTATCGTTTGATTTACTTACATAGCCATTCATCAAAAAATGGACCTCAGCAATGAAGAAGATTTTCCCATGATAACTGCGGTCAATGAGTCAAACGATTAATGAAATTACGTCATTTTGTTACTTAACAATTATAGGGTTATCCAGTTTTCTGTTTCAATAGTAAATGGGACAAATGAGTTATGTTCAGATATTTATGAAAAACTACTGAAGAACATGCGTCAACGCTTACAAAATCTTTCGAGGAAATAAATGGTTGGATAAGTCTAGAAGTCCGCGCAGTTTAGTAGGTAGTGTATTGGCTTATTAGACATGAGCTCACAATGCAAATCCCTGGCCAGACATTTCCATCAAAACGAAACATGAAACAAATATTTCTTCGCCGGCTTCCTCACAACAGATTTCTGGAAAAAAGCTTTAAACTGTAGGTCCTGCCACTCATGTAGAAAAATTGACGCACACAACATAAGTGATGTGAGAAGCTAGATGGCAATCCCGACTGAAGGGTTGTAATGACCAATTTTGTATGCATGTAGGCTTACATTCTTCTGATTTTGTCAAATACAGAACATTGCCGTAGATTTTGCCATTTCTCAGCGCTGTACATATGATTTCCTGTGCATAATCATCTTACAACATACATACATACATAATTGGCCATTCCAACCCTTCGTCAGGATTACGGCGTAGCTTCTCAACACCACTCATGTTGTGTGCGTTAATTTTATACATGAGTGGCGGGACCTACAGTTTAAAGTCGACTCCGAACGACAGATTTTTTGAGAAGCTTTTCATGGCAATTTTTACTCTCAGAGTTATTGCCAGAAATCTGCTGAGAGGAAGTCGCAGAAGAAATACTTTTTGTATTTTGTTTTTGATGTCTGGCCTGGGATTCGAACTCGGGTTTTCGTCTAATAAGCCATCACACTACCTACTAGATCACGGCGACTTCATATCTTACAACATATCTCCACTCAATTTTCTTGCTTTTGAATGAAACCTGCTGCTTCCAAATCATTTCAAATGCCTTTTTCAGTCGCGCATGATAGTCAGACAAACTTTATTGCGTCTGAGACGAATCTCGATCGAGATATGTTTTTAATTTATGGTCTTCTAACCTTTTTGGTTTTTCCGAATGCACTTTTTTGAAACGGGGTTTTTGATAAAGCGTGGTCACCGCATAATTCCACCGCGTGGTCACCGCAAACGATGCGGTGCAATTTGCTTACAAAACACAAATTTTCCCTCAAACGTTTTTAAGTTATGGTACCAATAAATAGTGAAGTCACATTACAAGAGAAAAGCATTAAAAAATCTCTGTAATTACTTTTTCCCCTACCCAATATTCAAACAATTTCGGGTAATACGTTACGTTACTAACCTCCAGCCTGTGGAAAATGAGTAGAAGGATATTTGAAAAGATGAAGAACATAAAAGAATCGAGAAAACCAAAACAAATCTTGATAATAACTTAAGTTTCTTATGGAACTGGTTACTCACGCTTACGCTCTCGCTCTTTCTCTCTCTTTCTCACCACATGCACTATAATATTCCAAAAAAAGAAGGGAGAAAAACTAAAAAACTGGCATCATAAAATAAAACACAACCAATAGGTATGTGTAATGGGTGTACGTGTGTATGTGTGTGTGTGTGAATTGGAAAATATTAAGTTTTACAATTGCTTGTGTTTGTATTGCTGCAGCACGAAAAGCAGCAGCAGAAGAAGAAGAGAAAACAGCAATAAAACTTCTAAACTTGTATTGCCACTGATTGCGTTCCTTGGGGGCAGGCAAACAAAGATATTCGAGATGATTTTGGAGTTCAATTTTCAATTTTTTCCCCCTCTGTGTTGTTGTTGTTGTTTTTTTTGGTTACTCAACAAAACAGTAACGTGAGTTGAAAGTGAAACATTTGAAAATAATTTTTATGGTTCAGAGAAAAAAAAGGAAATAAAAACGCACACACATACACACATTTTCCTACTAAGCTATTAAAGAAAAGGGTCAGTTACAGTTTTATTGAGAGCCTTGTCGGCTGTATCACCAACCAACCAACCATCACCCTTATATATGTTATCTAACGATTGCCCAGTTTTTAGTAGTGTATTGATAGCTTATCAGTATTTTGACCGTTTTTTATTGTTGTTGTGCTACCTAAAAGTATGCCTTACTCATCACTTGTGCCTTTTGTTTGTTTATTGGTGGCCTTTAAATTATTTTCTTTAGCAATCCTCTGATGCCAATGTTAAGTTGCCGTTGTCTGTTTGCTTTTTTATTCTTTTTTTCTTGGCTATAAATCATGCTGACGGCATCAGGTGATTTAACACTTGAGATAACTACTCTATACTTGCGCAAGGTATCCTTTTACACACACACACACATACACACAAACGCTTTATTATTGTATTGAAGATATCATTTGTTGTTGTTGTTGTTATTGTAAATATTTTATTTTCCTCTAGCAAACATACAGCTAACAGCAGAGAGAGAGAGAGAGAGAGAGAGGATCTTAATCATTCCACAAATATTTGTTGGAGAAAATAAAGAAATACTTTCGCTCAAAATGTTGAAATTTTATTGTTTATTATCCATTCAGCAGTCAAAACAGAAGGGTAAGGAGGAGGAGTACAAATTATACAAAAAAACAAAGAAACAAACAATTTTGGGTTGTCAAATGAAAAAAAGTTTCTTTCTTCAAAGAATTTATTACGATTTTAGTTGGGCCACTAAGGAAAACAAGTGCTGTGAAAAAACAAATTGTCATCAATTCAATGTTGGTTTGGTAACACTGAATTGAAATTATAGCACGTATTTTATTAGATTTACTACAAACAGGGTGTGTGTGTGTGTGAGTGCGAGGGGCCACCTTGCCACCTTAGTTTTTTAATTGCCTGTGAGAAAAACTAAAAAATTTATTTCTTTCCTTTATTTTTATAGTATGTCATCAAATGTGTTGCAAATTAAAGAAATTTTTTGATGACTTTCGAAAATAAACAAAAAGTAGGAGCAGGTGTAAAATTAAAAGTTTTCAAGAATTTTTAAAAAAAACTTTCAACACTAAAAAAACGTGATAGTAATATAAACAAAAGGCCTATCACTGAGCAATACAAAAACTAAAAAGTAATTGAAATTGTGTTAATATAACCACTAACCGAATTTCTAATTAATTCTAGATTTACACCTCATAGTCATATCTGTCCAAGAATAAACAAAAAATATTTTAATTTTCTTCGCAATAAATTAATAAGATAACCACTATACCTAGTTTACAAGATTCTTATGCTCATTGCTCACATAATACTACAACAAAATTGAAGTTCGTGGTAGAAGCGATCATAACATTCGAAAATGCAGAGATGCTGCTATGTGAGAAGGACTAAAGGGTCATTAGGAATATCAATGCTGAAGTAAAAGCGAAGAGCATAAAGCCTCCAACCTACTGTGCAGAGAATTGGCAAGATTATGAAGAAGTTTTTGTAGACTGGAAGCCTTACAGACTTGGTCGACCCTGCGCACTATCGCTATGTATACATTGCCGAGAATATCTCATATGTTAGAAAGACTTTGTCGATTCCGAGGCTAGTGGGCCTATCTTATGACTTTTAATAGTATTCTTGGCATTTGTACGTCCATTGATATAATGTGTGACTCGCTTCCAAATTTAAGCCAGGATGATAGAGCATGAGATTTCTTCAAAAAAATTTCTTCAGCGATCACACATGATGGTTCCGCTAAAAAGCAAAATTTTTGTACATAATGCTCGAAGAACATACAATACAATCGACTGTTTAATGCCTTTTTGTTGTCTGGAGGTATTATTGAGGCATATTTTTTTCATATGATCCTGGAAGAACTGTTGACTTCAAGACAGAGCGTTATAGCGTTATGTAGGTAGGCAAGTTAGAGTGGTACTTTTGAAACAAAAACCTCACTTGAGCCCACCTAGTGGCCCGTTGTGATGCCACGGGTAAGCTCAGTGCCCGTACTGACCAACTTCCACCGAACTCATAGAGGAAGATGGTGAGCGTGGTAGCTGCACACTAAAAGCATGACTCGCCTATGCTGGAAACCAGCCTGAAAGTTTTATGAACGAAGCTATATCTTTGATATCAATGGCTGATAGCTCTGTTAAGCTAACATGGAACGCCTCGGCAGAGATCGGCTTTAGGAAAGAAAGTGGATAATCGTTTCCTCCTCTTTAGCAGGCCCACAGCCTCGGCAGTAGTCCTTCGAGGGGAGTTGCAGCCTGTCCGAATGTCTTCCCACAACGGAGTGACCTGTGAGCATGGCCAATGTGATCGGAATGACCTTACAAATGAGTTTGAGTAGTTGGTTGGTTATGGCGTTATGATAGCCGATTAGGATTACAACCAAGTTTCTCACACCACTTATGCTGTGTGTATTAATTTTATACATGAGTGGCGGGGGATCTACAGTTTAAAGTGGACACCGAACGGCAAATTTTTCTATTTTACTTTCCACGACAAGTCTTATTTAATTCCAGAGTTTCTGACAGCCGAAGAGAGTTTCTGACACCGAAGAGATATTTTTACATATTTCGTTTTGTTGGTGGTGTCTGACCGAGGGTTTGAACCGTGGCCTTAGGTCTAATAAGCCAACACACTACCTAATAGATGTACTTCATATAAATCGTCAATCCATAGAATTTTGAAGTCCAATAGGTTTGATGGAGTTCCGTCCAACTGCTTCTCATATACTTTTCCTTAGAAAAACAAAGTCTTAAAGCAATCTCAAAATTTGCCCGATATTATATTCCAGTAAATCCGCTTCCCAGAGTTGAAAATGTGCCTTTGTGTTATTCAAACACTGTTTGCCTCTATTTGATCTTAAGTCTAACAATTCTTTAGCAGTCTGCTTTAATGGATGCACATTCGATACTAATTTTATTGCATTACTGTATGATACTGCCTGCTTCCTCCAATTAATTATTTTTCCAAATCGAACTCCAAGATTTGATTTCCAAAATTTTCTTCATTAAACTCTCTTAATTATTTTCATCTTCAGCAAAATAATTCTAAAATCAAATGTTCAATTCCTTTGAGCAACTCATCAGAAATTTATATTTACTTGCTCTTGTTGTTGTTGCCATTATTTCCTTATTTTTTCTAATTTATTTATGAAAATAAATATGAAAGAAATCTTGTTAAGAAGAAACTTGCAATATGTTTATTTAATACCTACAAAATATGCTTTAAATTATAATTTCTTCTAAATCCAATAAGTATGCTATAGTTTTCTAATATAATCTTGATTACATTACCCCCCCACAATATACTTACTCTCATGTATGTATACACAAGCTCTTACACGATGGTTTAAGTATACAAAAACATTAATTTTTATAAGTTCTATAAATATATAAAATATTTTGTTATAAATATGCTATACAAAGTATGGAAAATATTAGGGTGGTATCTACCATTCGTTCCAAGAAATGGTTTTTATATAAAGAGAAGAGATTTATTTTCCAGCACCTATAGGTATGCCATTGTTTTTCTAACATATTGATGCCTCATCTAAATTCCATTAAAACAAATGCTCTTTCTCTTTCTCTCCCTCTCTTTCGTTAGACATACGTTACGTATGCATGTATATATACATATACCTTGTATCTGAATAGATGTGAATTATTAGAGAAAAATAAAGTCAAAATAAATAAAGAATACATAGCATATTTCTTAACGATGTATCATAATCATCATCATAAAATAAGTTATACAGAGATAGAGTGAGAGACGTAGAGACAGTGAACAAGAGAAATAGAGAGAGAGAGAGTATTAGTGTAACTGTGTTTAGCATTGAATGTATAACAAACTAATTGATAAACATACTATGCAGTAAAGTTGCATGCAACACATACTTACACTGAACAAATAAAAACAAAACCGGAAAGAATGTAGACATGGCAACGTTTACACTTAAAATGAAAAGGGCGGACCTTTTAGTGATTTACAAAATTAAAAATATTGTTATATTTTACCTTTTAAAAACGTTTAAAATATGAGCTCGTAGATTCCAATTCCAATTAGAATTCTTTATTATTCGCACAAAATTCTGTGTGCCACTGTTCACAACTTGATGTAAACAACAACAACTGCTTTGTTTGTTATTCAACTGTTTATACACTTTGCATAAACAATAACAATTATTAGACAATTGTTCGACTGATGTTTGTAATGAAGATCTTCAAACCACGATACTCTCTTCAAACACATCGCGTCTTCATACAAGACTGACTGAACTTTTACTAATCAATTTTCAATTTCAATTTCAATTTCTTTTATTTGCAATAACATTATTACTAATCAATTTTAAATGTAGTTGGAGCCGCCTATTACATACATACATAATTGGCCATTACAACCCTTCAGTCAGGATTACGGCTTAGCTTCTATTCCAAACTTTATTTTAAAGCACAGGCCCAGGCTATCAGAGCATAGAATTCTAAGGTAATGAAATCCAGCATGGTATACGACTACCGCAGATGTGCTAATGAGGTGATATGATGTTTGTATCACATGGGTACCGGGAGATAGAGACATTCCGGTTAACTGCAGAGCGATTGAACTGGCCAGAAAAGGCACGACTATCGAAATCTCTTATGAATTCTAGACATTGGGTATCCCTTTGGGCACCTGCAAGCTTATAATTGACACTGCAATCGTGAACCTTGTCAACAGTAGATGGGTGGTTTCGTACACAGACAGAACGGCGCAGAAAATCTGACCAAGGCTGGATAGAATGCGTGTGGTAGCTCTACTTAAACTTCAAAGAAGTTGGGTCTGTTGTCGGGGTTATCATCGGACATGCATGCGAGGCGTATTGTTCTTGAACACTTTGCAAATGATTTCTGCAAAAGCTGTGGAGATGAGGAGGAAGAGGAGACTGTTCCACACCTACTGTGTACATGCCCGGCACTTGATCAGAGGAGAATAAGCCACCTGGGTGCCTACTATATGGAGGATCTGGATGAACTGCTTGCACTGATATTGGCAGTCTGACTCACTTTATCGGACGCTCTGAGTGGTTCCTGGACTAAGGGAAAATGTGAAACTGTGGCATCACAATTGGCCCAGAGTGCCTGCTAAGTGTGTCCGCTCATAACTCCATCAACCTACAGAATTTACCTACAGCCGCATCCGTAGACGTTGAGATGTTTAATTACAAGAAAGAAGCGAAGTGTTTGATAGCCTTTTAGGAGTCAGACATTCCTATCTTCGAATGAAATGCGCGGTACTACAATCATATTGTGGTAACATAGTTTTTCAGGCGATTTATCTGGAGTGTCTATCATGAACAAATATTTCTTTGGCGTTTCCTCCCAGCAGATTTCTGGCAAAGTAAAATAAAATAGAAGTAAATAAAATTGCCAAGAAGAGTTTTTGAGAAATCTTTCGTTCGGAGTTGACTTTAAACTGTAGGTCTCTCAACTGTTGTATAAAATTAAGACACACCAAATAAGCAGTGTGAGAAGCTAGGTTGTAATCCTGACTAAAGGGTTATAATGACCAATTATATATGTATGATCCCCATATCGAAGATCCTTTCTATTCTATAACGTTTCTAAATAGTGACATCCGCATACCGCTTTTAATATGGAGCTTGTCCTCGAAATAAACTCCCACTACAGTGCTATTCTCTATATGCCAGTTACCCGTAAAGATTACGGGCAGTTACTACTGCTTAATAAATTAACCACGCCGTGGAAGACCACAAATGTAGCTTGTAGAAGTCCTTACCTTGACCATATAGTTCGTAAAAACCTATCATATGCAAACCTTAGTTTCTTGACAATACATAACCTCTTCAAAGAATCTTACCATGCCTTACTGTCGAATAAATCCATTTTTACTGCTAATGTCCATGCTTCACAGATTCGTGTGCTCAATTGCATTTAAAAATCTGAGTTGTTTACTTCTGATACGACATAAATCTGGGCATTTACACAAAAACTATACAGATTCAGAAGAACTAGAAACCACCGCTTTATGGTTTTCCCTTTGTAATAACTATTCATACTTATGGTTTGAAAAATGCATTAAAAACTCGTGAAACAACAGTAACATTCCTTCAAGGTCGACTTTATAATGATATACACTACGATCTATGCATTTTAAGTAAGGGATTTGGATTCTACACAGACTGTGTATCTTCCTGCTGCCGAAACATGAACACTTGGGGGTTGTTCGAACTGTTCCTCGGGGTTCTTTTTTTTTCTACAAAAATACTACTCAGTAGTCTGTTATCAGTCTGTTAGCAGTCTGTTAGTAGTCTGTTAGTACTCTGTTAGCAGTCTGTTAGCAGTATGTTAGCAGTCTGTTAGCAGTCTTTTAGCAGTCTGTTAGCAGTCTGCTATCAGTCTGTTAGCAGTCTGTTATGAGACTATTCTGCTATAAGCAGCTTACATTATGATAAGAGTTAACAGATAATTGTCTGTTAACCTTTGTTCTTCCGGTTTAGAGGCAGGAAATGTAAAAAATCGTGGACTTCCGTAAGTAACGCTTACTAAAACCGCTTTTGTAAAATTATGAACATGATTCCACAAACAGAGCAACTAGTATTTAACTAGAAAATTTGCACATTAAACATCCTTTTAAAGAAAAGTTCGTTGACCCGCTATGGACCAACAATACCTTGCATTAAGTATGCCATACAATATATTTTTGGCAAAAACTGTTGAGGAACGCTATTATGATGAGCAATGAAAGAAAACTAAAATAAGGAACATTTTTCTCAAATACAAACAAAAACAGGAAAACAGGATTGTGTTGTATTTTTTATTCTCTTTCACCACTAAAAGAAAACAAAAACAACAAAAACAAAAACATGCATTTACTTGCTCATATCAATTCAATTTATATACCGCATCACAGACAATATGATGTACAGATACGATACGATACGATACGAGCAACACAATATTTATCTCCTCTCTAAATAAGTAACTTAAAAACTATGTTTGTATGAATGCATGTATGAATATGTATGTATGTATGTATGTGTGTTTCACTGTATATACAGCTGAAGTTAAAGAAGACACTTGAAGCGGAAGTATTTGTAAAACTTTGTTACACTTTTGCGGTATTACGGTAAAAATGTTAGAACAACTGCAAAACTTTTTACAGTTCTTATGGCAGATGATATAACAACAAGAACAACAACAACGAAAGCAATAACAGCAATAACAATCAACAACTGCAGTAATGGAAGAAAGAAATAAGCAAACAACAACAACCAATTTTTTTTAACTAAATAAAGTGGCAAAAAAACCCTTGGTTTTACAGATCTCTACCCTATTTTCGTTCGTTGTGTGTTTCGCTGTTGTTTTTTTTGAAGAAAAATCGTGATTTTATTTTAGCACAGCAGGTAAGGCTTTAAATGGGTGCGCTAGGAAATCGTATTAGATTTGGTTGAAGTTACTAAAAAAACGTGGTGAGCGCTTGTTTATTTTGATTTTTTTTCGCATCAATTTTACATCTTAGTCAACAGTACGTATGATTAATATTAAATCATGTCATGTTACTCATACGTCCAAGTGGATTTTTCTTTTAAAAGTCTACTTAAGAAATAAAAAAAAGTGTTAAATGACAACCAAGTGATAAAGAAAGAAGACAAGCTTTCATGTAGTGCTGTTCTTTCCGAGGAACGGGTTTATGTGGCTCCTGTTGTTTGAGAGAGATTGCTTTTTGCTCTCTACCTAAGCAGCCCACTGTAATAAGGCATTTTCCCTGCATTGTATAAAATAACTAAAGAAAAGGAAACACTTTGACTCACATTGTTATAAAATAAAATCCTATTTAGAGATTTTTTATGTTATTTATACGCCAGGAAAAAAACATTAATAAGCCAATTACGTTTTGTAAGAATACATGAGAATAACAAACGCTAACGAGATCAAAGACTATAAAGAGATTTTTTTTGTTTAATTTTTTGTTTCAATGCGCAAAATGTATCTGTCTCGATAGACTAACAAAAGCTATCGATGCTATATATCGTATCGATCATTAAATTCTTTGAAGTTGAACTAGTTTTCAGATTAATTCTAAGCGCTTCATCCCTCATACGCGAAGTCCTAATGCAGATTACCAATTCCGATTACACAGCACTTGTTAGTGTTAACTCGTCTGGGTCATTATTATATGTGGTATCACAACGGGTTGCTATCATTACCGTGTTTGTGTCCCTTTCTAACGGGAAGACGCTCGCTCGAATGTCAGAAAGCTCTTTAAAAGGCTCAAGTATACTTGTTTAGATCAAGATTAGAACAAGTAAAAGGACTCTTGGATCCACCAGGACGGTTGAAATGTGTTCATGCATCTGTGGAGCTACCAGTTCTCATACATGGCTGCCTTGTATAGTAGGAGGCTGTGGAGATGGCGAGCCGAAGAATACAATTGGATAAAGAGTTTTTATAGGCATATCAGAAATCATTGGTAATACTCCTAAGGCTTCGTGGTGATCAGTTGGGACTTTCGGTAAATAACTTATTGAGGTCATTTGAAGGAAGTGTTGTTAAGAAAGGCAAGTTTGGATATGATAAGTTTCTGGGTTTCACGGACTATGCGGTCAAAGACTATATGGACTTCTCCAAGCTATATTTTGTGGTATTTAATGGCGTGGATAATCTACTAAGCAGTTCTGCAATCTTTACGAGTAGCTTGAAGATGGATACTAGCACTCGAGTGAGAGTTTATTTCGTGGCTAGACTCCATAATAAGTGCGGTATGATCTGAGATGTCGGCGATCACCATTTGAGAATATTCTAGGATTTAAATAAATCTTCATATGGGGATCCTGGATGGTGCATTTTGCTTTAAATCTAAGGACAAAGGATTGTTCACAGTCGGCGTCCCTGTCCTGGTATTCAGGGGTACATACGTACATACATATATAATTGGTTATTGCAATCCTTCAGCCAGGACTACGACCTAACTTCTCACACCGTTTAAGTTCTATGTGTTAATTCTATACATGAGTGGCGGGACCTACAATTGAAAGTTGACTCCGAACGACAGATTCTTGAGAAAATATTTTATGACAAATAAATGCCAGAAATCTGTTGAGACGTAGTCCCCGCAGAAATATTTGTTTCATGTTTCGTTTCGTTCGAGATATTTGGCCTGGGGTTTGAACCATGGCCACACGTGTAATAAGTCAACACACTACCTACTAGACTACGGCAACTAATATGGTGATCTCGATCTTAAGATCGGTTTTTTGATGGGATATTATGCCTTAAAGTATGCCTTCCTTTTATAGAATTTTTGCTAATATATGGGAGCCGGAGTGCCTTTAGTACATTCGATGTTCTTGGCAAAGGTTTCTTCCCCCTCTACTACGATTGCTGACTGTTACAGTTTCAGTCGTAGCATTAGCTGTCTGGTGCGTCGGAGTTACCTTTTAATTTTTCAGAATTTTTGGTAATATATGGGAGTTAGAGTGCCTTTAGCTTATTTTATATTCTTGGCCAAGGTTTCTACCTCCTATTGCGATTGCTGTCTGTTACAGTTTCACTCGTAGCATTAGCTGACATATGAGACGAACCAAATTCTCTCTCTCTCTCTTCGATCGATCTTTTCTTCTTCTCTTCTTTACTTCTATATTACTTGTCCTTATGTATGTTTAAACTTTTCTCACGTCGCGACGTTTACATTTCTAATGGACACCACCAGGCGGTTGTTTATGCTCTCGGGATGGAGGTAATTCATTACCTCATTACCTACTTACCTAATTTAGCCAAAATTACTTGGTCGAGATTTAAATTATTTTGACTAGTGGTCCTACTATCCACAACAACGGACATGATTACAGTTTAATGATGATATGAGAGGCTAGGACTACGAAATATTGCCTTGCCATTGTTTAGTACCTATAAAGTACTTCTTGACAAGTAAATCTTACATAACATAACCAAAATGTCGTACTGATAACATGCGTTATGAGTTAATGCAGCTCTTCTGCTTCACTGGCAGTTCTTTTCTTGTAAATTTAGAGTAAAGTACTCATATTACAGGCAGTGTGTCACAGATTTAAACCAGTTGCTGAATAATTGTATTTCAATTTCAATTTCATTTTCGATTCACATTTTTCTTTTATTCCTCCATTATCCATAACAAAGCTAAGAAGAAAAAATTTTTTCCAAAAATTTTCTTGGCTTTTATACATTTCCAAACGTTTGTAGCAGAAAATAAAAGAAAGAGACAAAAGAGAATGAGAGGTAGGTGTAGGAGAAAGAGAAATCAGCAGCATTAAAAACTTAACTGAAGCGTAAAACTGTTATTTTTAAGTAGAAGAATATTTCTTTGGCTCATATAACCTGGGGAAAAAAAAGCATGAAAGCATGCATGCATGCATGCATGTTTATATGGTACAGTTTTGTAGGAAGGAACCGAAGAAACAAAGAGAGAGAGAGAGAGTGAGTCTTTCTATGCAACTCAAGCAAACTACACATACTAACACTGATGTACAACCCTGGAAATATGTATGCTTTCTAGCATCATTTCGTGAGATAGTAAGAGATGAGCAGAGAAAGAGAGAGAGAGAGAGAGCTGTTGTTTGTTTATTTATTACCAGAGTATGCTTAGAGTTGTAAAAAAAAAACGAGAAGAGATAAAGAAAAAAGAAAAATCGTTAGAGAATCTATAACAAGTAAGAAAAAGGAAACGTTTACAGGTTTCTTATGAAAGGATTATAATGCATAAATACACACATACACACACGCATACATCTTTTACTCTCTCTCTCTCTATTCTCTATCCTTTCATTCTATTCATGTTTATTATTATTATTGTAAAGGTATGACAAACACGTACGTACGTACATACATATGTGTGAATATGTATGTGTATTTCCGAGAGCATAATATATTGTCTTAAGTAGAGTATAAAATTCACAATAAATATTCAATATTTTCTACGTAAACCAGTCGAAAATAAAAAATATATAAAAAACTATACGGAAATAAAAGTAGGGAAATAAAACAAATTGTAACGTATAAATTGCTTCGCATTATAAATACGAGATAAATTTGTTCCTTTAATAGCAGTTTGCAATGCCATAAAAACAATGTTCTTTTCTTTTCTTTCTCATCTTTATCTCTAGGAAAAGCTGGGGTTACGAGCTTTATTTTTCTTTTTTATGAATAATAATATTAAAATAAAGTTGTTATTGCACTTGATAAGATTGTAAATTATCGATAATAATAATCGATAAAAGTGGCAATGAATTAAGTTATTGAGCAATAAAAAAGTGTGCTTTTTTTAGTTGCATGAGAACTATCAATATCAATAACTACAGTTTGAGAGCTAAGCATGTCAAACTGTATTGGGATTTCTAATTAGTAAGGTTTGATAAATCATCTTGAGCGTCAGCACTTACATACATACATACATACATAATTCATCACTACAACCCTTCAGTCAGGATTACAATCTAGCTTCTCACATCACCTATGTTGCGAGTGTTAATTTTACATATGAGTGATAGGAGCTACAGTCTTAAAGTCGACTACGAACTACAGATTTTTAAAAAACTTTTCATAGCAATTTTATTTACTCTCTGTTGAAGTTGTCGAAAAATTATTTTTCAAACTTCTTTTCGTTGGAACTGTGTGACTTAGGGTTTGAATCGTGGCTTCACGTCAAATAGGCCAGCACACTACGTTCTAGACTACGGCGACTTTAGTAGAACACTGTTTGAAATTATCAAAATGTTCAGTGCGCCTCCGTCAAAGACCCTGCAAAAGCATACGAGCATAAACCCACTAAAATTTTTGTCCCACTGTAGCTTCTTTTGACCTGATAACTATTGGGTCCGCCATCTAACGTTTTTTATTTCAACTAGTGCTTATTTCGTGAACACTTAGCTCATGTCTGATTTGACAGATAATTAGTTTTATCCTTGCGCTGAAGGAATATGGTTGTGTATACGCTTGAACAACGCTGGAAAATCGACTTACGATCGACTTACAGAAGATGCCGATTTTGGCAAAAAAAATTATCAGATAAAGCTCATTTTGATCTTTTCGAGTATGTAAACAAGCAAAATTGTCGCATTTGGGGCACAGAAAACCCGCACGCAATAATTGAAAAGCCGACGCACCCAAAACGAGTCACTGTTTGGTGCGGATTTTGGTCCAGAGGCATAATTGGGCCATTTTTCTTCAAAAATGAGCAAGGAGTGGCCGTTACAGTCAATGGCGATCGTTATCGGGCCATGTTGAACGAATTTTTGTTCACAACAATTGAAGAGGACGATATTGGCAACATTTGGTTTCAACAGGACGGCGCTACGTGCCACACAGCCGAAGCTACACTCGATGTTTTGCGCCCTGTTTTTGAAAATCGCATTATCAGCCGCAGAGCTTATGTCGTTTGGCCACCTCGGAGCTGCGATTTGACACCGTTGTGTTACGCCGACAAGCCACAGACAATTGACCCTTTAAAGGACAATATTCGTGAAGTGAAATACAGCTGCACACAATCGATAATGTGCTTAAAAATTGGTGTAGGCTACTGCATGGCCAGCAATTTCTGAATGAAATTTTTTCCATTATTAACCGGAAGTATTTTACTTTCAAATAAAAAAAGAAATTTGAGAAAATATTCAGTAGTTTTTTTTAAAGCATTTTCAAAAAAAAAAAAAGTTATTTGGTGGACCCTGTAGAACAACAAACTGTTTGATGATTCCATTATTCTTCTCATAAAGAAAGAATACAAAACAAAAGGCTGTCGCCAATGTCCTTCAAAGACCTTCATATCACTGGCTATAGAAACATTTCACATAACTAAGCTCTTGTGGTCTCTGCACCCTTGTAATCTAAATCAGTTGTAAAGAAATACGCTGTCAAAGGCGGAAAGTCTCACAGAATATTGAAACTACAAAAAGTATACCTAAGCCTGGTGAGTCTATTTAAAAGGGAAGATCACAGAACATATTCTCTTTCATGTTACGTTGTAAACTTTAGGCGAACAATTCTGGTACACTTGTCAGTATAAAAGTTGTGTAAAGTTGACTTGGCTAGAAACACACTCTCATAAAACTATGGTCGAGATGGTTTAGATATGTCGATCAGGATTTTAGTTGAATGAAGGAAATGGATTAGATATGTTTAGTAAGGATGTGTAGTTATATTATAGGTAAAGCTGCCACTTTCACTCATAACTGATCTTTCAATTGTATAATTGTAGGCTTCAGCGCACAGTAGAGCATGTCCTAGTAAAGGCATCCGAATAAAAGTTTTGAAAACTCATAAAGCTCGCCATTTATAGAATACTAAATTCACTTCCACCTTAAGTAGTTGCAGTTAAATTAATCTGGATCACAACTCTGCTACACAGCTGCTATTTGAAGATCAAAGCAGTCAAGTTCTATATCCCAAGTTTGATTGTACTGTATCTTGGCATTTTTTTTGTTTTCTATTACGCCGAAGAGGGGTAAATGTACCTAACCGCACCATAGAGAAAGTCGTCACATCCTCCGTGTGTGGGGCCCTCACCCACTAAATCCCCCCTTCGTCTGGTGGACTCGTTGTGCCCACTCCGAAACTACGGTGGTATTACTTCGGAGTGGAGTCCTTTTGGCCCTTTGGCCCCTGCATGCTCATATCCGTGTCCGGATTGCGTGTCAAAAATTGAGGAGACATCTAAGTGTCTCCACTATTCCTTTCGTCCAGGTCCCCGTTTCGGATTCCGTTTGACACGTATGCCAGTATCATCTATGCCGGCGTGCCTACCCGTTCTGCAGCCTCAAGATCTCTCTTCTTCAGTCTTAGAATGCGCTCCACGTAATTCGCCACTGAGGCTCAATTTCCTCTACTCGCAATCATAAACCCGACAATGTTAGCGGCCGTTATCGTTCCAGTTATTGACGTCAGTACAGAGCGATAGCTCTGCCAGCGTGCACACTCGAAAACAGTGTGCACTGCATCATCAATTACTTCCCCTTCTTCGTAAAGACAGTAAGGGAAGGCGGTCTTGCTCATTATGTGCAGATATTTCCTAAAATATCCGTGAAACGATAGCATCTGTGTAACATAGTAATTTACCTCTTCAAATTTCCGACCAATCCATAGCCTTATGTCCAGAATAAGTCTCGGCGTCCACCTTCCTCCATCCTCATCGTTCCATCGTCGTTGCCATTCTGAGATGATGTTTTCCCTGAAGTGCCCGGTTATGTGATTCCCAGCCAAGTTCGCCTTATAAATCTCCATCCACTCTACTGACAGCAGATCCACAGGGATTGTACCTACTATCACAAGTACGACTGGGGCGGACACTGTACGATATGCCGACGTGATACGCAATGCAGTCGCTCTCTGTACCGATACAAGTGAGTTTGTCTAGCGTTTCGGCCCAAATTTGACTGTATCTCGGCATGCAGCTGTGGTTTATTGTTTAATCTCCAGGGCTCCCTCAATAACGCTGAATACTTTATGTAAAGTAGGCTGAGTTCAACTTACCCTATATACATACATACATATGTACATAATTGGCTATTACAACCCTTCCGTCAGGATTACGGCCTAGCTTCTCACACCACTCATGTTGTGTGCCTTAATTTTATACTTGAGTGGCGAGACCTACAGTTTAACTTCGGCTCCGAACGACATATTTTGAGAAACTTTTTCATGGCAGGTTTTATTTACTCTCAGAGTTTTGCCAGAAATCTGCTGAGAGGAAGTCGCCGGAGAAGTATTTTTTTTTCATATTTCGTTTTGATGTCTGGCCTGGGGCTCGAACCCGGGCTTTTACGTCTAATAAGCGAACACACTACCTACTAGACTACGGCGACTTCAACTTACCCTAATTGAAGTATATTGGATGATTAGAATTCCAAGAACACTAGTGTAATTGCCCATATATTTACACTCAATGGAGATTCTTCAAACATAACATAAACGAGGAGAGACTAATATATCTGAAAGTTTCGAAAGAATTTTAAGGATTTTTAAATCTGACAATCTGCCTTGATGATAAAGAGAACCTGTTGAGCCCTTAGCACAGTAACGAACCTATTGAGTATCGCTGAAAAAGCGCAGCAACTAGATTAGTGTCGTAATGGAATTTCTTATTAAAATAATTGAAGAAACATCATTAGATTTGTTTAAGATTTTGAGCCCTTAGCACAGTAACGAACCTATTGAGTATCGCTGAAAAAGTGGAGCAACTAGATTAGTGTCGTAATTGAATTTAATATGAAAATAATTGAAGAGACATCATCCGATTTGTTGAAGATTTTCAATAATTTTTTTACTCATTTTCTTTTTCTTTAAGCTCTGGAAAGTTTTCTTTCAATACCATCTCAAAAAAGTCTCCAACAAAACAACAAATAATTGCAATGAAATATACAATCACAGCCAAATATACTTACATACGCTCATACATATATGCACATATATAAACGTAAAACTAACGGTAGTTTTCTATAACATAACTTAGTTTTGTAGCCTTAAGCAAAGGTCAACAGAGAATTGAATTGTGTTTGGGTTTTTTGGCAAAAGACGAGCAAAAAAAAAATCGACAAAATATGAAATGAAAAACGAAATAAATGTTAAGTTTATTGAGTATAAATTGATGTGTACGAGTGTGTGTTAGTATATGTGTGTCCTTGCAAACATATGCTATGTACATACATATGTATGTGTTTTTATCTTGTGAGTAAATAATAAATATGATAAGAAAAATAGGAGAATAACGTGTATAGATAGTAGATGTTATTGGAAGCATATTTACTTTTAACAAAGTAAAGACCAATTGCATCAGCCAGTCAAGCGCGTTATTTGTTAGCTTTCAAGGGACTTTAACAGTGCAAAGAGACAGAAAATGTTTTTTTTACGTATTTTGCTGTATTTGCTGTTGAATAAATTTATTTATGGATTCCAAGGAAACTAAGTTCGTACAGAAAAAAAAAAAAAACCGAACGAAAACAAAAATACCTTGAAGTAAATATGTTCGTAAGTTTTTTGCTGAAGAGACTTTTCTTAGAACAGCATGAATGTGTGTCCAAGTATATGGAACATTTAACCTATAACACCTGCTGTAAGCGGGGTAAGTAAAGGGTCCACCAAATAACTTTTTTTTTTTGAAAATGCTTTAAAAAAAACTACTGAATATTTTCTCAAATTTCTTATATTTTTTGAAAGTAAAATCCTTCCGGTTAATAATGCAAAATAATTTCATTCAAATGGCTGCCTCGGCTGGCCATGCAGTAGCCTACACGATCGGTCCAATTTTTAAGCACATTATCGATTGTGTGCAGTTGTATTTCACCAATGGCTTCACGAATATTGTTCTTTAAAGCGACAATTGTCTCTGGCTTGTCGGCGTAACACTTATCTTTGACGGCACCCCACAAATAATAGTCCGACGGTGCCAAATCGCAGCTCCGAGGTGGCCAAACGACATCAGCTCTGCGGCTGATAATGCGATCTTCAAAGACAGGGCGCAAAACATCGAGTGTAGCTTCGGCTGTGTGGCACGTAGCACCGTCATGTTGAACCCAGATGTTGCCAATATCGTCCTCTTAAATTTTTGTGCACAAAAATTCGTTCAATATGGCCCGATAACGATCGCATTTGACTGTAACGGCCACTCCTTGCTCATTTTCTAAGAAAAATGGCCCAATTATGCCTCTGGACCAAAATCCGCACCAAACAGTGACTCGTTTTGGGTGCGTCGGCTTTTCAATGTACGCGTGCGGGTTTTTTGTGCCCCAAATGAGACAATTTTGCTTGTTTACATACCCGCCAAGATCAAAATGAGCTTCATCTGAAAAGATGATTTTTTTTGCCAAAATCGGCATCATCTGTAAGTCGATAGCAGGCCCACTTAGCGAAGCGAAAACGCATTGGATGGTCAATTGGCTTCAACTCCTAAACCAATTGGACTTTGTATGACGTCATACCAAGGTATTTACGCAAAGTTCATCTCAATGACGTCTCCGAAATGTTCAATTGTTGAGAACGCATACTTTCTGCCACAGCAGCAATATTCTCGGGTGTACGCACTGTTCTTGGTTTTTCACGCTTTGGTTTATCGATGAGGATGCCAGTTTCTTTCACTTTTTTCACAAGATAACGAACATACGCAGCTGACGGTGCTTCTCTTCTTCCTAAATCAGTACGCAATTTTCGCACACATTCTGCACATTACCATGATTTTCAAAGTAATGTCGCAATAGTTCCCAGCGTTGTTCAAGCGTATACACAACCATATCCGTTCAGCGGAAGGATAAAACTTATTATCTGTTAAATCAGACATGAGCTAAGTGTTACCATTCACGAAATAAGCACTAGTTGAAAAAAAACCGTTAGATGGCGGACCCTTTATAAGATTTTCTAAGAATAATACGCGTAAACAAGTCATGGTTAAGATAATAATAAGAGACTCAAACACATTTTGGAAATTTGTCATGCTGGAGGGCCCCATTTCCGTAGAAAAACAAAGTACTTAGTACTCGTCAATTTCGTTAGCCGTTAGGTCGTTCCTTAAAACTTTTGAAAGTAAATAAAATTGCTATGAAAAGTTTCACAAAAATCTGTCGCTCGGAGTCGATTTTAAGCTGTAGGACCCATCCTCCCACCTCATGTGTGAAATTAACACACACAAGATATCTGATGTGAGAATCTAGATCGTAATCCTTGCTGAAGGGTTGTAATGAGCAATTATGTATGTATTATGTTATCGTAGCGAAATGGAAGAGTTTGCATTTGGTAACCACTGCTGGCTTTTAAGAAAATTGTTACTCAATCAGCCGCGTATTATGAATACCGATGCTAAAGGATTTAGAGTGGGTAATAGAGCAGCCAATTGATTATTTTATATGGGACGAGAATTGACAGCTACAGCAAGGGAAACACTTAGTTTTGAGCTCCACTTAGATCCCCCTGACATATGTGACTCTGTTGATGATAGTAATTGAATCACTACCATCAGCACCTTCCTTATACTTAGCTCCTCATATCACAACAAGATGAGATGACTACCCACTGGCGAGGAAATCTTTTTTTTGAGTTTTTTTCTTTCTTTTTTGGACATTTAAAACCAATAAATAAATTTACCCGTTGCTATTATTAATGATTACTTTTCCAGTCATTAATCTGCTTAAAGATTCGCTTTTTTTATGGGCTGCCATAAAAACAATTTAATTTGAAAGCCTTCACTCCACTTCAGTAGACAATTTGGAATAAATTCATGGAAATCTATCGCTTCTGATAACACAATGATTGATGACATTTTTGAGAGCAAAATACTGGAGCCAAGTTAACCACAATCAAAACAACAGCAAAAGTTTTTAAATATTTTATTATTATTGTTGTTGGCACATAAAAATTAAGCCTTTTTTAATCTCTCGAAACAAAAGGGAAAATTTTTTAAATTTTTATTTTTTTGCGGGAGACATAAAAACATCACAGTATTGTAAAGATTTTTTGTTTTTGTTTTTATGTGTGTGGCTTAAGAATATTAAAAACAAGTTGCGAATATTCTTGGAGTCATAAAAATCAACTTTTGTGATTGACTTTCATCAACCAAGCAAGAAGAATAAAAAGAAGTATGGATGGCATTGAGTCATTAAAATGAATGGCATTTAAAAAGTTATTTTCTCTCCCATCCTCGAACAACAGTCTGCAAGAGCATAGCACTTGTATGTTTGAACTTCAATAAGTACGAAAATGATGAGCAAATCTTAAATCGCAAATCTTAATAACAACATAAAATCCCATTGTTGACCTCCTTAGGGCTTAGACTTCTTGATGACTTTTCTTACGCTGTAAACAATTGCCATAAATAGCATTGCCTTTCGTTTAAATGCTTAACATTTGACATTAAATTTCCCAGGGTCACAAAACAAAATCCTCTTAAACATCCTCGCGCACTCACACACACACCCCTACGTACATACATACAACAAGAAATAAAATCAGTCTATTATTGTCTGTTTATAATTGTAATGGTATTGGCCCGGCTACGTGCTATTGTGTCTCTCTCTCTCTCTTTAAATGTAAAGAGAAAAAAATTGTTTTTCAAACACAAAAAGTTATAAAAAGAATATATTTGTAGCTGTAGCTGCGTAATAACTCTACTTACTCACACTGCCACAGTCATAGCCACGGTCATAGCCTTAGCTGTAGATCACAGCCCAATAGCTGGCAAATAGCATTACAATGGCCCATAAAAATACGTACATTTTATAGCCGTGGCAATATAAATTAAAATGTTTACAGATACTAATCGCACACACATTATGTGGGTATTAAAGCTGAAGCATATGCTGCCACACACTCACTAGTTTCATATGTAGTAGGCGCATAAGCTTACACGTGGCTTATTATGCTTAAAGTGGCAATAAATCTGTGGGGCATGAAATGAAAAATTAAGAAATTCATTAAAACTATAGAGGAACTATAAAAGCTATTAAATTTCCGAAAAAAAAGGTAATTAAGAAAAGGTAAGGTAAGGTAAGGTAAGTTTATAAAGGTGCTGAATCCATTAATATGCGTTGTCTTTGAAATGACCTTAACAGGGGAGGACTTAAATTGTCTTACGAGCCTAAGCAAAGCTCCATGGAATCTTTTATCAAAATGTAAATTAATTAACTTTCCAAAGAACGTACATACATACATAATTGTTCATAATAATTACAAACCTTCTGGCAAGATTACAACCCTTCAGCCAAGATTACAACCTAGTTTCTCACACCACTTATGTTGTATGTGTTTTAATTTTATACATATGAGAGGCGAGACTTACAGTTTATGCATCAAAGCAGGCGATTAAATACCTGGGAGTAATGATCGATAACAGGCTCACGTTTAGAGAACTCCTGACATACATCGGTGGAAAAGGGTGCGGCAACATCATGTGCACTTGCACAAATAATGCCTAACCTAGGGGGCCCAAAACAAGTGAAAAATGTGTGGCGACGTCATGTGCACTTGCCCGAATAAAGCCTAACCTACCTAGGGGGCCCAAAACAGAAAAAGAGACAGTTACTGATGAAGATAGTGACATCGGTCGCTATGCAGCCCCTATAGGAGCCGAGGCCATGGATGTGAGGACCTATAGATCGGGAATATAAGCTGCCTACAGGAGGTCAGCTCTCAGGGTAATTTCTGCCTTTCGCACGGTCTCTACTGATGCAGCATTGGTGATTGCGGGGATGTTGTCCCTGAAACTAGTAGTGGAGGTAGAGAAGAGAAAACATAATGCCAGGAGGGGAACAGATCTTTCGAACCCTATCCAATTGGTTGATTATGCCATGGATAGATGACAGCAAGACTGGTACAATTCCAACAATGGAAGATGGACCTACAGACTCACATACCGAGTATAGGCGAATGGACCAAAAGGAAACACGGCCGGGTGAACTTCCACCTGACACAGCTACTAATAGGCCATGGATGTTATAGAGCATATCTCTATAAGTATGGTCACGACGTAGATGAAGCATGCCTAGATTGCATTAATGAAAGGGAGACCTTTCCGCCCGCAATACGATGATTAACGAAATTGCCTGGAGAGGACAATAGGATACCAGGTAACGCCCGATAATGTAGTTAACCTTATATTAACCTCTTATGGCAATTGGAAAGCGGGGTGTGTTTTCGCAAGGAGGGTATTGATGCAGCAGAGATTAGCTGAGAGACCAAAATCAGCAGAATTGGAAGGCAGTACTCGCTGAATCTGCACCCCCCGAAGTAATACTTGATTGTGGTCCCGGGGGTAGGAGGCAAATGGTTTTAAGTGTGACGAACTTGAATGGGTTAGTACGCAAGTGCTCAGTAAGCCGCGAGTAAGTCTTGCCATTGGTAGGCCAGGGCGCCAATGTCGTCTGAAGATTCCCAGCCTTTAGCTCGTAAAACTATAAAAAAAGAAACCCGCAGTTTGAAGTCCATTCCAAACGATAGATTTTTGACAGACTTTTCATGGCAGTTTTATTTACTTTTAGAGTTTCTTCTGTCAGAAAACTGCTGACAGATTTTTAGTTTTTATTGGAATTGTCTGATCTGGGCTTTGAACCGTGTCCTCATATCTAATAAGCCCACACACTACCTAGTAGACTACGAAGACTAGTTCGACCATACTATTCTTGAGTTAATTTCATAAGTATCGCGTATGCAAAAAGCGTCCTTTGTATAGGTTCTTCTAACAGAAACTGTCGAACTGTGACAGCTAATAATGGTCATCTTGCTGAACATACATACATCTGCCATATCGGTTGTCATTTGTTCAGTCGAATTTACCAAATCGTTATTATCACGGCTCTACGTGACAGATAGCTCATGCCACATTGAATATTCTAAATAAGCGATTAAGCGATTAACTCATTACTAACCTGCATTCGTAACAGAGATCAGCAATGAATCGTTTTTTTCGCTACTCATAAGCACTCAAAAAAATTTTGAATATAAATGAGTCAACAATATTAAAATTTAAATACTTTGATTCATTCATACTCACTACAACGTTGATTTATATGGACAGGTTGCAATGAGTATAAGTACAACGTTGACATCAAACTCATACCATACGAAATATGTTTGATTCATAAGCCTACTCATTTAGATTCAGGACTTTAGAAGAATACTTATAATGAGTATTATATAAATGACTCGAGTGACTCGAATATTCATCAAAATCTTTGTTTTTGTTGCATTGAATTTGCCGTAGTCTAGTAGGCTCGGGTTCGAGCCCCAGGCCGGACATCAAAACGAAATTTAAAAAAAAAAATATTTCTTCTGCAACTTCCCAGCAGATTTCGGGCACAAACTCTGACAGTAAATAAACCTGCCATGAAAAAGTTTCCCAAAATCTGTCGTTCGGAATTGACGTTAAATTGTGGGTCCTGCCATTCAAGTATAAAATTAAAGCACACAACATGAGTGGTGTGAAAAGCTAGGCCATAATCCTGACTGAAGGGTTGTGCTAGCCATTTATGTATGTATGTATGTTGTTCTTGCATTTACAAAAAAAGACAAAGACAGTAAGCAAAGCAAACACACAACTTTCTATTGAGTATTGTAATGTTCGTACGTGAATCGTACTTATTTTGTGATTCTTGTATATGTTGAGTTATGGAGAGTTGAAATCAACAACATTATACGTGTTGTTAAGTATGAATATGATGAGTACTTCAAACTTTGAATATGAGTAGAGATTCCATGATATTAATGCGTATAAGTATCAAAAATTATGAGTATGATTCGATTCTACTCATCTTTTTGAATATTCATTGCTGATCTATGATTCGTAATTCGAATTTCAATACTTTCCTTGCAATTGAATACCAACAAATTATTTTCAATAGTCGTATAACCCTATAACTCATAGTCATAAGTCCATTTTTTTTATTTTTTTTTATTTTTTTTTTTTGTTCTGCTGACTTACAATACAAATTTATTTCATTTACGCTTCATGGCTTATATTCTTTATTACGTTTTAGAATAACAATAAAATATAAATGAATTTTTATTATAAAAAGTCTAATAGATGGCAAAAGCTACTATTTAATCTGTACAGAAAAGAAAGCAAAAAAAATTTCCCTTTTTGCTGAGCCAAATAAAAAATTTAAAAAATATTTTTTTTTTCGAAATAAATTGCAACAACAAAACTAAAAAAAAATATTAATTTTGTTGAGCATATTTTGCAATTGAAATGAAGTTGTCAGGATAAATTGACAGCTTAAATAAAATGTGACACACGTTGAATAAAATGAAAAAAATAACGAGAAAAATACGAGAAAAAGAAATCGAATCAATGCAATTGCCTTTACATTGAAACGAGCAACGACAGAAAAAAAGCAACTTGAAATTGAAAATTAAAAAATAAAATCCAAAATAATAATAAAAAAAATTAAATGAAATGAAATGAATTGCATTGAAATGAAATAAATTGTGATTAAATCACTGAAATTGCTTTGGCTTTGATTTTGGCATTGGCTTTTTAGCTAAAATAGTCAAAGAGATTAAAAAAATTTTTTTTTTTTTTTATTATTAAAAAACTAAAATGCTTTACAAGCCTAACCTTGAACTGTGCTAGAGAGTTTTTAAATTCAATTTGCCATCAGCAGCAGCAGCAGCATAGAAATTTCTGTCAACAGCATGTCATCGGCAAGCAGGAAAAGCGTTTAATTTTAATTTCAATATTTTTCCCCAATATTTTTTTACGAAATTTAATACTTTGGATTTGGCAATAAAACTAATTTTTAAAGTTTAAAAATTTCAATAAAAACTAAACGAAACTGAATTCAATTTAATAACACATGACAAGTGTTTGTTCATTTTCTAGAAGGTTATTTATTTGCAATTGAAAATACATTTCCGTTGAATAATTTCAAATTTTGTTTCCTTCTGACGTGGTATGGCATGCCCATGGCGTATGAGTAATATTTAATTGACTTTGAATAACAATCATACGTAGAGGGGGGCAAATAATGGCATCATTGTAATGTGTTACATACAATATGGCAATGGCAAGAATATTAGTTATTATGACTCTATGTAAAACAAAGTCTTTGTAATTTTTAATTAGAATCTGAAAACTGTCATCCGTATAAAAAACAAATTCGATTAAAAAATCCAAAATTTTGCAGGGCTTTCATAAGTTTGATTTAATCCACAAATCGCGGAGAACTTTATATACAAAACAGCACCTTTATAGCAATACTCTTTTATTTTCAAGCTTTCGGTAATTCATTGAAAGCATAGGGAAAAATAAGGATTCAATTCCTGAATTTGTAATGATTAGCCGTGTAATGTATGCATGTATGTATTAATTTATGTATGTATAGTATGGGACTATCATCAGGAGCTGAATCAGCTTATCCTCTGCTAGGTTCCAGTTAATGTGAGAACTCGCATGAATAAGTAAGCATATGAGTTCGTGAAGAAAAGAGTTACGGCTTTCGATAATGTGCATGGACATATATCCCTAATAAACTTTTGTTAAGGAATTACAATAAAAAAAGGTTTGAGTTAAAAATTTGAGAGTGAGTTGTAGAAATTAGCCGTGTTTGGCAAACAGTCTTTTGATAGGATACTCTAGCCAGACATAATTGGTCATTACAAACCTTCAGTCAAGTTTACGACTTAGCTTCTCCCACTACATACATTGTATGTGTTAATTTTATATATGGGTGGCAGGACCTATAGTTCAAAGTCGACCCAGAACGACAGATTTTTGGAGAAACTTTTTCATGGAAATTTTTTTATTTACTCTTAGAGTTAGAGAGGCAGTCACCGAGGAAATATTTTTTTCATATTTTTTGTTAGAGATGTCCGACCTCCGGTTTGAACCGAGGCCTCATGTCTATTCCCACACACTATCTATTAAACTAAGGTGACTTCGGATACTGACTTTCGAATGCAAGATGTAGATCCTGATGATGAGTATGACATATCTGAGTTTGTAACAGCTGTTGAACAGAGAATTATTCTTCTTGACAGGGAGCTGCATTCTAAAATTTGTTATGGTAATTGGCTTGAGAGTTGAATTCGTCGTAGTCTAGTAGGTAGCGTAAAAAAAAGGAAATTTCTTTCGGTGACTCCTTTTCAGCAGTCTTCCGGCAAAAACTCTGAGAATGACATAAAATGGCCATGAAAAGTTTCTTACATCTGATGTTACGAGATGATCTTAAACACAGACAATATGGATGATATGAGAGGGTAGTTTGTAATCCTGACTAAATGGTTGTAATAACCAACGAATATTCTAAGGACAGACATTGTACAGACACCCTATATAGATTAGAAGCAAACCTTCAATGCAGAATTCCTTGCTAATATAAAATATGTAAAGCATCTTGAAACTAAAAGAAGAACTGCTATGAAGGTGCTGTTTTGTATATAAAGTTCTCCGCGGTTTGTGGCTTTAATCAAACTCATATAAGCCCTGCAGGCTTAGGCCTCGGATTAAACCAAGATTTTTTTAATTGAATTTGTTTTTTTTATACGAATGACAGTTTTAAGAGGATGAAATTAAAAATTCCAAAGATTTTAAATTACATAGAGTCATAATAACTAAAAAAAATTGCCTTAAAAATATATAACACATTACAATGATACCATTACTAGCCCATGTACGTATGATTGTTATTCAAAGTCAATTAAATATTAATCGTACGCCATGGGTATGTAAAGTCATGTTCGAAGGAAACTAATTTTAAAACTACTCAACGGAAACGTATTTTCCTCTTTCCTTTTGTTCTTCTTCCTTTCTTTTCCTTTCTATTTTCTTCGTCTTTCTTTTCCCATTTCCTCCTCTCCTAATTGAAGAGTCACAATGGATCAAAGGTCCCTTGGTGAAGCTGTGAAACTGTTAATACAGTAAAGCGCCACACTATTTAACCTAAATTGACCTATGATTGCGGCATAATCACATCTCTAAACGACGATAATAGATTTTCTTTCCTTTGAATCAATCCTGCTTCTTTTAAACACTTTGAAATGACTCCTTGAGTCACGTTTACTTATTGTTAAGGCTTCACTACAGTCTGACATGAATGATTATCCAGTGATGTTTCCAATTCAAATTATTTTCCAATGAGCCCATCGTTTCTGATATCAAAATTGCCTTCTTTATAATCAGCAAACCACTTGAGATACAGTGTTTTTGATAGAGCGTGCTCATAGTGTATTTTCACAAACCAACGATATCTCGGATTTGCATATTTTTTTTCAAGTAAGTTGTTTAACCAGACATTCACATAACATAATTGGCCATTATAACCCTTCAGTCAGGATTACGCCCTAGCTTCTCAACACCACTCATCTTGTGTGCGTTATTTCATACATGAGTGGCGGGACCTACAGTTTAAAGTCGACTCCGAACGACAGATTTTTTGAGAAGCTTTTCATGGCAATTTTTACTCTCAGAGTTTTTGCCAGAAATCTGCTGAGAGGAAGTCGCCGAAGAAACACTTTTTGTATTTTGTTTTTGATGTCTGGCCTGGGATTCGAACTCGGGCCTTTCGTCTAATAAGCCAACACACTACCTACTAGACCACGGCGACTTCCAAACCAGACATTCTGCCAATAATATTTTTCGTAAGTTTGGAGAATTTTTCATGTTGAAAAAAATTATGAACAATATAGACTTCTTTTGATAGCTTAAAAATTGCTCTGTCATACGACGTAGACAATATTGATATAAAAATAATGCACAAGCAAGTGGTGTCAACTAACAGAATGGACTTGATAATCTATTTTTAAGGAATTGATGCCTTTGATTTCAAAAATTTATTATGAAATCTGTTTCTTCAAGATAATGCCTCTCTTGGGAAAATTGTGTGGGTGGTGCGAAGAGCTAGGTTGTTATCCTAACTAAAGGTCCAGAATTCTCAAATGCTTTTTTATGTAAATTATACAAATACATTGGAAAGTCTATTAACTGAGCTGTAAGCAGAAAGTCAAATTTCCATATTGTGTTGCATGCAATGTTCTCTCTCCAATTATATTTTGTGTTGAGTGTCATTTAGCCATTTACCTTACAACACATACCATTCATAGCATATTTATAAGTGTATATTTTTTGAATTTTTTATAAATTTTTTAATGGAAACTCTACACACATAGTATTCACACATATTGTTGGCAATAAAAAATATTTTAAAAATTTCCCTGTCATTTATTTTCGAAAAGCACACTCTGTTACACAAACAAAAAAAAAAAATATGTCAACAGCCAAATATTTTGAAAAAAAAAAAAAAAAAAAAAAAAATAAAAACTTTTTAAATGTTTCGCCAAAATTGTTGCAAATAAAAGTAAAAACAAATTTCATTTTCTTTTTTGTTTTATTTTAAATTTAGAAAATTTGTTGCAAGAATTTTATGATTTAAATAACCTTAACTGGTGGTTATATGTACTTGGCTCACAAAGGTTAACATTTAAAAGCAGACAAAAAAAGAGAAAAAATTCAATTAGAAAGAGAGAGAGAAACTGCATCTCTGATATCCTATTTCTCTACGTTAAGGCATACTACAAATGTAAGCATTTAGCTTCGTATGTGTACGAGTATATCCCTGAAATAGACAGGCCCAGGTTAAGGACATTTGCTGTAGCAGCAAAACAAATTTTTGTGGCGTGTGTGTTTTACTGGTTTTTGTTTCTCTTTCTTTTGTTGTTGTTGCTGTAGTTTTTACTGTTGCTGTTGCTAGTTATGAAATATTAATTGGTCAAGAGTAGTTGTGCATGTTATAACTGTAATTGATATAAAGTTTTAATGAATATGTTATGCTGGTGTGGTGTGGTAGTGTGGTGTGGTAGTGTGGCGTAGAGTGGTATGAGAGAAACAAAAATTTTTACAATGACTATGAATGGGTCAAGGTTCTCTTGGATAAGGTTAATCATTCTTTAATGGCAAAAAGTCAGAAAATTTTTAATTTCATATGCTTGGAAATTATGAAATTCTTGGAATTCGCCAATTTGTCAAAAGTATACTAATTTAGCAAGCAGGGAAGGTGAAAGTTTTTTAATATCAAAAGATTCCTGGCATGTGACAGCGCTAAAAATACTCAGTAAATCTTCCTCATTTTATCAAGAGAAAAAATTCCTTTCACCTCTTATTTGGATTTGACTGACGATGGTCTTGAGACTGTTTATTTCCCGGAGGATTCTTGAATTAAGCTTCAGAGTGTTAAGAATCTGAACCATCTAAACAGGCGAACGGAACACAAATATACAATTAGGCATAACCAAAGGATCTGAGCGTGAACCCAAGGAAGAGCCATATATATTTAGAGCGATTGTTCGGTATGATAACCTTCACTTTCGCAACAAAGATATTAACGTATCCAACCTAATAAAATACTTGCGTATTATCTCGGATAGGAAACTGAAATGGAGATAGCAAGGTCCCATAGCTCCTGTTCCGTCAATCCAAGAATGATACATTGGTTGTGCTGGCCATCGATGAGTAAGAAATGCTGCATGAGAATAATTCCGAAGATTCAAAAGATGTGTTAATTGTGGATAAATGGTACGACAAGAATAGTACATACAAGAGCATTGAATACAGGGGCAATTTGTGACTTAAACTTAGGTAACTCAAGGGCTTTCAGTTCTCTGAAGACATGGCTACAAAAGAGAAGAAAAATCATGAATATTTTTAGACTGCATGGAGAAGACATACCATATTGGTGTGAAGAATAATGAAGAATGCAGGCTAGGTGGTCAAGACATTGGAACAATACATACATACATATATACATAATTGGCCATTACAACTTTTCAGTCACGATTACGGCCTAGCTTCTCACACCACTCATTTTGTGTATCTTAATTTAGTACTTGAGGTTTGGGACCTACAGTTTAACGTCGAGTTTTTGCTAGAAATCTGAAAGTCGCCGAAGAAATATTTTTTGTTTGTTTTCATATTTCGTTTTGATGTCTGGCCCGGTGCTCGAAACTGGGCTTTACGTCTAATAAGCGCACTCACTACCTCCAAGACTACGGCGACTACATTGGAACAATAGCGTACTTTAAATGTGATTGACCAGGCTTCGTAAGCTTATGATCCCGATATTTTAAAGGAGATACTTTACCAAACATGAGCCGTCTCAGAGGAATAAATGGGAAGAAGCTCACATCAAGCTTACTCGATGGCTTATGGTGTATCCGATGGCCTCGCCTGCATCAACCTACCTAAAAATCAAACATAATATTCAGGCTGTTGTAAAAAAATTGCTCACCAGTCTTACTTTATCGGCTTATAATACTGAAACTAATCCTGTATTGGTAAAGTTTCCAAAAATCTCTAAGACCATGCTCCCTGACAGTTGGCGTCTAAAACATCAAACTTACCTTGTAGGGGATTTCGATTTGTTACACTTAGATCTCGATTACTGTTTAACAAAATAGCTAAAGTGAGTTTGGATATCTCCTCCTTCTTTAGGTATCTCTTTACGTGTAGGCCCCCTATAATTTTTCTTCGCAGTTATGATATAAGTATAACAATATGGGGTAATTTTTTTTGCTAAGGACCAGACTCTTTAAATTTCCAATTTCGTTTATCGGATATCAACAACGGACACTTTGCTATCCATTTTGGTGTAATGTCGGTACTCCAAACTACAGTAATAAAGCGAAGGGATGTTTGATAGCTAAATTGTAGCCTTTTAAACACCCAACTTCTTCACTTCTTACTTACTTTCTTAATTGTCCGCTAACAACCCGCCTCTGCTTCTTGCGCGCCTACGCCAGTTGGTCCACCAATCGATGACAGATCTTCCTCGATTTGGTCCTTCCAATGCAGGCAAGGTCTTCCTTTTCGCCAATTTCCGCAGATCCCCGCATCAAATACCCTTCTCGCCGGTGCATCCTCCTCCATTCGAACGACATGACCGAGCCAGTGCAGCCGCTGGATGCTAATACGCTTCACAACGTCTATGTCGTTGAGGAGCTCAATACAGCTCTCTTTCGGTTTTGTCGTTCGGGAAAGTTCTCTGCTACTTAAATGCCTATTGAGACCATAGTAGCATCTGTTGGCAAGAGTGATAATGCGCTTATCTCCAGACTGGTGTCGGTTTTGGTGGTAACGGCGGAGCCAAGATAAATAAATTCTCAGACTGTATCGAAATTATAGTTATCGGCCGTAATCTGAGAATCAATACGCAGCATGTCTCTACTTGCCAATAACATATACTTCGTTTTGCCCTCATTTATTGCCATTCCCATCTTGGTAGACTCCCGTTCAATAGCACTAAAGGCAGCAGTAACATCTTGCTTGGTACGACCTATGATGTCAATGTCGTCAGCGTATGCAAGCAACTCTTCATGACGAAGCTGACGGGGTCGCATGATAAGGAATCGCTTTGTCTGAAACCTCGCACGGTATCAAAAGGTTCGGAGAGGTCCATTTCTACCTTGACGGAGCTGCAGGAATTGCTCAACGTCATTTTGCACAGCCTTATCAGCTTCGCAGGTATACCGAGCTCAGACATTGCTAGTTGACTTCAGTTTATTTTAATTGTAACACCCATCTGAGCGTGTAATGGCCGATTCTTCGTGGAAAATGTTGGCTTTGTAAGTACCTGTGGGAGTACTTAACTGCTTCAAGGAAATCTTCCATTAATCTTTCTTTTCTTCTTATCACGGTTAAGCTTTAATTTTTTCGTACAATTTTTAAAGCCGCAGCTCTTAAGCTTTTACAGCTAAAAACAAGAAAACAAAAAAAAAAAACAAATTAAAAGTGAATGGTTTTCATACTTTTGATTGCATTTGAGGACTTTTCTTTCATCGTTTCTGTTTTGGAAAAGATCTTAAAGAAAAGTGGAATAGAAAGTTGGACGCAAACAACAAAGTTTTCCATAAAAGTTACTGTGGCCAACAACTTTCGCAGAGATTTCAATTTGTAACGTTTCGTTTCGTTGTTTCCCTTTTGATTTTTATTTCATTAAGTTTAAGGCTCTTGGCTCGCTCTCTCTCTATCCCTCTCTCTTTCTCTTTCCCTGGGCGGCTAATAACAAACACATTAAAAGGAAGAGAGTGCGATTTGCTGGCTGGCCATTGTTTTATTTCTTTATTTATTATGCTTCAGTTCAGTTTCTTTGGTTACCCTAGTAGTTTTGTGCTTCAACTTGGTAACGGGTAAGGGGTAAAGAAGGGTACCAAAAGAAGAAAAAAAAGTACTTTTAATTGGTAACAAACAGAACTTAAATGGCATGTGGTTACTGTTAATGTCGAACATATTTGGGTAGTAGGTGGTAGGTAGGGATTATGGGTGTCGGGTTGTCTGGTTGCATGATCGTCTTAAATTGGTTTGCCTTAGCTTTTGAGTCTGTGTGTGTGGTAGTGGTTTGAGTACGAATAATTAATTTTAATGAGGCGCTGTAAGTAAGTAATTTTATACACAAATATACTCCCCCCTCCCCCTTATTTTTGTCTTTTAGTTTCCTTTCCTTTCCTGTTCTGTTCTTTTCTTGTCTTTAGCTTTATTAGATTATTTTTGGTTTCTTGGTTGCTATGGTTGTTTTAATTTTATTTTATTTCTTTTGCTGTTGTTGTTGTAATTTTCCTATTTTCATTTCCATTTTCCTTTTCCTTTTTATTTTAAAGATGATTTTCTATTTTTCCTTAAAATTTCTATCGTCCGTATATTTGTCTGTGGCTGTGTGTGAGTATGTTCCATGAACTTGACTTATGTGTTGGTGTATTAAATTTTGTGTTAATGTTTGAACGTGTATTTAACTGGAAATTAAATTTGTGGTTCATTTTCCATATAAAAATATACAGCAGACAGGATGTAAGTCAGAATATAATGAGGCTATAAATGTAAAACCAATTAAAAAGGATCTAATTTGTATTAGTTTTGGCAAATCATATCCGTTTGTAATGATGCTCCGTATGATGAACAGGGTTGCATGTGGGTTATGGCAATAATGATTGTAACAATACAATAAAGTTTAGCCTTCAGATCTACGAGGAGAATTCAAAAATTTCGCTGTTAATCAGCAAAAGAAAAATTCTGTATGAAGTTCAGACAAGAACCAAAACCTAGGTGGTTCTAAATGTTATCGTTCAAGTACTTATTACACTTGCTTAAGTAATTCCGATTGTAGACGCCGTAGTCTAGTAGGTAGTGTGTTCGCTTATTAGACGTAAAGCCCGGGTTCAAACCTCAGGTTACACATCAAAACGAAAAAAAAAGAAAAAAAAATATTTCTTAGGCGACTTCCTCTCCGCAGAATTCTGGCTAAAACTCTGAAAGTAAATACACTTACAATGAAAAAGTTTCTCGAAAATCTGTCGGAGTCGACGTTCAACGTAGATCCCGACACTCACGTATAAAATTAACGCATACAACATGAGCGGTGTGAGAAGCTAGGTCGTAATTCTGACTGTAGGGTTGTAATGGCCTATTATGTACGTAAGTAATTCCGATGGAAGTCTTCAAAACTGAATTAATTAGGTCTCATGGTAAACTACTCGTAACTACTAAAACTAAACCGGCTAAGTCAAGTCCAATGTCGTCGTCGGCTAACTTTTACTTCCTTACTTAATTGGTCATTACAAGCATTTAGTCAAGATTACAACCTACGCTTATGTTGTGTGGGTTAATTTTATCTATGAGCGTAGAGACCTACAGTTCAAAGTCGACTCAGAACGACAGATTTTATTTTACTCTCAGAGTTTCTTACCAACTGATGTAAGAAACTAGGTTGTTGCCTTGGCTAAATGGTTACAATGACCAAATAAGTACTAAGTAATGTTCATGTCCAAACTAACATCATATTCAATGGATATAATTATCGACCGTAATCTGGGATTCGGATCGCAGTATCATTGAGGACACATAATATCTGAAATTCGAAAACTGTGATCAATATTGTTTTAGGTTTTGGATCCTTAGATCCGATTGCCTAGGCAAATTTTGTGAGAAATTCGTTGCTTCAAGAGAGGACTGCTAAGGTCAGGAGTGAATTAATAGCTGCACCAGCTTTTAAGAAAGAATTAGACATGTGCCTTGGTTTTATGAATCCATGTACAGAAACTCGAAAGAAAATAATTGACAAATGCGTAGTTATCTCTTACGGAGACGGCGGGAATTATTCCAATTGGTAAGCAAATGAGTGAGACGCCGACCGGCCGAGTTGATTGAATTATTTCAATTGTACAGAAAATCTGGGCGACTGGACTAACTAACGTCTTAATTTCAAGAGCCACACTGCACTAAGCTTATGCTTAACTGCAAAGGAAGATAAAAATGCCAAATTCTTGGACACCTAAGGAGCGGTTACTGTCGAGTCCTGTCGGAAGTTAGCTAGGCAGGAGAATAGGGAACCATTTTGCTGAATTCCAGGTTATATGGCAATTCAAAGCAAGGAGTAGGCAAATGAATTTGCGAGGAGGAGAACTTCCATGCCACTGTTGAAGCCAGAGCTTTTCTATGGAATAGGATGTCAGCCAAAGGAAATAAAAAGGCGAGGATTCTTCTGAAACTAAATGGGATTGAGATAATCTAAACATTTGTTGGTTAGTGGGAGTAGAGGAAATTTGAATCATGCCACAGACTATATAGGGGTAACCAGAGGTTAGTAAATGCTTTTTGAAGGTGCACTTTAGTCTGAAAGAACATTTGTTGAGATCTATAGGGATGAGAATATTTCATTAGAACACATATTTGGAACCAAGGCGGCATTAATGCATGCAGAAGGGAAAACCAGACGGTATTGTTATTCTTGACATCGAGTAGCATTTGGAAGTTTGTCAGAGCAATCGGATTGGAAAAGACATTGGAGGCATACGCTATGCTATGGATATATAGCATTATCGTATTATCGTGTGGTACCTACTAATTGTTTTTCGAAACCAGCTTCTCATTTCTGGTAACTTAATCCTGGCATAATTTATATTTCGAAATTTCTATTTATATCAGTAAATAACTCCCTTCAATTGTAATTTAATTTTTCCCATCATAAAAACCAAATAAACAAAAAACAAGAAAGGGAAAATGTTATATTAGAGTCATTAATTTTTTATTGCCTGCTTTTAGGCCATGTAATATTAATTTTCCTTTTGTTTGCAAATATATTTTATCATGCCTTTATTTGCAGTTAATATTTCTTATGTTTCTTTTTGTTGTTTTTTTATATTGTTTTGAAGCATAAAATTTTAGTTTTTTATCAATTTTATTCATTCGAATAGTGTTAATTTTCTTATCACGTGCTAAGACTCCATAAAGTATGCAATAGTTTCTTTTGTAAATTGTGTTTTTAAGAGAAGAGCATTTGCCAACAGAGAGAGTAAGAAAGCTGTTGCCATTTAACAGCTCAATTTACGCTGTAATCTAAAGGTAATCTAAATTTCCTTTTTATTTTCCAAAAAACACACTGAGTAGTAGTAGTAAATGGTGATGGTGATGTCGATGTTAGTATATAAAATCGTCCACTTATAAATATTTTATATGCTTTTCTTATTGCCCCCTCATAATATCTGGCAAAAACAACTGACAATGACCAATTTGCTGCCATGCATAAGAGGGTTTTTGAAATGATAAAAAAAAACTGAAAAGGAGAGGACAAACGTTAAACAAAATTGCCAACATATTTTTGTTAGGAGAAATATCACCATTAAAATATCCTCCATAAAGTATCCCCTATAAAATATTATGGCATTTATATGTGTTGGTTGTATCGCTTAATGTCCTTTTACGAGTATGGTCACTATCGCGTTAAGCTCTTTAGAGAAATATGTGCTGGTCGTTTCACTCAACTGTTGGCAAATTTTCTTTCTTTTCTATTCTTTTGCGTTTTTTCTGTTTTTTTTCAATTGCTTCCTATGTTATGGAGTGTATATGGGGGGAGGGAGGTTACAGTGGCTTTGAATTAAAAAGAAATGGAAACTCATGTGAGAATATTTTCCCAAATAGTGCGAACTAAACAATCAGCTTAGAAACACGGGAATTACATTTACGTTCATATATAATTGGTCACTACAACCCTTCAGCCAGGACTACAACCTAGCTTCTCACACCACTTATGTTGTAATTAAGTTTATACATGAGTGGCGGGACCTATAGTTTAAAATCGATTCCCAACGACAGATTTTTGAGCAACTTTTTATTGTAATTTTATTTTCTTTCAGAGTTTTTGCTAGACATCTGCTGAGAGGCCGTCGCCGAAATGTCCGACATTGGATTTGTACTGTGGCCTCACGTCTAATAAGCTAACACACTACCTATTAGACTACGGCGGCCACAAGAGAATTACTCCTCGATTATAATTGTCATAATCGATCAACTATTCAAGGAATTGGTAAGACTTTAAAGCAAGGTACAGTCTAGTTAATGCATCATCGCATGTATGGACTGCTACAAATATAGCTTCTGTTAGGCAAATTGTGGTGCATAAACCGAATAGTGCAGTCAGTATTTTGTTATTTTGAATTTGGATTTGCCACCGCATCCGTATAAAGTCCTACTCATGCAACAGTAAAGGATGAGTGATTTACTGGTTGGGAGCTGGAGCAATTGGTTTTCTGTGGTGATTTTCAAAACAAAATTTTTCTTACATTCCTCAACTAACTTCTCGTACCACTTATGTTGTGTATGTTAATTTTATGATGAGCGGCGGGACATACAGTTTAAGGTCGCCTCTGAGCAACAGATTTTGTGAGAAACAATTTTTAAAGTCGACTTTGAACGACAGATTTTTTAGAAACTTTTCATGGCATTTTTATTTACTCTGAGCATTTTTGAGAGGAAGTCGCTGTAGAAATATTTTTTCGCATTTCATTTTGTTGGAAATATCTGATATGTGGTATGAGCTGTGGCCTTACATCCAATAAGCCAACAACCTACCTACTAGACTGCGGCGACTACACACTGCCGCAAATATTGCTTCTGTCACATCTCTATTCTGTGACATATTCATGAACTGAGTCCATGGCTCCATATATGAGTATTTTGAATTTGGATTTGTCCCCGCATCGGTAAAAAGTCCTATTCGTGCTCAATTTAAGTCAACTGATCATTCACCAGCCTGTGGGTTTGCTGTTTAGACGCTAGAGCAACTGGTTTTCGATGGTGATTTTCAAAACAACATTTTTCTCAGCGTTTAATCGTTAAAAATTAATACAAGGAGCATTGACTAGCATTGGTACAGGAGACACTGCATTGGAATGAATGTACTGTTCTGTGCTGCCAACCAGGGCTGGAAATTTTAATTCATTTTCTCGGATTATAAGCTTTTTTGGTGTTTTATTTAACAGAAGAATGGATATCAATTTATTAAGCCTGTAGTACTTAGGTTCCTGAACTAAAGCTCCATATAATATTCTATAGACGATTGCATGAGCTTAGTCTATTGATTGTCACCCATTAATGGAAATACATACGAAAGGAGAGTCTTATAAGGCCTTTCAATGATTGACCTTGTTCATAAAGAGTACGTAAGCATCACTATTTGATGCGTTAATAGATAACGAAACCAATTACCTAAAATAGTGATAAGAGCTATGAATTTTATGTTCTCCTATTTGAGTCATCTTGAAGAGATTTTTTTATATCATACTTGTAAAACCAATGCTCTGTATTGTGCATTAGAGTCCAGTGAACGTTAACTGCCACTGTAAAGTTAAATAACTCCAAAGCCGTCGTTGCCATTATTACTATTCCTCTGTGGAAAAGAGGCTGTAGTCTAGCAAGCAGTGTATTGGATTAGAAGACATAAGGCCACGGTTCAAACCCCAGGTCAGACATCAAAATGAAAATATGAAAAATATTTCTGCGGCGATCTCCCCTCAGCAGATTTCTGGCAAAAACTGTAAGAGTAAAAAAGTTTTTCAAGCATCTGTCGTTCTGTAGGTCCCAACACTCATATTTAAAATTACCGCACACCACATAAGTGGTGTGAGAAGGTACATCGTAATCCTGACTGAAGTGTCGCAATCCTGACTAAATGGTCAATTATGTATGTATGTGTATGTAACATGAGCTTAAATAAGTCTGGGTTTTTTTGTCTTGTTTTCAATTTTCAGTTCACATTCCAAACGTTATTGAAAAAAAGAATTTTTCCGCATTTCTATTTAGATAACCACTGCTGCTGGCTTTAATCCCTGTAAATACATGTGAAAAACTGCATGTTTGCTTGTAAATACGGGAGTATATGTATGTGTATCGTCATAATAACGGATATTTAAATGGTTGACGACAATAAGCTTTTATTTGCTGTTGTCTAAATGCGTGTATTAGTAAGTGTTTGTGTGTGTGTGTTTCTGTGGACATTTTTAAACTCTTAAAAAAATATTTAACAGCTCCTCTAAGCATAACACTATGACTTTAAATATTATGAGGGTAAGTACCGTTAGTGGCGTGTGTGTGTATGTGTGTTGGTGCGGTTGTGTTTGTGGGCGAGTAAGTGAGAGTTTTTACTCATAAACACCATTCACTCACGGTATTGCTGGTTTAAAGTGTTTTGGATATTTTTTTCTGTCGTATTTTTTGTTTTAGTTGCTGCCGTTATGTTTGTATTACAACTGTTTACCATGTTTATGTTTTTGTTTACCAGCTAAGTGAGTGTGTATGTATGCGTGTGTTTATTTTGTTGTTGCTTTTTCGTTGTTTACATGCGTCTTTACAAACTGTTTTGGCTGCCTTCGAAAATGTGTGTGTCTCTGGCTCTGTGTCGTTGTTGGTGTTGGTGACTGTGTCTGTGCCTGCAACTGCGTGTCTATGTATGTTTACTGTTGTTATTATTATTGTTGATGTTACCATAAGTTTTTAGTGGGTGGTTTTTGTAAATGTGTGTTCGTCTCTTCACTTTCGCTCTCTCTCTGTCTCTAACTCTCTTACATGTTTTTTTGTTCATTTCTTTAAAGTGTCCTTAATGTTTTCGGTGCGTTGTTAATACTGTTGTTGACTGTTGTTGTTGTTATTATTATTTCTTTAATACTGTGTGCTATTGTTGTCGCTGTTGTGCTGTTGCTATTATAACTTAATGACACTGTGTGTGTGTGTGTAGTTGTTTGCTAAATTGTCGATATTAACAACAATGTTTGTTAAAATTTTAATATGGGTGTGTGTGTTTCAACATCAACATCATTTATTATATGGTTTGTCAGCTTTTGATGAAGAATCTTGTTAAGTAAAGATTTCTTTGTAAATTTGTTAAGAAATCCTAGCCGTGTTGCTTAAGGGAATAACACAATTTTTTTATTCGGCAGATAATAAATCAACACAGAAATTTTTGTTCTTTTTTTTTCTTAAGAAAATCAGTCAGTTTTTTAAGGTGTTTAGTATATTAACTTTAATGTTCGTCAAAATTATAAGCTTTTGTTTTAAATTAAGTGGCATTGGTAGCTAAATTAGAGATCAGTGAGCTAAAATGATTTATAATCAGTGATGTAATCTAAGTCCTTTATTACTTTGAATTACTTGAGGGTAATTTAAATATGAGAGAGCAGTTCGAGATGGGCTATTAATGGCTTCGTGAAAATATAAACTTCACATCGCTGATGATACAGTTCTTGCTGACTTGCAGCAAACCTAACATTGGATTATCCCATGCTGATCTATATTAACGAGGTTCGTCTGAATCTTGGCTATATTCCGCCCGTAATTATTTGTATATTCCTCTTCTTAATATTTTTTCTTAAGCCGTGGAAAGTTTCACACACATCTTCGGTTTTAATCAAAACACTGGAACTGTTAGTTGAAGATTAAACATTTTTAGGGAAAGAAATGCTCTCATGACAACGTAAGAGACAACGTTTTATAGCTTTCTAATAAGTAACATAGAAAAAATCCCTTCCCCATAAATATTTCCACACAGAGTACTGTGTTCATGGGGGCTTCTCCTAACAAAATCAAATTACTTGCTGTTGTTGGTTTCTCGCAAAATGCAACGGTTGCTACTACTACTACTAATTCCACTACTGATACTGCTACTGCTACTACTGTTACTGCTACTACTAATTCCACTACTGCTACTGCTACTACTGTTACTGCTACTACTACTACTGTACTGCTCTTACTATTGCTGCTACTATACTGCTAGTAATATTCTGCTGCTACTACTGATACTCCTATGCTACTACTGCTACTATTCCTAGTGCTACTACTACTATATTGATACTACTACTACTTCTACTACTACTACTAATGCTATTGCTACAACTATACTGCTACTGCTACTGCTAATATTTCTTGTGCTACTACTACTGCTTCTACTATATTGATACTACTACTACTTCTACTACTACTACTACTAATGCTATTGCTACAACTATACTACTACTGCTACTACTACTACTACTGCTACTGCTACTATTTCTTGTGCTACTACTACTGCTTCTACTATATTGATACTAGTACTACTTCCACTACTACTACTAATGCTACTCCTACAACTATACTACTCCTGCTACTACTACTGCTACTATTCCTTGTGCTACTACTACTACTGCTACCATCCTGCTACTGCTACTACTTCTACTGCTACTATTCCTAGTGTTACTACTATACTGCTACTACTGTACAACTACTGCTACTACTACTACTATGACTGCTATTTCTACTATTGCTAGTGCTACTACTATACTGCTACTACTATACTGCTACAATTTACTACTGCTACTGCTGCCATTACTGCTACTATAGCACTACTACTACTATAGCACTATAACTACTACAACTGCTACCACTAGCACCATGGTCATTGTGGCAATAGGCTCACCTTGAAATAGGAATGTTTAAATGGGGATTCTAAGTAATTCAAAGAGTACTATTGGGGAACAAAACGTACGCTGGAAACCGCAGAACAACTGGAGCAGGAGTGGCATGACACACAATGCAATAAGAAATGAAAGACAGTGGTAGTTGCAATAATATTAAATACCGTGCAATGCATGGAGTAAAAAGAATTTCTCATTATCGAAGGATAAACAAATAAATACACACACATATGCTCTATCAAATGTTTACCTCTTTATAAGGAGCCTTAAAAGCCTTATCTTTTTTTAAAAAAATTTTATCTTTTCAGAAGACTTAGGCCTTCCAATGCTCTTGAAATAATGTCCGTAAATACTTTCTCTTTCATTAAATTAATAACACTTACGTATGTAAATGACGTCAAACATTAAATTAGAATTTCTAATTTGATTATCTCCATATGGAAGCCATCATAACCATTCAAGTCAAGCATAAAAGCGCAATCAAATTCTTAAGCACTCGACTCAAAATGTGAGCAAGCATGCCTACATACATATGTATGCTGATATGCCAAAATGAATATTTCTGTTAATTTCTCTCCAGAGCACATTCATATTAAAAGCGAAATAACTGTTTTTTTTGTTTGCATATCTTGGCTAATAACTATGGCAGTGACAATGATAAAAAAACAATTTGTTTGGCCTAATTTTAGGCAACTTAAGCCTGATATTTGCAAAGCGATTGCCAAAGTGATTGCCAAAGTGATTGCTTATGCGTGTTTAACTGTTATAATGAGCAGCCATTACATAAAACCGAGAGAGAGAGAGAATGAAAGGAGCAAAATATAAAACGAACATTAAGCTTGGAAAAACGCTTAAGTGCGTGAGTTAACAAAATTTTTTATTCAATAAAAATATGCGCCACACAATATGAAACTTAAGGAAATTACTGCAGTCGAAGCATTACTTTTCATTGGGCATTTCTCAAGTAGAGAGGGAGAGAGAAAAAACGTTCAGTTAAAAGCTAAAATCAAATGAAATGTTGTTTCTCTAATGCCATTAAGGGGTATGGAGCCTATAATGTTATGGGCATATCTGAAACAATTTGATATTCGCAATAAAATAAAAATCTTTTTCAATAAAAGAATGTTTATTAAGGGTTTAATAACAATGGCCTATGTAAACAATTGATTTTGAGCTTATTTTTTTTTTTTTGTAAAGGTTTTCGTATTGAAATTGTTGTAATGGACTTCCGGATTGATAAGATTTCTCTTTAAATTTCAGAATATTTTTGAAAATGTTTGTTAACTTTCAATAGATTTTGGAGACACAATTTGGGTCTGACCATAACGTTGTTTTCCAAAAGCCTTTTCTTGTTTCAAAGCAGCGGAAACTTTAGTTTCAGAATCGAATTGGGTTGCTACTTTGATTGAAAACCCACAAATACTTACTCGTATATTAGTGGTTTTAGCTTGTAGCCAAAGCAGCTTTTATTTTAAGGTAGACTGCAACAAAGACATATGAATAGTGCTGGCATCAGAACCAAGTATCCACCATAGTCAGTGATAGGCACATAGCCAGTAAAGATACTATATTTAGGGAATATGGAAATGAATTTCCAAATGAACACCTAGCCTGGGAAATATTCTTACTGACACCGAATAGCATCTTGAGTGTTAGCAGGGTTTTTAAATTGTTATTCACCCAGGTCTGAGTATATCCTTACAAACATATCTTCCTACTCCTCAGAAAGGTTCTGGTCCACGAAGTGGCATAAGAGCCTCCTTCTCGTAAATTCTTCTGATTTTTCATTGTCGTGACCAAAATCCAGCAGAGAGTGACCTTATTTTTCTAATTTAGCTGATACAGCTTAGCCCCTCATCCCCATACTATTTTAGATTCAATGCCACAACAACCGAGTGTTACAATGGCGGCCTGACTGTCACGTAATATTGCTATGTCGCGTCCTCTGTTGCCACTATCCAAGTCGCGCTATCTAACTATTGTAGTCACTATCCAACTATTGGAGATACCCGTGAGTTGTGCAATGGGTTTTGAACATTTCATTTTGAAATCAAAAATCCCTGCTCCTGTTCCAACATCCGTTCTAGAGTCATTCGAATTTTGCACAATGATTCCTTTTTAAGAGAGTAAGTAGCCTCTCGGTTACTTTATTCACTTTTGTTAATAAGTCGCATTGTGAAGCATTTAACAAAATCATAGCATCTACTGGCCCCATACAGGGAAAAGTTATTAAAAGCTCCCTTGTAGTATTAAAATTCTCGCCCACTATCCCAACGATAGTCTCAAAGGCTTTGATCCAAACTATTCAAATTCAGCAGATCCTCTAGTCATGCTACAGGACATTGTCTCGGTTAAACTACCATAAGTTAGTCTCTGTAGCTTGTCAATAGCCTTCTGTGAAGTTTGGTTTCTCTCCCACTATCTCAACCATAGCCTCCAAACATATCATTTGCAATGAATTTGATTTCAACAGATTCTCTAGGTTCGTTGCTGGGCATTGTCTCGGTTACCATAACCGGTCGCTGTATCTTGTCAATGTCCATTTGAGCTGTGTGGAGATTTGTCATGCTTACTCAAGCAATGGTCCATAGATTACTATTGACCCGATAATCGTGGTACAGGAGTGTTTCACGTTACTTTATATTCACCAATATTTTGCATCCTATATAGGAACTTATACAGAGGTACACATGCATTACAAACGTTTTTCTTTCCTTTTCTGGTCATTGGAAAGAGTTCCCTCGAATTACCAGACATTACACGATTGATAAAAAAGGGTTCGGATCTTGGCTTTTTTGTATTTCCATGGCTGTTAAGGTACCTTTGTCAGGTTTTATGCTACTGCCCTGTTAAAAAGGTTGTGCACATTTTCGGTGGAAGTGTTTTTGTGGTGAAGAAGGAAGAGGCTGTTGTACATGTGTCCTGCTTCTCACACCACTTATGTTGTGTGCATTAATTTTATACATGAGTGACGGACCTACAGTTTAAAGTCGATAGATTTTTTAGAAACTTTTCATGGCAATTTTTTATTTGCATTCAGAGTTTTTGCCAGAAATCTTCAAAGAGGAAGACGCCGAAGAAATATTATTTCGTATTTTTGTTTTGATGTCTGACATGGGGAATTATAGCAAGGAAACTGAGAATTATTTATGCCCAACACATAACCTGTGGCCTGAAGTTCAAAGTGAAAAATTCTCTTTTTGTGCTAGCTCTCCTAGTTAAATAATTCTATGCAAGAAAACTGCACGTTTGTTTTACTTTTGGTTTTAAATTTCGAAAGACATCTGACGATTTCTTTAAGAGTTCTGAATATATGAAGATCCTGTGCTATTATTCATCTTCGGTCTATCCATACACATTGCAAAAGTGTCCTCCAAATTGCTTTATTCCTTCTTATTTTACTCAGTTTGTCCAGAGAAGAGACCACCTCAAATCGTTTTTCATTACTATCTCTCTTACACTTAATTAAACTTCGAACGCAATATGAAATCCATTTATCGCTCTACCACTACATAAACACTAACAAAATATAACATTGATTACAGTTACACTAACAGTTTTACACAATCATAGTAATAAGAATGATAACCATGACAGTATTACAGTTCATTAACTGTCTTTAAAATGTCATGCCATTTCAATGTCGTGCTAGTGTTTTAACTAGTGGTCGCTGTTGTGGCTTAAGTATATCGCTCTCTCTACCTCTCTCTGTATTTCTCTCTCTCTTTCTCTGTGTACGTTTTATGTGTGTTGTTTTTGAGACACTAATCTTTTGATTTAATTTCATATTAAATTGACACACACACATAGTCATAGCTATTCACACGCTAACATGCATACATACATAGAAACACATGAAAACGTGAATTACTTACCAACACCCATAGACAATATAATCCCTTAAGGCAATAGCAACAACAAGCAATAATACTTGCAACTAAACATTGAAATAACAACAACAACAACAACAACAATATTAAATGGTCAATATAGACTTTAAGCTTAAATAAATACTTCCATGTGTGTGTTTGTATGTGCATATGTATGTATGTATGTGTGTTTAAGTAGAGATATGCTGTGATTCAATAGTGATTAAATGTTCATGTATTTCCAACCTAAAACCATTCGAATCAAATGAAGCCTCTAAAAACAATGACATTTAAAATAGTGCCTCTTTCCTCTCCCCTCTCTCTCTCTGCCTCTTGTTCTTGCTTTCTGATGCTCTTTATCTGTCTGTCATTCATTTCAGTTGCATTGCTAGTAAGCCAAACATTTACACTTACAAACACAACTAAACTGACAAATGGAACAACAATAACAACAACAACAACTACAACTAACTATAGGCCTAAGATTAACTAAATGAACAAAATTTTGACAAGAGAGTTTACAAAGCGAAAGAATCACTTGGCATTAGAGTGACATTATTTTTGGGGCAGACGAAGAGAAGCTTTGCAACATTACAGAGACACACATACACACACAGAGACAGTACGACAAATATTCCTCGTAAATAGAAATGCATTCGATTAAATGGTACACGATCACACGAAATTCACATAGAAATGCTTGTGAGTAATTATTTGGCATTTCAACCAAAGGAATCATTATTAATACTTGTGTTTAAACGAGGGTCGATAAAATGGAAATTGATGCTGTTTGCATGACTTACTTCGTTGCTCACTTGGTCATTACAAGGCTTTAGTCAGGATTACAACCTATCATTTCACACTTGCCAGGTTGGATACGCTAACTTTATGAATGAGTGGCAGGACCTACAGTTTAAAGTGGACTCCGAATAACAAAGTTTTGAGAAGCTTCTCGCTGATTTTTTCTAAATTTTTGCCAGAAGACTGCTGAGGGAATCTCGCTGAAGGAACATACATAATTGGTCATTACAACCCTTTAGTCAGGACTACAACCTAGCTTCAAACACTTGCCATGTTGGTTACATTAACTTTATCCATGAGTGTCAGGACATACAGTTTGTCACGTTTCTGGTTTGATAGAGATGGCTGAGTAATGAATTGAACCTTGGACTCACGTCTAATAAGTGAGCACGCTACCTATTACACTACGACAACTTGGAGATATTCGTGACTGGTTTTGTTACAATACCAGGTTGAGGCAAATATTTTCAGAAGAAAAAGGGCGAACCTTTCCAGTTTCTCTAATTCTTAAGTGTCCCTTCTAAGAATTTTAAATTGTTAAAAGCTCATTGTTGCCGTAGTTCAAATCAAAAAATGGCTTTAGCAAGCCAACTATCACAAACTGCTGCGCTGGCGGCTACATAAGATTCTTGAAAATTTTGCACGAGTCCTGCATGATCACGCGGATTGATCTGATCACGCTTGATACTTCATTCTTCACTCGAAAGTGCTAAGTAAACTGGTCTCCGTCTGAAGTAGATCAACGGAAACCTAATTGCCCTCTACCTCCCTATAGTCTTGGTCACTGAACATGACGCAAAGAATAATAACAGCCTTTTTAGATTTGTACGGAATTTTATTAGGCTGCGCAAATCAGAAATCACTGCCAAGTCATCCTCAAACTACTTCTGGATATTGTGATCCATACATGATGCAAATGTCTACTCATCGCAATTAGGTAAAATAAGTTCTCGTCAGATCCACTTCACCGTGAATATCCTTTCAAACATCTCTTTCTAATTCCACGAATGTTCCTGACACCTTTGCTGTGGCGTGTAAGCTCCCCTACTATTGAGCTGTCTGCTCATTGTCGTAAATTTCTACCTGATTTGGAATTCAACACAGGGTGACTCCAATTTCTCTGTGTAGTTGCCCAGACAGGCTTATATATTCATAAGTTAAACTCATGCGTACTGAGTGCTCTAATGGTGGCCAAGCTGGCCGATAGTACTGCTAAGACATGTACATCCTGTCTGAGTTAAACTGAAAATATCTTCCGATGATGAAAATTTCCGCTTGAAAAATACCCGCAGATTTCTCCATGCATTCCCAATATTTCACTCTGTGAGCGAACACTCTCGGTTCTGTGCCACTTTTTGTCCTCGATCTACCTATATTCTACATAATAGCCCTCCAAATTACTCATTGCACTCTCATTACTCAGTTTTTTTGCAAAGTATTTTCCCAAAGTCTTACGTTTTATTCGGTTTGTTCAGAGGAGAGACAAGTTAGTCACTAGGTTTGTCGGATAACAATGCCTCGTGATCAATATGTTGATCCTCACTGCATTATACAATGAGCTTAAGTCCAACAGACCCTCCAGCGGCACTGTAGGATAGGTTCTCATTGCAGCGTTTGAACTTACCATGCAAGTCTGGCCTTACTGTGGACTGCTAATGAAATGCATGGCAGGATGAATGCCTCACACAACAGTTACTGCTGCGGCCTGGCATTTGTAGTGGAAACATTTTAATGTTAATGGGCCTATCACAGATTATTACCTGGCACCCATTAGTAGAAGATCTCAAGAAATTTCATCAGTAAACTGCTGGACAGCCCGTGGAGTTGTATTAATTTCAGCGGAATGGTTGCAGGGCGAGTGATTCAGGCTTGATGCGAAAATCTATCCATTCAGATCGTCTGACTGCAAGAGTTTCTGGGCTTCGTGTTATCTGAAGTTAACCACATAATCAGTAGGCATTTCAAGCTGCTTTTGTTCAAGCCAAGAACAAGTCACAATTCAACAAATGCTCAGAGGAGTGCCATTTAATCGAGAAAACTTTCTCAACAATTTCATGTCCTCAACTGAAATTCTGAAAACTTTGTTGAGATTTTATATTTAAAAGCCTAAACGGAGACATTTAAAGTAATTCAGGAAAATTATTTTCTATCATTCCTTTTGCAATTGTTATTTAAAATGCTTTTCTTTCGACTTTAATTAACTCTTTTCAAGCACTCTTTAATGCCATTTCCGCTTCTAATCATCACGCATGAATTAATTAATTCACCATACGAGTAGAGTACATAGAGACATTAACACGCTTCTCTTACTTCTTCCATTGTTTAGATTTATATTTCCGTGTATGTATTTGTGTGTGTGTTTTTTCTGATTTGTCCGGTATTTATGTATGATAGTCAAGTTCATTTTGCGTGATTCCTAATCTAAATCTGTATTTAAATTTGTCAAACTGTCTCTGAATGTCTGGCAATCACAGTTGAATGTCATTTGTTTTTTCTCCTAAAGTACTGCTACAATTAAAGATACTTCTTTGCGCCTAAATGTATGCTTTACAATTTGTTTTAATTGTAATTATCTATTGTTAGCTGTTGTTAGTTTCTATTGTTTTTTCTCCTTCTTCTTCGTGTTTTTGTTTTTGCATTAAGCCTGGTTTCGTTCGTTTTTTTTTTTGCTTTCCATTCTGTTGATCTCTGTAGAACAAACATGCAAAATTAATTGTTGTTGTTGCTAGTGTCATTGTTGTTGTCATTTTAAAACCATAAGTATATGGACTAAGCGCATACATATCTTGCACACACACACACTCACATTTGAGGCATATTTTACAATGCCTGTAATTTCCGGTTGATTTTCTACGTACACTTAACTTTTCCTATTGTTTCGTGGTGTACCTTTGGTGTATTTGTTTTGGTCACGCAATAAAAATTCTACTGCATTTTGGCTGTGGACTGTGGCCACCCTGACCACCACCACCGCCATCACCAATATCATCATCAACCAAACAACCAACAGCCATTAGCGGGAGTTGAACAATAGAAATTGAAACAACAAGAAAATCATGATCATGTGACACACACAATGTTTGCATTCGAAAAACATAAATTTTATGTGGCAGGAGATTTGAAAATGAGGGAAAGGATTTAAAAAGATTTGTTTAAAACATAGTTGCAAACGACATTTGAAGTTTAGAGATGGAGGTGGGAGGTTAACATATGGAAATGACCTGAAGCTACTCTATGGGGATTAGCCAGCAGTGCGTAGTTGGATGCGTGTGGTTAGAAACGTCCGCAAATGACTCTGAATCACGGAAAACGTACATATGCCGACTGTGCCCCTGAGAAGAATCTCTTGTCTGCTGAGATTACCAGTTGCAGCCTTTTTGGAAGTATTTAGTGGACACAGTATTGTTACACGCAAGAGGAAACATAGGACATGTATTGTAGCAACTATCAGGACTACCGTTTGAAGAATATTTAGAACTGTTTCTACTTTTTTGACAATGGAAAGGAATAGAACTCTCCTAACCTTTGTGGAAATATTTACTGTGAGTTTACATGCATGGCGAAACATAGGGCATGTATTGTACCAACTATAAGGAGGAAGAGAAGTAGCACAACACTATTTTGGTTACTTCCGCTTTTTAGTATCTTAGACTTAGGCATCATGGTGCCTATCTCTTCCATGATCTGGAGTGTCTCACTATCTGTACCACACAAAATCTTATACTTTTTGTCAGGAGTAGCACCTGGTTCCAGTAGTGAGTTCATGGAATGCTTATTTCGATTTATTGAAAGCACTATTCATTGTATTGGTTTAATTGGCTATTGCAACTCTTTAGTCAGGATTACAACCTAGCTTCTCACGACACCCATGTTGTGTGTGTAAATTTTATTTGTGAGTGGTGGGATCTACAATTTATAAACGGCTTTGAATGACAGATTTTTGACAAACTTTTTAATGACAAGTCTTGTACATTTATCAGGAGTAAAACCTAGTTCCAGTAGAGAGTTCATGGAATGATTTCTTCGATTTTGTGGGCATTACAGCCCTTTAGTCAGGATTACGGTCTAGCTTCTCTCACCATCCCTGTTGTGTGTGTTAATTTTATTCGTAAGTGGCGAGACCTACAGTTTATAAATTGCTTTGAATGACAGATTTTTGAGAAACTCTCTTGTCAGAAATATTCTTTCATATTTCCTTTTGACCGAGATATCTTAGCTAAGATTTGAACCACAGGGGCTATCGACAAAAAATTCAACACACTACCTACTAGTTTACAGCGACTTTCAACCCCAATTGGGACAACCACTTCACAAATTAAAGTGTATTGGATAGTATAGATGGATGGACTAATAAAAATGAAGATGTTTCTGATTGCCAAGCATCCAACACACAAACCTAACAGTGTTGTGTTCAAGGCTTTTACACCCTAACCAGGAAACAAAAAGTCTGTGCTAGAATCCCTTTGTAAATGTGTTGTGTAAACAATGTTCCTAAAATAAATAAACAGATCCTGGTATCATACGCCTGTTTTTGTTTTTTCTAGGGAAACAAAAGGAGGCCTTATGCTTATGCCACTGTAATGGATCTTCTTTGTTGTGAGTGTCAATAATATTCCATTGAAATTGCTTTCCATTGTTTATGATGAATACCCAGAGAATTTTCGTCAATAACGATGTTGTAGGTATTCTTGGTAGATTCAGAACAATTGCTTGGTTTGTAATACAATTGCTGTTGTTCTTGTTGTTGTAATATTTGTTTTAACAATTTATAACACTTTAGCAATTTTATTATTTTCCCCTTCACCCCTCGCTTATTCCTTTTTTTTTCCTATTTTTGTTGTTCTTGTTATTTTCTACTAAACACCGCAACATGTTTAAATGTTTTTCGTTTATTTTTTGCGTCTTTTTTTTACCCCGCTTAGCTATTCTATCGAATTAATCAACACTGGCTGTCATGATTCCCCAAAGAAAATGTGTGTGAGTGTTTATGTTTGTATATGTGTGAACATTGTTTATAAATTTAAATAAAACAAACACTTGTTTATGCATGAGTGTAAGTGTGTGAGGGGTACATGGTGTAAGCATATGCAAGGGAGTAATACTTTAGTGAAAAAAATATTGTAGCATACCTTTAGGTAAACATTAACTGCTTAAAATGTAGCATAACCATGATGGTTTTTGGTTAGGAATGGGGGGGGAGGGGGTACAAGTGTAGTGTTTTAAATAAAGAAAATCACTTTTGACACGTAAGACAGCTGTAAATCAAATGAATATAAATTTTACATTAGTTGTGGTAATTGAGATGAGCACGATATTTGCCAGAAGGGGCTAGATAGAATGCTTATCACACTTGTTCGATGGGATAAACAAATATTGGCGTAAACCCAAAATGGAATTTTTATAACACTCTAATAACGAAACATTTTATTTGTTTACATTTTATTTCTATTAAAGGAGGTGCTGCCAACTAATTTAAATTTATTTATTGAAAACAATCGAAATGGATTCTATATGTGCTAAAGGATATATTTTCTCACATGAGTTGTATCATTCATTATGATCTTTCACTGTGCCTGGTATCCAACCGCAGCAGATGGTAATATTTAGTTTAGAAAATATACTGACATGTTTTCCCTGTTCTTAATCAGCTGCTTCTAACAATAGTTACAGTATTGTTGCTGACTGTACAAAAACATGAAACCAGCAGGCACTCGAATATTATTTTCAAAGCGCATTCAAATCGTGTTGCAAGCGACATATAACATGTGATAAAAGCTCATTAAAATTGTGAAACAAAAAAAATATTATGACTTATCAGTTACTAAATACTGCATCAAGGAATGCAGAACACTGCACAACAGAAACTATAAAAATATTGAAAGCCTCAGTTTCAAAATTTATGTCAATACCATGGTCAGAGGGTTGAAATTATAGTGTGGGATTTATCTATTTCAACTGCTTTACAACCTAATTTTTTATTACAACTCTTTAGCCAGGATTTCAACCCAGCTTTTCACACCACCCATGTTGTAGGCGTTAATTTTAGCTACGAGTGGCGATTTAATATGATTAGAGTGACAGATTTAATATGCTTTACATGGCAATTTCATATTTTCTCACAGTTTTTGCCAAACTTGGTTGAGAGGAAGGAAGGAATATATTTTCATATTTCGTTTGGTTCGACATATCTGAGCTGGAGTTTGAAAACATGAGCTCGCATCTCATAAGCCAACACATTATCTACTGTTCCACCATTGTATAAACACTTTCAGACCTGATTCTGATGTTCTATATCTTCACAGCGTATAGGCACTGGTTTTTCGATTATCATACCCACAGGGTGGGAATACCTCACAAAGAATTCTACGAAGCTCCAATGACAAGGACGATAGTGAACCCATTGCGGCATTCGGACATCTGCGACAAAGGATTCTTGGTCAACCAAAATATGAAAAATTGGAAAAAAGAAAGAACGTGTGAAGCCAAAGGTGGATTGAGTCCATTTGGTCATAAAACTATCGACTTGGTTTATAAATGCCAGCCGAGAGTTATAGTTCAATGCTTCGATAGGTACTAACGCTATTCCAAGAGAACTTCATATGAACGAAGTAAGCTGTGACATTTAAAGATGAAGTCGCCGTAGTCTTGTAGGTAGTAGGTTTAAACCACAGCTTAGACACATGTATTCAACAAAATGAAATTCGAAATAATATTTCTTCGGGAGATTTCTGGAAAAAACTCTGTGAATAAAATAAAATTTCCGTGAAAAGTTTCACAAGAAATCTGTCATTCGAAATCCTCTTTAAACTGTAGATACCGCCACTTATGGATATAATTAACGCACGCAACAGAAGTGGTGTGAGAAGCTATGTCGTAATCCTGTCTAAAGGGTTTTAAGGGTTAATTATGTATGCATATGAGCCAGTCATCCTGAGTTAAGTTAAGCTGGCAAGCAGTTCAAGTGTCATAACTTACTTCCATCCTTTATTGGTCACCCTGAAATACCGATAGTATGGACTCTATACTTATTATCATTAGCTAGACGCGTTCTTTCTGTCAATAAATTTTAGTTGCCCAAGACTTCTATGTCTCAGATTACAACGACAGAGAAAGTATAGCGGTAGCTCTTCTTCGTCGTCGTTATTTGAGCTTACTGAGGATATGCCCACTATCGTTTCCTTTGAGATATCTAAGCTGGGTTTTGAACCACGGAATTTTCTAATGGATGATTACAACGACAGAGAAAGTATAGCGGTAGTTCTTCTTCGTACTCGTTACTAAAGCTACCTTAGGGTATGCCAACTATCCTTTCCTTTGAGATGTCTAAGCTAGGTTTTGAACCATAGGATTGTCTAAAGGATTGTAATGACGAGTTATGCATGCATTTAAGGTGCCTGCCAACTGAAATTAAGCCAAACAACCTCAAAATGATCGACTGCTGTAGACAATCTATAGGCAGTTATTTAAATGATTTTGTATTTTCGATTTGATGAGAGAGAAACCAAAGTTCTACAGATATCGTAGCCTTATGTGCGTTCTATTTAAGCCTTATTTTTGAACAGCAAAATTTAATAAATTTTTCTGTCCTTTCTGACCGTTTGGGATGTTCAAAGTAAAAGGAAAGCCTTAACATTAGTATGTAGGTCATGGCTATCAAAACAATATTTTGCTTTCAGTATTTCTTTCTTTATTTTGTAATAAATACAAAAATAATTAATGATAAGAACAATAATTTTAAAATAAATTTATTTAATATTTAACAATACTTCTATAAACAATTGCATTATGAAGAGAAGTTTAAATAAATTTGAAATTTATTTCTCATTTAAAAGTACTTGTCAATAGAGATGTCAATGAGACAATAAACAATATTTTGTTTTTAATTTATAAATTTAAATACAATACAGACACAATACACAGACAGTCAAGTAACAAATTTAAATTTAAAACCTTTTTTTTATTCAATCTCTTGTTTTTGTTACAATTCTTGGCAATTTTAATTATTTAAAAAGTCAAAATGAAAATCCACTCTTCAATGGAATTCTATCGCTCTTTCTCTTTCTCTCTCAGATTTTTTTAATATTATTTATGCACACACTTGTGTCTTATTTAAGCAATTAATATTGACATAATAATAGTTGTTGCAATTCACTTTTGTTGTTGTTGTTGTTTAATTTCAAAAGTTTTTTTGTTGTTATCATTAAGCATGCAATATGGTCTATACGTGTGCAAACATACATACATATACTGTATGTATGTACGACGTTTGTGTGTGTGTTTATTTTAAATTCATAAACTGTAAAATATTCAAACTTAATTTGTGAAACAAATACATATACATACATACACATGTACAATACACATACACATGCATATACATCAAACGTAATATTGTCATTTGCACGCATGTATAAACAGAAATCTCTGCTGGATATCTGCGCATAAGTGTGTCTATCTATTGTATATACAACGTATGTATGTATGTATGTTTGTTTGTTTGCATATGTATTTTATTTGTAGAGTGCATGTTAATAAATTTCTGTAAATGTGTGTGTGTGTGTGCTTGTATGAGTTCGCATACATATACACACGAAATTTTCTGGTTGTATGCATTTAAAGGAGAAAGTATAGAGATTTCTGTTTAACTCACACAAACAGGGAAAGAATTCGCCACAGCCTAGTAGGTATTCTGTTGGCTTATTAGACGACAGCCTGTGGTTCAAACAACAGATCGGACGTCTTGAACAAAACAAAATTTGAAAAAAAGAAATATTTCTTTAGGCGACTTCCCCTTAGTAGTATTACCATGCAAAGTATCGGAGGCGACGTTAAACTATAGGTCACGCCACTCATGGATAAAATTAACACACTCAACATTTTTAAAAGCTTTCCCCCCTCATATACAAACTTTATATATTTATTGAGAAAATATGAGATAAAGAACTCAATTGCGTGGAGACAAGACAAATCTGACACTCTATGAATATATACAGGGGACAGGCCTTTCGATACTCACGGCCAGAGGCTGGGCATACCCTACAGAACCTCTAATAATGGCGACGAAGAACTTTCTCTGTCGTTGTAATCTGAAATGTAGAAGTTTTGGGCAACTAGAATTTATTGACAGAAAGAACGCATCTAGCTAATGATAATAAGGATAGAGTCCACACTATCGGTACTCCAGGGTGCCCAATAAAGAATGGAAGTAATTTATGACACTTGAACTGCTTGTCAGCTTAACCTAGCTCAAGATGACTGACTCACATGCATACATAATTGACCATTACAACCCTTTAGTCAAGAATACAACCCAGCTTCTGATGCCACCTATGTTATATGTCCTTATTTTATACATTAGTGATGGGACCCTACAGTTTAAAGACGACTCTGAACGATAGTTTTTTGAGAAACTATTCGTCGCAATTTTATTTCACTCGCAAAATTTTTGTCAGAAATCTACTGAGAGGAAGTCGCCGTAGGAATATTTGTTTCATATTTCGTTTTGTTGGAGATGTCTGCCCCAGGGGTTTGAACTGAGGCCTCATGTTTAATATGTCAACACCCTTGCTACTTGACTACGGCGATGACCGACTCGCTTTTATCCTTAAATCGCATAACCATCCAACGCATAATAGTGGTGCTCACGGGCAACTGTCCTTTTCGTTGGCTTGCAGAAAGACTTGGCATTCTGGCAAATGGCTTTTGTGGGAGCTGCGGGTCTGAGGAGAAGTAAGAAACTATCTTTCACTCCAAGTGTCAGTGCCATAAAAGGACAGAAGTTTTTGGCGTCTCAGTTTCTGACGTCCGTGACCGAGGTCGCTAATATAAAGATTGCTGCATAGCAAGATTATTGAAGTCGCCGTGGTCTAGTAGGTAGTGTGTTGGCTTATTAGACGAAAGGCCCGAATTCGAATCCCAGGTCAGACATCAAAACGAAAATATGAAAATATTTCTTCGGCGACTTCCTCTCAGCAGATTTCTGGCAAAAACTCTGAGAGTAGAAATTGCCATGAAAACATTCTCAAAAAATCTGTCGTTCGGAGTCGACTTTAAACTGTAGGTCCCGTCACTCATGTATAAAATTAACGCACACAACATGAGTGGTGTTGAGAAGCTAGGCCGTAATCCTGACTGAAGGGTTGTAATGGCTAATTATGTATGCATAGTAAGATTTATTTTACACTCTGGTTGGTTTTCTCAAGGCAATGTTTGATCTTCGGGGTGAATACATTGACTGTGGTATTATACCGAGTTCACCACCTTACTTAACCCAATCTAAGATAGGTTAAGGTTAGAGGACGTGTACTTGCCAATTGAGACAAGTACATTACCCCGAGGTCCAGTTGACCCATTGTACAACGTGCTGAAGGAGAATAGGAAACTAATGAATCTATGAAAAGCCTTTATGTCGGGCCTCGACACAGAAGTCAAACCCTCAAAGAAGTCTCTGCCAAGGGTTTTCAACCTCAACCTACCAAGGTCTGGACAGTCATTGCAAAAAACACTCAAAGAAGCCTCTGCTAATGGTCTTTAACCTGGACAGTTACAGAGGAGGTGTTCGATAGTCTCCAACTATTTTTCATCGCAACTTACCCTGCTGGAATCTGTTCTAGATTCTTGTCAGCGATCTAATCTCGCAGTGCCTCATTATAAACTAACCTAACATAACTGCGCTCAATTTGACTGAATACTAAGGCGATTATTTAAATCATTTTGTATACTGTATGAGTGGCCTTATCGGCGTCTCATTAAAACCTTACCATAAAATGTAGAACCCTTTACTGAAAGAGAAACACTTCCAATGTGAAAACCATGTAGCCAATATTGCAGGCAGTCATTTAAACAAACTCGAGTGGTTATGAATTTGCATGCTTGACTAATTGCACTTTAAAATGCATATGAATACGACGACGACGACTGACTGCATAAACATGGACACACACAATCAGTCACACGCATATGAGCATATAAGTACAGGCAGTTGACTTATTTCTGGCTTTACAAGTAGGCAGTCAAAATACTAAAGCAACAACAACAACAGCAACAACATAAATAGTAATAACAATAGCTAACGAAAACAACAAGTACAACGAACGGTAACTATAATAACAAATAATATTATAACAACAACAACAACAACAACAACAAAAACAATAACCAGAAACAACTTCAATATCAACGCAATAATCATCACAACAACTAACCACCACTGCTTGAATACACACACATAGGCATCTATGAATATGTGAACATTTTTTAAACGAAAGTATTTACTCCTACACACACACACACGGTATATTTCCGTTTTAAAAAAAATATGGCTTCTCATTTATACTTGTGCTCAGATACACACATACTCGTATACATTCACAGGCTGTAATATTAATTAAGAGGAAAAAAAGGAAAAGAAAATTAATAAAAAAAAACACGAAGTGGAGTGGAAATGTAAAGAATTTAAAATTTTGTTCAGCTAAAGTGCAAACTGTTGTTGATTTAATTTTAAAAATTATAATTTTATGCATTCAAGGAATGAAAAAACAAAAAAATTGTTGAAATGAATCATTAACAAGGAAGGAAGAAGTAGTAGAAACAAATTAAATTGTTTTTAAAAATTTTAGATTTTTTAGCAACAACCTCATCTATTTTTTTTCTTTGGGGCAGATTGTGTTAAAATTTTAATTTGAAATTATTTTAATTTAGTGCTTCCCTTAAATTTTATAAGGTAAGGTATTCTTATAATATCTCTGCCAAGCCTTTTGCCCTAACAAAGCCTATTGTTCTAGGTTGGAGTGGTAGCTTTGATATCAAAAGCTCACTTGAGCATGCACAGTGACCTGTTGTGATGCCACTGGTAAGCGCAGTTCCTGTACTGATCAAATTCCACCGAACTCTTAGAAGACATTGGTCAGCGCGGGAGCTATACGCTAAAAGCACGACTCCCTAGCCTGAAAGTTTTATGAATGAAGCTTTATCCTTGGATGATAGCTCCGTCAAGCTGACAAGGAGTGGAGATCCAAATAAAATAAAACTTCACCTCACGAGAGATTGGCATTGCCCTAACAAAATAAACCCTGCTCAGCTCCTGATAAGCGTTCAAGTGCAGCTTTGAGACAATCTACATACATTCTAAACAAGTGTACTTTGAGCTGCAATGAGCTTTCAGAACACCGGTTTTTAATCTCGTGTTATTCATTGATAGTCTGACGAATGACTTGTTCATTTTTCTGGTAACCTAAACGGCCTAGTGAGTAAGGAATTCATGCATTTCGCATTATCGCTTCTCGATTCAAAAGCAGTTGAAATTGGTCGAATTTGGGAATTTCTATAAAAAATTTGTATTTGGTGATGCAGCTCGTTGCTAGTTAAATGGTTATTTCAGTAAGTAAAATTGCCGTATTTCTGGCGAAAACAATTATCACTACATTCATTAAAATTAAATGTTTTCTACGGCAGCATCTCGACTCAGATATATTAGATAGCCGCGTAAATTGGTCTGGACATTAATATCTGCAAGACTAAGCTGCACCATCGTTGAAGTCAAGGGCATCCATAGTGCTTGTTACCATCTTCGGTTCATGTAAAATTCGCATTAGGTAGATAGAGTTAATAAAAGTTACATAGGTATACATGCTTAGGCCACATGAGGCCCTTGGCGATACCATACTTTCTATTTTCCGCTATTCCCTGAATCATTCAGAGCTTCTGATGAAGCCAATGTCCATGCCTGAGAGTTGGCTTAGATTCTCTATGTGTTAAAAATCATGATGCCTTTTTTTCCTACGTCATGCTGTTGAGCCTGTACCAAATGGTTGGAAAAAAATCTCCAACCTTTCCTAGTCTCTACGTCTTCGAGAGTTCGTTTAGATCATCCATGTGGTAGAAATCGAAATGGCTTTTTCTTCTACGACCTATTGCTGGGCATCTATCCAATAGGTGGAAAACAGTCGCTTCCTTGTGTCTATTGCTTTTTTAGAAATCGTTTGCCAAGTGTACAAGACCAATCGTTCGTGCATGAGTGTTTCTAATGCAATGCCCAGTAATTACTGCAACAGACACACCGACCGAAACAGTCACATTCGAGCTTAAGCAAGCGGTTTATGCACCTTTCATTCTACTTTCGTCATATCTACTGCGTCGTTCTACCCATGTTAAATGCTGATCGTCTGGGGTTGATAGAATCTATCACTACATTGTGATCATAGAGGTCTTATAAGTAGAGAATTAATTGGAGGGTTCGAGTGTTGTGCCGCTGGCTAGGTGCGGCATCTGCTCTGCAGTTATTGGGACGTGGGTGTTGTGAGAAGCTATGTTATAATCTTGACTAAAAGTCACTACATCCCCTCTGCAGTTACTTGGATATGGGTGGTGTAAGAAACTAGGTTGTAATCTTTACTAAAAGGCAGTTCATTCGCTCTACGTGGATGGTGTGAAAAACTAGGTCTTAGTCTTGACTTAAGGGCTGTCACAACCAGTTTTAAGTAAGTAAGCAAATATTCTCATTGAACTTGGCGTTATCTAGTAGGTAGTGTGATGGCTTGTTAGACGTGAGTTCAAAGGTCAGACATCTCCAACAAAATTATATACCAAAAATTATTTCCTAGGCGACTTTCTCTCAGCAGATTTCTGGCAAAAACTGTGAGAGTGAATAAAATTGGCATGAGAAGTTTCGCAAAAATCTGTTTTTAAACTGTAGGTCCCGCCACTCATGTATAAAATTAACACACATAACATGGGGGGTAAGAGAAGCTAGGTTGTAATCCTGACTGAAGGGTTGTAATGACTAATTATGTATGCATGTCTGTATGTAAATATCCTCCAAATAATTAACCTGTGGCGGTTGTTTACTAAAACAAAAAGAGAATTGCAATCTAGATTTGCTCAAAAGAATTTTAATTTCAAGCGTTTTAATAATTTAGCTCTGATGAGGCCAGGCTATAAAGCAAATTTTTTTATCAGAAATTAGTTAAAGGGATTAGAACAATCACACAGGGTTGATATCTAAGAACAATTGTTTTCTAGCGTACTGATTAGATATTGACCAGTGCATATACAAATTTGAAGAGAACAGTTCTGTTTCGGTAAATCACGTCTACCCAATCAAAACAAAAATTGCAATTTGTCCCCCAAAATTAATGTCATTTATGCCATCAGCACAAAGAGAAACCTTTTAAAAATTAATTATGCAATCACGAACGTAACATAAACCGATTATAATATTGCAATCATCGCTCCGCTGCCCTTTCGCGCTTTATATGCCTCGATATGAAGTCGATTTAAAAAAAATGCTTTTATTTTGAAAATTTGCTGGGGTTTTAGAAAATTTTGTGAAAATTATTGAAATATTTATGTGCACTTTAGTTGATTATAATAAATATTATTTTGTATGTTGTTGTTGTAGTTGTTTGTTTACTATTTATTTATTATAGTATGTGTGTGAGTGGCATAGCCTATAATGGCCTATAAGTGCTGCTGCGATACGATGATGATGATGCTTAATGTTGGTGTTTTTGGAAAGGTTTTGCAAAAACTTTATTAAATTTAAATTAAAATTCTAAAAAATCCGTGCATATTCACTCGTGCGTATGTATAAATATGCTTAAAACGGTTATGTATTATGAATGTTTAAAACGAATGTTTAGTGGATGCAAGCATTGTCCCCTCCAAATACGCTGACCTATATGCCTCAAAATTGTTGCTGCTACCAAACGAATTTTAAATGAACCATGTTTTCCTTTGTGTTGAGTGTTAAGTTTTCAGAATTTTACCGTGTTAACATTATTTTTAATGAATAGTATTCCACTTAATTTTTGTGTGTTTAATTTTCTGTTTTAATTTTAATTTTTATTTTAAAATTTTTTTTAATATTGTATTTACGTTTGTTGTTGTTTTTGTTTTCATTTCATAAAATTATAACACTTTTGTTAGATATTTAAGTAGGAATTCAAATAAAATAGAAAATGTTAATAAAAATAAAATTTTAAAAAAATCTAATTTTGTATTAAATTAATCAAATTTAAATTGTACTTACACACACACATACACACACGCATACTTACATACATATATTTAAATGGACACACACTTGCAAGCACTCATTTATTGTATAATGACAATAGAAAACAAAACAAAAACAATTTACGGTGACATATGCATTCGCAGGCATGTAAACAATACAGTGGGCGTTAATAGTAGTGTTAAAAAGTTATTTTTCAGCTCATGTTCAATGTCAAGTAATTTCTAGTACAGATTTTAAAGGAAAGAGAAATAGAAAAATTTGGTATAAGAAAATAAGAAAATCGAGATCACTTTGGCATTATTTTCTATAATAATTTCACATTTTTTCATTAACACCTCATAATTCCATAGCCGCAGAACTTTTGTGGTTTATTGCAAAAAAAGATCACCATGTGTGCTACCTTTTTTAAAATCAAAAAATTAAAAAAATTTTTGTAGTAGGGCACACGGGTGTGTCTTCCTGAGTTGCATTAGTACCCCACATACATAAATAACATAATTGGTCATTACAACCCTTCAGTCAGTATTACGACGTAGCTTCTCACATCACTTATGTTGTGTGTGCTAATTTTATACATGAGTGCCGGAATTTACAGCTTAAAGCCAACTCCGGACGACAGAATTTTGAGAAACCTTTCATGACAATTTTATTTCTTAATCTCAGAGTTTTTGCTGCTGCTGAGAGGACAAAAATATTTTTTCGTAATTTGTTTTTGTTCGAGAAATCTGACCTAGGGTTTGAACAGCGGCCTCATGTCTAATAAGCTAACGCACCACTCACTAGCCTATGGAGACACAGTTTCTATGAATGTTATTTACATACATGACTTGAGACAACCCCCATTCTGAATTAGTATACACTGAGTCTATAGTGGCCTGTTAAAAGACCGTTTACAATCCTCAGGTTATGCTTGGATAGTTCAATGCATGTCTTAGATCTTCTCTTATTTTAATTTGCCAACAAATGTTTTAATTGTCTCAAAGTCAAAAATTTTCAAAGTCACTGGGATTGAGAAGAGTCTTTGCCGATCTTTATCTCCCCTTTCGTTGAGCATTCTCCTCCAAATAACCGACTAACTCCACAGAAGGTTTCTGGCCATATGAAAGACGTTGGGTCTCCTCTCACTTGTCTTAAGATACAGTAGAAAATAAAGTTATTTTCCCTAACTAGCTGATTCTCGCCTTCTATATCTTTAATACAAATTGTAACAAGCTCATAATCCGATATTTCTTGTGGAGAGTTTCGTCATCACCTCACCAGAATAGGGCCCTGTTTCTTAATTGTGCCATTGTAAGCTCTAAAGTTCAGAGAGTAAATCGCATAAAAAAAAATTATGAAATGTCCCAAACATTGTGTGATGCGAACATTTAGAAAGGCAAAGACTGTGCTATCCTTGCCATTACTAGCAAATGCATACTAAGCATATGAGTAAAACTATGAGAGTCGGATTAATTTAAAGAGAGAAAATAGTTTTCTGCGGCATGTGTAGTGTTTAATGTTGAATAACTAGGTATTCCTAGTCACTTGAAAGGTTTTTTGTTTAGACGAGGAGTAGTAGTTAAATTATTGATTTCAAAAGCCTTTAAGACTTCATGGATATTTGGTTGTTTCACATGTAAAGTGAAAATATTTTTTTGGATTGCTTAACGTAATGGTTCCCACTTGCTTCTGAAGTTGTGCTACTATAAGAATACGAGAAGTATTTTGCTCCTGTTAAGGTTTTTAATATATTCAGTGCCTCTCTTAATATTTTTATTGAATTGTTGCACAATTTTTATCTCACACTGTATTATTTTCAAAGCATTTCACTCTCACCTGGTGTGTTTGCATATGAATACAAATGATTATATTTGTTAAATATTGTTATTGTAAATTGTTTTTGTTATTCTGCGCTACACTTGACCATTTTGGCATAAGTAGTGAGTGTGTGACAATTTGAATTGAAGAATAAGTTCAGGAGCTGCCCCCTACTTAGTTGCCACTTGTGCCAGCTCATGTTATACTTTTACAAAATGCCAAATCTTAAGCAATTGCCTGCGTTCATTCATAAGTATCCTTACTTTTCTGTGCTCCTAAACCAAGGCATATAGGCGTGGTAGTGTTGTAGGCAGTGCGGTAAACTTATTGGACAAAAGTCCATGGTTGAAACTCCAGACGAAATATGAACAATTTCTGTAATTTGTCGGAAATCTAACCTTGACTTCATTATGTGGATTGTTAAATCCAAACAATTTCATTCCTTCTTTATATTCCAAGGACGTAACCCGTGCTCTCTTTCACTATATGCATGACCAACGTAGGTCTCTATCTAGTCGCTCTGGCTCAATTAGAACTTTCGTTTGTACTTGCCATTGCTGTTAATGTATTATTGTTGCTGTTGTTGTAGTTCTTGTTGTTGTCAAGTACATATCAACATTATTTGTATTTGCATTTGTATTTGTATACATTTACATTTTAAATATTGTATTATTATTTAAATTATTTGTAAAATTAGTTGTAAAATACTTTAACAATATTGTAAAACATTTCATTTGAAATTTTCTCGTTTTAACGATGGTTTTATTCCTCCTCTTATTTTTTTTTTGTCATGTTTAACGAATGTATCTGACCATTGCATGAACAGCAGTAACAGGCTGTTTATTCATGCATTCATTCATTCATACGTTACATTTACGTTACGTTATGTTATGTTACGTTACAAGTGCTTAAATGGTGTCACAAATTAAATTTTAATGAAACACAAAAAGGTGCTTAAAAATACAAATACACGCATACATACATTAAAACGTAAGTATACACGTTAACAAGTGTGTGTGAGTGTATATACACTTGTTTTAGTTGTAATTATTCATTCACAATATGTTTTAAATTTTTTTGTTTGGTTTTTGTAAATTACAACAAATACAAACGAACAAAAACAAGAAATAATGAAAATATCATTGAAAACAAGTTTTTTTTTAATAAAATAGTAAAGCACTTTACATTAATTTAACAATTTTAGCACAAGAGGTAATTTAGGAAAGGCGGGAGAGTGGAGGTATTGTTTGAAAAACATGCAAATTTTAAATATATTTGAATGAGAAATTTTAAAATGATTTGAACTAACAAATAAATGTTGTATTTGAATTCCTTCTGGTACCATATTGGGTGTAGGCCTGGGTAGTACTATAAATCGGGTTAACGGCCAACTATTTTGTCTTCTAGATGGAAATCTGATTGATAAAACATGTCTTTAAGATTGTGTGGAGATTGTAACGTCTGTGTTGCCTTAATTGGTCATTACAACCCTTCAGTCAGGATTATCAACCAGCTCCTCACACCACTTTATCGTATTTCTTTTTGTTGGTTATGTCCGACCTGGTGTTTACACCGTGGCCTAACGTCTAATAAGTCAACACACTACCTACTAAACAACGGCGGCTGTCGACAGTAGCATAGTGATTAAATTTTAAATTATTTATCATCGTGATGGATAGATTGAATCATGAACGACATGTATTCAGAAAGAAGTGAAATAACAAGGAGTCTCTCACTACAACTCGAAGATTGCTCTCACATAAGATAGCCAACGGACAAGCATAATGGGAAGCTCTCGAGAGATGATGATCTTGATGCTCACAAGAAATCTTTAATTTTAAGAATAAACAACCAATCGGATGCATAAAAATCGTTTGTTGCCTTACAGGTACAACAACAGTGAATAATTGTTGAGAAATAGTCGTGGGGTAGGTTGGTTGTCTACCGAATTGAATAAACACTTTTAGGCCACATTAATTGTAATACCACAGTTTAACATTTCCCCTAGTCTCTAAACTACTTGCAGCTTCTGATGAAGCGACTGAGACTACCAAATGTCCATGATTGACAGTTCACAAAGAAGGCATCTTCTTTTCCTCCTCAAACATAGTGCTGACCATGTGCTCAGTAGGTGAATAACAATATCCTTTTTTTCCTCATCTCTGCAGCTCTCCTAGAAGCCATTTGCCAAGTCTTCTAAACCAACGTGCCTCGCCTGAGTCCTCCTAACGCAATGTCTAGTAATGATTTTAATAACCACATTGAGCGCTCTCCTTTGGCAGATTTCCCTTAATCTTTGGCCAAATTTCCTGTGCAGTTCTAATCGTATTCGAAATCGCCCATTAGTCGTTAATGAAATCCATAACCGATTTGCCAATTAGAAGCCTGTAGGTCCTGAAAGCTAATCCTAAACTACAGATTTCATAGAAGAGTTCGATAGTTGTATCACATCTGGTCAGTCCATAAACATAAACGGTAAGCTTAAAAAGCGAGAAAGCGTTAGTAATAATGTGGAGAAGCTTAGAACGTATTTAAATAATTAAAGTTGGTATGTTGAGATAATTTGTCAACTCCATCCTCTATATGTAAGCTTTTCAATGCTAAAAACTAAAAAAAAATATGTTTAAAAACTTTAACAACTATTGATTTACATCATAAACTCCTTTAAGTATGCAACATAATACACATTTTTTTTTTTTTTTTTTTTTTTTTTTTTTTTATAAGCCCCTAAATGTATGCAATACGTTATTTTTATTAGCCCCTTTTCTCAACCATTATCTTAACAACTACAGCTACACAACAAAGAAAAGATTTCAATCTCCTTAAAAAATAGAAACTTTTAAAGATTGTATGTAAACAGATGACCAGACTATCAATCACTTCCTTAAGTATACGTTTTTTAACCCTTTTCTTCAAATCCTATAAATAATTTAAATAAATATTTAATACCTTAACATCCATATCTATAGCCATATGAGCCTAACGAGTGTCCATAAATATTTGTGGGTGGTGAGGGGCACAACATAATTCACGCCACATTATTTTCAATTTTAAGCCAATAAACACATTAATAAACTTGTTCTAGACTTTTATGGTCATCATATTTTGTTGTTGTTGGTGTTTTTGATAGATTTGAATTTATTTGGTCTTTAAGGCCTTAATGTAGGCTGTGGAAATTTGATTTTTGTTTGCAGAGGTAGATAATGACCTTTTCGTTTTGCAGAAAAGGAAAGAGGAAATTAGATGTGGAAAAAAGGTACTGAAATCAGTTTTTTTTAGTGCTTCAAATAAATTAGAATATATTTTGTATAATTTTTCTGTTATTTGAAGCCTAAATGTAGACAATGGAAAGATGGATTTTAATTTGGGGGAGAAATAATGGCATAAAACAATATGTATCTTATATGCAAAGGTGAATATCTGTTTGTCGGTTTGTTCTTTGTAATGAACTGCGTCCACTGACAGAGCATCGTAAAGACCTTCTTATCAGAATAGAGGACAACTGTCGTTCGTTTGAGCCCTTTCCATGACGTCCTTTTTGAAGATCAGTTGGTTGTAAAAAATTCTGACAAGATATTAATGCACGCCCATGGTGAGTTTCGTCTTGTAGAGGTCCACATCGGGACTCTCCTAGATTAAAATTTTCAACTAAGTGGTCAAATAGGTTCTCTTATCAAAGTGTAGAATTCTTCTTCGATTTTCAGCCTAACCGTGAGCTAATCGTGAACAGCGTTAAAAACCTGGCCAAAGCTGGATGCTAGATGCACGAAGAGTCTGTTTGAACTCCTTGGAAGCACGTCTAGTAAGCTTCTGTGAATATATTTAGCACGGCCAGTGTGAATTTTATCTTGCAGAGATCCACATCGAGACTCTCCTAGATTAAAATTGACAGTCGAACCGGTTCTGTCATCAAGGAGTACAATTGTCCCTCAATTTTCAGCCTAACCATGAGCTAATCGTGAACGACGCCAAAAATCTGGCCGAAGCTAAATGAAAGGCGCACGACAAGTATGTTTGAACACCTTAGAAACACGTTTAGTAAGGTTCTGACAAGATATTCATCACGTCCATGGTGAGTTTAATCCTGCAGAGATCCACATCAGGCCTCTCCTAGATTAAAATTCTCAACTAAGCGGTGAAACAGGTTCCCTCAGCAAGGACTACAATTCTTCCTAAATTTTCAGCCAAATCGTGAACGACACTAAAAATCTGGAAAAGTAAATGGAAGGCGTATGACTAGTCTGTTCAAAATCCCTTTGTAGCTTAGCTTAGTATGGCTGTCGAGATCATTACGGGGCATTGTATTATGGGCAAGCATGTTAGGCGTATTGTTCTTGGACGCCATGCTAATGATATCTACTGTAGCTGCAAATATAAGAAAGAGGAGACCATTCTTCGCATATTTACTTCATGCCCGGCACTATATCGTAGAAGAAGAAGAAGAAGAAGAAGGTATCTTGGTGCCTATTATGTTAACAATTTGATTGACATTGGCACTCTTTGTTGCTTCATCAGAAGCTCCAAGCATTTTCGAGACTAGAGGATAATGAAAAATTGAGTCCCGTGTGGCCATTTACGTTCGGCTAATCGTACCTTTAGACTTTAACTGGGGTTAGCAAAGCAGAGCGGGTATTATTGTTTCTATGGGATTAGTTTAAAGAGTTAAAGAAACTATTGTACCTTTGTTGCTCGTCCACAACTTTTTGTTTTTACCACGAAAGAGGCATGGAACAGATGCTTGTGTTTGTGTGTAAGGGTGAGAGGGCGTTTGTTTTTCTGATATTTCAATTAATTCTACTGGACAATAACAACAAAAACTAATGTTTTCAACTTTCATTTTCCTTAACACATACGAAAACAACATACACATATACAACGTATATGCATAGGAACCTTTTTTAGAAGGCCTATCTATGGAGGGAAAAAAACAAGAATTACTTAAAAATATTGTGTATAATTTATTATCAAATTTACATGTGCTTCTATGGACAATAAGTTGCTCTCTCTCTCTCTCTCTCTCTCTGGTGGTCTGCCTTCTGCACTGCGGCCATTTAAATTTTTGAAAATGAATTCATCGGTCTAAGTGGCTATTTTTCATTTCGAGTCATATGGTTTTTGTTTTTCGGTGTTGTTGTTGTTGTCGGTGGTATCCTTTTTTTTTGTTTCTTTGCTGATCCGTTTTTGTTTTCCTGTGGTTAAATGTTTGTAAAAAAGGATTTTCTTCTCTTTCTCTTTCTCACTCTCTGGCTCTGTATTAGTGTGTATCAGTAGAGTATGTATGTATGTATGTGTAGTTATGCGGTTCGTTTTTTTTTTTTTTTTGCTTCAAACAAAAAGTCGTCCTGTTGTTAAGGAAGTTGCGGTTTTTGTGGCTGCCATAACTGTTTTTTATGCTGCTGCTGCTGTTTGTTAAAAACAAAGTCCATATAATCAGGACTTTTTTTGTTTGAAATGGACTTACCATGGGCATGATTTTTCCAGTCCACTGTAATGAAGTAAATTTACAAGTTATTTTTGGTATTGTTGTTTGGCAAAGCGTTTCTTTTATTCTGTTTTCTGTTCAATGCGATTGTTTTTTGTTCTCCTGTCCAAATGGCATAAGTAAAGGATATTTTTTTGTTAATGAGACACACAACCGAAAGGAAAACAGAAATTTAAATAAATCATAACGAAATAATTCATACAATTTTTTTTTCTTTTTAATTTCTTATTCAGAAAAAAATAATAATTTTTGAAATTTTAATTCAAGGATAAGTGATGTAATCAACAGTAGTAGAGAGGAGTATTATGCTTCCAACTGGGGAAAAATTTAATTTTAGATACATACCACTTTGGAAGCAAAAGTTTATGTATTCGGCTTGGAAAACAATGTTTTTGGTCACTTCCTATTGTCAGGATTACGACCTAGCTTCTCACACAACTTATTTTGTATGTGCAGCATATAATGCGCTTAAAATATTGTAAACCTTTTGGAGATCTACTTGCCACAAATTCGAATCAGAAACCAAACCTCTTCCTTTCAAATATTGTGTTGGAATGGCATATAAAACATAGACTTGTAGGAAATAGCCGAACAAAGGTGCATACCCATCAAAATAGTTAAGAAATAATGCACCTAAGGCAACTGTATTCTGTGAAGAATAGGAAATAGTGGCGGCTTTGTTGAAATCAAAGCTCACTTAAGTGCACGTATGGATCCGTTCTTATACCACATGATGCAATGTGTCACTTCTAGCCAACAATATGCACCAGAACTTCTCAAATGTTGTAGTCAAACGACAAACATGGGTTTGTAAGAAATAGCAGTAGTGGCAGCTTTGTTGACATCAAAGCTCACTTTTGTACACATGTGACCCAGTTCTGATACCACTTGAAGCGATGCATCACTCCTAACCGACAAGAACTAATCAACTGGCCCTAACAACAAGCACCCGGACTTCGGATTTAAGCCAGTTACCCTTAAAATCATGCTGAAAACCACTCAGAATATGTAATAAATCCTGCGATCTACCGTGAAAGGATGGTAGAAAGCAGCATCGAGCCAAAGACAAATAAAGTGTGCAATACGCTTACCATGCTTAACATGCCTACAGCATCTACAGAAGTCATTAGCAGAGGTAAGTAAAGTCTCTTTGCATAACTATCCATTTCTTACTTATTTACTCACTTATTTACTCAACAACCCGATTAACGGATTTCGGCCTGCCTTAACACATTCGTACAGGCGCCTGTGCTTCTTGCGCGACCATGCCAGTTGGTCACACCAATCGATGACGGGGCTTCCTCGATCTAATACTTCCAATGCAAATAAGTTCGTCCTCTTTGCCGAGTTCCGCAGAACCCCGCATTAAATACCCATCTGGAAGGAGTATCCATCTCCATTCGAACGACATGGCCGAGCCAGCGCAGCCGCTGGATGTTGCTACGCTGCACAGCGCGTCCATGTCGTTGAGGAACTCATACAGCTCATTGTTGGATCGGATAAGGAAATCATCGCCAACTCGCACTGAAATGAAGAACTTACGTAGGACTTTCTTATCGAATACTCTCAAGGCTGCTGCATCAGTGCTTAATGGCGGCCATGCCTATCCATTATGCACAACATAAATCTATGCAGTGACAGAAGTGTCCAAGCTCAAGTTCAAATAGTTGTTTGCTACACTTGCTATCCAATTTACGCGAGTTGAGTGTGGCAATGAGTTAAAATTCCTTCTAAGCTTAGCATTTGCTTGTCATTAGGCCAGTTAGGTCTCACAAACAAGCAAATTTCTCCTCAGCCCAGAAGATCTAGTCGGTAGAAATATGCCTCTTTTAAGTCGCCATAGAGTAGTAGGCAGTATGTTGGCTTATTAGACGTGAGGCGACTTCTTCTCAGCATATTCTTGGCAAAAAAAAAGTTTCTCAAAAAAATCTGTGGTTCGAAGTCGACTTTAAAACTATAGGTTTCGCCACTCATTTGAGTTATTCATCAGGTTATCCAGGAATTACCTGAGGGTAGTAATCGGTCTTTAAACACAACACTGTAGACTCAAAGTACTCTTGTTGAGAATGGTCAATGGTCTCGAACTCTAATTGTAGATTCTGTAACGACTTTGTAGTCGAGAGGTCTGGGTCAGAGGATGCTAAAGGGTTCCTAATCGAACCCAATTAGTGAAATGTTAAGTTCGAAAAAGTTTCAAGTTGCCACCACCGCCCACCCTCCAAATACAGTATAATTTAGTTATTCATCAGAAGTAATGAACTAAATGAGAATTACTTGTGTTTGTTTGTTTGATCAAGTATTAACAGAAAAAGTATTTGTGAAAGTACACACAAACGATTGTAGCTTGCAGTGTAAAGTGTAGAAATAAATTCAAATTTAGCTAGTAAAGACAAAACCTGCAATGTTAATAATAACAGAGCAATGTTATGTGTTTAACAGAATTTACAATAAGTATACATATGATCATGGTATATGAAATCGGTCATGGACATGTGTGTATTGGAATACATTCCTGGCACCGGTGTAGCATTAATACAGCTCAGAAGAAGAAGACACTTGAGTGCATATATGGATTGCTGGACAGGGAATTATCACTGTTGTTGCCATTGTGCAACACTGTGGCAGGGCAATACAGGACTACAGCATATCCCCTACACCAAACTGGTCATATTCTTTACAAAACCAACAATCTTCTGCTTCAGCTTTATTTTACAAATTTGAAATCCAAGTTTTTAATATTTTAAATGAAATTTGTCTGTTTGTTTGCTCTGTATTGGGGTAAAATATTTCAATTTTATATTCTTTTCATATGTTATTCCTGTGGCTGTGGCATTAAATGTTTTCAAATGTTGGTATAGGTATAGGTGCAGGTGAAGTGATCATTTTGTGGGGTATACAATTTTAATATGAAAACTAATTTGTAGCAATCAATGTGGTTTTGAAATATTATTTTCAATTCAATTTTATAAACCAATAGAGAGTACAGGGGGTTTAATACTCTTTCTGGTTGAATTATGTGTTTGAAATTATTTTTAAATTTTTTTTTTTCGAAATCTAAATCAACGGGTTACTGTTGGCTTGAAAGTGAGCTAAAAAGGATGTTTAAAAAATAAATGAAAGACATTATTTTAACGTGGAATAAATCCCTAAAAAAAGATATTTTAATCACAGCTGTTTTAGCCCCCTTTTCTGTGTAGTTTTGTTGGCCCTTCACCATCCTATTTGGTATACTGTTTATAGAGTCATCATGTTCGTATCCTTTGATACGTACTTCTAATAGTAATCATTTTATAATTTATCAAAATCTACGTATGTATGTTAGCATTCAAATTATATATGTTTTCTAATACCATGAAGTATAATGGTTTTGCCACAGAAAATTATTTGAAATCAATCAACAGTAAAGCAGCTTATACGCGGCCATATATTTTGCCCAAAAACTTTCTAAAAAAAAATACGAAATGAAAATATTTTATACTCAACCATAAATATTGCAAAATAAAATATAAAACTGATAAAATATTACAATAACAACAACATTGTAGAGAATGTTTTAATGTTAATATTTCGCCAATATTTAACCAGAGAAATAGAAATAGAGGGAGAGAGAAACATTGCATTGGGGGTTATTTAATGAGGAAAAGCAGTGTATCAGTTTATTGTAGGGGGCTTAGGATTAAAATATGTTTGATTAGAATCCATTGGGCATTCCCATAATGCCTCCTACAAGTCTATTTCTCTAACAAAATTTCACGTTACTGTACCATTCCCTTCCCATCACCTGATATGCCTTTCAGAAGAAAAGCATTAATGCTTTACAGTTTCCAAGAATGTGTTCTGGTTATTCATCCTCATCACCACAGAATCAATATGTTGGATTCGAACAATCTCCATTCTAAGCAAGTTTACTTTGAGCCTATACAGCTTTGTCAAAACCGTTTGAAAACTTTGGCTCAATCCTATGCAATCTAACATATGATTCAAATCTATTCCTCTTGTAATTTTCTAACAAAACTTGATTTGAGTGGGGTCTTTGCCTCTTACTATCGTTCCAATCATTCAGAATACCTTTCTCAGACTCCATTGCATCGAAGCCTCCTCTTCGCAAGCTAATCGCTCTGTTATCCTTGAACAGATTGCCTCACGTATCTCGTTGAAATTTCATTCTTATTTAACTCAGAGTCTAGTTGAACATCCAGTCTTTGTCTAATGGGTAGCCTAACAGCAGATTTCTGGCGAAAACTCTGAGAGTAAATAAAACTGCCACGAAAAAGTTTCTCAAAAATCTGTCGTTCGGAGTTGACGTTAAACTGTAGGTCCCGCCACTCGAGTATAAAATTGAGGCACACAACATGAGTGGTGTGAGAATCTAGGCCCTAATCCTGACAGAAGGGTTATAATGGCCAATTATGTATGTATGTATGTATGTAGCCTAACAGAGGCAACACTTATACATATTTTGGAGTTCAGCAGCATGTCTGCATTGGCCTCTTTATTAGCTGCACAATTAACAGGAATGTAGGTATGACCAGGGATCCAAATAAAACTAACTACCGACAAACGTCTATGAGGCTGATAACTGAAGTTTGCACCCGAAAGAGATCTGTTTGCTGTCTAGCTATCAGATATGATAGAAATATTAGTGGTTGAAGATTCATTATTCAGGTTGAGTTCTGCAGTCTGATTCATGGTAGTTATCCCGGTCTGAAACATAATAACACAGGGCCAGCTTTCCATGTCATAACAGATACATAATTGGGTCTTTACAACTTTTCACTTATAATTATGGACGTAGTTTCTCACTCCACTTATGTTGTGTATGTTAATTTTTATACATGAGTGGCGGGACAAATTTTTTTAAGAAACTTTTTCATGTAATTTTATTCACTCTCTTAGTTTTTTCCAGAAATCTACTGAGAGGAAATCGCCATATTGTTGAAGATGTCTGACCTGGGACCTCACGCCAAATAAGCTAAGATACTACCTAATAAACGACGGCGACTACAATCGCCGTATGCAGTCATTTAATGCAAGACTTAAATCTCTTCATATTGTAATTTACCCACAAAATTATGGAATGTATCGAATCCCTTTTGGTTTGAGGAGAATCTTCACGTGTCGTTATTTTTCATTTCATCGATACTACTTCTCTAAACACCTTTCCACTGAAGAGGTTCAACTCCATCTAGCCTCTCGTTAGTTCTTCTGCCTGTTTGCTTGAAGACGTTGGATTTCGAATACGCCTTCCATAAAATCCCCAGGGCCTTTAACGAATTTTTATTGCCATTGGTTGTTAATTGGATTTCTTTCAAGCTCTATTGTTAAGCATCACTCTAGGTCAAAATATGCGTATTAAGCTGTGTAAACACTTTCTGCATAATGCGAGGAGCAGCTTTTCATATCTCATAAGCACAATGGAGGCTTTGAAAGAAAGCTAAATACCAACTAAGACTTCAGTGGCCAAAAGTCTGGGATACTTAAGTAGTTGTCAATGCCCTTTCTTTATTTGTTATTTTGGAAAATGATTCTCTGAAGATTGCAAAACTGTATACCATCTTCTATTTGGTGGACTCCTATTGTAAATAATTCCTGAGAAACCTAATCATTTCGAATAAAATAAACTGTAGAATGACCCTCATGCAAAGCAATAAATAACGACTTACTCATATTGCCATATACTCCAACACATTTAAATATAAAATCAACATTATCAAGAACCAAAAAATATTCGAAAATTTTTTTCTCTCGTTTTTAATTTTAAATATGCAGGTGCTTTTAAAACCAGTGGTAACATATAACACAGGAAAAGGAAAGAAAGACAGAGATAGAGAGATCGAGAGAGGAAGGCAATTGTATAATATGCACACACATAGAGAAACACATTTACCATAGGATTTCAATTCAATGAGATTGCAAATCAATCAATAAATAAATGAAATGAAAATCAATTTGTTTGGTTTACATGGCTGTTATAACCATATATTAATCAACATGTACATACGTACACATATGCATGTATATAAATGACAAATACATGAATGCATATACATACATACATATGTATATGGATGTACAGTTGTATGTATGTAGGTGCCTATGTGTCTGTTAACATGTGTTAACATAATAAATGTAAGCAAATGTCTCATTTAAAACCCCAAAACACACATACATTTACCCAAAACCCGTTTTTAATTTATTGTATTCGTATATCTTTCTCTCTCTCTCTCTCTGTGTGTTTGGGTGTGTAACAGTGTATATGTTTTTGTCATAATTTTTGTATCAATTTGTACAGTGAAGGTGTAGACAATTTTCAAAAATAAATTTTCCAATTTTTTTTTATCTCTTTTCTGTTGTTGTTTTTTTAATATGTTTTCATGCATTTTTATTTAAAATTAATATATATATATATATATATATATGTGTAAACAGGACATTTATTGGCATATGCTAAGGTGTTGTATTAATATTTGCATACACAATATTGCCAGAAAAAGCTTCTCAAAAAATCTGTCGTTCGGAGTCGACTTTAAACTGTAGGTCCCGCCACTCATGTATAAAATTAACGCACACAGCATGAGTGGTGTTGAGAAGCTAGGCCGTAATCCTGGCTGAAGGGTTGTAATGGCCAATTATGTATGTATGTATGTATATTGCCAAAACCAATACATATAGTATATAAGGGGGGACAATAAATTGAAAGTCTTGTTTAAAACCACACTTCTTTAAATTAATTTCGAAATACTTTGGAAATACTAGTGGAATTTTGTAAACTACAGGCTCTTGATGATAGTCTGCATACAATTAGGCTTCAGATATTCTAGATTAACCATACCATAGCTGAGCCATCTATCCATTCTGGTGGAAAGATTCTCAATGTCTTCAGAATGATGAAATATCCTTTGAGCTCTTAATTCAAATCAAAATAATTAATTTTCGTGGTCTTTCGGTTTGTGCTGAAAGCTTTCAAATTAACCTTTCAAAATAAACTGCTTCTTTGTACCACTGCCACTACCACATCTAAAAATCTATTTGTTAAAATGTTGGTAAAAATATTTCAAAAAAGGAAATTTTTTTTTTAATTTCTCCTCCAAAAACCAAGATTTTATTTTAGTTTCCATAAAACCACTCAACATTTCTAGCATTTTCTACATTAGCTGCTAAACACACATATGGTTGGCGGTCATTATTTCTGTTTTTTTCTCTTCATTTTCATTTCACTTTTTAGTTTGGAAAACTCGTACAGCTGTTAACGCAACTTTAAGGAATTTATGGCATTACACATGGTAACTTAATATCCTGATGAAATGAGATTGGAAACAAAGTTTGTTTCTCTCTGAGGCTTTTAATAAAATTTCATTCTATATAATAAAATTAAGTCAAACGAGAAGAAGGAGGAAGAGAAGTGAAGTAAAATTACTTTAATGACTTAATTTTGTTCTCATCCTCGTAATAAATCCCTAAAAGTATGCAATGCTTTACCTATGGCAAGTAATAAAAACATACGCTGACATGTATGCCATAAAAGTCAATAAATATACGATGTTTAACAGCATTATTTATTGCTACATGCCTATATACATACATACGTACATATAGAATAGAACATAGAACAACAACACAAACAAAATCACAAATCATTGTTAATTTAGTTATAAAAAAAATGCAAAGCAGGGGTAGGTAAGGAAAAGTCACCCTCTTCGATACATAACATATACTAAGAAGCTCACATATATGAATGATATATTGGTTCTTAAAACAACTACAAAACAAGTTAAACATCGTCATCATCATCACCACCATCATCCTTGTGAGCAATAACGACAGCCATACTTGCCTTTTTTTAATATAAAACATGACAACAAAACTTCTATGCATGGATGTTAACCACATTAGTGGGTATTAACGCCTTTTTTGCCACCTTATGGCTTTATTTTACAAAAAACAGAGGAAAACAACAACAACAACAACTCATGTAAAACAAAAACGCCTTGATATTGGTTACATACAAGCATATTAAGTCAGCAAAGCAACCAAATTAAACGTGTGTTTAATAATGCCAAATCACATGTACAATCCCCAAGAGAATTCGTAGGCAAGGTTGTATGTTTAAGAGAGAATAATTTCTAGCCATGCTTCAACATTTAATACCCTACAATCTCTGTTTGTGCTAAGAACACATATGTACATAAGTCTTCATGTTCATTTGAGATCATGAAACCTTTGGCAGGAGTTAACTCATGAGTTCAAATATCTGCCATTCAAAAATAATTTTGAATAGACTTCACCATATTATTACGTTTTTACCTTTTAAAAATGTTTAGAATATGAGCCCGTAGATTATAAATAAATAACAATTGTTCGACGGATCTTTATAACGGAGATCTTCAAACCACGATTATTCTCTTCAAACACAGCGCGTCTGCACACAAAACTGACAGAATTTTTATTGACTCCTTTGCCTGCTTTGGCTTGCGTTTTATATGCCAACGTAGACATTCTGATGAATGATCTTGAAGTTGAATGTTCATGGCTCCACCTGCTCGAGCTCTTTCTAAATGTAAACATCGTTGTTTCATTGTTGCTTGTGTATTTGGTTTACTTTTATTCTTGTAATGTTTGCTGTTGCATTTTTGTTTACTTATTTATATCTTTTTTACACTGTTCACAACTTGATGTAAACAACAACAATTGCTTTTCTTTGTTATTCCTTTGGTTACACCCTTTGCATAAACAATAAAAATTACTAGACAATTATTCAACAGATCTTTGTAATGGAGATCTCTTCAAATGCACAGCGTCTTCACACAAGACTGACTGACTGATTACACTAAGTGGTGTAGTGAAACCACATAGTCGAGCCTACCTAATAATAAGTTCCGTGCTTTCTTTCCAATAATCTAATTCCTATGAGTGTATAGGTATCTTATATCACAATAATATTCTTCCACACACGTCAAATATTATTAAATTAAAGCCTAAAAATAATAATCCTGCCTAACTTAGTTTCCTTTAATAGTTTTAAATATTGTTCTGCTCTCTCTTTTTATTGCCTATACTCTGTAGTTATTTTCGAGGATAATAACCTTTTTCTAAAATGGAAAAAATCGAAATTCGTTTAACAGCCAAACATGCTTATGGCTTATAATTTTTATTGGTTTACTACACCAATTTGGTATCCTTCATTTCAATTTTTGTTTTTCAGTTTTCAGGTAAAGGGAATCACGTGTATGTTTGATGTGTATAAATTGCCTCATCATGGCATTAATAGCTGCTTAATATTTAAAACGAAGGCTTCATTAATAATTTCACAATAATTTTATACGAAATTATTCACACTTTTCATATTTGTAGGCCTTATATGTCAGTTTATTAACGATGTACGTGTAGATAATTTGTTTAATACAATAAACGGTATCTAAGGTGTTAACTTGGTTAGCAAGTAATTAATATCGATAATTAAAAGCAAAGAATACTTGGTTTAAATGTTACGTATCATGACTCAGGAAAGGCAATTTCAATCGTTTGTGTTATTTTATGGCAACAATGCCTATACCACAGGGAAGTTGTTAATGGAATTTCATCATAATGGATTCATACAAAGTCTCAGTCGACTGCAAAAAGGTCAAATGCCATGTGTTAATGGAAGAAAAAAATATGTATAGAAAGGTACTTAAATTAGTGTTTGGAAAGACACGCAACTGCATACACGTTTGTCTGTTCGAAATATTTAGCTCAGGTTACTAATCTGATATAAAAATAATCCAAAAACCCATGACGGTCGAACCTTTCGTGATCAAAATTCATTTCGACAAAATATTGGTAGAGGGAACATTAGTTGTAAGGTTAGTATAGATTGAATTGGCAGTCGCCTTACTTGGAACCCATCGTTCAAGTACAACCCCAGGTTAACAAATCTCAGTCACACTGGCAGTTTTTTGTTATTAAAATCATCTTTGCTAGGGTAAATCCCGTCAATAAGCTTAATTATTGTTCTTCTTAAGTTTCCAACAGCCAAACAATGGCAGGGAAGACGTTCTGCGATCGCCTTTTCTTTATCGTCATTACACCTTCTGTAGGAGTAGAGGGGTATGCCCCCCGAGGCCAATGCCTCATTTTAATTATTATGAGATTCCTAAGATGCTGTTCAATTCCATTTTTTTTATCATATTGGCCCAGGTGCCATCTTTCAGTTGCATTTGTTTACCCCTTTAAAGAGGAATGCCAATCTAATGTCTGAATTCTATTGAATTTTCTGTTGTAACAGGCTTTTCGAAACTAGTTTCTTAGGCCGATTGCAGTAGCAATTTTCGTGAGAGGAAGAGGAGGTGAAACTTCCATCTGATCGTCCTCAAACCATCTGATCGTTCTCATGACCACGTAATGCCCCTCAACGTTCTTTCCAAAGGTTTTGTCTTGAAATCTGAGAATGGTATTCCCAGCGGTCTAAAATGCCTCAGTGCAAGTGCTGAGCAATGGAAGATTCAGTGACAAGTGGTCTGTATACTCCGATTTACAACTTCTACTGAAATATTGTTCTCTAGCAGCATCCAGTGAGGGTAGGAGGCACATACAGAAGGCTTAGTCTAGAGAGAAAATCGGATAACAGGATAGAAATTCGGCCATTTTAGTCCGGGCGTCTTAAATATTACCTGTTCTACTCAGGAAGTATCCGATGTGAATTGAAATTTATTTTTTACCTACCAGTCTCATCGCAAAGTTAATTTTGCCAGTGCTGGACAATGCCAAATTCTGTGACAAATAGTTTGTAGCCTACGATTCACAACTTTTGCAGAAATGTTACTGTCTAGCACTATCCCGGGATTGTAGAGATTAGGTACAGTTAGCTTGAAATCTTGAGAAAAATTGAATTACAGCGGTTGATATTCGGCCATTCATCTTTTCTTTATCGGGAAGTATCAGATTTGCAGTGAAGTTTGTGTTTTCCTTCCAGCCTCGTCGTAGGTTATATTGGATTTTTGCTCAGATAACTTATAAGATTGTATTGTTTGGTACCTGTTCTGATCAGTTCACTTGCAACATAATCTCTATGCACATCTTATGAACAGATTAATAATAATAATTTCTCAGAAGAGAAATTGATTATGATCTCAGAAATTCTGGAGATCTTCAAACAAACTGATATCTCTCGGTGAAATGGACAATAGCTGTTCATGGACAAGCTAGTCGTCGATACAACGTTTCCAAGAGATTAACTACGAAAATAGAATTGGTGTTACATCGTTTAACATTAGAATGATAAACAAAAGCTACAAAAATAAAAACAATGAACTTGTTTACATAATAAACAAGTAAACAAAAATTTACCAACAACGCCAGAATAAAAATGCAACAACAAACAATGTAAACAAAATATACAAACAACAACGAAACCACGATGTTTACATTTACATAAACAAAGCAATTGTTGTTGTTTACATCAAGTTGTGATCAGTGGCAGACGGAATTGTGGCAATAATAAAGAATTTGAATTAAAACTAAACATAAATTTATTTTTATTTGCAATTTACGAACTCATATTTTAAATGTTTTTAGAATCTAAAAACGTAACAATATTCTCTCCAAATATTCTACTATTTTGTGGACAAAAATAAAAATGTTTCCTGTAATTTTTTCCAAGTTTTGCTATTTATTTTACCATATTCCACTGCATAAGCCAACCATAAGCCATAATAAAATCATCGCTTAAATATTTTCTATTTGTATGGAATGTCTAATCCATATTGACATTTAACTGTCATATAAAATGTCAACATTAAAGCCCTGATAAGACATAGCATAACTAAAATTGTTAACAAGTGGGTGGGTGGTGAATAAAATAAATGGAAGCGATAAAGATCCATGGCGTTGCATGGATTAACATACGAATTTTTAAATTTCAAAAAATTGTCAATTAAGGGGAGGAACATTTTTAATATTTAAATTTAGCATGTGAATAATTTAAAAAAATGCTTTTTAAAAAGTTTTTTTTTTATGTTCCTTCCTCAACTACCGATTGACCATTGAAATACCAGGACTTCTCTTCTTCTTTACGTATCTCATGTGTCTCTCATATTGTATATTGAGTGGGTTGTTATCATTACTATTTACCTGTCAATACGTTTAAGTACATGAGTTATTTGGTTCGCATGTGTACAGACAGACAAACAATCACACACATGATTACGTCTATCAGTTGTCAATTGCGTGATAAGCCATCTTCTCCCTTAAGTTTAATAACAAATTACTAGGGATATTTAATGGTATTACGTTGCACGTTGTTTGTTGTCTAGTTCATTACGACAATTGGTCATCATAGCCATCACCATCACCACCATTACTTTGGTATTTTATTGCAGGACAGTTAGAGAATAATTTATTTTTTTATTTTTAAATTTAAGTTACAAACGATGTGTTGTTCGTTGGTCATTAGAAATTAACAGTTTTATGGCAACACCTTTAAAACTGTCATAACTGCTTACTCACAGTATGTGGTAAAATTTTTGCTAAGGCTGGGCTGAGTGTAGTAGTTTTTTTTCTGGTGTAAGTCTAGAATTTATTTCCCCTTACCTAACTAACTTAAAATTGTTCTTTCGGGGCCCAAAGTATTTCTAGCCATATTTTTGGTTGGTTCTGAAACAATTGAGGCAGCGCTATGAGGTATTTTGGGAATAGAATTTTCAGGGTAAAGCTTTAAACCAAAGGAGAAGAAATGTATTGTAATCAGTTGCACGTGATTTACTTATATTATTGTTATCATATGCCGATTCAAGAGCGTCTAAAGAGCCTAACATTATCTGGGCACCATCTGCATCTCTATTATCCTGGCTGCATGTGATCGTAACAAATCGATTCAATAACGTTTTTCATTTTGTGCTTCACACTTCAAACATTTTAAACATGCATTCCCACCTTTTGACACTCCCTGGCTTTAGTTTGTACATTATCTCTTTGCATTTAAGCTGTTTTCGTTACACTAGTAAATTCACTTGGAAAGGCTTATGGTATGCCAGAGTATGGTACAACCAGAATAGTAGACTGTTGTCTTAGTTGAACACATGGAAGTACATGTATGGATGATATAATCGATTATCCGTAAATACATACATGATTGGTCATTATAACCCTTCAGTCAGGATTAGGACCAAGCTTCTCACAGCGCTTATGTTGTAGGTTTTTTTACTCTGACAGTTTTTACCAGAGATATAAGTCCAGGAGTCCAGTCTAAAGCTTCCATCTGCTCATCATACAAACATACAACATAAATAATTGGTCATTACAACCCTGCAGTCAAGATTTCGACCTAATTTCTCACACCACTTATGTTGTGTGTTAATTACATACATGGTTGGCGGCACGTACAGTTTAAAGTCGACTCCGAACGACAAATTTTTTGTGAAACTTTTCATGGCAGAAATCTTGCTCAGAGGAAGTCTCCGAAGAGATATTTAAATTTAGTTTTATTGGAGATGTCTGGGCTGGGGTTCGAACCGTTACCTCATGCCTAATTAGCCAATATACTACATACTAGACTACGGCGACTTTCGATAATCCGATTCGGTCTAGAACATAAGTCACAGTAGCCTAGTAGGTAGTGTGTTGACTTATTAGTTATGAGACCGTGGTTGAAACCCCAGCCCTAACATCTCGAATGAAACGAAATAAGAAAAAATATTTTCTGCTGCAACTTCCTCTCAGTACCTATTATCAACATCATGTGTTGTGTGTGTGTTAGATTTACCCATGAGCGCCAGGACCTACAGTTTAAAGTCGACTCCAAATTACAGATTTTTTGAGAAACTTCTCATGACAATTTTAATAATATTCTCAGATTTTTTGCCTGAGGTCTACAGAGAAATCGCCAAAGATATGTTTTTGTTTTATATTTCGCCGTGTCTGAGATGTCTAGGACTGGGTTTTAATCATGGCCTCTCGTCTATTATGCCTGTATTATGACATCTTCTGAGTTTAAAGAACACTTTGGTACCACCTTCTCCTGTAATCTGTAAATACTGTTATCTTTAGTATCTCCTAGATACTTGCTTATAGCAACAAAAAGTTAAATTATACAAGCCAATTAGAGCGGCTTTCTCTTAGTAAATGGAATTAGCATGGGTTCCTGCTTTTTCTGTGAGTAATTTTCTTTCAGGCAGTTGAAGAAAGGTTTGACGTATAATATCCAGTGCCGGTCGGAGTGCAACCTTTACTAGTTCTTTAGTGCTCATTATCAAGTATTGAGGCTTATACTGAAGGAAAAGGTACTTCTCCCTCCAATCAAGAATAATTTTGGTTAAATTAATTGGCCTTCATTAGTCCCACATCAGGCTTATATTGATTAATGCAGTGACGACCGTAGAAAGGCAATCAGAATATGGAAAATCGATTTGCTTAGATTCCAATTAAAACCCTTTCTTCCGATTTTTATTACCAGTAACAAACAATATTCGGCTATATTGTATTTATGGATTCAAATTCATCAAGAAAGTGTATAAATTAAATGAAAACTTTGTAACATATAATCATTATGAATTATTTTCTCAACAAATAATAGAGAATTTAAGTGTCCGTCACTCACTTGCTAATATTGCAACATTTTCTGAATAATTTTTATATAACTTGATCCAGACACTAATAACAATATACGGAGTATTATATATAATTGTAATGGTATTTAACTGGGCATGATTAATGTTTTATGGAAAGAACAAAAAAAAAAATTGTTATTCATTAATTCATTAATTCTTCAGCTTAATTAATGATGAGGATATTTGTTTAATACGTTAATTAATGCATATGAAGTGGATTATAAAAAAGCAACAAAAAAAAAAAAAAAAAAATGAACATATTTTTTAAACGGACTGAGGAATTCAAACAACAATTCAAATTTCTACAAACTTTATGGCCATCAGGTTTAAAGAAGAATAATGGGAGCACGATTCCCCTTCGGTGATGTTAACAATAGTGTTACATTTTTGCCTTTTAAAACGTTTAAAATATAAGCTGGTAGATTACAAATAAAATGAAAATAAATTTTGGGTTTAATTTTAATTAAAATTCTTTATTATTCGCACAATTTTGTGTTCACATTTTGTGTTCACAACTTTATGTAAACAACAATAATTGCCTTTTTTGTTATTCCTCTGTTTATACCCTTTGCATAACAACAACAATTACCAGACAGGTCTTTCTAACGAAGATCTTCGAACCACCATTACCGCGTCTTCACACAAGACTGACTGAACTTCACTAACTCCGTTGCCTGCTTTGCCTTGCCTTTTATGTGGCAGAGTAAACAGTCTAATGAATTTTCTTGAAGGCGAATGTTCGTGGCTTCACTTTCTCGAGAATGTAAACATAATTGTATCATAATTGTTGTTTGTGTATTTTGTTCAATTTATTTTTGTAGTGTTTGCTGTTGCATTTTTGTTTTCTTGTTTGGCGTTTTTTTGGTGTATTCTTGATTACTTGTTTACAATTTTTATTGTTGGTGTTTGTTGTTGTATTTTTGTTTACTTGTTTCCTATTTTTTATACTAGTTTTTGTTGTTGTATTTTTGTTTACTTGTTTCCCACTTTTTATGCTGGTTTTTGTTGTTGCATTTTTGTTTACTTGTTTACTATTTTAATGTTTTATGTTTAGTGATGTACAATCAAAACACCAGTATCTTGATTCTTAACAATATCTTTATGCTTTTGCCAATATGACTGCAATTAATTAACTGGTATTCCTTGAATTGTAGCCACCTGGTCTGTGGATTTTGAAACCATTTAATGAACAATTCGCCATGATGCTGAAATTCTAAGCATGTGATTATTTTACTAATTATCGCTTTGTCTAGTTGGCCAGCAACTAGTCCAAACTACAAATTATCCATTCGCCGTCTGTAGCAATAAAAGTAAGCCTCTCCCTTTCACTGTATCACGATGATACTTATGCTAACGTTGCCCTATAGTCTTCCGCAGTTATACGGGTACTCTTGATATTCCAATTATCGCGCTAATATTTTATGGGTGGTTTATCCTTTACTCCCTCTGCCTCTCCGTTAAGAAACGTAAGGACTTAATAAGACAACAGTAATGTAATCAATAAGAAGAATTTCGATTTTGTCTTTCATCGTGAATACCTTTTTTTCACATTTTTTCTGATTTTCTTTAATTCATTTATCCGTGTGCTGCTGCCTCTTTTGCATATTTAATTGACATTATTAAACAATATTGATTTTCTTTATGCCCTCATCGTTCATCCCTCTTCCCCCTGCCTTTGTTTGCTTATTTCCAATTAATAAAGGCAACAGCAATCCTTAAGATATTCTTTTTCATTCCGCTTGTCATCTTACCAGTTTGTTTTCATGCGTTCATACTAGGCAACGTGGGCGTGTATGTAAAGACGGTGAATGGAAAATTTTTATTTGATTTCCTTTATTAATAAGCTCTGGCAATAAGGACATGGAAGGTATAATTATAATAATAAATATCGACTGTATAAACGAAAAGTATATCGGAGAGAACAAGGATAAGAATTAAAATTATGCGTTCCTTTGCCAGTGTAAGAGAATTTAATGGCAATATGAAGAGGTATTAATCTGGATGATAAAGATTCTCGAAGCGCCAAAGTTTTGTAAGAATTTAAGGACAGCACAATGCAAGATGTGATCATAAGCTCTACATACTTACCTCTTAAAAGCATTCAAAATATGAGCTCGTAGATTGCAAATAAAAATAAAAATAAATTTGTGTTTAATTTTAATTCAAAATTCTTTATTATTTGCACAATTCTGTGTGCCACTGTTCACAACTTGATGTAAACAACAACAATTGCGTTGTTTGTTATTCTTCTTTACACTCTTTTGCGTAAATACTAACAATTGTCCGACATATCTTTATAACGGAGATCTTAAAACCACGATTATTCTCTTCACACGCAAAGCTTCTTCACACAAGACTGACTGAATTTTTACTCGCTAATGATAGCCAACTTTGAACATAAGATTACTGTTCCCATTTTTGCATTTAAATTCAGATTCAGACGACTTTATAGGATTTATTCTAAATGTGCTTCCCGCACACCTCCACTCGAAGACAAAAAGCTGTCCATTGTAAACGTAACAAGGAAGAAAATAAAATAAAATAAAAGAAGAAACAGGGAATTAGTAGTCATCTCTCTAGCCAACTAATAACAATCAGCAGGTGCTTAGACATTAATGGATCCACGGCCAACAATTCTCAGTTTACACATCCACGCACTAGGGCAGATGCATAATAACAGAAACAGCAATCTACGACTTCCACCCGCAACTTGAAATACCGCAGAGGGAAAGTGTATTTCTGCTCCACATATTGGTGCTTGCTGTCAAGGCACAAAAGTTTAGAGATTCCGTCAAGGACAGTCTACTCTCTGTTCTATCACTTTAACAATTAGCATGAAGAAGTGTCTCAGGGGAGGCTTATCCCTGACGCAATCTTTTCAGAGTTTTTACCGGAAATCTGCTGAGAGGAAGTCGCCGAAGAAATATTTTTTCATATTTTCGTTTTTATGTCTGAGCTGGGATTTTAACCGTGGGCTTACATCTAATAAGCTAATACACTACCTACTAGACTACTTCGACTGCACTTGCCTTGATGCGTCACATATTACAAAATTCCCATATCCAACACCGTAGCACTCTGTTTCTGTCTAGTAGTCTAGTAAGGACCCCCCTGCAGACTGAAATCATTTTCTAGGTTCAATTTGAACCTTCATAACAGAAGTTACCTCACTAAGGACATTGAAGAAACTGCGGCCAAAATTACCGAGTCTGTGCTTTGAACACCAGGACAGATGCACATGCTATATTTACCAGACGATGACCCTCCGAGGTACAACAGATCCTGCATAAAGATGATGTGTTTCTCTTCTATACACATGTGCCTGTATTTAATGACCCTATAAAAAACGTATCAAGGTGCCGATAGTTTCCGGTTCCATTCCTGAATGCAAGAACCTAATATTTCGGCAGACGGGACCCACTGTCTTTTTAATCACCTGTTCGATTAGCTCGAATATGTGTCCTCAGGGAGTTCTTACCATTCGATTCATCAGATTTACCGCCTTCGCTGCTCCTTCCTTTGTCAACTTATTTGCAAAGCTGTTGTAGCTTAAACAGCCATGCTCTGGATCTCAACACAGTACAACTTTGTTGCTGTTCAGTCTGCAGACTGCTAACCAATCTCGAGACATTGTCCAAAAGCTTAAGAGAAATAAAAGGAGCAAATATTTATTACATTATGGTAGTCAAGATAACTTCATATGAAGGCTGTGGAGCTTAAGCCATTCAAGGCATGATTCCTGCAAACTAGGATTCCATCACTATTGTCTTTCAAATTTAATAATGAGACCTCGCCCTCCTCCTCCTCTTACTTCATTGTTCGAAAACTTGTGATTTAAATTTCTACCAACTAGACACAGAAACGAGTAGAAAACTCCTACTCATGCGTTGGTTAGTCTTAATAATAGAACGTTTACTTTAATTAATTCCATCAAATTACTCATTCATTAACCACACTCCTCCCCCCCCAGACGTATGAAGACTAATATTACGTATACGTTCAAGTGTGTCTGGTTAATTAAATAAAATTGTCTCCTTGTCTTCATTGTTCCCTTGTCTATGGTGGTTTTCGCTCTCTTGAAGAGCATAAAAAAATCTCAACCCAATTAGTTAAAAACTAATTACGATTTTTATTAACCTGCTCATGATTTCCTTTTTTCTTTTCTCTTCAATCTCCTTTCGTTTGTTCTACTTATGAGCCACAATAAAATTTATTATTGACCATTTTTTTATGAGTCTCTAAGAATTTCAATTGTTTTCGTCTGTGATCAATCTTTGTTTCACAATAATTCCTCACTCATTTACTCTGTCAATGGCTGTGGCTGTGGCTATGTGATTGTGTGTTGGCGAGTGGGTGGTTGTATGTGTAAGCTGGCCAGCTAAATGAGCAGTTAATTTACGTCACTTGTCCTATATAATATGAGTAAAAACTAATTAACAACTAATCCTCAACTAAGATTTCTTAGCAGCATTAAATATGTCTCCATTTGCCAGTGATTCCTTTTAGCAGCTGCTTTCAGTTCAGTTCTTTTCATGTACTTTTCTATTCTTTTCTTTGGGAATTTTTTTGTTTTTCTTTTGTTGTAGCCCTTAACAATGATTATGATGTTGAAAGATAATAATAATGAAGTCTCACAAGGCAAGCAGCATAAGGAAAACGATAAAACTTGTAAGTGGAAAAAGATGGCAACAGCAACAGCAACAATACTTACACTCTTATACTTACACACTTAAGAAGTAAATTTTTAGAAAACTTAAAAGAATGCTAATCAGAGGATTGGAATACATGGATGGCAAATGAATTGAAGGAGACTGTGTAGATTTAATCTTGATGATGATAGTATAAGGAAACTGATTACAAGTTGTACAACAGCTGCTACTATCTCCTCTTTGATAAATCTCCTGCTTTATCCTTGACCTTAGTTCAGCTTCTAATATTTGTCCAAATGTTTGGTTTGCGTAAATCTAGCACACTCTCATATTCATGGAACTTAAACTGTGAATATCCGTTTCTTGCGTTCCTATAAGAAGTCAAGGAGTTCAACGATTACATTACATTCTCTTTAGGCTGATGCCAAAGGCTTCAATTCCTTTGTTGATGTGTTTTTTCTTACTGGTTCCATGTATAAGTTAGGCTAAGTTATGTCAGTTGAAGGACCCCCTCGAAAGAAGAGGTTCCACTTAAGCCGACATTTAGGCCCATTTAGATACCACAATTAATTCTACCCGCGATCAACCATTCCCTAGAGAAAACCAACCCAAGTTCAAAATAAACCTTGCTATTGCAAAAACCTTTATATTAGAGAGCTAGGTCAATGATGTCAGAAAATTCATGGCCGTCTCTTCATGGCAAGAGCAGAACACAAACACATGAGGTGAAAGACAGTCTCTTCCTTCTCCTCGGAAGTTATTCCTGCAGAAGTCATTAGTTGGCATGCCGAGTCTTTCCAACAGAGTCTTGAAATATTGCACGTAGCCTCCTCCTGCCGCTAATGAGATTCTGCCTCCTCGCAGAACGAGAGGAGAATATCCAAATTAATTGAAGCAATGGGAATACCTATGTCCTGTATATTCAGATATTAACTATGTATATATTCAGATATTGCTAACTTCGTGGCTTAAGTATCCATCTGTCTGAAACTGCATTTGAACTGTCAACACTTACGTTTCAGTTTATGTTGACTTCCCATCTTGAAAAGCCATGATTAATCCATCTTTGCCTTCGTAATCGTAATAAGGTTACCGGGAAAGCAGAGGGTAATGAGATTTTCGAATGCTCTAAAGTCTCAGGGAGTTGACTTTTATGAATCACCTTAACAAAGACTAACAGATTTCAAACAGTTATAGAAGATCCACTAAGGAACCCATACCCTTGACGATATTATCCTCCAATGGATAGTATCCTACACGCAATGAAGCAAAAGGATTGTACATTTTCAACTGGATTTTGCTGTGCCTCTCAACTATAAGTCAAGTTCATTTTAAAGGCTTTAGTCAGGAGTATGTTTATTAATGCTCGGGCTGTTATAGCTTTAGCCACGGTTTCGTTTGCCTGTCTTCAAATTTACATACTTAATTGTTACTTACAACCTTTAAGTCAGGATTATGACCTAGATTCTCGCACCAGTTATGCTGTGTACGTCAATTTTATACATGAGTGGAGGCAACTACAGTTTAAAGTCAAAGTAAAGAAATATGCTGCCTTATCCATGTATTCCAATACCAGTTACTATGGAAATCATTTTCCCTTTGATGCTGGCAATAACTAAACAAACGTGATTCTATATATCCTTGGCGAGCTCGTGACCCTTCATTTAAGGTTCTGCTCATAGAGTGCTCAGCGAAGTTATGCTACAGGCTGCACTCATATACAAGGCCTTAAAAGAAAAATTTTTCTTCGTGGTACTACTTTGCGGCAGAGTGTGAAGTGTAGAGGAAAATCTTTTGAAAAAGCATGCCATTCAAAGCATTTTCCATCGGATGTGTATTAGGTTAGGTTGGAGTGATAGCTTTGATACCAAAGTTTACTTAAGCATATCCGCTGCGACGCCTTCCATAAAAAAAAATCTGCTCGCTTTTTGTGGTCAAAAATGAATCGAATCAATTTTTATTACACTCCTCAGAAGCCATAGGTATTGCAGTGAGAACATTTAGCATCGCACGAAATAAATGATTGTCAGAAAGGCCAAAGGGTGGGCGATAATACGAAGGAGAGTAAAAATTCTCATCCACTGTTTTCCAACTAGTTTTTGGACTGTCACCGCAATGCATACATAATTGGTCATTACAACGATTTAGCCAGGATTACAACCTAGTTTCTCACACCATTTATGTTGTGTATATTATTTTTTTTACGACCCAGCTTCAAGTTGATTCCAAACGATTCTTTTTTTGGACTGATTTTTCATGGCAATTTTTATTTACTCTCAGAGTTTTTGTTAGAAATCTGATGACATGAAGTTGCCTAAGAAATATTTCCTTTATATTTAGTTTTGTTGGAGATATCTGACCTGTGCCTTGATCCGTGGCCTTACGTCCAATAAACACTAATTACTAGACTATGGCCACTCTATTCTGCTTTTTTTTTATTTATTAATCAATGAATTGAAAGAAAATTTCTTTGTATGATATTTGTATTCGAGTCCTTCGATTGAACCTATGACCAATCAAGTCCAATCCCATCATTTCTCATCATTGTAAGTATTGTTATTTCATTCTACGATTTCTTTACTTCCTTTTCATATTTCAGTTAAAATAATAGGAAGAGAAGTACAGCACAAAAGCCCCTGATCTGCTGTAAACATATCTAGCGTAATATCATCAATTTCTTAGGGGATATGACGTCACTTATCCTCATCACGATTATTAGCTCGACAATATATGATGGAAAATTAGAGTTTTGCTTCCAGTTCTTTATATTAATTTCTCTTTCAGGCAGAATCCTATTTAAAAAATTTGTCGTCTTTAGTTAACGTGTTACTTTTTTGCATTTCCTTGCACTTCCTTGCAGTGAATTCTGCAGCTTTTAAATGCTTTGAAATGGCTGCTGAAGTCACATTTAAGATTGTCTATGCTCCTGTGGCATTTGACACGATTCTTGGTAGAATTTTAACATATGCAACGATTTCTCTATTGATCTTTAATCATGGATATGATATTGCGATTCTATTTATTTAAACTCTTCTCATAATCTTTTATTTCTTTATTTTTATATTCAAGCTTGTAACTGCCTTTTTGTGATAAGAACACAACACTTGAAGAAGATATTTTTGTATTTAGGGGGAAGAATAAATTGTACAATATTTCCAATTTATTCCTTGAACTTTTTATGCTTGACAATGACAACAGCTTCTATTGATGAATTCAACTTTCAACGCTGCTTGTTATTTGTAATTTTACAACTCTATTGGAAACTTAATTAAAATCCATAAATTAAAATAAATTTAATGACAGACAAACTAATTTCAATAAAACACAATCAACTGAGAGAGCGAGAGAGAGAGAGAGAGAGTAAGAGAGAGAAGGATTAGAAGCTAAAGAAAATCCCTTCACATTGCCTGACAATGCCAAAATGAACAAGCATTTCCAAATCGTTTTCAATTGCCAGAGTTCGTATTGATTCTTCTCCTTCGATTCGATTGTTCGTTACGCATTAAGGCATTAAAAGAAGAATTCTTTCAATATTCTTCCCTCTGCGGCCAATACCCTTAACAATAGTCGTTACATTTCCCCTACCCTCTAAGGCTTCAGGGCTAATTTCAAAATTTCATTCTTCGTTTTTGCGTTTTGCTCATTTTTATTTTTCCAAACTCCAGGCTACGTGTTGAGATTTTATGCGTATTTACCAATGATGACTACACGTTTTGTAGTTTTACTGTGATAACCTGAAACAAAAAAAAAAAAGAAAAAAATTCTGAAGAGTTGTAGTAAACGAAGGGAAGGTAATGGGAATGGGGAAAAATGACTTACAGTTTATGCTTCAGTATGGTGAGTACGGTTGAGCTAAAGTTAATTAAAAAACGTGCTTTAAATGAACAATTTTTTGGAAAGAATTTCAAATTGGATCATCAAAATTAAAGTGTTTCAAACAAAGAAAACAAAAAAATCTATTGAAATCAAGTGTTTGTAGTAGTAAGTCGTTGATGAGAGGATGTATTTCTCTTAGAAAATAAAAGTAACTGATAAGATAAGCATATTCATTAAATTAATGAATTGTTTTAGGGGTAGAAGTACACTAACTCGGAAGAGATATGTTAAGGAAGGAAGAAGTCATACGGTTACTTTTCACTGCTAGTCATGAACCTTTTTTCATGCAAAACATAAAATTAAAATTCCCTAAGTATGTTAGATATTGGCAGTAGGGTCATTGTGAGGAAGTGCTAAACCTCGCTCTGGGCACCGCCGAATCATTAATTAAGTGCGCAAGCCACAGTAAGGACAGTTGCGTGAAGGAATTGTAATGTTTTAGACTTGAAAAGTACCCACTGCTATTAAAATAATCTACCAAGGAAGCCAGGCACAGTCAGCTCTTGAGAAAGAATATAATTTTTATTTTACTGCACACATGCATACATAATTGGTCATTACAATCCTTCAGTCAAGATTACAACCTAGCTTCTCTGTGCTAATTTTATACATGAGTACCGGGACCTACAGTTTCAGATTTTTTTGAGAAACTTTTCATTGCAATTTGATTTACTTTCAGAGTTTTTGCTAGAAATCTGCTGAGAAGAAGTCACTGAAGATATATTTTTTTTATATTTCGTTTCGTCGGAGATATCTGACCTGGGGTTTGAACCGTGGCCTCATGTCTAATAAACCCACTACTGCCTACTAAACTACGACGAATTCATCCAACAAATTTATCACATGCAATACATCTTCATACAGACAGACAGATGATAAGCCTTGGAGTAATGGTTTGTGACAGCTTTATGTTACATTGTGGTACCAAGAATCCATAACTAACGCAGGAATTAGATCCTTTATTTGGACTACTATTGCACAAATCCTTGCTTTGAGAATTTCATACAAAGTTAAAAGAAACTAAGAAGTCAAGAACTCTCGAAAGGATCCAAATCTCCTGCAGAATTCATTACCGAAAATGCCAAGTTTGCCAACATGCCTTTTATTCAGGCAAGAGCCTGCAAATGCTGCAATTGTGTTATGCTTCGACAGGCAATTTAAGGAGCGAAGACCATCAATCCTCCCCATATCGATATCAGTTCAACAGTGCCTTATAATATTAAACATACCTTCATGCCATTAAAAAAAGTAGAGCTTGTCTGTACAATTATCTGGGAATGTCCAATTTAACTGAGGCAATCAAACGCTTAAGCCTTGTTAAAGATTCTCATCTTTCATGGATGGGGACGGACGGAGAAATGCTTTAGCTTCATGGACATATAGTTGGACACCATACAAGTGTATCTTGTATTTTTAATGCAAGGATTGATGCCGTAATTACACAACGATCATCATTTTGTTATCAGTGCCCAAAGTAAGATTCCACAATGACTGAAACATCAGCATAGCCAAAGGCCTTAAAAGCATATCGTTGTACAACCTTCAAACGATAATCTTCTGGCAACCAACTTCACAATGCAGATATCAGCCTTGAGTTCTTCTGTGATGGAAATCGATGCTATCACTTTCTTAGTGATGAAAACAATTTGTGCTTCTTTCCACCCAGCAGGAACATGAAAGTATTTACGACAAGCATAATAGATTTCCTTTAATCAAGGAATCATCATGCTTCCTCCAGGCGTGCATGATGCCATTAAAAGGATTCGAAAGTGCTGATGAACCCCAATAACGGGAGCCCTCATTCACGTCAAAAGTTTCTTGCTGAGCTAAAGATCCACTCTTCTCATTACACAAAGTTCAGGTATTGTTATCTCAGCTATTAAACTTTAATGAGATGGAAAATAAAGTATAAATAACGTATTGTATAACCATTGGTCCTTGATTGTGGGTTGGGATAACCTATGTGGAGTAGTGTTTTACCCAGATGCCGAGTAGACAAGTTTTCGATGTTATCAACATCCGACTTTTATTCAAGTCAAAGTTGAATAGCCAATAAAAGCCAATTTTTCGAGGCGTTCTTTACATGAGTACCTGGTAAAAGAAGCCACAAACAAAGCGTATTAGGTTCTGTATATTAATTATATAAAAATTTGTGTTTAAAGACTTTTCTCTTATGCTTAATTGGTATCGTATCGCCTACGAGCACCTAAATGTATGCTGCATACTTCATGCCCCTTAAAGGTATGCTTTAAAAATTGTTTAGATTTACCTTTTAATTTTTTTTTTAGCAAATTAATGAAACTGTTTGCAAGTCCAGAAAAACCTTCTTAATGTCCTTTTTTATTGTAAGAGGTAAACAATTAATATTTTTTCTATTGAACTAATACATTCCAATACAAAAACATCCATTAATAAACAGTTTATTAAAGGCTATTTTTTTAAATATTTAAACTCATGGCATTGCCAGCATAAAATTCTTTTTCAAACGAAATTTAATACTCATTTCAAAAGTACTAAAAAACATGCGCTTTGTAACAGGAGAGTATCTCTCGTAAAAAGAGAGCTCGAAAGCAGCTCACGTGCTTAACCGGCATATAAAATGTATAATACGAGAGAGTAAACAAAATTCGTAGCATATTTTACTCTCTCCGCGTTATTAGAACGTTATTAGTGTGTTGTAATAGTATGTATGCTTTAATGAAACTGTTTACAGTTAATGCTTCGGTTTTACTTGTGATAACAAACATGTTCGAAGGGACAACAACAGCAACAACATGTAACAACAAATGGATTTTTTGGGACTAGGACAACATTTTTACTATTGAATGAAATTTGAAGGAACACGAAGAAGAATAAAAATTCCGAAACAAACTGGTTTGTCTTAAGGCGAAGCAAAAAAAAAAAAAAACAAAAGAGCACGAACCAGAGAAGAGCATTTCGCTAAGGCAAGAGATTTTCCTGCTTATGATTATTTATAACTGAAAACAACAATAACAACCAAAATAGTACTTGTAACGGTATTATAAATAAAAAATTTTGTGTTTCTTTTTTCTTCTTATTTTAGTTGTTGTAGGCCAAAGAGTACTAAAAAGTCTCGACTCTCGTCTGAATTAAAAAATCGAACACAAGCCAAAGCCAAAACAAAAAAAAGCACAACATTTACGGCCGAAGTGCTAGAAATATAACAACAACAACAATAACAATATAAGATGAAGAATGAAAGAAAAAAAGAAAAAACAACAACATCATCATACATTTTATATGTGTCGTATACAAAACTGCGACAATTGTCGTAACACAAATTCAGTACACGGACGTTATTTGCTAACGAAGCACGCTAAAATGCTGCGGAACGGCATAATAATTTAACAGATTTTTTCAAAAAAAGCTTACGGTATATGTGTGTTAACATGGTTTATAATTAAGAATGGAAAGAAAAGTGTGTGTGTTTTGAGTGAAGAAATTTAAGGAAAATAAAATAAAAAAAAATTTTTAAATTAATAATTTAGAAAAATTGGAAAGAAATTCTTAAAAAAATTATTTGTTTTCTAAATAAAAAAAAAATTATTAAAAAAAATGTGTAAATATATAAAATTTAAAAAAAGTGTGAGTGTGTTGCAAAACTAAAATAATTAAAGAAAACGTTTTTTTAACAGTTCTTAAGCCTAAAATTAGGCTTTAAAAATAAAATTTGAATTCCTTCCGTTAATAGGTCAAAATATAAGCCCTTACCAAAGTTTAAGAAAGTGTAAAAATATTGAAAAATTCTAAAAAAATAAAATAAAAAAGATTAAGAAAAAAAATTTGTTAAAATCTTCTTTTTGTTTCAAACTTGTAAAGAAAACTTCTCGTTTATTACCACTACTTTAAGGAATACTACGCTAATGATGAAAGTAAAGCAGCTGTGAAACTTGCAAAGAGAAAAATTTCATATTTTTTTCTCTAATAAACAACGACAGCAACCAAAAGTAGGTTAAGATTTAAGAAAGAAATAAAGAAAGAAAGTTTTTTCTATTTATAAGAAAAATGAAAAAGAAAGTAAAGAAAACAATAAAACATTAAAAGAAATCCCACAATCAAAGCAAATACTTTAAATAATTGAATTTCATTATTTAAAATACTTTAACAAAAACCATTAAAAATAATTAAAAACAAATATTCAAAAATAAATAAAATTACAACAGCCCTAAAGTATGCTTGAGTAAACAAACATTTACAAAATTAACATAAAACATATGCCTGTGTTGTATGTGTTGATGTATTTTAATTTATTTACAATTTATTTACACTCCTTAAATTGTATCCCCTCCTTTTCCTATTTAAGCAACGTTTTGTATATAACCATATACTATATATGTATACTTAAATCGTATATTGTTTGAGGTTTGCTGTTAATTGTTAAAATTAATCTGTGCCCATTAATTATCGGTTAACAATTAACCAAAATCAATTAACAAGGATTATAAGTAATTATTTTAAAAGTTTTAAAGCATTTCACATTAACAAAATTGTTGCTAAATTAATTAACATAATGTTGACTTTTGGATTTAAATTTGTATAGCATACTTTTAGGCTGTTTAAATAAATAAGACATTAAATTCGTGATTATATAGCAATGCTTTGTTGAATTATTAGCTTTATTGTGTTTGTTAAAAATATTTTTTGATATAAATTAAAGTATACTTTAAGGTCTCGTTGTTGAAAATAGTGAGGAATACTTTTAGGAGTTAAATGTAATAGATTTACTTTAACAAATATTGTATGAGTAAATGTTTGTTATTAAATGTGAAATAAAGACTTTGCTTCATGTACATGTATGAAAATTCGGAGTTTGGTCTTGTCGGGAATATGATCTCTTTTGTCATATTGTATCAGTGTTGAGATTCCAACGTAGTAAGAACCGTAAATTTGTTAAAGAAACTGTGTAAACTTTCTCATTTTTCTCTTGCTTAAACATATAACTTACTATACGTCTTCAAAAAGTTCTGCTTCACGCTAACTCTTCGACAGCCCGATAGTTTGAACTAGGCTTCCATAAGGTTCACTTCTCAGATCTTTAGTATTCTGTTCGTACATTAATGATTTACTGGATACGACAAGGTACTGTTGTGCTCGATTGTATGCAGAGTTAAAGTCTAGTTAAATCACCCAATTGCGATGGCTAGCGGACATCACCCCTATGTGAGAAGATCATACTCTACTGGACATAGAGCCATCCTGTTGAATACACATGTCACTTGTGTTCAGATTATACAATACAGTCTATAAGAAGTTGATTGTTAGTAACCTCTTGGACAATTCTTTGTTGAAATTACATTCTCTTATCTCGTTTCTCTAAAAGAAATTAAAATATTTTGAACTTTATTGTATATATTTAAGGCTTGTTTTGTAAACAATCAATTTGTTTTTATTGCCTATGTTTAGGCTAATAAATATTCATAAAATATTTTTCTCGTAAATTTCATTTATGCTTTAATAACAAAAATGTCTTCCAAATAAATTTCCCATAAACATTATTACACATATATTGGCCAAAAAATTGATTAATGCTTAGCTGGTTAATTTTTAATTGTAATAATTTATTGATTTGGCCTCAAAAGCGTTCAAAGCCGGCAGTAACCATAACTAAATATATTGTGTTAATAAATTCAAAGATATTAGGAAATTACGCAAATATAAAGTAAAAATATTTGGCATTAAAAGCATAAGAAATTGATATTTATGAAGATTACATATAGTTTATTAATTTTTATAGCATACTTTGAGGAGACCAAGAGAAACTAATAAATGCTAGTAGGTCAGTTGGAATATAAACAATAAATAGAGAGAGATTTTTAAAGGCAACAATTTTGGCAAGCAGGGAATACATTTGAATACACATATGAATACATTATACAAATAAAGCAGCTTAAAGACAAAGTAGAATGTAGCATAACAACAGGGGTAAATAGAAGGACTTTGGCTTATGAAGTACAACAGGATTTAATTTTAACAGTTTTTAGATTTCAAAACTGAAAGTTTTCCAGAAAATATTGCCTATTTGGAGGTTCTTATATATAAATTTTTTATTGCATACTTTAAGGAAAATCTGATTGAAATATTTCAAATCTCTTATTTATTTCAATAACAAACAAATTACATATCTTGTACATATTTCATTATTTTTTTTGTTCTCCAATTCACTTTTAAATCAACCCTTAATCGTAAAACAACGCCATCAATGCCTTCAACATGCTTCCTTCTGTATGCCCGAAAAAGGTCATTAATTTTGATTTTATTTTGTTGGCAATAAAATAAACCAAATATAACCAATTTTTTGTTGCTGCTACTGTTTTTATAGAGAATTTTATATGAACAAATAAATGGACTCAATGACACAATAAATGACGTGTGACTACAACGAGTAGCTGACATACACTCGACTTGTTCGAATGGCGTGTTGAGTTAAATGTTGCCTTAAATTATTTCATTTATTTTCTATGATTTACTGATTGATTAATCGCTTGTGTGTTTTAGTCTAATCGCCCCGCCCCTAAAATCGGAATATGACATTTAAGGCTAGTAATTTGTTTCACCAAAAAAAAAAAAAAAAAAAAAAAAAAAAACACATAATATCGAAAGAAGGAATGAGAAATTAATAGAAACATAAAAGCATTTTCTCATCCTTTTGTTTTGGATTTTCAGGAATTTTTTTGGCATTGTATAGAAGTAATGGTGCTAGGACAGTGGTCTTTTAAGGTCTTGCTGACATAAACTAAGTCTATAAGCTCCTCTTAAGATATGACTCCAATACTAATAAAAGAATTCTTGCGCAGCCAATAAATTTCACACTCTTCAAGGTCCATCAGTTTGTGAAATATCTTGTGATATATTAGTAGTCGGCGTAGTTTAATATGTAGTGTGTTCAACCCTCAGCTTAATCAGTACGAACAAACCGAAACATTGAAAAAATATTTCATCGAAGACTTCTTCTAACCAATCTTCTGTTAACAATTCTGAGAATAAATAAAACTGTCACGAAAATTTTCTCAAAAACCTGTCGTTCGATAATCTACACAATCTACACAACTGCAAACGATCTGTATTCCACATTATTCGTTAGACCGGGGATCTTTGGAAAATATTTCAGAGTAAACTAATCAGTTTCTGCAGCGAGAGGGTAGCTATGGTTCTATATTATTCGCACAATTCTGTGTGTCACTGTTCAACAACAATAAACAACAACAATTGCCCTTTTTTTGTTATTCCTCTGTTTACAACCTTTCCGTAAACAATAACAATCGCTAAACAATTGTTCGACAGATCTTTGTAACGGATACCTTCAAACCACGATTACTCTCTTTAAACACACCGCGTCTTCATACAAGACTGACTAAACTTCACTAACTCACTCGCCTGTTCGTGACTTCGCGTTCTGCAAATCTCTATAAATGTAAACATCGTTGTTTACATTCATTATTGTTGTTTGTGTAGTTTGTTTGCATTTATTTTTGTAGTGTTGTTTGTGAATTTTTGTTTACTTGTTTACCATTTTGTTATGCTTTACCTTTGTTGTTATATTAAGCAATACTATCATTTGTAAACAGGTTTGTTTACTGCATTGTTTTGTTTTTGTAGCTTTTTTTATAATTTTAATGTTAGGCGATGTAAAATCCAAATACCAATATCTAAAGTTTTCATTTTCGTAACCCTTTAAATAATCTACTTAAGGATCCCACACAATCCTTGTATCCTTGGTCTCACGGTTGATCTTTCTGTTGTCATAGAGATCAAAAACTGGATGTTACATCTATCAGGCTGAGAGCTTCTATTAAGAAATTAAGTACCTGATTAAAATTAAGTTGCCTTCCTGTAAGCCTTGTTTAACTAGGGCTTAGATTTATAACAAGAGTGATCAGGTTTTGTAATTTTTCATAACCCTGGACAAAACTGGTGAAGTACATAGGTTTTATAGAACTTTCCTCTGCTCTTACTATAAAGCAATTTTCTTGTGTAACACCTCTGTTACAGAGATAATCCGCGGCTTTTTGATATAATGGTTCCGTCTCTGTTATTGTATAAGACGCTTTTTTGTAGGTATGCTCCTTTTACCTAAGTCTTCCCCGCCTCCTACAATACCAAAATATTCAAATTTTATGCTTGCCTAGTGTCAATACAATGTGACTGCATGAGTAGCTGCCATTTCCAAAGTGGTGATAAAAGGAAAAACATCACGTGCGGCTATTTAACCAATTTTTTTTCAAATTGAAAAAATATTTTTCTTGGCCCACCATTCAGCATATCAAGCACTAACAATGCTTATGCAGTTGTTTTCGTATTAAATTCTTGGAAGTCGCCCAAAAATATCACACACAATAAATTGAATTAAATTGGATTTTTATTAAAACGGAAGTTTTCCTCAAGGGCCATTGCTTTCTATGGAAATGAAAAGTGTGTGAAAATTATATTCACACTCAAACCATCATCAAACCATAGGCAAAGGATTAAAAAGTAAGAGATGTATATCAACAAACTGAAGTATTTATATATTTGTAGCATACTTTTAGGTCAGCTAAGCATTTTCATCAATTAATAATTATGATTAAATATACATTTCATAAGACGTTATAAGCAACAATGTCTGTAATAAATCTGTACTTAATGCAGCAACATTTCTTCTTATTGGCTTAAGAATTGATTAATTTTGAATTGATTAAATTTTAATTGTAATAATTTATTGATTTTTGGCAGGCAAGACTTTAAGGATCATTAAAAACCATAATAAAATCTATTAATAAATGCAGAGATTTTAAAGGAGAAAATATATGTGGGGAATAAAAAGCAAAAGAGATTGAAGTTAATGAATATAAAATACAGTTTATTAAATTTTATAGCATACTTATAGGAGTATAAAATAAATAATATATACAAACCTGTTAAAAAGGAATGAAAAAAGGATTAAAATCATGAGTTTCAATTCCAAATTAAAACAATAAAAAATATTAGTGCTTTGGAGCATGTTTGTGGCATACTTATAGGAGGCCAAAAATGTCGTAAACTTAAAGATACAGATGTTATCACTTTTTTGTAATATTCATAAGCCAATTCGAAATATTTATTTATTTATTTATTAATATGTATCAATAATTTAACTATGGTACGAAAAATAGAAGCCCACAAAATTTTTATTTTCACAACATACCTGTAGGAGCTCTAGAAAAACCAAAGTCTGTCAATAGGAATTTGAAATAATTAAACAGGGAAATGTAGTGCCTCTTGTGTTGAAAATATTGGAAAATAACCAACACTTCTAGGCCTGTTGCTTTAAATTGTCTACATTTTTATAGCATACTTTTAGGAGGTGAACAAAATTTTAAATACATAAATAAAAAAATTACAGAAAGCATATGATCTTGGCTTTATTTTTGCTGTGTTAGGTTTTGAGGCTTAGTAGGATGTAGACGAGAGAAGTAAGGAAATATTTCCAATCCAATAAGACATAGTGGGACAACACTGTTTGAACCAAAATATACAGCAAGCTCATTTCTTAATGTTTATTATCGGAAATGAATAGATCCCATTCACACAGACAGTTTCATAGTGAAATCCTGGATACATTGGATTCTTTTTTACTTTAACTTTTAATCTACTTTCAGGCGCTTAAGACAGCTAAACCATATTCTCCTGTTTATTCCTGCGTAGTTATTAATGCGTTACATAAAGACTTCTATGAAGTCGCCGTAGTCTAGTAAGTAGTGTGTTGGCTTATTTGAGGTGAGGCAACGGTTCAGATCCCAGGTCGAGACATCAAAACGAAATATGAAAAAATATTTCTTCGGGGACTCGCTGTCAGCAGATTTCTGGCAAAGACTCTTTGAGGAAAATAAAATTTGCCATGAAAAGTTGCTCAAAAAAAAATCAGTCACTCGGAATCGACTTTAAACTGTAGGTCCCGCCGCCACTCATGTATAGAATTGACACACACAACATAAGTGGTGTGAGAAGCTAGGTTATAATCCTGACTTAAGAATTTTAATGACCAATTGTTTATGTATGTATGTATGTATAAAGACTTCTATACAACCCCATTATGTATACTGACCGGCTTTTTCAGTCTATCTTTTTGATTGTGTGTCATTTATTATCTGTCACCTGGTATTCAATTTACTTCCAACCCTCATTCATTACAATAATAAAGTAGAGTAGAGTGGTAGAACTTTAATAATAATTTTGTGAACAATTTTCAGTTTTTAAACGTCTACTAATAAAATAGTTTTCTTGCCATCAAAAATAAAAAACCAGAAACTTTTTTACAAAAGTTTGTTTGGCTACAGAGAGAGAGAGAGAGAGAAAAAAGTGTCATTAACCTGTTAAATATTTTAGCTGAAACAGCACACAGCAAAAAAGGATAAAAAAAAACTGAAATGAAATAAAACTTGTTCCACCTAATTTTTGTTAAAATTCTTTCAGTTTTTTCTCCTTTTTTTTTTTGTTGTAAAACAAGCAACAACTCATTCACAAACTTTTTTATTTTCATTCATTCATTCATTCATTCATTTTCTCTCACGTTCTTTTTTTTTGATAAAGAGACTTGCCTTTATTTGTGTTGGAACCCTTCTCCCCAGTCGTTGGCTTAAAACTGGCTTAAAAGCACACGTACTGCACTTTTATAACTGCTGCAGCATACAGGTTAAATAGTTCAGTTGTAGTCGCTGTGCTGTGCGTTGTGCTGTAAGTTGTCACTGTAGTTGTGTGTGCCTGTAATTGTATTCGTAGTCTGTGCTGATAATTTCAAACAAATTTACGTGCCAATAAAAAAGGAAAAAAAAAAGAAAAAAAAATGGAAAAAATAGAGCTGAAATGAACTGTACTCGACATAAATGAAAATGTCTCTGGCTAAGTGTATATGTATGTCTCTCTCTGCCTGTGTGTATGTGTCTGTGTGTGTTTAAGCAGTTATTTGCAAATTTTGATCAGCAAAAAACAAACTAAAATCAAAATGAGAGAAAGAAACGCTTAAATAACAGCCAGGTATTCAAGCAAAAATGAAAAACTTAAAGACGTTTTTTTTTTCTCGTCTAATTTTTATTCTTTTTGGAATAGACTTGTATTTTATTTTCTTTAACATCAAATTCTATGTGTTTGTGTCATGACTATGTAAGTATGTGTGTGGGTAAAATAATAGAGAAAAAAGAGTAAAGTTTTCTTTTCGTTTCGTTTTTTTGTGAGAAACAAAAATTTTTAGTCACTTGTAAAAGTGTGATTTAGCAAACAATCATGGCAAACTGGGTTATAACCTGCTGTATTGTTTGCCTTTATTGGTCTTTTATTTTTTTTTTTGAAAACCAATAAGATAGGAACATTGGGAATAATCGCTTTAAATTGTATCCTATATTTTAGTGTTTTGTCAAAAATCAGGTCCCGCCACTTACGTACAAAATTAATACACACAATATGGCCGGTGTGAGAAGCTAGGTTGGAATCGTGACTAAAGAATTGTAATGACTAATTTTGTATGAGAGTAAATTACTATACCTTTGAGGCAGTTTGGACAGCTGGTAAGCATTTGACTATCAATCCAATTAGACAGATATACATATGTATTTAGAACACGCATGGCTCATTGTGGTACAACAGTTTTCCATTTGTTGTAACAGTGGAATCAATCGAAGCTTCTGATGAAGCCGTTTAGAATTCTTGGCAGACCACTGAGGTTATATGTATAGAAAAAATCTGGGTGATTCTATTTCCTACAATATTGTGCTTTTCATTTAGCCTTGGCTAAATTTGATGGACTATTTTGCCCGTATCTGAAGACACCCTCTGTTACAACATTATTTTTATTTATTTATTTATATTATTAACATAACACAACAAGACGTTAATCTTATAAGTTATAGTGTTATGCATAAGACCACTAAGATATAAAATTTAAAAAAAAACTAATATTAATTAAGTATTGGAAATTAAAAATAAAGAAGTAAAAAAGTAAATTTTAAATATAAAAAAGAATTTAAATATAAGTGAAAATATAACAGGACAATAACAATACTGCAGAAGTAAATAAAAAATTAAAAAAATTGAGAATTATAGAAATATAAAGATGACATATTTTAAAAATCGGTTTAAGAAAGTAAAATATATTAAACGATATAAAATCAACCTAATATCATAAAAATCTATTATTAAGAGAATAATTTAAATAACTCCTTTTTGAACGCACTTGCATTGCCTAACTTTTGAATTTGGTTTGGTAGGGAATTCCAAAGACTTGTGGTGTGTATAAAGAACTGTCGCTGTGACAGAAGGGTTCTGTACCGTTGTTGAATAACCTTCAAGCCCCGGAAAGATCTTGCAAATCTAATTCGGTTCAACAAATATTCTGGCTGCCTCGAGTTAATAATTCTATGGAATAGAATGAGGCATTTAATTTTCAAAAGATTATCAAAGCTCACACTAAATATCTGGTAGGCCAAATGAGAAATATGATCCCGGCGACCTCTAAGGAATACATATCTCGCTATATTATTATATGCCAAGTTGAGTTTCCGCTTGTCATTACTATCGCAGTTTGAAAAGATTTCACACCCATATAAAAGCACAGGAATTAGATATGTTTTAGCAAGTTGCATACGAATGGCGAAAGGAGTTGAATCTATGACAGCCCATAAATTCCGAAGCATGCTGTAAATTCTGCCAACAACAACACTTATATGGCTAGACCACGATAATCTGTCATTAAAGACAATGCCCAGATTGGTTGCAGACTCGACAAAGACAATTCTATTACCCCTGATACTCAATTCCGGTATGACAAGCGACCTATTGGTTTTTGAAAGCATAATACATTTGGACTTTGAGGGATTGATACATAGTCCATTTGCCGAGGCCCAACTAGCAATTCGCTCCAAATCACAGTTAATGGAGTGTAAACAGGAATCAATATTCTCCTTACGTGTACTGGTATAAAGCTGCACATCATCAGCATACATATGAACATGACAATCAACCAAAACATCTGGTAGATCATTAATGTACATGCAGAACAGCAGAGGCCCCAGTATTGATCCCTGGGGGACACCTCTACTTATATTAAGCGGATCCGAAATTTTTCCATTCAAATGAACCTTTTGACATCTGCCCAACAGATAAGATGAAATTAAATTACCGGCAGAATTAGAAAAATTAAACAGTTTCCGGAGCTTATTCAATAATACTTTGTGATCAACCGTATCGAAAGCCTTGGTGTGATCGAGAAGAACTAAAAACGCTACATTATTCTCATCTAGCTCCAACCTTAGATCCTCGACTACATTCAATAGAGCGGTAGTACAACTCCTACCTTTTATGAAACCCGACTGACTAACAGTTAAGAAATCGTGACTCGCCAGATAACTGTTGATTTGTCTAGCTATAATGTTTTCCATTACCTTTGACAAAAAAGGAAGTATAGCAATTGGCCTGAACTCATTGTTCGTTTTGGGAATGGGAAGGATTTTGGCCAGCTTCCATTCATCTGGGAAGGTAGATTTAGTCAGCACTGTATTGAATAAGTAGGTATAATATGGCAAAAGTCTAGGTGTCAAAACTTTTAAAAACAGAGGATCTAAATCATCAGAACCAATTGCATTCGATCCTACCGCTGAAATACATTTCAAAACTTCGAACTGATCTACGCAACGAAAACTAAATGAGTATTGTGGAGGGACATAACAAAGGTCATCATACAGATTACCGATAGACGTGGGAACCCTAAGGTGTACAAACTGTTCATTAAGTTCATTCACATCTACGTCAGAGTCTGTTTTAGGACATTTTCCACCAATTCCTATTTCACGAATCACATTCCATTTAGACTTATTGTCCATTGCGTTGGAAAATTTCCTACCATAGTACAGTGTTTTTGCAACCCTAATGTTCCTGGTAACCTCCGACCGTGCGGATTTATGAAGAGCTTTCAAGTCATCAGTCCTGAACCTCTTCCACCGCTTGTAGGCACTATCTCTCTTCTCAATTAGTGCTTTTATCTCAGTAGTAAACCACGGTTGTTGTTTAGATTTAACGAGCCTGGTTTTGACAGGAACGCATCTGTCATAAAGCCAACGCACATTTTCCTGAATAAACGATAATTGGTCGTCAACATCACCCAGTGTATAAACCTGGTCCCAATATATGTTACCCAATTCAATATCCAAAGTCACATAATCTATATTCCTGAAATCACGATAGGTGATTTGTTTGTCCTCGGTACAAGTTACAGACATGTTATAATTAAGGAAGAGAAGATCATGGTTAGAGAAACCTGAAGCAGAAAGTTGGTCATATAATAGTACCCTTTCAATGTGATTTACAAATACCAGGTCAATAAGGCTACTGGACGTTGAATGGAAGTGTGTAGGTGTCGAAACATTCACAGGATTGAGATGAAGTGACTGCATTGGCCCAATTAGCGGATTATCAAATAGAAGATTATTATTGAAGTCACCTACGATAACTATGTCGTCGTATTGAATGGTAATATCCTCAAGAATGGAAATAAAAGGTTCAAGATTCAAACTACAATTCGGTCTATAAACACTACCTAGAAGAAGCTTCTGCCTATCGCCAGTTGAAATATCTAGAAATAAGTATTCAATTTCACTCCCTATGTGGGTTGATAATTTTTCCCTACATTGTATACCGTTACGAACATAGATCGCAACTCCACCTCCTCTAGCCCTGATTTCAGTTCCGTTCATTATGATTCTTCTATCCGACCGAAAAAGCTTAAAACCCCTTAAATTAAAAACTGAATCCTGAACGTCTACAGGAAACCAAGTCTCGGAAACGCAAATAACATCAATACCCGCGGACATAAATAAATACCTGAATTCATCAATCTTATTATTCAAGCTCTGAGCATTTATGTGGACAATATTGAGACCTACTCTTTGCCTTGCAAGAATTCTTATCATGTTATACACACTGTCCCTGGAATTACAACCACTAGAAGTCATCAAATCGTAAGAAAGTTTTGGCAATGCTTTCAAGAATTAGGTGTAAATTAGAGATTATAATAATTAAGCGTTCTAACACAAAGGAGTTATACATACGTGTTAAAAAGGTATAGTATGAGTACATATCGTTTAAATTGATGATAAAGATGGTGAGGTTTGTAAAAATCAGCAGATATCTCCGATGTTTAACCAACATGGCTAGGAAATAAATTATATAGGCTGTCCATTTCATCTATTTGAATAAGGTCATCATTTACATCTTTTTTTATGTATACACAACCCCTCATAGTAAACGCCGAACATAGCGCCTTTTTCTTTTTGAGGCGAATTGCTGCACTCAGTATCTTAAAATTGGTCTGAGTTAAGTTCTCGTTAACATAGAACTTTTCATCTGAGGTCAGACCAATATTCCTCAGGCGGAAGGCGAAACCATTATTAAGTTTCCTGTGGTTTGCCAAGGACTTCATAAAAAAGTTCTTGTCATATGCAGACCACAGTTTCACGATAATGGCAGCATCCTTAGAGTTCTCACTACGTTTGTTGTTATGATTCCTAAGGCGGTATATAGTTTGAATATTCGGCACAGGGGTTTTTATGGTGTCACATATTTTCAGGAATATTTCCTGTAGGTTTTCATCTTGGGAATAAGGAATGTCGTTGATCCTAAGTTCAGATGAGACCGGGTAATTCTCCTGTTGCCTTAATTTTATTTTTAGGTCGCTTATTTCCTCGCGCATCTTATCAGCTTCTCCAGATTTCTTCTCAAGAATGGTTATTCTCTCATTAATATTATTCAATTTATTTTTTTTTTTTATTGAAATAATCCAGTCCTGCAACAATTTTCACTTTTTTCGGAGTTTTGGTCATGTGAGATTGATTTTTTATCATATACACAGGAAATGGTTTCACAGAGTTCTTTTTCTTCTTAGGATATGTGAAATTCAAAATGTTCATCAGAGTTTTCATCAGACATTTTTTTTTTCAAACTCCAACCTGTGGTTTGACTAGTAGTAGTCATATATGGGCACACTGGTGCCAATTAATCAAGGAAGATATGGTGGATAACTTACAGATTTTAAGTAGTGAGCTTAAGTTTAAGTATCATTACCAATACTATATATTACCAACCGGGCCTATAGTTTAAGGTAGGGTATCCATAAAAAGAAAATAAAAGGCAAACCTAAAATGAAACGAAAAAGAAACGAAAGATATTCACAGGCATATTTTCAAAACACATACATTTTTAGGCTTTTTTGTTGTGTTGTTGTTTATTTCATGCTTTTTCATTTCTTTTTTTCATTCGTTTATTTCTTGTGATAAAAGCAAAAGTAAAAAAGAATTTATTGTGTACTCTTATGTATGGTTGCACACAAAAGGACTATTTGGAACATTTAGTGGACATAGACAAAACCCAAAAATTAGACAAGCCATACGACCTAATAGCCAAAACAGAGAGAGAGAGAGAGATAAGAAGAAATTGTAATTTAATGTTTGCATTAGTTGAGTTGACATCACTGTGGTAATAATTACAAGTGTTACGATTGTAACTTTTTCTTTCTCTGTTACACTCTGAACAAAAGAAGGTTAATTAAGGAATTTTTATTCTCTTCAATAGAGACGCAATAATTTTTGGTCTAATTTTAGAGCGAAAAGAAAGAAATCTTAAAAAAAAATACTTCCAGAAAAACTTTTACGATTCTCGAGCTGAAAATAAATTTCATGATATTGCCAGCAATTGCCTAGAATTTCTTTCTTTTTTTAATGTTCTTCTGAGAGAAAAAAGAGATGATTTTTTAAGGCCTTTTCATAGGGCATGAAAGAAAAAAAGTTTGCAAATTATAGCCTCTTGTTAATTAGCAAATAATGTGGTGGGATAGTCAAAAATTGTAAAAAAACAAAATAAATTCTATTTAAGGTTGTAAAAAACAAGAGATTTTGTTTTTTCAAATTACAATTCCCACAAAAACTTCACAATACTTTGCCAAATTTTTTCTAAAATTTGTATGTGCTTCAGTAGCAGAACACAGGCAACTTAATACGAGACGATAAAATTGAAAAAATCTTTGACCATAGTTTTCATTTGCAATTTTAAAGAAGAAATTTTTAATAAAAAAATAAATCTTGGGCTGTCGATTCCAAACGACAGATTTTGAGAACCTTTTTATGGCAGGTTTATTTACTCTCTGAGTTTTTGCCAGAAATCAGCTGAGAGGAAATCGCCGAAGAAATATTTTTTTTTTCAAATTTCGTTTTGACGTCTGGCCGGGGAGCTCGAATCCGGGCTTTACGTCTAATACATATCATCCATAAATCCGACATAACTGACGAAATTGTTTATCATTTTCACATATGTTAGTCTCTCAAGAGAATTCTTGATTCCGTTCTAAGTAGTAGTTGTACCAACTGTTGCGTAACTGCACAATTGTCTTGATATGTACTTCAGAGAAACTCTCAACTCTTGGACAATTTATGTGGTATGAAACTGTAGGTCCATTCACTCTGTATAAAATTAACACACACAACATTAGTGGGTATGACAAGCTTGGTGGTAGTCCTTACTAAAGCGTTGTAATGACTGATTAAGTTAATAGAGCATGTATTTCAGCTTTCGCATCATTTAAGCCTGCATAGTGCCAGAGAAAGTTTCTTGAATTTCCAACAAAGCTTAGTAAGACTTTTTAGCTGCGTCCTGCTTAGTTCTTCATCAACTTACTTTCTCTCGACTAAGACTAGAGCCTTCGTCATGCTTCTAGTGGTCGATCACGGTTTCGCGTCCCACGCAGATTCTAGTTGAGGGCCATTATTGCGATATTGTTTGTCGGTTTTTGCAACGTATAGCCAATTCAGCGACATTTTCATGATCTTTTCTTCTGTATAAGGGGTGCTTCTCTAAATCCGGAATCCAATTGATGGATTCTCTATAAGCAACGAATATTTTTCAGACAATGGTTCATCAAAGTTTGCAGTTCGCTTATGTGCTGGTACTGATGCGCAATTGGTAGTCCTCAGCCTATATTTTTAATCTATTGAGTTTGTTGTTTAAGTAGTAGTAGTAGACTGTGAGTTGGTTTTGTGTACATACATACATGATTTGTCATGACAACTCTTCAGCCAGGATTATGACCTAGCTTATCACACCACATTTAATTACATACATGAGCGGCGAGTCCTACAGTCAACTCCGAATAACAGATTTTTGAGAAACTTTTCATGGCAATTTTAAATTTTTCTCAGAGTTTTTTCCAGAAATCTGCTAAAAAAAAGTCGCCGAAGAAATATATGGTTGTCTGACCGGGGGGTATGAATCATGGCCTCACGTCTAATAAACCAACACACTACCTACTACTGCAACACCCTACGGAGACTAGTCTTTTGTTTTGTATGTCTATCTTTATAAATATTTATCAGGTAGATTTGCCATGTCCTATTGTTGTAGTAATTTTTAATCCTTCTTTTTATCGTTTTACTCAATCCTCACTCTTGTGCTAATTTTGCAAATGAACAGTAAATAACATTCACTTGAAAGACAAAATTCCAATGAAAAAAAAAAAATTTTAAATTTCCTATTGGGGGCTTAAAAATTATTTTTAAAGTCTACTTAGTATGAACTAGAAACAAAAAAAAAAAAAAAATAAAGAAAAGAAAAGCGGACTAAAAAAATCTTCAAAAGAAAAGAAAGAATTTGTTCTTCATAAAAAAAGAAAACATAAGAAATGCAAGAATAACAAGAAAAATTTATAAAAAGAAAAGACGACAGCATGTTTTCCTAAAAAAAAGAAGAAAAAAAGGAAATTTTACTTAAGAAAACGAAATTCTTCTTAGGCCCATAGAAAGAAAGAAAGAAAGAAAGCCTTGCTACACCTTAAACAAAAACTTACGTACATATGTATGTACACAGGAATACTTATAACAACTTAAACATACATAAAGAATATGTAAAGAAATACAATGAAACTAAAATACAATGACATAAAAAGCTTAACAAAATAAGAAAACAAAACGAAATAGAAGCGAGAAAAAACAAACAAAAAAGAAACATAGAAAAACCAAATACTTCCGCTTGGTTTTCCAAAGAAAAATTCTTAAATTTTTTATTTTAATTCGAGAGAAAGCAAAAACACATTTTTTTTATAAAATTTGTTACACAGTGTAAAATGGCAAACAAAAAAAAAAAAAAAAAACAACATATGCTGTTAAAACAAAATTATAAGCAATCACAGGCACTAAATTTATGGTCTTAGTTTGACAATTTTTTTTTTTTTTATTTCAAGCCGCCTCGTGCGAACACTTTATTACGGCGACTTTGTTGTAACACAGTTAGCCTAGCTAAGAGTGTTAGTGTGTGTTATAATTTCTTTGTATTTATGTTTCCTTTACATATGTAGTCTCGTATACGTATTTGTATTCGTATTTGTAAATCATTTATTATTAATGGTTTTTGTTTATGTTTTGATAACATGACAACGTTTTTTATTAGGGAGATTTAGAGGGTACCCTATATCTCGTACGTTCGTTTCGTGTGGCTATTTTAGTTTCGTTAGCAGATTTATAGAATTTGAAAAGATTTTTATGAGTGATGATACGAAGGATAATTGTTGCATAATTGCAGCATGAAAAACATTGAATTTGTTGGAGAAAGCAAGTCATTTTTAAACACAAACTCAGCTAATTTTTGAAAAAAATTTCCTTTTATTTTTAAGTTTAAATTCTATTGAATTTTAGTATATTGAATTTTATCTTAAAAATTTCTCTTATTCTGTTCTAACTTTCTTGCCGTGACATAATCTTAGACTCATTCTCCGGTATAGACTCGTCCTTCATAATCCTCACATATGTTTATGCTTTTATGAGCTTTTCTGGTGGCTTGAAAACTTAGCATCAAGTAGCAGAAAGAGCTGACGAATTATAATACACTGCAAATGTGTTACGGTATATATACAAACATACATATTTGGTCACTGAAACTCTTCAGCTAGCTTTTCACACCACTTATGTTGTTTGTGTTCATTTTGTCCAAGAGTGGCTGCACCTGTGGTTTAAATTCGACTTCAAACGACAGATTTTTGAGAAACTTTTAATGGCAATTTTATTTTCTATCTATATTCACGTCTAAGAACCCAACACACTACTTACTAGACGTACAGTATGGGTAGCAATATTATATACTCCTACGTTTACCAGTTGGTTGCGGGTATGCTTCCTTTTCTTATCCTTCCATTTTTTCTTTCTCTATCTACTAGACGACAGCGACGTCAACTTCGACTTGAATGCCTATAATTTGTTTTGGTATATTGTGGCACTCTAAGCGTCTTATAATACATAAGTGATTGAAGTCCAGATAAAAGTATAGTCTTTAATCTATTGGAAGCCAGCGTAGTAATAGTAGGTAATCTCTTGGTTTATTAGGCGTAAAGGCATTGCTCAAACACCAGCTTAAATATATCGATTAAAAAATATGAAAAATATATTCCTTAGGCGTGCACAAAAACCGAACATTAGAGATCCGAGAGCTAAAAATTGATGCATGAAAGCTTAGAATTTCAAAACATGGTAAGTGGCTTCTTAAATTGGCAGAATATTGAAGCAAATCTGATCAAATCTGGACATAATTACAGACTTCTGGCAAAAATTCTGAGAGCAAATAAAATTACCATGAAAAGTTTCTTAAAATTCTGTCGTTCGGAGTCAACTTTAAACTGTGACGAGTATAGGCCACTCATATTATAAAATTAACACAGACAACATAAGTGGTATGAGAAGTTCGGTCGTAATCCTGACTAAAGTGGTGTAATGACCAATTATTTATGTAATTGCGTATGACGTGAACTTAGGTTTTGAAGTAGTTTGACGGGCTTTGCCAGCCTTGGACCATGATTGCTTTTAACAAGTATTATGGAACTGAAATTGTGTTTTGTGCAGGCCTAAGGATAGGTTTCTTATCACTCTTACGTTTAGACTTTCAGTCATCCCATTAATAATCATGATCAGAATACTGACTCCTATTCAGTTTCAACAATTTCTCCCAATGAATTATTCTTCTGGTAGATAATCCTCAATTTTTATTGCTTCAAGTCCTCCTATTTATGGTTTGTATAGAACCCCTTACAAAGTCGTTTTAAGCCTCTAGTAAATCTCTCCCCGTTTAATTTTTGTTTCCATATTTTATGGTTTTTTTTTGATTGTTTTTTATTTTCTTTTATTATTTGAATTACATTTCCGCCGGCAATGGCAAGTGACAGCTGACTTTTAATTTTCCTCTCACGACAAAAAGTCTCCACTAAATGTGTTTATTTTGTTGTTGTTTGTGTCCTATCCAACCCTCCTGCTCTACACACACACACATGTTTGTTTTTATGAGAGTGTAGTAGGCCTGGGTTTTTATGATTTTCCGTATTTTCTTCTTCGCATTGTTTTAGTCTTTAATTACGATTCGTTTTCATTTCATTTCATTTGATTTCATTTCAGTTCTTCAGCCATCAAATAGATTTAATCGTTGCGATTATTTATTTTTCCTCTCTCTCTCTCTCTTTCTATTTCTAAGAGGCTCTTTGTGTAAATAAAATTGTTAAAATATGTATTAAATGAATGAAGTTATAGTTGTAGTTGTCGTAGTAGTTGTAGCTGTTGCTGTTGCTGTTGCTTGCGGTAGTTGCTTTTTATTGTGGGCAGTCTTAAGTGTTATTAAGCGATGAATTGCTTTCTAAATTAAAACAATAGAATCAAGAGAATCGAATCGAATCGAGAATGAAATTCATTATAAATGGAAAAGCAAAAGCAAAGTAAAGAATCGTTATTATTATTTATTAATAATCATGATGAATTATTAAATTGTGACGGCTGTGGGGGGAAATATTGAAACAATAATGATTTCCTTTATAATTACTTTGACTAAATACTATACACACACATAGGCCGGGATTATGGAAATCAATTTTACAATTTGTCACATTCTAAGGAAATTAATTGAAATTATTACTTTTGACACAAAGATATTAAGTTAACCAGAAGATATTGGCGGTTGGGGTAATAGATTTTCACGATAGAAAAATGAAAATTGATTAATCAGGAAGCAGATTTATGCTAAAAGGGTAGCATGTGATTAAGTAAAGTAAAGTAAAGTGCTTTTAAATTAAGTGATTTCTGATTAAAGGTTGTGTGTTAGTTAAGAGCACTTATTGTCGATTATTAGACAAATGATTTCCTTTCATCGCTAAAGCAGCAATAAGCCGCAGGCTTATCTTACTTGAGGCCACAGGAGAAGTTAGTTCAGCTACTCTTTGAAGAAAATCTAGTTCTAATTGGAATTCTAGATCTACTAATAGAACTTCTATACTAATTACTTAGGTGGTCATTACAACCCTTCAGCCAGGACTACAACCTAGCTTATCACATCACTTATGTTGTGTATTTTAATTACGTACATGAATGGCGGGACCTTCAGTTCAAATTCGACTCCGAACGACAGGTTTTTGAGAAACTTTTCATGGCAATTTTATTTCAATCTCAGAGCTTCTGCCAAAAATCTGCTGAGAGAAAGTCGCCGAAAAGATATTTTCTCATATTTTCGTTTTGATATCTGACCTGGAGTTTAAACCGTGGCTACACATCTAATAAGCCAACACACTACCTACTAGACAACGGCGACTTAGCAACATACCCTTAGACTTTGGGTATTAATGCCAAATTTTTGCCTGCAATTTAACCTTCCAAACCCAGCAGCAACCCTATTTTAATAAGGTCTATAGAAGACCAAAAACTCTTACACTGATTGTATTCCAATCTATTCTCTCAATGCTGCTGGTTTTTCTGCATTGAGATGACACAAGTAGTACTTTGGAGGTTAGGAGCAACCATCAAGTCGCCCTTCACAAAATGACCTAATCTAGCGAGAGTATTCGTCGTATCATTCTGGGTCTCGAAAATACATTATCGATCTGATCCAAAGGCTCTTAAGAACTCATTATAATACACACCCATTGTGGTATGCACCAGAACAAGCCAATAGCAACTAGGGCAGCCTGAGTGTTAAGGAAGGTCACACAAGGCTTTCAAAAAAAATCAAGCCTTCAAAATAGCAAACATTTCTGCTTGAAAGATATAACAGTCCTCGCTCAATATAAAGTGAAATTCCAGTTCGAATTGCTAGCAGAACAATTTCGCCTAGAAGCCACTATGTCGAGATCTGTGAATTGACTATTATGTACGATATGTTAGCATTTTTTTTCCTTAGAATTCGATTCAACGGACTAAAATAATTTTTTTCTGGAAATGAAATATCTGTACCAGAGATTAGCAATGAGTAGAATGCTGCACACGGCGTATGATTAATTTTTTTCTTCAATTCTTAAGAAATATAACTCATACGCCTTTTTACTTTAAAAACGACTGTAACTGGTATTCTATTCAAACTATGATTTCTCTATGTATGTACATATATACTAGAGTATTAAAGAAAATGAGTAGAATCGAATCATACTCACATTTCTGATACTTATACGCATTCATACTTATTTTAGTAACATGAAACTTTGTATCCTAAAAACGAGTGTAACTGGTATTCTATTAAAACTATAGTTTCTCTATGTATGTATATAATAGAGTATTAAAGAAAATGAGTAGAATCGAATCATACTCATAATTTCTGATACTTATACGCATTCATACTTATTTTAATATCATGGAACCTGTACATATATTCAAACTTTGAAGTACTCATCATATTCATACTTAACAACACACGTATGATGTTGTTGATTTCGACCCTCCATAGCCCACCATTTACAAGAACCACAAAATAAGTATGATTCGCATACGAACACTAAAATGCTCACTCACACTACTGGTTGTGTGTTTGCTCTGCTGGCTGCTCTGTCTTTTTTGCTTATGAGTCTTTTTTCTTATTTTGTAAAGTCAACAGCAACTAAGACTGTACATTTTAATGAATGATTCGAGTCACTAATTCAATCATTAATAAGTATTATAAGTATTTTTCCAAAGTTATAAATGAGTAGTAGTAGTAAATCAGACATATTTCGAAAGGTATGATTTTTATGTCAACGTAGTACGTATACTCTTTGTAACCTATACTTATAAATCAACGTTGTCGTAAGTATGAATGAATCAAAGTATTTAGATTTTAATATAGTTGACTCACTTATATTCAAAATTTCATGTATGTACATTAGAGCGACTCAAGTTGTATGGAAGCAAAATTCGTACTCGATGTACCCCCCCTCAAAATGAACCTTGGACTTTTTTAAGATGACGTCTAAAATATTTCGGCTCTAGCTTTGACCTCTCGTGAGCTGGACCATTTTGAAAAAGGGTCTATTTTTGTATGTTTTGTTAATTTGAGAATTTGTTTCCTAACCAACATATAGAGTATGGGTGTCATAAGAAAGGTTTTTTCAAGGCGCGTCCAGCGGTATATACAATTTGTCCACGGACAATCATCCGTGTCCTTTTTTTAAGGATATTCTGTAAAAAAAACGGGTTTTGAATTTTTTCTTTTCTTCTTTTCTAACCAAATTAACTCTAATATGATGGCGGATTTAGTTTCTAGATGATGTTTGGATGAAAATAGGACTAAAGAAAGAAAAAAAGAAATGATCCACGACTTTTTGTGGGCATATTTTTTTCTAAAATTAAAAAACGGTATTAAATTTTTTTGTTTATATTTACAAAACTATACTCAAAAAACGCAAACTTGGGCGAATTTCAAAAAAAGCTAAGACCCGTATTTAATTAAATCAACTAAAGATTAAAATATGTTAATTTGGTTATTTTATTACAAACAACCCCGAAGAAAAAATTCAAAAACGGTTATTTTTTACAGAATATCCTTAAAAAAGGATGTGGATGATCGTCCTTGGACTAATTGTATATACAGTTGGACGCGCCTTAAAAAAACCTTTCTTATGATACCAATATTGTATATGTTGGTAAGGAAATAGATTCTCAAATTGACAAAATATGGAAAAATAGACCCTTTTTCGAAATGGTCCAGCTCACGAGAGGTCAAAGCTGGAGCCGAAATATTTTAAATGTCATCTTAAAAAAGTCCAAGGTTCATTTTTAGGAGGGTACATCGAGCACTTTTTTTGGTGAGTCGCTCTAATGTACATGCCATGCCGTCTATGGGCGATTAATCAGTGGAATTTTTGAAATCTTTTTTAAATACAATTTATATGTGGGAATACCCAGAATTCTGTTGTATTTATTATTTTTATTTTTAAAAATGTTTTATAATTTTATTAAATTGTTTTTTATGACTTAATTTTTTTTGGAATTTTAAATGTGTGTGGGAATTATGTTGGCAGAGGAAACTTTCTTTTGAATTTGTGTTATTTTCGTAATAATTGTTTATCAGCAGGGTTGTAAAGCTTACATTACTAAATAACAACTTTATAACAAAATAAAAAACAAAATAAATATTTTTTAAAAAAATCTTTCTTTTGTTTAAAATAATTTTAATTTATGTCTCTCACTCCCGCTCTCCCTTTCTCTCTCATAAAATAAAAAGAAAACAAATTTTAACATAATACTTATGCAAATTAAAGCCATTTTGTTTAACAACAATAATAACAATAACATCAATAAGGGTTAAAATAACAATAACAGTTCACCGTACAGTTATGTGTACAGTTATGTATGGCTAAGTAGGTGTCTGTGTTTGTGTTCGTTTAAAGCCATTAATTAAAATTTTATTTTTTCTTTTGTACGCCATTTTATTTATTTTTGCATAATTTATTGCCTGGTTTTGTTGTAAGTTTCTTATTAAAATTGCCATTATTATTATTATTGTTGTTATTGTTGCTGTACATCTTGTTAATATTTTTATTTTCATAAATTACTACGAACTACAACAGGTGCTTTTTATTAGCCAGCGTTCAACAAGACTCTCCCTTTCTTTCTCGTGGTCTCTTGTGCTATTTTCCCATCATAACTTCATAGTATACTTAACGGTAATAAATTAATATTCATCATACGCTTTAGTGGCCCTGATGGTGATGGTGTTATGAATTTCTATCATAAAATTGTTACGTACTTCAAAAACAAATGTTACCTGCTAGCTAAGAGCTTTGTTTTCTCTACTTTTTTTAAGTTTAAAATTTGGAATTTTTAATGTTTATTTAACAATTGAAATGTTTAACAATAGAAATGTACATGTAGAACAGGTAAAAAACCAATTTAATTTAGAAAAGATTATTATGAAATGAAGTATGGAAGTTGAAGAGGACAGTGAAAGCAGTCTTCTGTCAAAAACTGTCAAAAACAAATTGCCATGAAAAGTTTGCAGTCGACCCTAATCTGTAGGTCCTGTCACTCATGGATAAATGTTAACACACACAACATCAGTGGTGTGAGAGGCCTACTGGTAGTCATGGCTAAAGTGTTATAAGAACCAATTAAGTGAGTTAGTAATCATGAACGTTCATCTAGCATTGCAAACTTCCTTCTATTTAAACGTATGTTGTGTGTGTTAATTTTATTCATGATAATCGAATACAATGCTTTACACGACGACATTCTCTCAGTGTTGGTCTCACTTAAAAAAAAACTGTTCTCTTACGTTTCCATAAGTCGACCAAATATTTAACATATTCCTGTATAAATATTATTACCAACATGAAAAATTCGGATACAGGTGTTTTGCTTTCACATCGCTTAAATAAAATGAAAAACAAAAGCTTCAAAAACAAAACAATGCAGTAAACAAGCCTGTTTACAAATTCTAGTACTGCTTAATATAACAACAAACACCAGCATAAGAAAATGGTAAACAAGTAAACAAAAATACACAAGCAATACTACAATAATAAATGTAAACAAAATACACAAACAACACTACAATAATAAATGTAACAATTATGTCTACATTTATAGGGATTTCGAGAAGGCGAAGTCAAGAACTTTCACCAGACTGTGTACTCTGCCATATAAGAAGGCAAGACATATATAAAAGGCAAGAAGTTCGCTCAGTCTTGTGTGAAAACACGGTGTGTTTGAAGAGAGTAATCGTGGTTTGAAGATCTCCATTACGAAGATTTGTCGAACAATTGTCTAGTAATTGTTTTTGTTTATGCAAAGGGTATAAACACAGGAATAATACAAAAAGGCAATTGTTGTTAAGGGTTTAAGCTCCTATTCATGCCGTATATTTGTTATGTATTCAGCATTTGGAACAAATATTCAATGGTTAAATAATAAATGCCATTCTGAAGAGGAAATTTCATTTGTTACCATAACATAACATTGCTAATTTTAAACTCCAATACAAAAACAGTCTTCCTACTTATCTTCATCCCTTTGGTTTGTTGATAAAGGTTTCCAGTAAAAATATTTTGCCATGACATTTACGTCATGTTGTCGCTCTCTCTCTTTCTCTGTGGTGATGATGATGATGATTTCTAGGAAATCGTAATCAAAATATTATTATTAAACTGTCTCAAACATTCTACTTAATTTTCCTTTCATTTTCTTATTATACATTGCTTTGCCCTTTTGTAGTCCTTCCTCCTAGTCCTTCTTCTGCTTATAACCAATTTCAAGCATAGAAAAGTGTCATAATTCAACCACCCAGTATGGGCATGGGTAAGGCAGGGTGGTCTAAGAGCATGGGTTCAAAAATGGCTCTTGGCCTTAAAGAACTACAAGACGTTTTTCTTGTTGTTTTTTTCTCTGTGTTTTTTTTTGCTGTTTCTAACCATAATCTAAAGCTTTCATTATAAGATTGTTTGCTTTTGTTTGCTGTTGTTGGCTTTGTTGTCGATATTGTTGTCATGTCCTCCACCCTAAAGTGTCATTGTAAATGTTGCTGCTGTCATTTACTAAATCTTATGACTGCTTGTCATAATGTTTATCAATGTTATTGTTATTGTTGTAGTTGTTGCTGTTGCTGTCTTTAAAGACTTTTTCATAAAGCGGCAACAGCAAACGATTTATTGTTTTCTCTTTCCTCTCTTGTTTTTCATTTTTCCGAGTTGTTGTTATTGTTTTCCTTGATTTTTGGTAACTTAGCTTTTGCTTTCGCTATTGTTGTTGTTGTCGGTTATCGTTGTCCTTTAACGAAAAGCCATTTAAAAGCCACTCACTTATCATCTTTTTTCTGTCTGTAAGTGCGTTTTTTCTCTCTTTTTAGGAGGGTAACGTTTATCCATTTTACAAGTCATGGCTGTTTATTTAAGCGAATTTTTATTGTCTTTCACTTCTACTACTCCGGGATGCCCCCTTATGCTTGTAGCCCTAATCTCAGCCTGTTATTCCTTTAAGATGTGTTTTTTGTGGGTGTTTATTTCAGTAGGTCTTAGTGCATCAAGTTGTAGAAGATTATTTGTTATCGGATAAATTAAATTTAAATTTGTTTATATTAAATATTATTTGTGGCTACAACAACAACACCAACAACAGATAATCATAAAAAAGTTTTCCATTTCATGGCCTACCGTTTGCCTTCCTTTTTTGACCATAATAAAAATGAAATTGAAATTTTTCAAGTGGTATTCATTATAAACACAAATCATAATAAATTTTTTTTGAAGCATATCTAAAGGCAAATATTTTGTAATCATAAAAAAGCTGAAGTATAATTTTAATTGTCAACAAGAATTGTTGAATTGTAGCATACTTTTAGGGTTTTTGATTAGAAATAATCAAAAAGTAATGAAATTTGAAAAGTTTTTAAGTGTTAAGAAATGAAAGGAAAAGTGCTTAAAGCTTAAGCCCGAATAGAACACAGTTCTTTATAAAACTTAGAAATTTACCAGAATTAATGTGCAGCCCTTGCGCTGCCCAACTTCTTCCTTTTCCCTAATTTTGGTGGCACTTGGTTAGTACCGGGACTGCGTTCACCCGTGGCATCACAACGGGCCGCTATGCGTGCTCAAGTGAGCTTTGTGATATCAGAGCTACCACTCCGACCTAAACCTAAACCAGAATAATCGATTCTTGCCTATTAAAAAAATTCTGACAGCTTCAATACGATCTTTTCGTCTTTAGGAACAGTTTTGATGAACACGCAAATAAGGTTTACAATTGTAATCAAGACCTATGATTCTTATTTGTATAATTATTATTTTAGTTGGCTTTCGGAAGATAGTTTGTTGGGAAGGGGAAAAAAAGGGAGAAATATGTTGTATACACAGATGAAAATTAGTAGCAGGCAAGGAAGTTGTTCATACTCAAACCTAGCAAAGTTTGTTACGCAACCCCAAAGTCTTTTTATTCGATTATCAAAACCTTCTTTTTCTGCCAAAGCTATGAAACGGATTTTCGATAGTATTGTGAAAATCAATTTATTCGATGAAATGCAGATGTTTAGAAAACTAGGCCCTCATCAAAGAATTATCAGTGAAGTCCGCTCTAAAGAATTTCACCTCCTATATATTGAGGTCGCTATATAAATCTTTTGAGAGATTTTTCTGTTCAGACCGTATTAAAAATCGAATCCATGAACGAGTTTTAATTTGACTAGGAGCTGATTGACTGGTTTAACCATATGCTAGGCAATACATAACAATATTAAAGCGAATTCGCAACATAAATGTGAAGGACAATGTGAAGAGTAGAACACTTTAGGGATTCATAAAAGGTTTCCACGTCCCACAGGAGGCGTTCACCCATCTTTAGTATTCATAGACCTTTGGTAATATTAACCAATAGGGAGCTTAAATTAATCTGGTATGCACAGGATGCATTAATATTTCTGGGGGATAAGAATCCGAAACATCTAGGCAGGTGAGGTGAGAGGGGCATGTTCTAAATCTATCATACAGTGGAACACGGCATATAAGAAAAATTAAGATCTCTTATTATATTGTTTCTCACCTTATTGACAACCAGATTAAGTTATCCAACCTGGTAAATATGTAGTTAGTTCTTATGCTGGATAGGTAATTGAAATGAAGATAGCATCTGGTCGATGGGTCACCAAATGCTTAATTGTAATTGTAGCAGAATCTTAGCTACTAAATTGCTCCTCGTTCCGCGAACGAAACAACCACGAAACCGAGATACTGCGTGTTCGATATGAGGCAGCATTTTTGCATCGTTCTATGAATCCTCAAATTGTATCACCATATGACCGTAAAATGTACGAAGTTTTCTTTTATTATTATACAGCCAACCAGCATTCGGAATCAGTGTACTCTGAGTTAACATTGCTCAGTCAAAAGCTGGTTTATCAAACTCAGGTTATTCCTATAAAGTCTGCTACATCACTCAGATTTCCACTTTTTCCTTTGGTTGAGCTTACCTTCCAAAACACCCGTCCTCACTCCTCAGAAGGGTTCTGATCTTCATCTGTCTTCTCATCAGGTTTATACTTGACTGTCAATAAATGTTGTTGTTTTCTTAGCTTATTGTGCAACTTTTCAGATTCATAATGACTACAGATTGACTAATTTTGAACTTTTTGGCTTCCATACGTGATGACATTGGTTTTTTCAGAGTAATTGATTCCAAAATTCATTTTCATTTCCAGAAATTTTCGTAAAATTATTGTTCAGTAACAATAAGAGTACATGGGTGCAGAACTGGGTACATGCGCTGTATTTCGGTTTTGTGATGAGCAAAAGCACAAATAATAAAATAACGATAAATCAATTTTTATGAAATAGGTAAAAGACATGGGTGCAAAACTGAGTACACGCGAATTCTTTTGGTTTTCTGATAATCAATACCAAAGTGAATAAAAAAACACGACAAATTGACTTTAAATTTATGTTATTGATGAAAACTCATGGATGCAAAACTGAGGACATGCACCTTATTTCGATCTTCTGTAGAGTAATGCCAAAAATAAAAGAATAACGAAAACTTGAACTTCTTTTTTATGGTAGTGCTAAAAACACATTAGTGCAGAACTGAGTACATACGAATTATTTCGGTTTTGTGATAAACAATGCCAGAAATTAAAAAATAATGGTAAAGTGAATCTCTTTTTACGTTAGTAGTGATAATACATAGGTGCAGAACTGAGTACATGGGCTTTTTTCGATTTTATGCCAGACAATTTCGTTAAGAGCTTAATCATGAGCAATTGAGAACCAAAAATAATTTCATCTGTTTAATATAACCGTGTTTAAGCAAATTTGATTAAATAGTATAACGGCATGTACTCAGTTTTGCTCTGCTAATTTTCTATTTTAAAAATATTTGTTATGGTTTCGTATTTTAAAAATGCTTAGCATTTTGTGAAAGAAAACAGCTTTTCGAAATTTATTATAAGCTTAACTCTGAAGATAAAAGATTTACTTGGAGTTGTTACATATCAATTTTAGAATATTTTTAAAAATTGTTTAAAATCCTTAACTAAATCCATTTTAATCTAGTTTTCTCTTTTTTTGTTTCGCTTTCAGCATTTCGTTGGCTTTTAAAACTTTCATCACTCACTGCCAGTGTATGTTCCTTACCATGTCTGCATAATAATATTTTCGTTCGTTTAAAACGTTGTTGAAAACAGAATTCCCGTCATGAAAAAGCGAAAAATTTCTAGTGCGTGTCATGTTTAAAAACAACAAAAAAAAGTGAAAAAAAAATGTGAAGTGAAATCGTTCTTTGTTTTGTTTGTTTAAATTAAAATAAAATTAAAAACCAAAAAGAAGAAGAAGAAAAAAGAAAAATTACAAATACAAATAAAAATAAAAAAATAAATAACAAAGTAAACGAAAATGTTGTTGCGGTGTGTTATTAAAAAATTAAATTCAACGAAAATAAAAATTCAAGTGTCCACCATAATTATTGTGACAAAAACTCGGTCATAGACGTCAACGTCAAAAGAAACTTTTTTTTGTTGTTTTTTTTTTCATTCGTTTTTTTTATTATTAAAGAAAACAGAAAGTAGAAAATAAAAAAAATTTTAAAGAAAGCTGGAAAAAAGAGGAAAAAGAAGAGAGGAAAAAAAGTTAATTACAGTGGAAATTATTGTGCAGACACATGAAAATATTTAAAACGATGGAAGTGTTTCTATTGGCCAATCATATGATGTAAGTATGTTATGTTTTATAGTTTATTGTCACAATTTTCTAAAATTTAATTATTCTGTTAATAAAAATAATTGCAAGCAATTTAAAAGGCAGCAGATTTTAGAAAGAAATTGTTTGGAAATGTCTTTCAATAACGAAAGAGCACTATAAAATTGCCACAATATCTTGAGGTCTTAAGACTTTAAAACTGAACAATTTTGAAAGGAAAATATCGATGGAAACGGAGTCTCTTTTAAATTTCGTCCTACACAATATATAAATTCACTTAACAATGTATGAATTTTCTTAAAAAAAAATTTTTTTTGCAGTTGTAAACCCTACTCTTAACACAATGGGCCTAAATACTGCTGGGCTTCGCCGCCTCACCTAAATCCTACTCTGCCTAAAAGTAAACATTTATTAAACTAAACAAAGCTATAATTAGGACAAAGTACCACAAAGTCACTCTAATCTAGTAGGTAGTGTCTTGGCTTAAGAGATGAGGACCCTTAGTTCAAATCTCAGCTCAGACATGTCGAATCAAAACGAAATTGGAAAAAATATTTTTTCGGCCACATCCTCTCAAAAGTTTTCTCCGAAAAACTCCGAAAGCAAATGTAATCGCCTTGAAAGCTCATCCAATCTATAGTTCGATATAGACGTTAAACTGTAGCTGCTGCCACTCATGCTGTTGGAAGGTGGTCTCGAATCTAAACTGAATAGTTGTAGTAGCAAAAACTTGACAAGCAACATCAGGCCTGTAAACCAGCTGGAAGGTTTAATAAAACCTGAGTTCGCATTCTAGAAAACGGTTGAGACAAATGAGAGAAATCTGAGAAATAAGTTGACAATACTTTCGTCTTTTTCAATCGGTTTCCAATCTCTGCAGTATTCATTTCTAGCTAAGGGAAGTCTCTGCATAAGCCTTCCTATTATGCAAGGATACACTAGCGGAGATGTTTCAACGATCGTGTTAAAATTGTTGATTTGTGTGCTTTCTATGCAATTTAAGGTAGATTGGGTCGGTAATGCTTATGGGACATCCTAACTAATTGTACATGAGTATTTGATAGGGGAGAGTGTTCTTTAGCAAGTACTTTAGCTATACAATTGCCTCAGAAGTGCCAGTAGCTGGAAGTCACCACTCTTTTAGTATTCATTGTTTTGTCTTATTAAACGTGAGTTCTTGGTTCAAACCTCATTCATACATACATACATAATTGGTTATTACAATCCTTCAGTCACGATTACGACCTATTTCCTCACACCATTTATGTTATGAGTGTTAATTTCGTACATGAGTCGCGGGACCTACAGTTCGAACTCGACTCCGAATGACAGTTTTTTTTTTTTAAGGAAGTTTTTAATGGCAATTTAATTTTTTCTCAGAGTTTTTGGCAGAAATCTGCTTAGAGGCAGTTGCCAAAGAAATATTTTTTCATATTTCGTTTGAGTGGAGATGTTTGATCAGCGGTTTGAACCATGAACACACTACCTACTAGACTACGGCGACTACTATTTACTACTCATACTTACGGAAAATAAAGCGGCCAATAGATCCCTAGAGAACGTGTTCACCTTATCTAAGATTCTCCAAGAGTTACGATAGTCTCTAGAAAAGATAGCGAGACGTTCAACACTCTTTACATTCATTTGAGTTCCTGGACACGGAGTGTATTCGATCACTTACAAAAGCTGACACCACAGATTTTTTCAATTGAATTACGGCATGAAATTGGCATTCCTTTTCGGAGAGGTGAACTAAAGGTCTAACAAAAACTTCATTAATTGGCAAATATGACACGGGATCATGAAGCCATTTCTAGATCTATCAGACAGATCAGGGTCTTTATGGATATATGTGGAAGAGAATTTGTTTTAAGCTTATCAAGAAGCCTTAAAGCAATTATAATGAGATATTAGCCTCTATGTGTTCACGCTGGGAGGCTAAGAATACCCTATAATCACTTCCACAGGAGCTGTAATGATGAGGAAAAAGAAAAGACCACAAAATATCTTCTCTGTCAATGTCCTGTATTTAGAAACCTAAGAAGAAGATTTCGTAGGCAAACAAAATTATACAAAAGTATACAGAGTAAGAGGTATACTTGTATGGACCTTCTAAGGCGACATCAGATTCTTCTTTATAGAATATATTCCGATTCAGCCAATAGTGTAACAGTTTTTCTCTTAGAAAATTTTGTAAAAGTTAACTTCCTTCTCACAAAAATATCATTCATTGGCATAGGTAAAGTGGGAAAGACTATAAAGATCTGTTTCAGCATGTATGTATATACATATGTGGGCGAGAATTTCCTTAAAAACTTATCAAGGTTCCACCAAAGGAGCCTTATAGCAATTATATCAATGAGTGTTCACACTGGGAGGCTGAGAATTCGTCATTATGACCTGTGCAGAAGCTGTAAGAATGAGAAGCAAAAGTAGGCCACAAAACATCTTTACTGCTATTGTCCGGTGCTTGGAAATCTAATAAGAATACTTCTTTAGCACACAAAATTTAGCGATAAAACGTGGCTAGCTAAAGGCTATTTGAAAAACTTTTCAAATTAATAAGGTTAGGTTAGGTCGAAGAGGAATCTTTGATTAACTACACATGAGCGCGCATAGTGGCCCGTTGTGATGCCAAAGATAAGCGCAGTCCCTGTAATAATCAACTTCTACTGAAGAGGTTGGTAATCACAAGAAAAGATTGGCCATCATAATGGCAGAGAGTAGCCAAACAGGAGCTGTAATTAATAGGAAATATTGCTGTTGCAATACGTTGAATTTTAATAAAAATTTCATTCCATAAATGCCTTGAATATTAGTTTTTTATATTGAACATGATACATTTTTTATTATTAATTTCCCTGATATTCATTTCACAAATCGTTATTTATTCAACAATTCCCCCTGTAATCATTAAACTGTTAAGGGAATATCAAAAGCAATTTAAATAAATTAAAAGAATACATATAAATCTGCGTATAAAGTATATCACAAGATAACAACAGAAAATTTTCCTTTAATTACTTTTCAAAATGAAATCCTTCTTCACTTAAGTGGAGAACACACACACATACAGACACACAGAGACAGCCATGAAATGATAAATTAAAATCCTTCAACTTCATTACCCTCCTCAAGAGGAATAATAACAGTCAGGCAGACAGCCAAACGAAATTAAAAAATTTAAATGCTTTACTCATTCACTCACTCACTCCGTTTGCTAAGTGCGACTACGTGGGCGTTCAAGATATGAATTTTCAAAGCACGTGCACGTGTGAGTCTTAATTTAAACGATTTTAGAAAATTTTCTTTCCCCTTTTTCTTGTTGATTTTTGTAGAATTTTTTGTTGTTTTTATGAAAATTTAAATGACACTTTTTTTTCCTATAATGCGTCTCAATTTAAAGAAATTTTCATAACAGAAGAGTTACACTTCTTAAGCTAATAATGCTGGATTGTCAAGTTGTTTTCGGTTTTTTTTCTTTCATTCTCGTAATATGCGGCACATCAAGTAATGTTTCGAAGAAAATTAAGAGAATTAAGTTCACTGTGACGTATGATTAATGTGTGTGCCGTGTAATTAATATGTAATTATAATCATCATACGCCTAATTGAGCATAGAAAGTAGGAATGACAGAAAAAAAAAGTTTTTAAAGCTTAAAAACAAACATTCGGAAAGACTATTAAAATTGAAATTTTAATGTACCATTAAGTGGATTTCAAAAGTGAAGTTAAATTATGCACACATAGAGCATTCACTGTCATTAAAATGTTCATGGTTCATGGATTAATTATTTCCAACATACGCTGTCATTGAAAGCATCGCCTATGGTTTGATTACATACATACATAAATACATACAGTATTGGTCAAAACAACCCTTCGACGACCGAGCTGCTCGCACCACACATGTTGTGTGTGTTAATTTTAGATATTAGTAGCAGGACCTACAATTTAAAGTCTGTTCCACACGACAGAATTTTTTTGATGTCCACGGCCATGAAAGGGTTTCTCAAAAATCTGTAGTTCAGAATTGAATTGAATTGAGATGTTCTGAAAAGATTCAATATCCGACTTTGTTACAAGATCTGGATCTGGACCCATCGCTGAAAACTCGAATGACATTTAATAGGGCAGGTGCTGTTTCGTGTACCCAAGAGGAGGCATGATCATGGCCTGAAGTTAGCTTTTGAAAAATTTTCTATGAGAAAAAGGGTTACGCTATTGGCTGAATCAGAATATATCCCATAAAGGAATAAAAGAATTTGGTGTTGCCTTGGAAAGTCCATACAAGTATAATTCCTTCTCTGTATACTCTAAAAATAAATTGTAATGACCTGATGTTGAACCCATAAAAAATTAAATTTTTAAGCACAAAACCAGATTTAACCAAATTTTCTAAGAACAAATTGTTCCAGTATTATCCAAGTCCGGATAAAACACATGTAAAAATATGGGTTCGTAATGTTGTCCTAAAAGCAGCTACTAGGGTTATGAAGTGACAACGATTCTGCTGAAGATATTAAATAGAGTCAAGTTGTGAAAATACCACTAAAATCTTGTATTAATTCTCATTAATTTCCACTTTACCATAAAAGTTTATTCACGTACCCCATAAGTATACTTTACACATTTCAAATTACTAAATACCTTAAAGTATGCTTTATATTTTTTTAAGCGGCATTGTCACCTTGCTTTTACATGCTTGCTATACTTGTTTAGTTTATTAATTTTGGCAGTGTTGGTGACATATATAAAAGGTTATGCTTACAGCCTAAAAGTATACCCCAATGAGTATGTTGGTTATTTAAGAATAAATTTTTAATTTAAAAATTTCCAATTAAAGCGACTAAACTAAATAATTTATTTCTTGATAAAATATATGGCCTTAACATGCCTAAAACTATGCAATAAATATATGAGAAAAAAATGTTAAGCATACCTTTTGGCTCAAAATCTTATGAAAACTATACATCTTGTAGAGTTTTTGCTTACTGGCTTGCTCAACTTAAACTTTGTTTAAAAATTGAGGTCAATTTTTCTTCTCTTGCTTAATCTCTCTCTAGCTCTCTCTCTCTCTCTCTCTCTCTCCTTCCTGCTCTGTTTTTTTTTTGTAGTTGTTGTTGTTAGTGTAGTGAGTAATAGCTGGTTGTTATTGCTGTTGCAAAGTATGCAACATTTTTTTTCAGCTTTCTTGTTTAATACTGTGCTTTCGTTACCACACTCTTAAGTGACATTCTGGTTGCTTTTTTTCTTCTTCTCTCTTGTTCTGTGCTATTTCCCCTGCAGTGAATTTTGTTTTATTGCCTTCCTTTTCCCACTTGCACAGGAAAGCTGAAGAATTTTTACGACCAAAGGTTTTTGCATTTTTTTTCAGTTAAAAATCTTGGAGTAAAAGTTGAATTTTTTCTTGTTCTTTTTCTCTAAGCATTTTTCTCTGTATTTACATTTGGGTTTTGTATTACATTTTGTTGTTGCTGTTGTTTTTGTTGTTGTTTTTATTCACTAAAACAGATTGCATGTCAAACTACTTAACGAGTCTGGAATTGGATTTATATGGTCTTGGTATGTATTTATATCGAGTAACTGTTTTTCTTTTTTTCTTTTAGTTTGGGGGATAGATTTTTAAAGGGATCCTTTTTAGCTTCCCTTTTTAAGTTTTAATTAATTTATTTTTTTTTTATTTTTATTATGTACATTGTATTTTTTAGAAAACAGGGCCTATAATTAGTTTTAATTTCCGGCTGTTGGTTGGCATGTAAAAAGGGGCTTAAAACATATTCCCTTTCAACAATTTTCGTGTAACAAATTTCAAAGTGTAATTGTAATCTTAACCATAATCATAGAACAGCGATTTGAAAAACTTCTTCATAATCGCTCATCGTTAATTATTAAAAAAAAGTTAATAACTCGGTTTAAAATTAAATTTTTAATTGGGTCAGAAATTAGTATAAAAAAGACTTTAAAACTGCACTAGTACTAACGCTACGTGTTTTTATACTTTCCAATTATATGGTTAGTACGTTTAAACTGTACCACCATAGACTTCAGCTTCGATTTGTGACATACCTAATGAGATGTCAATCTCTTAAAGGCTAACGTGAGTATCCCTAAACATTGTTAAGGTTATGCAACCTCACTATGCGATAGATTGTGATATATCATGAGGTAATTTCGCAAAGCTAACAGACAAGTTCTGTTAAAACTTCGCATTCAAAGATGACTCTTTTAAAATTAAGCTAAAGTCTAGCCTTATAGTTAAACAAATCTATTAATTAAAGTCACCGTTGTTTAGTAGGTTGTGTGTTGCTTCAAACCTTAGCACAGACATCGCGAACAAAACAAAATATGGAAAAAAAATATTTCTTTCTGCGACATCCTCTGAGCAGTGTTCTGGCAAAAAGTCTGTAGTTCTGAGTCGAATTTAAATTGTGAATCCCGCCACTCATTAATAAACAAATTTTCAGAACCAAGCTTAGGTCAGTGACTGATTTGAGATCAAATTACGAAAGTTTTAGTATTCAATCAGAGGCATATGCTGGCAAATTAAGTAGCCAGTGCTGTTTTCTATGACCGATTTATCAAATTTTTTATTAACCCTTCTGCACTCCTTGGGTCAATTTGACCCAATTTTGATTTTCAAACGCAATATTTTTCCCTTTAGTTATAAGATATGGTCGTGAAACTTTAATTTATCCATAACAGGCACAAAAACTATGCTTTTAAAAGAAAACAATAAAATTTAAATTTTTCCTTCCCCCTCCACATTTCAAAACACGATTTACACACATTTAATATCCTTTGGGTCAATATGACCCAACATGCGATATTACAAGTCTACCATTCAGAATCATCGAACAATAATTTGTTCAGTCAAATAATCAATAAAATCGCTTTCAACTAATATTTTTTCATTCAAAATTTTATTATACTCAAAGTGAGGATTTGGAGAATCTCGCAAAGGTATCTCTTGAAATTTGTTTTATGATTACATATATGCCAACGCATTGACACGTGAACTGTGTACCCAAAAAATTCATTCAAATTGCAATTTGATGGTTCCCCGTTTAGTATATGAAATAAAAATATTTCGCTTTGATGATGCTCGAACTTTTGTCTCATTAGAATATTTTCTTTCAATGAGTTCAGCTTAATTTTTGGTGATCAGCGTGCGTACATATATATTTTTTTTGTAATTCATCATAATTGAATATTCTTACATAATGTCACAAAGATAAAAAGTAAGCATTGTAAAATAAAATTTCTTATACTTGATTGTTCCATAATGAAATTGCTCCAGATTCTTAGTGATCTTCAGTTGCAACAAATAATGAATGACGAAGATGATGATATTTTTGATGATAGTGATGGAGATGAAATTTTTTTCACCCGATAGCGATGCAGAAGACGAACCACATTCATCATCAAATAACAACGTTGAAAGCGTGGAGGTGGAAGATGCGGTAGAAATAGATCACAGCACTTCAGTTACATATATATCAAAGGACAAAAGTGTAGTTTGGAAAGAACTACCACCATTTCAAACAGGCAGGTTACCGAAAAATCAAACTTTATTGAATAAGCCTAGTCCTACCAAAAGGGCCATCTATGGTAAAATATATAAAGTCTTAGTTCGATTTGTTTATATCACCAAATATAAAAAATATTGTGATTCAAACGACAAATCAAAGAGGTGTAGAATTGTATGGAAATAATTGGCAAAACATTGATATGATAGAGCTTGATGCATATATTGGATTACAAATAATGGCAGGGGGTTATAAATCTCATGGAGAACACCTCACTAGCTTGTCGTATAAAAAAAAACGGAAGAGCGGTTTTTCGAGCAACAATGAGTCTCAAGCGATTTGCGAGCATATCAAAGTGTCTACGGTTTGACAGCTCTGAAGATAGAGAAGAAAGAAGACTTCGTGACAAACTAGCACCAATAAGAAACGTTTGCGTGGAGCAATCATCTCAAAGTTCTTTACAATCCTCATGAAAATTTTACTGTAATGAACTATTGGTTCCATTTCGAGGTCGGTGCTGTTTTAGGCAATAATAATTGATAATGGCTCAGGAAGGGCTTATTTATTTTAGTTATCATTATTTTTTATTATACTAAATAAAAAAACAAGAAAACAAATGAATTTCTTATATTAAATATGAAATTTTGTTTACATTTTAATGTTGGGTCATATTGACCCAAAGGATTATAGGAAGGGCACATATCGAAGGGATGCAGAAGGGTTAAGTGCTTCCAATCCTTCAATTTGTGTGTGTGGGATATCATTGAAAGCTTTTTACTTGTTTGTAAGATCTTTTGATGCCATTATGTGTGGTCGTAGTCGGTAATAAGTTGGCTAATTAGACGTGAGGCTACGGTTCAAACCCAAGGTCAGACATCTCCAACGAAACGAAATATTAAAAAATATTTCTTCTGTGCCTGTCTCTCAGCAGATTTCTGGCAAAAACTCTGAGGGGAAAATAAATACAACATGAAAAGTTTCTCAGAAAAAATCTATTTTTTGGAGTCGACTTTAAACAGTAGATTCCGCCGCTGCTGTATGAAATTAACACACACAACATCGTTCATGTGAAAATTTAGGTTGCTATCAGGTTGCATGTATTCTACAATATCTCATGCGCAGCAGTGGGTATTATCCAATGCATGTAATAGTCCAAGAATTTTCTATCACAAAGTCGCCATAGTCTACTATATAGTATATTGGCTTATTAGACGTGAGGCCAGGATTCAAACCTCCAGGTCAGACGTCTCCAATGAAACGAAGTATGAAGAAAATATTTCATTGGCGACTTCTTTTCAGAAGATTTCTGGTAAAAATTCTGGGTACAAATAAAATTGTCCTGAAAAGTTTCTCATAAATCCGTCGTTCGGAGTCGACTTTAACTAAACATCGTTGTTGACATTCATTATTGTAGTGTTGTTGTTGCATTTTTTATTTACTTGCTTACCATTTTTTTATGCTGGTGTTTGTTATTATATCAAGCAGTACGATAATTTGTAAACAGGTTTGTTTACTGCATTGTTTTGTTTTTGTAGATTTTGTTTGTAATTTTAATGTTAAGCGATGTAAAAACCAAACGCCAGAATCTTCATTTTTCATTTTCGTAACAATAAATTAAGAAAACTTGTTACCCAACAAAACGATATTTTGTATGCAACAAATCGATATGTTTTAACCGTATACCTAATCGAATTGCTCTCTGCTCTTACAAGCTCTTGGGAAGTTGTCAATTATTTTCTTCATACTACTGCTGTCTTCAGAATAATTTAATAAATAAAAAATAATCTTCAGAAACTAAATTATTTTCCTGTAATTCTTTTATGATTTTGACAAATAAAATTTGAAAACTTTATTATTTTTTTCTTTTCGTTTTTCAAATTGTTTTTCATCGTGCTTAAGCAATTGAAAGAATATTTCAATTTTTTGAAAAATGTTAATTCAACTTTGGGCATTTTATGTCCTTTAAAACAACAACAACAATAACAACAACAAAAGCAATAACAACAATTACATGAAACTGACCAACAATTTTTCTATTTTTTCCCCCAAGAAAATTTCATTTTTTAAGTATTCTACTCTGTTTTCTTGAAATTTCTTTTGCTTTCATTTGTTGCTATGTTTCCTTATGAAAGAATAGAGAGAGAAAGCGGGAGAGAGAGACAAACTTTCTTATCTTCTTTCACTAACTTTTTAACATTATGCGTAAACTTTTCTACGAATTGTTTGCTGGCTGTTGCCATTCCTTTTTTTCCATCACAACACTATGAATGCCATGCTCATCTTTCTTCTTTCTGCAACTCCCAGAGGCAAGGAAAGATTTTCCATGTGTTTCTTTCTTCTTTTTTCTCTCCTCTGGCTCATCGGACATAAGGCTGTTGTTGCCTTCAGTTTATGCTGTTGGCCGAGAAAAAAACACAAGCCTTGCAGCATGCTATGCTGGTGCTTATCGTCATTCCCTGCAAGAATAGACAAATTTTTGCTAGAAAAAAGTGGCCCTCGTACTGAAAAGAGAAAAAAAAATTAAATTTTCAGAACAGCTTAGCAAGTGAAAAACTTTAACTTTAAAACTGAATGTCTTGTGTTGTCCTGTCTTGTGTTGCTCGTTCATATTGTGAAATTGAATTAAATTTTGTTGAAATCTAATAATAGCCGGGCTTATGCCAATAGAAACACCACAAGAATGCCAATGTTATTGTCATTTGTTATGACAACAACAAGTACAACTGGATTAGTAGCAAAAATTAAGTCAAATTAGACAGCTGAGCTCTTAGACTAAGAAAGCAAAAGTTTTCGAAAAAAAGGAAGAAGAAAAATTATGGAATTATGCTGGTAAATATTTTTGTTTAAAATTTACTAAGATTGGACATGTATTTTGCTTGTAAGGATATTTCTACCACGATCATGACATCATGTCCTCGTAAGGATTATACACCACTTTCGCTAGGTATATATCAGAGAAAGCAGTACAGACCATTCCCTTAGAGAACTTCCTTACTTTCTACACTTAGACTCATTACCTCAGCCACAATAGTAATCGTACAATCCTATGGCCAACTGCTGTACTCTTCCCCTTTCTCTTTTATTTTATCTATTCATCGATCATAGTCCATAATAATTCCTTTAAAAATTACCACTGATTGTAGGCTTTATGGCGAAAAACTAGACGAGAGAAAATGGTTTAGGATAACGGGATTTTCCAAATGCTTTCACACAGAAGTACCATGTAAATCTATGGCTTTACATAGCCTGGCCTACGTTAAGCCCTGAAGAGTATCTGATTTCCTGCCATTTTACTAAAGGAACGTTGTTCAATGATAAATGAATTGGCGGGTAATTTTTCATTCGGCTCACATGACTAGGTCTGAGTTGCTTTCGAAGCTATTCCGTAGTGCTTAGTTTGTCTACATTATGAAGCCTTTTGTATTGTTTCAGCCTATGTTAAGTGTCATCGTGATATCTAGAGTATATTCCACTGATAAGCTTCGTCTAGCACTTTTTCTCCTCTTCTGGGCCTACGAAACACTTCTAATCTGTGGAGTCAGATCTTGTATGAGTTACGTCGTGAAATGCTTGCGACTTATCTACCTCGCTCTAACTCTCTATAGCCTTCTTTGTTAATTTTGAACGGATAGTTGCCCTCTGCACTGTCATTCTTCATTATATTTTCTTCTCTTGATGTAGAAACACGAAAATTAATGGACTATTACATGCATTGGATAACGCCCACTGCTACTTCTCAATATTATGGTTTACATACATACATACATAATTGATCATTACAACCCTCTAGTCAGAGGATTACAACTTACCTTCCCAGAGCACTTATGTTGAGGTAAGTTCACGGTGACGTATGATTAATGTGTGTTAATATGTAATTATAATTATCATACGCCTAAATGAGCACAGTAAGTAGGAATGACAGAAAAAAGTTTTTAAATAAAAAAAATTCCGAAAGAGGGTATAAAAATTAAAATTTTTAAATGTAAATTTAAATAAAGCACACATTAAATTTTCACTGTCATTATAACGTTGGAATCAAGGATCAATTATTTACAACTTACGCTGTCATTGAAAGTATTGCCAGCGGTTTGATTACATACATACATACATAATTGATCCTTACAACCCTTCAGTCAGGATTACAATCTACCTTCTCACATCACTTATGTTGTATTAGTTTCATATGTATTGTATGTATTAGTTTCATATGTATTGCATGCATGTATTGTATGTATTCATATGTATTGCATGTATTAGCTTCATACTTAAGTGGTGTGAGCTACAGTTTAAAATCGATTCCAAACAACAGATTTTTGAGAAGATTTTTCAACACAATTTTTTCTTTGCTCTCAGAGTTTCACCAGAAATCTATCTGACAAGCAGTCATGGGAAAAATGTCGAATAAACCAACACACTACCTAATACACTATTGCAACTGCGAAGTCGGTCAGAATTCCTACACATTTTGATTTGAATACATCCTCTGCTGGATCATGCTTTCGCTTGAAGAATACCCAGCTAGCTTTCACTGTCGACTTCAAACGACAATTTCATAACAATTTCATGTACTCTTAGAGCTTTTGTCAGAAATCTGCTAGAAATCATTTTGTTGGAAATGTCTTATCTGGGGTTTGAAACGTAGACTCACGCCTAATATGCCAACACACTACCTACAAGACAACGACGATTTTGTGACATATAAACGCGAACCAATTCTCTGACTGTTACATGTATTCGACAATACCCACTGCTACTTATGAAATATGGTGGGATATCCACCACAAACTCAGAGACAACTTCTTCGAAAAGCAGTCACTAAGAATTTTCTTGATCTGAACATTGGTAATTAATTTTAATTTTCCAACCTATAAAGGCTAATGCAGTTTCCTATTCGCAAGAATAAAATTCTTCAAATATGTCTGGAAGCACATATTAATTGGTAGGTAGGTAACTACAGTAGGTTGGAGTGGTAACTCACTTAAGCATGTTTAGTGGGCCGTTGTTGTGGACAGATACTGACCACTGTACTGACCGAGTTCCACCAAAGTAGGGAAGAAGTTGGTCAGCGCAAAGTCTGTACACAGTGATTGGTTTGGTGGCACGGTGTGCCGATTGTTACGTTTTTAGCTTCAAAAAACCTTTAAAATATGAGCTCGTAGATTGAAAAGAAATACAAATAAATTGCGTATAGTTTCGATTAAAATTCTTTATTATTCGCACAATTCTGTATACCACTGTTCACAACTTGATGTAAGCAACAACAATTGCTTTTCTTTATTATTCCTCTGTTTATATCCCTTGCATAAACAATAACAATTACTAGACAATTATTCGACAGATCTTTGTAACGGAGATTTTCAAACCACGATTACTCTCTTCAAACACACCACGTCTTCATACCAGATTGATTGAACTTCACTAAACTTACAATATCCAAAGCTCTTAAAGCTCCTATATGGACTAAAGGAGGAGTTAACAATCATGTTTTATTTTCTTAAACAACGTCCACCACCATCATTTTATATTTATTATAAAGTTTAAAATTTATTTTAAAATTTTTGTTCCTGTTTATTACACTCTTCTGTTAAACTTAGATTTATGACTGTTAAGATAACTCAATATTCTATTGTTCTCACATTTTATGCCTCTTTCTAAGAATATACAAGAACAACGAAATAAAAATATCCTTACCCAAAAGTGTCTCCTCCTATATCCAAATCGAAAGACAAAACACAGGAAAGAAAAAAGAGACGTATTCAAAACGAGCCGAATGTTTAAAAATGAAATTAAGTTCTGCCATGTTAAACTAATTTTCTATGGCACTACAGCCTTAAAATAGTCTTTAAATTTTTAAATGCAAAACTGGACTCACTATACGTCTTTGGAGTGGCAATCATAAAACATGTGTGGATGTGTAAACATAGATCGGAGGGGACTATAAATTACCCACATAAATACATTATGGCCTTAAAAAACATGATGATGATAATACTACACATACATACACACACATGAAAAAACATAAAGGCTTACAGACACTGATCCATACGTATAGTGAGAATGAGCAGAGGTAGAGAGAGAGAGAGAGAGAGAGGTAGAGAGATAGTCACATTAATACCAACATATTTTAACGTTTTGTTGGGACGAAAATTTATGAGACAACACTTAAGCAAGAAGAAAAAAAAAATAAAAACCCGAACAAGTACAAGCCCAGGCACAAAGAAAAAGGGAGAAAAAATGCTGAAAAATGCAAAAGCAAATACCCATGGTGGAGGGTAATATGCCTCCTTAATATACACACATACATACATACACACTCTAGTAACATGCAAGTATTCACATAAGCTTAGGAAATAAATGTGTATCGACAAAGATAGCCTCGCAACACACATCTAAGCCTGTGTATATGTATGGCAGTGTTGTATTCTTTAGTAACATTTACATGCCAATATAAATGCCTCACACACATATAGCTATGCAAACCTAAAAGTATGCTTTAAATTTCTTTTTGTATGGAAATATACTTTCATTGTAGTTGGCTACAGCTTAGATTTTCGTTTGTTTTTCTGGAGAAGTAGACAACCAGGCAAAGCTAACCAGGTGTACAGTTAATGTTTAGGACATGCTAGGCATGTGCCTATGTGTACATGCATATGTATGTAGTTATGTATAGTGTTTGGCATATAATTTGCTTTATATAATACCTTATATAGCAAACAACACACTCACACACGATTTCATTGTTTTATTTCAAAAGTTTCTGGTCAATTATAAGATGTTTTTAAGGTACTGCAGGTTTGTTCAGAGGTTCAGAGTGTTACTTAAATGATTTGAGCTTAACCTTAAAAATTAAAGCTGAAAGCATATCAAACAGGCATATGCTTTTAATTGATATAGTAAGATTTTGGTTTAAAATTAAGATTATATGATTTGACCCAGTAAATTTCCCGTAGTGACGGTTCTTTTCTTTCCAAAATTGGAGTATCACCGATTGTTTTTATTAATCTTTGGTTGTCTTCATACCCATATTAACTGAGCCAATCGAAACGGATATAGTTTGAAGCAATGAAGATTGTAAGCTAGGTATCAGCTCAACACAGTAGAAATGTTTCTTCTGATGATATCTGAAATGTCCCAGAAACCATGACAAAGTTGTCTTTAGATGAACTGATTTATGAATTAGGTGAGGCTTAGAGGTAATGCTGACCAGGGTTTTAATCACAGTCTATTTTTTCGAGTATATTGTTACGTGTTTACCTTTTAAAATCGTTTAAAATATAAGCTCGTAGATTGCAAATAAAATAAAAATAAATTTGTGTTTAGTTTCGATTAAAATTCTTTATTATTCTCACAATTCTGTATGCCACTGTTCACAACTTGATGGAACCAACAACAATTGCCTTTTTTGTTATTCCTCTGTTTATACCCTTTGTATAAATAATAACAATTACTAAGCAATTATACGACAGATCTTGGTAACGGAGATCTTCAAACCGCGATTACTCTTTTCAAACACGTCGTCAGACAATACTGCCTGAACTTCAGTAACTAACTCGCCTTCTTTGCCTTGCCTTTTATATAATAGGGTAAACAGTCTGAAGAATATTCTTGAAGGCGAATGTTCGTGTCTTCGCCTTCTCGAAATCTCTATAAATATACACATCGGTGTTTACATTTATTCTTGTATCGTTTGTTGTTTTATTTTTGTTTACTTGTTTATCATTTATTTATGCTGGTGTTTGTTGTTATATTAAGAAGTACGGTAATTTGTAAACAGGTTTGTTTACTGCATTGTTTTGTTTTTTAGCTTTTGTTTATAATTTCAATGTTAAGCGATGTAAAAGCAAAACACCAATATCCAGATTTTGCATATTCGTAACAATATTAGAGGATTTGCACAGAAAACCCCATAAGCCAACGAACACTATTGCCATGAGCCATTGTCTACAGAAGGACTATGTGTAAGGTAAATGTCAGCTTCCTTAATATAATCCCAGGGCCTAGTATATACCGTATTTTAGAGCTGTTTGTTTATACTAAAAGGGGTTATTGGAAATCTGACAAGCGTCAGTTGATAACTATTCAGTTGCAAACCAAAATTTTATTATGATTGAAGATGTCTATGGCTTGCTAGTATTGTAGAGTCTCTCTTATTCAGTTTCGATCGAGATTTTACTGCATGTAGCCTGAAATAGAAATAATTTTTAAAATTATACTTAAGTAAATGCCTGCTCTTTAAAGTCTTGTGCATCTATTTTAAATCAACCAGTAATTTTGCCATTGGGTAAACTCTTTGATACACCAGAAAAAAAAATATGCTCATAAATGGATTCCGTAAGAAAATCGATAATAATTTGTTGTCCTTTTTTGTTGTGCCCAAGAAACAAAATCCAATTTAAGAATTGAACTCCTTTGCTGCTTAAACTATTAGAAGAAATACCCCCAAAAAAAAATTGATACCAGAAAAGTACCAAAAGAGGTGTAGAGACAAAACTAATTTGCTTAAATATGTTTAACAAAACAGATTTTCTACTTACGTATGTACGTATGTATTTCCAATTTAATATTTTGCCCATGAAATCTTCCAGAAAAACAGAAATAAAACTAAAATATAAGGACCCTTTAGGAGAAGACAAAACAAGAAAGGCAACAAATTCCTTACAGTATTTGCATATAAACATGGAAAAACGAAGACGAAAACATAGGCTCTCTCGTTAATATTTAAACTGGGAAAATTATATTTCGATACTTCAGTTAAGAAATGAGCAAAACGAAACGAATCCTTTTTATATGCAAAAAGGACAAAAAAGGACTTTCACTGGAATGAAAGGCAGGAAGAAGAAAGAAAAAATAAAAAGAATAAATATTGAATTTGTAACAAATTGTGCTAAATTTTGTTAAAGGATTCGTTTTTAGGCCGATTAAATTGGTGACCATTTAAGAAAAAGGTGTTTTCGAAATGGTATAATTTCCTTAAAGAAAAAAAAAAATTAAGTCCTTTAAGGGTTGTTTTTCTTTTAAGAAATTCTTTTTAAGAAAAGAGTTATTTTAGGCGCATTTAAATTTGAAGCCTATTTTAAGCATGCAAAAAATATATTTAAAATTAAAGCATAATTTCGGGATGCGACAAAAATATGCTGCAATCAGTATTTATTTTAAATCAGTATTAAATTGTGGAAATGTTTCCATTTTATATTCTAAAAATAAAGCCATGTTGCGTGTAAATCTTTAGCCAGGATTGGCGTGACCTACAAAGGGCAGACTTTTGAGAAGCTTTTCCTGGCTCTTTTATTTACCCTCTGAGTTTTTGCCAGAAGACTGCTAAGGGGAAGTCGCCACAAGAAATATATCTTCCATGTTTCGTTTTGTTCAAGATCTGGGTCTGAGCTAGTGTTGAAACCACAAGCTTGCGTCTAATAAGCTAACACATTACTACTATAAGACTACCATTAGTATTTTGAAACTGCAAGGGAATTGAGTATAGTGTTAGGCGCTCCTATATAATACAGCGCCTTAAACATATTATTAGGGCACGTTGTGGATACATCGAAGCTATGGAACACTTTTAATGTAATTGCAAAGCATTCTTAAGTGCACGAAGCCCACGTTTTGAAACAAATACTATGTCCACAGATTTAGCCTCCAAGGAGTGGACTGAAAGAAGAAGTAAGGAAGGATGTATAAAATAAAAACTTCCTGAAGAAAGTATGTTTTGTAACCCTTATGGTGAATACACATCAAACCTACTTGGTGGCTCACGTTTATGCCAATAGACACGGGACCCTTTGTTAGTCTCCTCTCCTTAAACCTGCATACCTACCTAATTGGCTCGATTTTAAATTGAAAACAGTTCGACTAAGAGGCAATTGCCGGTTTTTATATCATATTAGAAGCGGAATGGGAACTTGCATTGTGAAGGCCTAGAGAATAGGTATGGGAATGGGTAATGTGCGGCTTGAGAAACAAGACCAACTGCCTTTATGAGGACGCAATCTTCTCCGTTAAAGACGTATGAAGCTAAAATTAAAATTTAGTGATAATGAGTAAACAATAGAGGTGCCTTCTTACTACAGCTGATTGGCAACGTTACCTTTTGCTCTCTTTATACATATACACATAACAGTACATTACAACCCTCCAGTCAGGATTATGGATCTAGTTTCTGACACCACTTATGTTGTGTGTGTTAATTTTTTACATGAGTGGCGGGACCTGCAGTCTAAAGTCAACCTTTAACGACAGATTTTTGAGAACCTTTTCGTTGCAAATTTATTTTACTCTCAGATTTTTTGCCAGAACTCTGCTGAGAGAAAGTCACCGAAGAAATTTTTGTTTTTGTATATTCGTTTGATATCTGACCTTTGGTTTGAACCGTGGCCTTACGCCTAATAAGCCAATAACCAACCTACTAGACTACGGCGACTATTTGCTCTATTTATACTTTATCTCTTTTGCTGCTTGACAACTTCTAGAATCTTACTGCTGATTTGTTGCTGTAATTTATTTTACAATATTTCTTTTCTCATATGTTTTCTTGCAAAGGGACGTCTGTTTGTCTCTGTTCTCATCATTTCTATGTTATTTCGTAATCATTTGTTAAAACTCTCCACCATATTATAGTTTTTAAGAAAAATCTTTAATAAATAGGCCTCCAATTACACACAGACAAAAAAATGTAAAAAATTTTTTAAAAAATTGAATTCAACTTAATTTCTCATTTTTTTTTCTTCTATTCATTCATGAAGCCAATCTTTATGGCCACATAAACAGCCAATAATACCTAAATAAAAACCTGTTGAGGTCAATTTGAATTATAGTTTGGCAAAGGGTTTTTATTGTAAGGCACGTTTGTTTGCCTATTTAGCAGCAATAACAGCAACAACAACAACAACAGAAAATAAAATAGAATTTATGTTTATTACTGTATCTCGTTTTCCGTTTAACCTTAATACATACGTTATTAAATAGTAGTAGAGAGGAAGGCTTAAAGTTTCTGTATTTGGCACCAAATGGTGGTGGTGGTGTTAGTGGTGGTTAGACAATATGCTAAGGCTTTAACAAATAATATGCCATTTATTGTTGGTATTTATTTGCTCATATGGCTGAAAGGAATATCAATGGGCCCTGTTTGCCATACTACAAAAAGAAGAAGAAATAGAATTGAAAACATTAGCATTCTTTGAACGTTATTGTTAAACAATTTAGTTTTTAGGTCTCGTTATGGCTATAAACTTACGTACGTACGTACGTATAATACCATATTTTGTTAGCTGCTGTGAACTTATTGCCATTGTTAGACATTTTGGACTTTTTTCTCTCCATTCAGTCTGTATTTGCTTTCTGTTTTCGTATTATAACCACGAAAATGGGTAAGAAATTCTTTTCATTTCGTTCGAATGTCGAATTAAGTTGATTATGTTTGATGGTGAATTAAGAAACTAAAAAATACAAAAAACGTGAAATTATTTTGACCCTTTTAACGTATTCCGTTTGCTCCATTGCTAAGCCATAAAACAAAAGTTTATTAAGCCAACCCAACAAAATTTATTGAATTTATGATGCCAACAACAACTACCAAGGAAAACGCAAAAACTAATCCCGAAAAAAATTAAGAATCAAATAGTCAAACTACTAAATTATTGCCATATGCTTTAAGGCCATAAAATTATTCTTTTGTTATTGATTTTTAGTTAATAACCGAAATAAAAAACAAATAATAATTTTGGCACACACATTTGGAGATTTGAACAAATAAGATGAAGGTGTGTTATCGATTGAATTAAGCAGAATTTCCAGCAGAAAACTGCTCTTGGAGTAAGCCAGTAAAACGTTTAAAAGGAGGCTTGAGGCTTTAAGTTCAAATGGAAATCAAGTATAACAGAAGATCAAGAAGTTGCTTACCGTTGATTACTTTTGGTAGCTAAAAGAAAGAAATCGTAGATTTTTTCTAAAGGAATACCTCTTTAGAAAGATATTATATCGGTAGAATATATATGTACAGTGAGCGTCAAAAGAAACTGTACATTAGAAAAATTTACTTTAATAAATTACCGTTATTTTATTTTAAAATTGTTTTAATGCCAATTTTTCAAATTGAAACAAAGAAAAAAATTACAAAAAAAATTTCAAAATATTTTTAAAATTTTTTCCTGCACTCTCCTTAAGTGGTAAAAGTTTTTTTTGGTGATGGTTAGAATTTTATCCATAGTGTACAGTTTCTTGTGATACTCACTGTATATACTTAAACCAAGTTTCTTCTAGTCATTGAACCATCTGGAAGCGTTAAGTCTATCAATATCCATCCTAAACATATAAGTGAGATCACGTGCATAGTAAATGCCTAAGTGCTTACTGCTCAAGCGAAAAGCTTGAATGAAAGATGAAAAACGGTATCCTCCTCTACTTTTCTACTTCTCTACTCATGCAAAAGGCATTGGCCAGTATGATCACATCCTCTGAAACTCACTTGATTACTGAGAATATAATATAGAATCAATAATGACTCTAGCAACATTTCAGGAATTTGCAAAATTTTTTTTTTTTAAACTAAACAGCTTTGCAGTGATATTTCGGTTGTATTTCAAGCTGACAATGCCGCGTTCATTTCTTATTACAACTCTTTAGTCAGGGTTACAACCAAGGTTCTTACACCACCCAAGTTGTTTGTTTGTGTTTCTTTTTGTGGAGAACTAAATAGAGTGTGAAAGTCATATTTGACTAGAAATTTTGCATCAGTTAGTTGATCTAAAAGCATTTGTTTGAAGATTATTGAAGGGATGGCGAAAGAATTCTTTTTCAAGACGTCTGAATGCAATTCTATTTCAGACTACTTATGAGTTGACTCATTTGTGGAAGACGTGTCGGAAAAAAATGCTTTTCCTAGCAGAAATTTTAGAATCCTATTTATTAAAATAATTTCTAAAGAGGAATGGGTATTTAAAAACGCCTTTTACCCTTTAAAAACGTTTAAAATATAATCTCATAGATTACAAATAAAATAAAAATAAATTTTGGGTTTAGTTTTAATTAAAATTCTTTATTATTCGCACAACTCTTTGTGCCACTGTTCACAACTTGATGTAAACAACAACAATTGCTTTTCTTTGTTATTCCTCTATTTATATCCCTTGTATAAACAACAACAATTTCTAGACAATGGTTCGACTGATCTTTGTAACGGAGATCTTCAAACCACGATTAATCTCTTCAAACACACCGCGTCTTCACACAAGACTGACTGAACTTTTACTAACTGTTTGTTTAGAAGAATTTAAGATAGCCTGTAACAACATCCTTTTTATAAAAATTTGTAACAACCATTTTCGTTAAATTCTTTCCCTTTTTTATATTTCCATTTGAAAAAAAATGAAAAAAGAAAAAATAACTTATTTTTTTATGCACAACATAATGATAATTTGTTTCACTTTTGAGCTCTGTAATCTACACGCATTAAATAAAATTAAAGTCCATTTACGTCCAGCCTCATTTTTATGTTTCAATCAAAATTTAAATGAGAAAAGAACAGAGAGAGAGAGAGAAAAAATATGAAAAGAAATGAAAATAATGCGGCAAAATAATGCCTTAAAATATGTCTTAATTGCGGCGAATAAAAACAGTAAAACGTACAAACAGCAAAAACAAATTAAACTGGCAACAAAAGCAAAAAAAAGCAAAGAAAAAAATTACACGATAATTGTGCCGTTTACCCCACATTTACACAAAACAAAAGATAGAGCGCCACAACACAACACAATATGCCATAATAACCGACCATAATGCTTATACCAGCCAGGGAAATTGCAACAAAAAACAAACAAATTCTTAACAAAGAAAACATAAACAGCAAAAGCAACAACAATAAAAAATAACACAGAAAAAAACAAGAAAAAATTAACCAAAAATAAACAAAAGCTCATTACCACTTGTATTGTTTATAATGATAAAAGATGGTAAACAACCAGAGTGAGAGAGAGAGAGAGAAAGAGGACAAAAAAATAATGCAACAGTTAACAGCGAGAGCAGAGAAAAAAATAACGAAAATCCTGCCATTATCTAAAAACCTCAAAAGCATTTATTTAAGGAAATAACAACAACAACAACAATAATAATAATAAACCAACAACAACAAAAGAGTATAACTAACAGTTAATGCACTAGTAACTTACATTTACATACACTTATAAGCATAAGCATGCTGTAAACTAAAAACAAACACCCACAAACACAAGCACAAATAGGAAAAATGTAAGGAAAGGAAAACAATGGTGGACATTAACAGGGGAGTTACTTGTACAAACAATACAACAATAACTACATACAGGCCAGAGTTCTGTTTTTTTGGAAACAAAAATCTTGTTGTCCAGTTTTTTTTCACTCTCTCACTTTTTTTCTCTGTGCTCTCTTTTATTAAGCGATAATTTACTTCGTGTTTTTGGTGTTTTTTTCTTTCTCTCTTTCTCTCTTTTTTTTATTGTATGCCGTGGGAAATGAAAGCTATTAAATGCATTTGTGGTGAAATGAAGTTCAGTCTTTAATGATTTCTTTAATCAGGCCTGTATGTAAAGGGAAAGGAATTTATCTTTTAAATATTTTTTCTACTCGGGAATCGTATATTTTCTAAAGGAAATATAACCGAGTCTAGTGGACAGTTTATTGACGTGAGGCCACGATTCAAACCCCCGGCCAGACATCTCCAGCACAACGATTTCTGGCAGATTTCTGGCATAAACTCTGAGAGGAAAATAAAATTACCATGAAAAGTCTCTCAAAAAAAATTTGTCGTTCTGAGTCGACTTTCAACTGTATGCCCCGCCACTCATGTATAAAATTAACACACAAACAACATAGGTAGTGTAAGAAGCTAGGTTGTAATCCTGGCTAAATGATAGTAATGACCAATTATGTATGTAAACATAATCGACATCAGACCTTGCTATTGCAACAATCTTTATATTAGCGAGTTCAATATAGGATAACAGAAAATTAAAGCTTAAGAATCTTCGCCATCTTATTACAAGTATAGGGTACTGGCCAGAGATCAGCATTGAATCGTGATTTAGCTACTCATAAGCACTCATGAAATTTTGAATATAAGTGAGTCAACAAAATTGAAACGTAACTATGTACTCTGATTCATTCATACTCACATACGTTTATCTAAAAGTACAGGTTACAATAAGTATGCATACAACTTTGACATCAAACTCATACCATTCGAAATATGTTTGATTCATAAGCCTACTCATTCAGATTCATAAATTTAGAAAAATACTTATAATACTTATAAATGATTAGAGTGACTCGAATCATTCATCAAAATTGGAAGTCTTAGTTGTTGTTGCATTTATAAAAAAATGAATAAGGATACATAAGCAAAAAAGACAGCAGAAAGCAGAGCAAACACACAACCTTCTAGTAATTATTTTAGTGTTCGTATGCGAATCATACTTATTTTGTGCTTCGTGTATATGTTGAGTTATGGAGAATTGAAATCAACAACATCATACGTGTTATTAAGTATGAATATGATGAGAGTAATTTAAACTTTGAATATGAGTAAAGTAAGTACGAATACGTATAAGTATCAAAAATAATTCATCTTTTGAGTATTCATTGCTGATCTCTAGTACTGGCACATCAGATAACATCACTTAGCTCCTGTTGAAGCCATTTGAGGCATCGTAAATTCTATTGGCAAACCTTGCAATTAGACAGTGGCCCTTTAGAATTTCAATTATGGGGAAGATGGACAGGCGACTTGGAAAGACACAAGACATCTTCTTACTAACGAAATAAGTAACAGTACAGTAAGTCACTGTAGTTTAGTAGGTATTGGCTTGTTAGACGTGAGAAAATGGTACAAACCCGAGGTCAGACATCTCCAACTAAAACGAAATATGAAAGAATGTTTCTTCGGCGGCTGCCTCTCAGCAGACACACATAACATAAGTGGTGTAAGAAGCTATGTCGTAGTGTTGACTGAGGGCTTGTAATGACCAACAATGTATGTATGTTTGTATGTATGTACAGCATAACGAATTAGGTTAGGTTAGGTTAGAGGACGTGTACTTGTCAACTATGACAAGTACAGTACCCGGAGGTCGAATGGACCCATTGTACAACGCCCTAGCTTCTTACACCACTCCTGTTGAGTGCGTTAATTTCATACATGAGCGACGGGACCTACAGTTTAAAGTCGACTCCGAACGACAGATTTTTTGAGAAGCTTTTCATGGCAATTTTTACTCTCAGAGTTTTTGCCAGAAATCTGCTGAGAGGAAGTCGCCGAAGAAATATTTAATTTTTTTTTTCATATTTCGTTTTGATGTCTGACCTGGGATTCGAATACGGGCCTTTCGTCTAATAAGCCAACACACTACATACTAGACCACGGCGACGAATTACTTGCGAGTTAATTCAGTAAGAGCACTAATGCAACTCCATTGCATTACTTATACGCCACCGTAGTCTATATTCTTTAAGACATCATAAGACTGTCGTGTCTATGCAGATAAAGCCCATACTTAGCTGCATTTGAAAAGCAAGAAACGTCAAGTTACCGCCAGAATGAAGCTTAAAACGTTGAAAACTGTTTGAAAAGATTGCGATCATTTAAATGACATTGAGTTTCATACGTGTAATGGCCAAAGGTCCAAGCATTGTAATGAAGTAAAAACCTTTATCGAAATCATTATTCTTAAAATGGGAAGATACTCTCCCTTGTAAATTAAATGTTCCTGCTTAATATTCACACATACATTCATACATATATACAACTATCTATGATTGCATCTTAACAAAAACTAAATATGCCTGCTGCTCTTATCTTTCTTGACTTTAACAAGAAGTATTGCTTCCCAGTAAAAATATTTTGCTTTCATTCAATTTCTTTAACACTTCCTAAGATTATTGGCATAATTCTCTCTTTTTCTTTGGTACGTTTTGTCAAGTTGACATGATTATTTTGAAATATGGTTTCCAATTTTAATTCCTTTTTTTTAGTTCAAGGCTTCAAAGATTACCTTAAAAGAGAAGTATCTTGCAATGTTAATTAAATCTCTCTCTTTCTCTCTCTCTCTCTTTCTCACTATCTTATCTTCTTGCCTCCAACTTTATTAGGCAACCCAGAGATTTTTCAATATTGATTAACTCCTTTAGTTTTCACTTCTCCTTTTTGCTCTTTCTCTGTTTCTTATCCTTTCTTTATGTCTTTTTTTTGTTCTGGCCTTTATAAAGTAAAGATTACGTAAAGATTAGATGATGTTTAGCAGTTCTTGTTGATTTGTTTCCTTTCCTTTTGTTTTAAAAATTTAAAGAGGAGGGCTTTAAGCTGTCTTATTGAGGTACAAAACTCAGTGTCATGAGACAAGAGAGAGAAAGAGAGAAGAGAAGGTAAGGAGATATGCATGTATTTAGTTGTATTGTAGTTGAATAAAAATCTCATTGAGATTCTTTGGCTTTCAATCATAGTTTGCCAAGGAGACAAGTTGAACATACTTTAAGCAACGAATGATTGATAGCAGAGCCTATTTTTAAGAACACATCTATTTGAAGAGCTTTTTGGCAGCAGTGAGAAACAAATAATTTAGACACAACGTACATACTGACTGACGCGTCATTTTATAAGATGAACAGTTTCTGGGGTCTCTTTATATAACCTACAGAAACCCAAGATAGATCTGTTCCATCAGTTTAGCCGGTACCTAAAGGAGCAATGCCACCTTAATAGCCTTAAAATACTCTACTACTACTACTAAGTACTACATTTTGCCAGTTTTTGACTGACTAAAGCCCTGGTTAGCCAAACGTTCACAGAACTTAATGGAACGTACGCTGATTTTAAGAATGCGAAAAGCAATGAGAACGTCTACCGAACTGTAATATAATTTTGCTAAGCATATACATTGCTCTTCATAAGCTAAAAACAATGCGTATATCCCATTATGTTCCCTGAATGTTGGCTAACCGAAGCTCAAGGGGCAGCTGTCATTTGAGCGCTACACTGCTTCATGTGTGCCCCTCAGTAGTAATGTTAGAAGAATAGTGATGACGTGGGGAGCACAAGTCTGTGATTACCCAAGCCTTGCGCTTTTTCTTATCTTATTTGATCGGCTGTACCCACAGGCTCTCAGTCAGTATGTGGATATTTTCCTGACTGAATGAAGACAGTCAGGCTAAACTCTCTCTGTCTCCCTAGTTGCGTACCTTAGAGAATTAAAGTTACGATTGCTTATAGTTTTTACTAAAGATCGGCATATGTGATTGATTGAATGGCGATAAAATCGACACAATAATTTTTGACTGACTAAAGCCCTGCTTAGCCAAACGTCCACGACTAACGTTAACGCAACATACGCTCATTTTTGGAATATGAAAAGCAATGAGATCGATTACCGAACTGTAATATAATTTTGGTAAGCATTTACATTGCTCTTCATATAGCAAGAACGAACGTACGTCTCATTACGTTCCGTGAACGTTTGGCTAACCGGGGCTTAAGGGACAGCTGTCGTTTGAGCGCCAAACTGCTTCATGTGTCCCCTCAGTAGTAATGTTAAGAGAATAGTGATGATGTTGAGATCGTAAGTCTGCGATTGCACAACCTTTGCACCTTTTCTTATCATATTTGATTGGTTTCTTATCATATTTGATTTGATATTTTCTTGACTGGAGGAAGAGAGAGTCATGTTGGCGGAAGTCTCCCTAGTTGCGTTCCTTACAGAATATCTATCAATTTTAAATATCTATTAATTAAAGCGGGCCGTTACTTTTGAATACGTTCTGCTTTGACTTCAAAGCATTTGAGTTGCTAGGCAGGAGACGTGACAGAATCTGAATGTAATGCTAAAGGCTTTTTAAAACCTTTTATGGAAGAATAAAAGCCGCAGTTGTATTTTAATTTCTTGAAAGTATTTTTTGTTAAGATTTGAATTCTAAAGTGTTTGGAAAGTCTTTTACAATAGGTATGTTGTTGTGGAATAATCCTTTATTATATGGCCTTTGAATTAAATATCCTTTGATCAAATAATACAACAATTCAAAGGCTTATGTCTCCGCAAAATTTCTTTGATGTCCTTTTAAAAAGGCTGATGTTCTTCGTCTCAAAAGAAATGATAATGATTTGTACCACAATGATGTGTCACTTTTTTTTTTATTGGGGTGGTTTGACTTTTGACTGTTTTGGTTGGGGAAGGCTTAAAAGTCATAAATAACAAATGATTTGAATGTGGAAAAGCATTCTGTTTATTTATTAATAAATGCCAGTCAAAATTGTATTTATTTTAAGCATTTGAATAAAACCAAATAGGAATAGAATGGCATTCCATGTTGTTTACATAGAAAAGGAGAAGAGAGAGACTATAAATTCCAAAATTATTTTTAACTTGTGTTTGCCCTTTTTTTTTGGTTTGGCTATAAATTATGGCCAATATTTTATTGCTTAAAGACAACGACACATTTTGCTACAACAGACAGAAAAAGGGAAAAAGAAGCCAAGAGAAATAAATAAAAAGAAATGCTTTTTTCCAACATTTCTTTCAAGGCTTTAAAGAAAGACGTCGTCTCTCTTTATCTTTTTCGAATTCATTTTCATTTTGTTTTTATTTTTATTTCTCTCTACCATTTGCTATGTGAGATAAAAGGCGTTAAAATGGAAAAACTTGTCTCAAATCTGTTTAAGGCAAAAATATTTTGTATAACATAGGCTTGAATAGACACGACCAAATCACATTAAAATTTAATCAGCCGTTAAAGAGAAGGCAAAAGGAAAAGAGGAGAGAAAGGCAAGGCTAAACCAACCATAAATTGTTTTTAAATATTCTTGGCATATTAAAGATAAATTATATTTGTTTCGTTTTATTAGAACAAATATGAATTATTAAAGATTTGATTCCTCTTCTTTTGTAAATTAATGGAAATACACACCCGAGCGTATGATTAATATTATTATAAAGCCAAGTATACCACGGCGTATGATTAAAAGAAACTTGAATAGAAATTTCATACATTTTCAGCAGAGTTAAGAAACATTTTAAAATGTTTTAAAATCATGATATAATTGTGGAATCTGCGCTAGGAGTAGTTTGTACCCAAACTAGAGATTCCTTGATTAATGTGCAGAGTTCATCTGTAAATAGATTGTATCCTTTGGTAGGATTATTATTTGGCAGTACAAATATGCTGCCTGAAGAATATTAACTTCATCATAAACTAGAAGATAGTGTATTAACTTTTTAGACGGTCCAAACACCAGGCCAGACATCTCCAAAAAAGCGAAATATGAAAGAAATATTTCTTCGGCGACTTCCTCTCAGCAGATTTCTGACAAAAACTCTGAGAGTAAATAAAATTGCCATGAAAAGTTTCTCAAAATCTGTCGTTCATAGTCGACTTTAAGCTGTAGGTCCCACAACTCATGTATAAAGTATGCACACACAACATAAGTGTCGTGAGAAGCTAGGACAAAATTATGTATGTACGTATATGTATAGTGTTTATGTATGTGGAATCTATATTAAGGGTTCTGAAATCAAGAAAAGAGAGATAGAGAGCGAGAGGCAGAGCGAGAGAGAGAGATCGTATAGGCTACATAACCATTGCAGTGTTCTCCAGGCGAAGTTAATGGACACTTTGAAAGCAACGCAATGTGTAGTGTTTGGAGGGATTTTCCCAGAAAATCTTACGATTTTAGCGGGCAGTCAGGTTGTCATGAAGTCCCTCACAATCGTCCTTGGAAGCCCGGAATTTTTCACTGACTGTTTATTAAAACATCTCGATGTTAATTTTAATCTGCCGAACAGATACACAGTGCGGTACTGTACTGAGATTCTAGGCATTATGACGTACAGAGCAATAATATTGCAGATGAACTTGTAAGAAAGGCACAACAAAATGCATGAATTTGGTGGGGCGGTCAGTTATCTGTATCCGAATAATGAAACTGAGATTGAACAAGACTTCATATTTGAATAGAAATTATCACCTGAGCTTGCCCCTTATTGATTCAGACTGGTATTGAATTAGTAGTATTTTTGCAACAATTTATAATGTAACCCCGGGTCAGAAGAACTGCTGTTATGCTCAGACAATTTCTGAATATTTTGATGCATAACTTCAATCACTTTCTGTTGTAAGAATGCAGCAAAAATTTTGATTATACTGAACCTGTTTCGCTTGAAAGAATCTTTGCCTCTCCCTACATTTCCCTTCTGGCAAGTATACCATTACAAAGTTCTCTTCCTACTCCACAAAGAAAGTCTTAACCTAAATAGCGATATGGCAGCTCTTCTCCTTGTAGTCTCATCTGCCTGCCGAGAATTCCCACAATGAGCGAGATTCTTCGTGCCTGGCAGTCTCTTACTAATCTTGCATTAACCTCATACGAGTTATGTACTGGAGTGGCCGTCTGTGTTCCAAATAGTGCAATCCCAGCTAAATTGAACACATATTTCGATAATGTGGAGTTCCTCTAGAAAAACCCACAAGTTTCCTAATGAGTTCCGATTATTTCAACCCCACTTTTGTTCCACTAACTGTCCGTGATTACACCGTATACGAAAATCGCGAAAATACTTCTCTCAAAAGAGTACAAGGTCTCTACATTCCGGCATTCTTTCTCATGTTGGGAAACATGTTCCAACTTATAGAGTTTCCTGTACAGGCATCGGTTAAAGAGAAAGTTGTCAGCCACTCGATTTATAAGTTCACTTTGCCTTCGGCTTAATCTAGCATTAGAATGCTTTTAACCATGATCTCCATAGCTCTGATTCTCATTACCGTAAACATTGGGCTTAAGTGCAAAAGAGTTTCTAATGCCACAGGTTCTCATTGTCCCTGTTATGCCAACGCATGCCAGTCTTTAAATCGTATCTGAACCTAAAACATGGGAACGAAACTGAATCTTTAGGGTTTGTGATAATGTGGGAATGCCGGAAGCTGTCGAACACATTTTGTGACTCTGTTCTGGCATGCAGAAGCACTCTGTATTCCTGACCGTGATATCTTCAATTGCCTAGCAGAACTGGTATCTCTTAGTAGTACTGGCCTGGAGGCTTTTATCTCTAATCACCCCTTAGATTTCTTTGTGCATCGTTTTTCTTTTTAAATTTTTTTTGTTAAGTTTTGATTTCTTTTTGAAATTGAAAATGAGGACCTTTCCTTTCATGCTGCGCTCTCTCTCGCAGAACTGGTGCTTAAGGATTATCAAGAATTGTCCAATTAATTCTGTTAAACTTACAACACTTCCTCTGCGAGGCTTGTGAATACATTTCTTTTACTTCCTGCCATGATCTCATTTCACCTGTAGTCTGAATCAATCAATTAAAGGACACTCATTTAATATTTTTTCTTCATAATCCGTAGCCGTACCAAGCAAAGAAATCTTTCTTTTGCAACATTTGAGACTCATGATTCCAAAGAACACTCTATACAGTCAACCGTACATCAATTGCATTTCAATGACATTCTCTCTACAAACAATAGAACAGCAGCAGCAGCAGCATATGAATTCGAAATTTGAAGAGCAGGAAACAGAATGAAAAAACTCATCGTTTTTGTCGTTCACAGAAGAATCGTTTTCTAACGATTGATTACGTAATTTTCTCCCGAGAATTTGTTACGTGATGCTTAAATGCGTTCCACTGATAACAATGCTACAGCAAATGGAAAGAAAAAAACGACGAAGCAATTTTCAAACGCTGCTGGCTGCATCTAATGTGTGCTGCATGACGAAGGAGAAAAATGAAGTGTTGTTGCTATTGCTGATGTTTAAACAATTGTTGCTGCTATGCAGTAGCAGCACCAACGTATTTTAATAACTCATGTGTGTTTGATTGTTTGCATGATTATATAGGGAATTGAGGCATTTGTGTTGTATGTCATGTTGCATGTGAGTGTTTAGCAATGCTACTACTCAATGGTGTATGACAATTTTCTATAAAATAACGGAATCAAATGAAGAAGAAAACGTAACAGAGAGAGAGAGAGAGGGGTGAAAATAAATGGAAATTCTTAATAAAAAACAGAAAAGAAGAGAAAAGAAAAATAAAACAGTAAAAACGTATTGACGTTTATAAATTAGAGTGCAAGGCGAAATATGTGAATCTGCGACTGTGTGTGACATTTAATGTGTTCTTTATTAACACTTTAAAGTCAACTGGCAAGTTCTGTTGGAGTTTTTTTAAACTTAAATTTCTTCAAATACCAGCGGTTAAAAACTTTTATTCCAATGCATAACAGCAGCAAGTGTCTCATGAATCTCATGCATCACAATTCAAGAAGGTTACACCATCTAAATAGGTTATATTAGGCGGCGTGCCCTCCTTGAAGAGCAAGTTATTATTTAAAACATGGGGTCAGACCCTGTGTAGTATCACAAATCAAAATCCAACGTAAAGATCTAATAGTCCCTCTCGATTTCAGAATAAATCAGGATATTCCAGTAATTTTTATTCAGAGAGGTTTGCCAGAGACGCCTATAAATAAAAAGTCAACAACAACGACCTCTTCAGAGCAAGAGCCGAACACTGACAAATGCGGTAAAACTACAGTCTCCTCCTCTTTCTGAGATCCACAGAGGCTGCAGATAGGTTATGTTAGGTTAGGTTTAATACTCACAGGTCCATATGATCCATTGTAAGGACTTGTACTTGCATTAGGACAAATACAATACTCACAGGTTCATGAGCAATTGCAAATACGTCCTAGAAGACAGAGAGAGAGAGGTGCTGCAAATATCTTCTGAAGAAATGGAAAATTTATCGGCACGCTTTTCAAAATTACAGCATTCAAAGGGAAGCGCAAAAGTGCAGTCGTAGAGCATACGATTTAAGGATAGAAGGCAATCTCCTAATCTATCAACAGAGCCTGCTTATACTGCACATATATACTCTCAAGCTTCTTACGAAATAACCTGCTTTTAAATCTTCGGTTACACAACCGCGGAAGACCCCTATGACCTGTAACCGAAATTCTGTACTCTGTCTTAGTCCTGACCAAGTCCAGTAGCATTGAAATTTCAATGATATCCCTATAACCTCTAATCAATACTAAAGTCATCTTTGAATTATCCGAAATTTACCTTAAAAATTCTCGGCTTGCAAGGACGAGAATCAATGTTGGGCTAATATTTGTCATGGGGATTTGTGACGTCATATCCCCTAAGAAATTCATGATATTACACCAGAAATGTTTACAGTAGATCAGACTTTTGTGTTGTACTTCTGTTCCTGTTATTTTAACTGAAATATAGAAAGTAAGGAAGGGAATCTTCGAATGAAATAAAAATACTTACAATGAGGAGAAATGATTGGATTGAATTAGACTTGACTGGTCTTAGGTTCACTCAAAAGACTTGAATACAAATATCATACAAAGAAATTTTCTTTCAATTCACGGAATACGGAATTAAAAAAAGCAGAATGGAGTCGTTATAGTCGAGCAGGTAGTGCGCTGGCTGATTAGACATAAGGCCACGGTTCAAACCCCAGATCTGAAAAAAATTATTTCTTCAGCGACTTCCTCTCAGCAGATTTCTGGCAAAAACTCTGAGAGTAAATAAAAAATGCCATGAAAAGTCAGTTAAAAAAAAAGTCTTTTGGTTCGACTTTAAACTAGAAGTTCTGCCACTTATGCATAAAATTTACACACACAACATATGTAAGTGGTGTAAGAAACTAGGTTCTAATCCAGACTAAAAGGTTGTAATGACGATCTATATATGTGAATGGAGGCCTTGAGGACATTTTGTATGTATTGGTATCATGAAGTTTAATTAAAATTTTTATTCATTTGAGGCAAATTTATTTCGCCCTCAAAGGGTTAAAGGGAATCTTAACGATTTTCAACATAAAAATAGTGATTTGTCTCTACTATTTTTCCAAGTACTCTACATCAAGCTCCCCCTTTTTTATTTTCAACAATTCATGTGTGCCTTATGTGTCTGTGCTTATATGCGAGAGAGTTTTGATGAGTATTTTCATGCTTCCTTTGTGTATTAAAAAACATCTAAGCATTATGAGTTGCAGAGGCAAGAACAGGAGCTGAAGCTGAAGCAAAAGCAATTGAAATTGAAATAAAAATTATAAGAATCAAATGTTATGGAAAATTCATAATGCAATAATGTTTTATAATCAAAAAGGAGAATAAAAGAATAGAAGAAGAATCAACGATAAATATGAATCAAAGGAAATTGTTTTATTAAAAGGAGACACAGATAGAGAGCGGGAGCGTGGAACCTTGTAAATCACATACGCGTGGATATTCAATGAATTGTCAATATTCCACAACGTTAACGATAAAAATAAAATCGAATATCATAAAGAATGATTTTTTCTTTCCTATATTTCCTTGTATCTCAATCAATTCCAATTGAAATACGAATACGTATACGTATACCAATTGAAATTGAAATTATTAATAAATCTACAGCGTTATGGGGATATAAATATTATTGTATGTGTTGTATGTATGTATATATAGAGAAAGAAAATTATCAATAACACAATACAACAATACAACAATAGCACACATTAATCGTATATCGTATTAATAGAATATTTATGTATTGTTGTTGTTGTTCTTGTGATTATTATTATTTTTTTAATACGTAATTCCCCTCCCCAGAGTAAAACTATTATTAATAACATGCCGTATGGGAGGGGGAGACTCTTTACATCGCTTTACAAATACGAAAAATTATTAAAAATTAATCACTACGACGCATTAGCTATAAAAACAAACAAAGACTAGCATTTGTACACGTACTCGTAATTTGATTTGATTTGTTAAATATTTAAAGTCTCCCCTGGGGTAAAAGCTTTGTTGATTTGTTTTTATACAGAAAATAAAAGCCCACATTTTATTTGAAAACTTAAAGCAATTTCACACTTAATTTAGAATTTTAATGTTGTATGATTTATACAGGGTCCGCCAAATAACTTTTTTTTTGAAAATGCTTTAAAAAAAGAACTACTGAATATTTTCTCAAATTATTTTTTTTTTTTGAAAGTACAATCCTTCCGGTTAATAATGGAAAATAATTTCATTCAAATGGCTGCTTCGGCTGGCCATGCAGTAGCCTACAATGCAGGTCCAATTTTTAAGCACATTATCGACTGTGTGCAGCTGTATTTCACCAATGGCTTCACGAATATTGTCCTTTAAAGCGTCAATTGTCTCTGGGTTGTCGGCGTAACACTTATCTTTGACGGCACCCCACAAATAATAGTCCAACGGTGTCAAATCGCAGCTCCGAGGTGGCCAAACGACATCAGCTCTGCAGCTGATAATTCGATCTTCAAAAACAGGGCGCAAAACATCGAGTGTAGCTTCGGCTGTGTGGCACGTAGCACCGTCCTGTTGAACCCAGATGTTGCCAATATCCTCCTCTTAAATTTTTGTGCACAAAAATTCGTTCAACATGGGCCGATAACGATCGCCATTGACTGTAACGGCCACTCCTTGCTCATTTTCGAAGAAAAATGGCCCAATTATGCCTCTGGACCAAAATCCGCATCAAACAGTGACTCGTTTTGGGTGCGTCGGCTTTTCAGTGTATGCGTGCGGATTTTCTGTGCCCCAAATGCGACAATTTTGCTTGTTTACATATCCGCCAAGATCAAAATGAGCTTCATCTGAAAAGATTTTTTTTGCCATAATCGGCATCTTTCGGATTTCCCAGCGTTGTTCAAGCATATACACAACCATATTCGTTCAGCGGAAGGATAAAACTAATTATCCGTCAAATCAGACATAAGCTAAGTGTTACCATTCACGAAATAAGCACGCATAACGTTAGACGGCGGACCCAATATATGAAATAATTAAAGAAAAAACGATTTAATATTAATCATGCGTCACATTTCACATGCATTTGAACAGCAGCAAGAGTATCATGAATCTCAAGCATCACTCTTCAAGAAGGGTGCGCCAGCTAATTAGGTTACATTATAAGGAGTACCATAGATTAGGCCCTGTGTAGTAGCACTAAAATAAAATCCAGCCGGGAGATCAAACAGTTCCTACAGGAAAGCCTCTTGATATCAAAATAAATCACGATATCCCCTTAGTTTTTATTCTCATGAATTCCAGGTATCAGTCAAGAAGGGTATGCCAGCTAATTAGGTTATATTGGGTGCCGTATTCTCCATGAAGAGTACGATATTATTCAAACTATAGTTTAGACCCTGTGTAGTAGCACAAATCAAAATTCAGCAGGGAGATCATACAGTTGCTAAAGGAAAACCTCTTGATTTCAAAATAAATCGCGAAATTCCTGTAATTTTTATTCAGGAGAGTTTAATCAAAAAGGACAGCAAATAAAAACTCAACAACAATGACCTCTTCAGAGCAACAGAGCGGTTCTGTTTAATTTCAGTTTGCTACTGAACAAACAATTTTTCAAGCCTAGGGTTACTTTGATGGGAGGCAAATGTAACATGGAATTTATTAAAGGATTTCCAAAAGTAGGAATCAATTGGCTCACCGTTTTCTCTTAGATTGTCCTCTGAGTAGTACCACTAGTCTATTATGATTTTGGAAAGTGCTTGACAACGATACTTAGTAATAAAAAAGGAATCAACTAATCCGGCAGCTGCATTCTCTTTTAAAAGCTGAACAATTTTTGAATATACGGATGGGTCAAGGACAGATCTTTTAACTGGAGCAGGAATTTCAATGCCCATGGTAAATTTACTGGTATTTTCTAAGCGAAAGTCTTATACAATCGGAAGATATGCTCAATTCAACTCGGATAGGAGATAGAAATAGTAGCAGACAGTCAGGCTCGAATCTTATGGGGTTAAACCTAAGAGAGTAAGAGACTGTCTGGAGAAGCTAAAGGGGCTAGGAATTGAAAATAAGGTTACCATCTGATTAATGCCACAACCCATGAGCCTTCTAGGCAATGAGCAAGCAAAAAATCTTGCGAGGAGGGAAGTTTCCATGCCGCTGATGGGATCAGAAACTCTCTGTAGAATACTAGCGTATGGTTGCTTAACAAAAGGGAAGATAAATAAAGGCAAATGTCTCCTCAAGCCACGGGTTTTAGGAAATCAAAACTTTAGTTGTGAATTAAAAATAAGAGGGGATCTAAGTCACGACTCAGCCTATCGAGGCATAATCTGACAGGGCACTATAGACTGTGTGAGTACACTTGTTCAGAATGGGGATTGTTTCGAGTCCAACATGTAGATTGGGTAACGATGAGAATGAATCATTGGAACATATTCTGGAACCTTTGGCGTATATATGTATTCCAGAAGGAAACACTAGAGTGCATATCAGACGCTGAACAAAATACTTTCATTGTTGACACCAGGCAGCATTTTAAAATTAATCGTGGCAATAATCTTGGAGGACAACATTGTAGGGATATCCTATAAAGTCGGAGGGAAGTATTATAGAACGTATTGGCACTCTTCTTCACAACAATAATAGCTTTCTTCTGGGGAATATTGGCAGGGGTTCTCCATAATGACAACTGTATAGGCGAACGACACGTTCCAGTTTGGATAGTGCATATATTTTTGAATATTTACTAAAGTTATCCATTAGTTGTGGGTAGTATGTTGGCCTATTAGACCTTAGCCCGTGGTTCATATCCCAGATCAGACAAAATATTTCTTTCGGTGACTTTCTCTCAGTAGATTTCTGGCAAAAACTCTGAGAGTAAAATAAAATTTCCAAGAAAAGTTTCTCAAAAATCTGACATTCTGAATGAACTTAAAACTGTAAGTCCTGTAATTCAGGAATGTAAATAACGCTTACAACATGAGTGGTGTAAAAAACTAGGTTGTAATCCTTACTAAAGGCTTGTAATGACCAATAAAGTAAGCAATCCATTGCCATCGTTGTTAATATAAAAAATTACTGCTCGTTCTGTGTCCATACGTTCTTCTAAGTACTTCTAAGTTTTATTGCTGGAACATTTCTCGATTTATTCTTACGGGACCTTTGGCTCAGTAATTCACAGTACGTTATCCAAGTCAGCTTCCACGCTATAGAGATCTGTCTCGGCTACATCAGGAGCGTAGTTACGCCAAGGTGCCGCCATCTCATATAAAAAGCGAATTTAATGCTGCCATCATAATCAATTTATTTTCATTAAAATATTCACTTAAAATTGCTTTTGCTTGTGAATGAAGAAAGTTATAAAAAAACTTTATCAGAAAATTATATGAACAGTTTGACCTATAAATTCTAAACAACTCGAATATAAAAGGCAATACACTTAAAACTTGATTGGAAAATAAAAAAAAAGGAGAATCACAAGAATTAAAATTTATTAACATTTATGCAACAGAAATATTTATGAAAAGAATAAAAAAATAAAAAAATTAAAATGAAATGAAATAAAAATAAGAAATGAAATGAAATAAAATTTTTATATTGATTACAATTATTTAAATTCACTCACATGCTCGCATACACGCATACACCAGGCAATAATGTAAAACAGACAAATTAGGGTGGTTCATAAGCAATGAAGGAAAATTCTTTAAAATTTAAATATGAGTACAATCAATGGCTTGTTTATTTAAAGAAAACTAATAAATAATGCAACACTCATTATTGTTCTTTATTTATTTTTTAATTTTTTTTTGTTTCTGTTTTTGTGTACCACCCTATTAATTTGTTTACTCTGCAGATGGTTGCATATGTGCATACGAGCTTAAAATGAACATTTATAAGCACAACCATAACAACAATTGTTATAAAATATATGCAAATATTTTTTATATAAAAATTACATTTTTTTTCTGCATATTTATAAACGCATATACCATACATGCATACATATGAGAGCAAAAGAGAAGAAAAATATGGTAAGAGAGAAAGCAAAATTATTGTGATATTTGTTATGCTGCTCGTAGTTGCTTGCATTCATTCAAACACAGAAAATAAAATATTCATACGAAATGGTATTTTAGTGAAGTGAACATAAAACAAATTGCATGAAACAGAATACTATTCACTCTCTCTGTCTCTCACTCTGTTCCTCTCTCTCTCTCTATCTCTGTTTTCCTATTGTTGCCTTTTGTTGTAAAACAAAATAACTTGTTAAGCGTTGGTGTATGGAAACAATACTACTCGAAGAAAATATGCAACCGACCCGGTTATTGCAACACTTGATTATGGGCCTTTTTAACTTCAGGATATTGTTATGAAAAGGAAGAATCTAGATTGTGGTGTTTTACTTTTACATCGCTTAACATTAAAATGATAAACAAAGAATACAACAACAAACACCAGGATAAAAAATAGTAAACAAGTAAACAAAAATATAAGAACAAACACCAGCATAAAAAATTATAAACAAGTAAACAAAAATACAACAACAAACACTACAAGAATAAATGTAACGATGATATTTACATTTATAGGGATTTCTAGAAGGCGAAGCAACAAACGTTCGCCTTCAAGAATATACATTAGACTGTTACCCTGCCATATAAAAGCCAAGGCAAAGCAGGGGACTGGAGCAGGAGGTGAAGACGCGGTGCGTTTGAAGAGAGTAATCATGGTTTGAAGATCTCCGTTACAAAGATCTGTCGAATAATTGTCCAGAAATTGTTACTGTTTATGCAAAGGGTATAAACAGAGGAATAACAAAGAAGAGCAATTGTTGTTGTATACATCAAGTTGTGAACAGTGGCATACGGAGTTGTACGAATAATAAAAAATTTTAGTTAAAAATAATTTAAAACAGATTTATTTTTATTTTATTTGCAAGCTACGAACTCATAATTTAAACATTTGTAAAGGTAGTCTAGCAGGTAGTGTGTTGGCTTAGACATGAGGTCATGGCTCAAACCCCAGTGAAATATAAAACAAAAAATATTTACTATATATATAATACTTCTTCAGCGATTAAAGTAAATGAAATTGGCATGAAAATTTCTCAAAAATCTATCGGTCGGAGTCTAAATTGAACTGTCGGTTGTAATTCTGTCTGAGGAATTGTAGTGACCGATTATGTATGTATGCATGTTTTGACTTCGTTTCTTAGGTTTATAATGTAGTAATAGAAAACGATACAGCAGTTCATAATGGTGATTGAGTCCGATGACTGAAGACATTCTTTTACAAAACTCCTGACTGTTCTGCTTATAGAAATAGAAAGAAAAAATATGTCCACAGTGGCTCTTTCTCCTTTTTTTTTGGTCAGAATTTAATTTCCATATGTTGTAACCAACACCTCTTGCTGTTCTTTACTTATCTTATTTTTTATTTTCATTTCAACAACAATTGTTTCGAATTTCTGAAGACATTTTTTACTGTGTATGTTGTCTTCAAAACGAAATATTTCCATTTCTTGTTAAACATTTGAAAATATTTGAAGACATTTATTTATTTGATGGCATTTTAAATGAAAATATAAATTTTCAAGTACATTTCAATGGAAAAGAAGTCTTTTTTTTTTGTATTAAAGAAGCATCAGAAGAAGAAGCTTGAAGGTTATGAAATGTATTCCTCATGCTGGAATTTATGTTATATACCATCTGCAGAACCAAGAAAACATTTGATGTGAAAAAGCATATGTTTTCCTTAGGATGGTTATTTATTTATAGAGGAACATCGAACTGAAATGATTATTCATGTATGCTTTAGTCGAGGTTCTGTTGAGATATGTAAGAAAACATTCGCTTATCTCGGTAAGGTGTCTATACATGTCATAGGTTTAGGCTAGAGGACGTATACTTGTCAACTAAGAGAAATACACTACCCGGAGGTCAAGTTGACCCATTGTAGAAAACGTCCTAAAGCGGAGAGGATAATAGAGGGGATAATGAAAAAGGAGAGGAACTAGGTGAATCCATGTCATAATCTGTTATTATTTTTTTTTTAAATAGGGACACACCGCCCAGCATTCCATAGTATATTGAGTTTGCAGCTGCTATTTAAATAAATTGAAGTACAAGATTTCATGGCACATCACTGCTGTCTAATGCTTTCAGGACAGAACTCTATTCATTTGAACTTTTATTCTTTATGTTAAGAATTTCTACCTATACTCCTCTCTTATAGGCTGCAATTTTAATTCATTTCAAACGAATTCAACGCTTCGGCCTATTGCCTTTTCATTCCATTATTTTTATCTGATTTTCTTGTTTCAAACAATTCCATTTAATTTCTTAAATTTAATTTCTATTGCTTTTTAGATGCTGCTGCCTTCGTTAAAATATGATTGTTTTGCTTCTTAACTTCCCATAAAAAATTTGTTATAGCCGTGCTCTTCCACACATTGGTAATACAAGCTCAGAAACATTAAATCTTTTACTGCCATTAGCAAATACCAGCTTCTTACAGCATAGCACAGTGTATGTGAAATAGGTTAGGATGGGGAGGAGAAGGAAGAGCGCAAGTAGAGAATAATATATTCAACACTTAACAAAGTATAAACCAACATTTTGTGTTGTAATAACGCATAATATTTTGCATACAATATCATAAAAAAAACAGAAAAAGCGTAACATACTTACAGGCGCTTACACACAGGCACACACACGGATGAACACAAGCATAGACAATATCTTATACGAGAGAATATAAATTCATGACATAAACTAATGCTACATACTCTCTGACTTCCGCTCTTTCTCTTTCTGTAAATGTTAAAATAATGATAACATTGTAAAAAAGAATAAAGAGAACTGAAATGAAGGAACTTAAGAGAGACGGAAATAATCCTTTATGAGTAAATAAAATTAAGGAATAGAAGACCCTTATTACAGTCTAAGAATATGTTTAGGGAGGCCCTGAAATATAGCCAATTTAGGAAGCCATGGGCGTTTCATTTCATGCTTAGTCAATATGATTTGCACAACCACGTATTTTAATGTCCTCTTATTTAAATTCGCGGGATTTTTATTCTGCTGATGTAAAGTGCAGCACAACATTAATCCCTAATCGTAATCAGAGCCATCGTGAAAATTTCCTTGTAATAGTCTATGCGATGGCACTTCCGATGAGTGTTGCTCTGTGTCGTTTTAGTACTCCAGTGTTTACCATAAAAAGTAACTCACTAAGCGTTCATGCTGTACTCGGATTGTTCAATTTCCATAAAAGGTACGCAAAGGTACGTACATATCTTGTTTCTATGCCTCGCCCTCTATTCGATAATCTACTTTTGTATGCTTTACTGGCAGACAAGGTTCTGAGGTCCATATTCAAGCAGCATTTATATCCATCAATAGTGTCATGAGGTAATTTAAGGTCCTCCTTATGGCTATACCACCATTGTCAATATTCATGCTAACCTATGTAGGCTACAGCATGCAGCATATCGGTTTTATGTGTATCTCACTCTAGTCCATGTGATTCCTACCATCTTTTTGTGGGTGTCGTAAATAGAGAACGAACAGGTGTTGCCAAATTTTTTATGGTATCCTTATTGGTCATTGACTAACTTACTTAATGAGTCATTGCAACTCTTTAGCCGGGATTACAACCCAGCTTCTCACAGCACTCATGTTGTGTGGGTCCTACAGCTGAATGTCGGCTCTGGACGATAGATTTTTGAGAAACTCTTCATTTTAACCTCAGAGCTTTCGACAGAAGACTGCTGAGCCGCTGTAGGAAATGTTTTGAAAATATTTCGTTTAGTTTGAGATGTCTTAGCCGGGTGTTGAACCATAGGTTGCCATCTAATAAACCAATACGACGACTTGAATACAAGCCATTGAAGAGTTATTATATCTCTTGAATTCCCTGGATACAAAGTTGGCATTGTTGCTTCTAATACGTCTCTGGTGCTCATACATAATAGGTCGTTACAAACATTTAGTCAGGATTACTACCTATCTTCACACACCACTTATGTTGTGTGTGTTAATTTATATACAAGATTTGAGGGACCCCTACAGTTTAAAGTCGATTGCGAACGACATATTTTTTGAGAAATCTACTGAGAGGGAGTAGTCGAAGAAATATTTGTTTCATATATTCGTTTTGATATCTGTCCTGTGGTTTGAACCGTGGCCTTACGTCTAATAAGCTAACAAACTATCTTGTAGACTATAGGGACTTCTCTGATGTTCTATTATCTGAGTTGAGTCTTTGATTTTAAGCTGACGGTTATTACAAGTCTGAAATCACGTTGAAACCTTTTTGTATCAGTTTCTACGAATTCTACTCTTATCAGTAGTGCTTAAGAGGCCTACATAAGAGAATTCTTAACTGAAACTGTACAAGAAATGAGTACACCTTTGGCAAATATTGAGACAGCTCTGGCGAATATGCATTTCTCACTAGCAGCTTTTATTTATATTGCGTGCCTTTTCAACAATGTCCATTCCAAGCTAGTGTTCTCGGCTCTCTGTACCTAGAATATCGATGATTGAAGGTAAGAAGAATGTAGTGTACATTCTCATGTATGTGTCATATTCCTCCCGGTCTTATTTCATTGTATCAGTTTAGTTACACTGTTTCCACTGTGTTTATATAATGTTTTCTTTGGAAATAAAAATATTTTCATATACGCTGGCTTATACACATATGTATGTATACACTCACACAGATACAGTTAAAATCATATATATTATCATATTAAGTACTACACGGAAAAAATACACAGTATATAAGCAGAAGAAGAACAAAAAAAAAAAGAAATAAAAATTCTTACAAATGAGGCAACATTGTTGCAACATATCACAATATAATGACGATAAGAATGATGATCACGAATGAGAAGTAAAAACCAAACAGTCAACATCAACATCATACGACAGCAGCATGCATGAACTTTAGCTTCTTCTTCTCTGTCGTTTTCGTATTTTTTATAATGCCCTTTAGGCTTTAAGAATATTATAAATACGATGAATGTATACAGAGAACACATACATACATATATACATATGTATATGAATATCTCTCTTCTTCTTGTTATTGTTGTGGCAACAAACAAACAATAACAAAAAAAAGCCATGTTGATACGCGTAATATTTGGTTCTGCTTTTTTTTCATTTTCTTCTAGAGGCCCTTACAATGAAGGACAATAGAGGGGGAAACCTTAAATTGCATCACCTTAAGCTACAAATGAGTCTCTCACGTAGCGTGTATCTTTAAATTGTTAATGAAACTTATGCTGCTGCTGCTGCCGGTGTGGCAGTAATGAATTTGGTTGCAGTTGAAAATATGAGAAAATTTTTAAAACTTACGAGATTGTTAAAAAAAACAAAAATTCTGTGGCACATATTTTAATAAAAAATTTCCTTTAAGAGATATAATATTTTCGGAGTAAATTTCATCAGAAAAAAATTAAATATTTTCAGAGAATTTTTTTGTAAAGAATTTTAAAGGAATACATTTTTTTAAGAACATTTTATAGAAGAAGATATAGAATTTTCCAATGGTTTTGATTTACTTTATGCTCTTTAAGTTTTCGATAAAAGAGCTTTTGTTAGAAGATTATTTACAAAACAAGAGAAAATTACACGAAATATTTACAAAAAATAGTCTAGTAGGTAGTGTGTTCGCTTATTAGACAAAAAGCCCGGGTTCGAGCCCCAGGCCAGACATCAAAACGAAATATGAAAAAAAATATTTCTTCGGCGACTACCTCTTAGCAGATTTCTGGCAAAAATTATGAGAGTAAATAAAATTGCCATAAAAAAGTTTATCAAAATCTGTCGTTCGGAGTCGACGTTAAACTGTAGGTCCCGTCATTCAAGTATAAAATTAAGGTACACAACATTAGTGGTGTGAGAAGCTAGGCCGTAATCCTGACTGAAGGGTTGTAATGGCCAATTATGTACGTATATGTATTTACAAAAAATCAATAATTTTGTTGAACATATCACTCAAATGTAGTGTTCACATTAGTCTAAGAGGGGAGCCCGAGGCTCCAAACATTAACATTTTCGTTAAACTCTCCTTAGCAGTCTTCTGGTTAAGTTCTGACAGTCACTGATTGCAATATCAAATCTTTTCCAAACTATCACACAGAATCTGAGTGAAATTATTAGCACACATAACATGAGTGGTATAAGAAATGAGACTGTAATCCTGACTAATACACAAATTATGTGCCACTTTTCACAAATTGTGAACTTAGAGTCAACAGTACTCCAGGACCTCCAGTTCCTTTCTGTGATCTTACAAACTATTGAATGTTGTCATGGGGGATGTACTGACAGCACATGGATTTCGCTTTTTATTTATGCGTTGTGTTCTATGAGAGCTTTTGAGTGAATTTTATGAGCGAATAACTATGGCGTCAAGAAGGGCAGGGTATAGGGAATGAAAAGCTTTACTTCAAAGCCATGTTATTCAGGTTTAAACCCGTAAGTAGGCGATAAATTTTCATTACGATTGTCAAGCTTTATAAAAAGCGTCAGACAATCGATCTCTGCTTCTAGTAAAAATAAAATTAACAACAAACCCAATTTCCTTGTTTTGATGAATCAATTTGTCTGTCGAGTTTTGATAGCAGTTTTTATGAAAAAGTGCTGTCCCAGTCAAGGTTTTCAATTCCCAAATTGTGTATTTAAAAAACTTTAAGGACTTATTTAAAATTTTATTTATTGTTGACCATTACCATATTTTAGTAAGGTTTCTAACCTAGACTCTCACACCACCAACGTTGTTCATGTGAGGGGCGGCAGGATTAGTTTAAAGTCCACTTGAAATAATAGTTTAGAAACGATATTTTATGGCAATTTATCTCTCTCTTATATACATACATGCCTACTGGTATTTTATTTTTTATATATTTTTTAGATATCAGAACTAAAGTTTGAATAAAAAACTGTCCTCCAGTAAGACCACTCACAACCCCTATACTCCAGGCGATTTAATAAATAATTTTTTTTTGTTTTTTGTTTTTAGAAAAATTAAAATTAGTTTATTTTGTTTCTCTCCCTTTTCTAATCAACTCTGTTTTGTCCTACACTGTTAAAATAATTTCTTAATGTTGATGTTGTTGTTGCCATAATATAATTTTTATTTTTAATGATTGTGTTGTAATAATAATTTCAAATTTTTATTTATTTTTATTTCGTTTTTTTGTTGAGACTACAAGCCAAATGTGTATCCCCCAAAATAGAAAGCAACACGCACAGCGTGTATGTGTATCCTTAGACTTGCATATGAAGAGAATTAGTTCAACTGTTTGCTTTTGGCTGTTATTATAACACAAGTTTACTCGTTATATACTGTATACGTGTTGTTGTTATGAAAGAAGAAGGAAATGAAGTGTGTGTTTATTAGCATTTGTATCCTTAGAAGAGTGTGTGTACATGTATGTGTTTTTGTGTAGATGTATTGCCGTTTGTTAAGCTGCCAGAATATCAAAAGTTACTTGTTTTTCCATGCTTCTTTAAATAGAAAGTTTATCTTTAAAATAATATTTTTATAGTTTTTTTATACTCACAATGTACATAAAATTGTGGCCATAATAAAACATACACATCCATATACACACACACATATATATAGCATATAATATTAAATAAAAATTTGGCTCATATTATCCACACAAGCCAAGTCTGTCTACAGTTTTTTGCTTGATTTTTATAGTTTTTGTTCATATTTTCTTTCTTTTTTGCTTGTGAAGAGTGAGTTTTTAATAATTATAAGGAGTGCGTTTGGTAAATTGAGTGCTACAGAGAGAGTTATGAGTGTTAAACAAAATAATAAAAATTCATAAAAAAAAACTTATGCTATGTGTATACAAGAATTTTTAAAAAGAAGGAGAGAGAAATAAAAACTTTCATAAAAAGTGGCTTTAGTGGCATATAAGTTATCATGTTTATATTTTTTAAGGCGTTATTATCCTTACAGGAGTGTAGTTAGAATAATTAATTTCCAGAAACGTTGATAAGAATTTTTTTTCTTGTGATGGTGTTGTGGCTTAACAAAGAAAATATATTTTTATGAATGTAATATGAACACAAAAATAAATTTCATGCTATAAGCCCAGCCCACAGAAGTGGATTAATTTTTAAAAACAGCAAAACAAACTCAACCTTTTAATCGAATTTGCTAACTTTTTATATATGAAATCCTTAGTGAGGCTTATCTAGGATAAGATTCGTCAACGAGAAGTTGAATTAATACCCAGTTACTAAGCAAAACTTAAAGACTTATTTGGATTGTAATATTGGGCTTAAAAAATTGAAGAAAATTACACTCGCCATAGCCTAAAACTGGAATGTGATACAAGCTAAAGATAAGGCAACGCTTGAATAACTTTTTTGTCACAAAACGATATCCTTGGCTGAAATTTCTGGCTATTAAACAAGCACAGTATGAGGTTGCTTCAGACTTATTACGTATTTGGGGTCCTTTTTGGGGGCATTTTAGACCACCGCAGTAGTATAAAACTAATAACATACATACTCATATACATAATTGGTCACAGACCTGTAATTGGATGCCTTAAAGCAAAGAAAAGATGTATAGTTTTGGGAACTTACGCTTAAGATCGAATTACGGAGTAGAGTATCATTAAATCCTTACCGTATATGTTTCAGCAGATACATACATACATAATTGGTCATAACAACCTAGTTTCTGACACCACTTATGTTATATGTGTTAATTTTATACATGACTGGCGGGATCTACAGTATAAAATCGACTCCGAATGATAGATTCTTGAGAAACGTTTCATGGCAATTTTATTTACTCTGAGGAGTTTTTGCCAAAATTCTGCTGAGAAGCAGTCGTCCAAGAAATAAGAAGTAGTTTTGAACCGTGGGTAGTACTAGCTACTAGACTCTGGCGACTGTATAAATAAAACAACAGCTGTACTTATTGCAGGCCGCCTCTTCGGAGAGATCTTAAGAAAACTGATATCCTTTTTGTTTATAAAATTTTATTGGGCTCCCTTTAGATTACGTAGTTAACACTCATTGAAGTGGAAGGTATACTTACGACCACAAAACATGGTCAAATAACCTCTCTAGGTAGCAATTCCCAGTTCAAAACAAATCCTGCTATGGTACCAATACTTTTTTTTTGAACACTTCAGTAATTTTAAATAAAAAGTGAACAACCTCCGTCTCTTTAAAGCAAGAGCTGACATATGTGTTGAAGGATAAGCTCTCGTTTTTCTTCCTTTCTTCAGAAGCATTTTTAAAGAAGGAAACGTCTAACGACATGACTTTCAAACATTCAGTGCCTTCTGATAGCTACAGAGGTATGATGAATAGCCAAGCAATTTACAACAAAAATATAAAAAATCCAGTTTCTACTCATGACCACTACCTATTGACCTCATTCTGTAGACGAAGTTGAACTGCTTGTGCAATTATCGGAGTGTGCCTAGTTTAATCACGGTAAACTCAACACCATGAAGTCGCCATAGCCTAGTAGGTTGTGTGTTGGCTTATTAGACGTAAGGCTTCGGTTCTAATCCCAGCTCAGACATCAAAACAAAAATATGAAAAAAAAAATTTTCGGCGACTTCCTCTCAGCAGATTTCTGAGAATAAATAAAACAGTCACGAAAAGTTTCTCAAAAATCTGCACAACAATTGCTTTGTCTGTTATTACTTTGTTTACGGCCTTTGCATAAACAATAACAATTACTAGGCAATTGGTCGACAGATCTTTGTAACGGAGATCTTCCAACCACGATTACTCTCTACAAACACACCGCGCCTTCACACAAGACTAACTAAACTTCACTAAGTCACTCGCCTGCTTTGCCTTGCCTTTTGTATGGCAGGGTAAACAGTCTGCTGAATGTTCTTGAAGGCGAATGTCTGTGGCTTGGCCTTCTCGAAATGTCTGCCGTTGTTTCATTATTGTTGTTTGTGTATTTTGTAGTGTTTGTTGTTATATTTTTGTTTACTTGTTTACCATATTTTTTGCTGGTGTTTGTTGTTGTAGTTTTGGTCATAAGTTTAATGTTAAGCGATGTAAAAGCAAAATACCACTATCTAGATTCTTCCTTTTCATAACAGTATGTAGGTAAACTTAATATCTACGGCTAGTCCTGTGGGATCTGCGGATACAATAAATTTTTGTAAGTGAAGTATGCTAAGGTTCGGCTTGCTTAAATCAAAAGTTTCTGTTTTTCCTTCTCTTATTTCTTATTTCTTCCTTACAGTTCCTTAGTCAATACAATTTTATAACATTTCTTATATGCTTTTTAGTCTCTTTTGCTAGTGAAGCAGAAACTTTAATCTGCCCATAGGCTGACAAGTGGTAGGTACTCCTTCTTTATTTAAATTCGATTCGAAATTTTTCTCTTTTATTCTTCTAAGACAGACCTTAGAGGCCAACATAGGAAAAAAGAAAGAAAGAAAATTCTTTTTAATTCCATTTTATCTCTGCAGTTGCTTTGTTTCCTTTCCTTTCTCCTGTTGTAACCAAAAACCATGGAAGGAAAACTTTTTTTAACATTTTTTTCCAATGGTCAGGATAAGACTACATTGTCAATAACGGAAGTTTAAAACTCATATTAGTATGTGGCATAGAATGGCAAACACAATATACCTGTTAACTGTTGGCAACAAGGCAAAATTTATTGTTATTGTTGTTGCAGCAGCAGCAGCATATACTATTTGAATATCGTAACGTAACGTAACATAACATAACAATGGCTTTAGTATTCTTCTTTTATGGACAGAATATTGCATAAAAAAGGCCACACAATAAAGCCCATTGTAAATGTAAAATGTGGGCCACACAACTAAATTTCCATTTTCTGGGCTTTTTCTTTTTTTTCATTTGGTTTATGTGGGCCTCTAGTAAATTGTTAGTTTCTATGGTTGATTTCGATTTTTTTCCAATTTTTTTATGCTTCACAAGAAATTTGTCTTGTGCAGTACAGGCCTGTCATATGCACCATAATTTATGCAAAAAAAAAAATTTTTTTTTTCCTACATTTAATCAATAAGAATATTAGAGAACAATGTTTAAAAAAAGAAAAAATTCTTTTAAAATACTTTCCCAGAAAACCAACAAATTCTCGGGTGCTAAAGAAAAACAAATTCTTTTAAAAATTATTTGCCTCTTAAATTTCATTTCATTTTATTCTATTTTGTTAGATTTTCTTCTGCTTCTTGTTCTTATTTTCCACTGAATTTCATTGATTTTGGCTTTTTCCCTCCACCACTTTGCCTATTTGATATGCACTGCTGACAAGCTGCCATAATCTCGACATGAAACCACACAAAAATCAAGTGACACCCATTGAAAACAGATTTAAATTCAAAGAAAAATCACGATAAAATCAAAGAAAATGAAATAAAAATTTATTAAGAAAGAAATTTAGAATAATAGAATAATAAAGAAAGGCAAAAAACATTATAAAAGTATAACGAAATTAAAAATGAAAAAAAATAAATAAAAAACGAAAAAAGAATTCACAGCGCCTGTCATTGATATTTTGATTTTTAATACTTGAAAGAAACTTTTTAAAGCAATTGAAAAAAAAGAAATTGTTTAAAATGAAAGAGAATTAAAGCCGAATTAAACAGAAGAGCATTATTTAAATATTGTTACGTTTTTAAATTTTAAAAATGTTTTAAATATGAGCTCGTAGATGTCAAATAAAAATGAAAATAAATTTGTGTTTAGTTTTAATTAAATTCTTTATTGTTCATAACTTGATGTAAACAACAACAATTGCTTTGTTTGTTATACCTCTTTGCACTCTTTTGCGTAAACAATAACAATTTCTAGTCAATTGTTCGACATATCTTTGTAACGGAGATCTTCAAATCACGATTATTCTCTTCAAACACACCGTGTCTTCACACAAGACGGACTGAACTGTTACTGACTCAGTTGTCTGCTTTGCCTTGCCTTTTATTTGGCAGGGTAAACAGTCTAATGAATGTTCTTGAAGGCGAATGTTGTTTACATTTATTCTTGTAGTGTTTGTTGATATATTTTTGTTTACTTGTTATCATGTGTTTTTGTTTTTGTAGCTTTTGTTTACAATTTAAACGATGTAAAAGCAAAACGCCATTTCCATTTTCGTAACAATATTATTTTAAATAAATTGAAATTTATTTATAACTTTGGTCTTCCAAAGTTCGGTAGTTTTTTAACTCCTTTGACAAATTTTGTATTAAACTGTGTAGGTTTTGTTAAAAATCACTTCCACTTAACAATCTAAAGCAATCGTTTTTAAACCACTGTTTCACTGGCTCATGTTTGAAAATCATTTAAAAAATTTTCCAAACATTTCCACATTATAACTGTCGTTGACAGTCAGATTGTAGGGAGTACAAGACTTGTTGGACCAGATAGTATCAGTTCTTGTTGGATTCCTGTTGTGTATTAAGGTTCATGGAAACGTGAAAGCTAGCTGTTGGTCACAATTCTGTTTGTTATCATTAGAGATGAGGGCGGAAAATCCAGCAGAGCTGCTAGAACGATAGATCGAATTAGCTACGGAGTTAGGAACCTCACAACTCACAGCGGTAGAGCACGCTCTCTGCTAGTACTTAGTAAGCTCAATGTGTTGTAGTATAACATCAGGTGCCTCACGGACAACTGATACAATATATACGTATGTATACATAGATATGACATGGACTTAGAATCGATGGAACATTGAAGTCGCTGTAGTCTAGTAGAGTCCGTAGTTCAAATAGCAGCTCAAATATCTCGAACAAAAATGAAATGTTAAGAAATATTTCTTCGGCCACTTCCTCTCAGCTTATTTCTGGCAAAACCTCTGAGAGTAACTAAAATTTTCATAAAAAGTTTTCTTGCATTTTGCTGTTTGAAGTCGACTCATGTATAAAATGAACACATACATCATGGCTGGTGTGTCGTTAGTAAAGAACATCTCATCTGTGATTGCACGGCTTTTTGTAGAACAAGGTTGAAACTTTGGGAGAGGATTGCTTTTAAGTTCTCTATTGGGAATAGCAATAGATTTGCTCAGCTAACAAACAGGCCGGCGTTTGGAGATTACTGTCAATTGTTGATAGTTTACTTATTCCTTAAGGTATATTTATTTCCTATTTCTTCATGTCTTATTGAAACTATTTTGTATAAACATTTTCAGTTGAAACCCTTCCATCTTTTAAACATTCTATAAATTTCTATTTATATATTCGTATTTAAATCAATTGCATTTAAAAATTGTCTTTAAATGCATAAAATTGCATATAAATCTGGCATGATATGCCGCTCACTTCATGTTACTCTTCTAATAGTGCCTGCCTGCCTGCAGCATTACTTTTGCAATAAAAATCATTTTCATGTCATTTTCACAAAATTACTCGCTGTCTCTCTCTCTCTTTTTTTTAACGCACCGAACTAAACATTAATGCTCTGCGGGTATTTTTCGCCAGTGTCATTGTCACATTAAGCCTGGCAAGAGAATAAAACACTTTTTAACTCTTCTTTTATTTCTTCCGCTTTTTTTTTGTATTATTTTCTAATAAAATTCATTCTCCTCGAATTTTTGCAATTTCTTCTATTCAAATCCCATTTTATTTTGGTGCCACAATCATCATTGTGAAAAAGAGTAGGAGGGGGGAGAGAGTATGGGAATGGAATCATGTCACTAATAATGCTGCTGCTGCAACGCAGCTGCTGTTGCATTAAGCACTCACTATATTGAATAGTTTTGCATTTGACACATATTGGTTGCAAGCAAAATAAGCAATAAACATCGGAGAATTGAAATAAAAGTCGACAATTGAATTGCAAAAAAAAAAATTGCAATAAAAAAAACATTAAAAATAATACGAAATGAAGGCAAGAAAATTGGAAAAGCATGATGAAAATAAGTTTTTTTAAGACATCGTTTGTAATTTTATTATAAGAAGCCAAAATGCCAAAAAAAAAACAAAGGGACTTGATGGTTTAAATTGTCGACCGCCTTATAGAGGCTTGGGAATTCAGTTAAAAATTACTTGAGATAAGAAATTAGGCTCTCCTAGCTAAGAAAACTAAGAAACTTTAATAAAATGAGAGTTGAGGATCACTTTATCACGGAGGCCCACGTTCATATTCATCAAACGTAATGTATGTTTTCCAATTGAGCTTTGTCTTGAAACCATTGGCTTGAATATGGTCTGCGGATAGATCGAAAGCTATTATTTGTAGGCAAATGAGCAATTGGTTTTTCAAACTGAAATTCAAACAGTCTCAATATGTGGCAGGATATACATACAGAGAGGTATCGGAGATGCTCAAATAGTTGTGTTTTTGGATAATCAAGCCGCATTGAGTTTCAATTACAACGTATTCGATTAAATCGCAGCTGCTCAAACAACAATTTGGAGTGCGAAACGATGCTGTCTGTGTGTGTCTAGAGCCCAATTTTTGTATTAAGTAGGCAGAAGCTAGCCGATAATAGTTCGTTCGTAATACTCTCTCAGGGTCACACATTAGGAGGATGCCCTGTAAGGAAGAAAAGGGATCATCATTCTTGGAACTTGGACGGCATAAATACATACATACCTACATACATAATTGGCCATTACAACCCTTCAATCAGGATTGCGACCTAGTTTCTCACACCGCTTGAGTTGTTTCTGTTAATTTTATACATGAGTGGCACAACGTACAGTTTAAAGTCGATTCCGAACGATAGATTTTTGAGAAACTTTTCATAGCCATAGTATTTACTCTGAGAGTTTTTGCTTGAAATCTGCTGAAAAGAAGTCGCCTCAAGAAATATTTTCCATCTGACCTGGTATTTGAACCGTGCCCTCGTGTCTACTAAGCCAACGCGCTACCTACAAAACCACGGCGACTTCATAGTTATATGTTTGGATAATCAAACCACAAATAGTTTCGATGAAATCGCAGCTGCTCGGTGAGTACTTTGATAATCTTCAACAACGCGCAAAACAAAGTTGGTTTCTTCTGCGTTTTTGCGTCCAGAGCCCTATTTTTGTATTTAGCAGGCAGAAGACAGTAAATCGTTCGTAATTCTCTTTCTGGGTCATAGATTACAAAGATGTCCGTTGTTATCCGCAGACTAAATGACTTGTAGAGCCTTTCCTCTATCGAGTCGGGTTATATAAATTGTAACAATCTCACCAATGGTCGACATGGTCATGACGTCACTACCTGAGATATCATTTCAATAGATTGCGACCCCGGGATAAGATTGAGTGCTGGCTTCGTCTGGAAGCGGACGAAGCGACAGCACTGCACTACCTGTACCAAGATTAAAGGAAACCATGGGGATCAAGCAACCTATCTCTGCTGTAACGAGGCAGATCTTTCCGTCTTATAATCACAGACGATCAGTCGCTATCGCTATATGATTATTAAATAAAATTTTCGCAAGTATTGGAGTAATTGCCGGAAACTGCTCTAGTGGTGCTCATATGAGAGGTCTAACACCTTCCCATTACGATTTTTGTAGGGCCTGCAAAGATGTGAAGGAAAATGAGACTGCCATGCACTTTCCCTGTCACTATTTTACGTTTTAACCAGAGGAAGATTTCTGCCCAGAAACTCTTTGGTAGGCTTGAATACCCCAGCATTCGTGGTCATCGGCTGCATCTCTGATTTGAGCATGGCTAGATATAGCGCACAACCGATTCAAGCAAATCAATCTATTGTCAGGGATGATGGTGGATCTTCAGATTTTTAGACTCGCAATGGTCTGAGTTGATGCTGCTATAACTCGATCAACCTACTCCAAAACTATTGGCTAATCTAACATGATTGGTATTAGTAGGCATTAGGAGTTCGTTTGGCACTAAATAATTTGAAATTTCAACAAATCTGTCTGCGGCAAGATGAGGTTATTTCCAAAGAAAATACTCGGAAATAGCAGATGTGTACCCTCACAGTAATGAGCAGGCAGATGAGTTTGCAATGAGCTTACATAGGACCAGAATTTTGTTAAGGAGTGTATGAAAAAAGTTGGAGGACTATACTCGGCAAAAGGAAAGAACTTGGACGGCATTGATTTATCCTTAAAAGAGAGATTTCTTTACCAATCATGTGCAAGGCAAGGAGTTAGCCTTACTGATATCGCTCAGCAGCATGAAGTTCATCAAGGCAACAGGATCGTAAGAGACATTATAAGGATATTCTATAAAGACTAAGGGCAGCACACTGGCATTTCTACAAGACTATGTTTAAAGCTTCCACGGCTTTATGTGTAAAGCCTAGCAATTATTAAACAGTTTTTGTATTCCCAGTAAATAGGCCTCCCATACATATTTTACTTGATTACAATAGAAAATACTTTCATCAAAGTAAAATCTATGGCACGCCAATAAGCTGCAGTTATTATCGTGCTGCTGCTGCAATAAATTATTAAAACAATTGAAGGTTATTACAAAAAAATACTTTCAATCTGCAATTACAACTTAAAGAATCGACAATAATAACATGGCACACCTGTAATAATAACATTTCAAAAAAGAAAAACGAAAATAATAGGGACGAACATGAATTTTGTTTTACTTTTAAAAGTTTTTTTCAAACGCTTAATTTCTTATAACATTATGCAGCTTAATAGCCCCTATTAGTAGGTGACATTAAAGGAAAAAAAAACTTTTGTATTCCATTTCCTAAGTTTTTGATATATTTTCCATGCACACACACATACAGTCAGCTCTCTCTCTCTCTTTCCCGGATATAAGAAAACTTTTTCGAATTCATTATTTATAAACGAAGCATAATAACAACAACGAATGAAATTAAAATTTCATTCATGTGTCTGTAATGACATGTTAAATAATTACAAAGAATTTTTTTTATTTATTTTGATTAATAAAACAACAAAAAACAATCTATTTGTCTACATACAACTGTCTGACTGTGCCTATAAGTATATGCCCATATGTCTTAATGTGTCTATTTGCCTTTGTACATTAGCATTCCAACAACAACAAAAAAAATTGAAAAATAATCTCCATTCATTGACACTTTCGTATGTTGTGTACGTGTTAAGCATAAAATTAATTTGTACGCTGCAAAATAATCTAAAAACTCATATTTTTCTAGTCACACACGCACACAGAGATAAATTGTCTGAGAAAATTACATGAAATTATTGTCATGTGGCAAATATCCTTCGTCCGTTGTGAATAACAATGTATCGAATGGATACTGAGTTATCCCTGTCGCATCACATCATATAACATAAACTTGTTCTGTCTGTTGCAACTACAACAACTACGTTGAGTTTAAAATGTTTTGTAAAGTATTGTTCATGGGAGTGAGAAGGGAAGTGAGGTGGACATAAAGGCCAATTGGAAATTTATTTAAATTTTCTATTTAAGGATTTATCCTCCACTAGCCTACTGCACTTTTATTAAATTAATGACTGCATAGGATCTTGAACGATTGCATGTCAATCAATCATCAATCGTTTTAAGCAAGGCTTATAAGGAAGCCCACCTACAATCGAATGCCTTAATAGTAACAGTTGTTTGAAATTTCTGAAGCAATACTGATATCGTGTAAAATCCTGCCTAAGCAATCAAAATTCTTCCTTTACTGGCGTTGTAAAATTGCATGTCTTGTACTTTTGCATGTCAATCAATCATCAATCATTTTAAGCAAGGCTTGCAAGGATGCCCGGTACCTGTAGTTGAATGACTTAATAGCGACAGTTGCTTGAAATTTCTTGAGCAATACTCATATCGTTTAAAAGCCTGCCAAAGTAATCGAAATTTTTCCTTTAATGGCATCGTAAAATTGCATATCTTGTACTTTTGCATGTCAATCAATCGTCAATCATTTTAAGCAAGGCTTATACTGATGCCCAAAACCTACAGTCACAGTTGTAAAATTTCTTGAGAAATACTGATATCCTTTTGAAAGCCTGCCTAAGTAATCAAAATTCTTCCTATATTGGCGTTGTAAATATGTATGTCTTGTCCATTTGAATGTCAATCAATCATCAATCATTTAATGCAAGGCTTATAACAATGCCCGGTACCTATAGTCGAATGCCTTAATAGTGACAGTTGTTTGACATTTTTTGAGCAATATTTATGTCCTCTAAAAGTCTGCCTAAGTAATCAAAATTCCTAGTTTGCTGGCATTGTAAAAAGTCAATTTTTAGACTTCAAAGCAGCATTCTCTCTGATATAAAATGCAACCACCATAGCATCCTTGAAAAAGATTTCTCCATCCATTTGAGTAAATCTCTTCTATGGCAAAAGTGAGTCCGTTGTTCGAGCTGTCTTAGCTCAGGTTTAAACCACGAGATCGCATCTGATAAGTCACCATATTGCCTACTGAGCTACGATGACTTCTTTCAACCTTCCTTTCGAGACTATTTAAGACTCCCAATACTATTTGTGCTAGCAAAACGATGAAGTCATTAGATATATTATGTGGCTGTTTGACGCAATGGTGAGTGTATATTCTTTCAACAGTCAATCTCAAGGCCCTTGACATCATTCGGATTCTAGGCTACCAGCTGATGAATTAGTTGGAAAAAAACTTTTCTCAGAAATCAGTATTTTGCGGTTTAGTATTATTAGCATATGGACTTCCAATTTATGTTACCGTAGCTTCAGCAAGAAATTTTATTTCAAAAGCTATAGAGTACTGTCATCCATCCTCGTTTGAAAGATGAAATCGATGATTATATCCTACCCGTTAAGCAATACTCACAACATAAAATGTATAAAATGGGAAACAAGACAAACAGACAACAACAAAATATACACATCGTACGGTAAATGATTTGTTATTCAAACAAATATGATAAAATTTATCAGGAGTTAACAAAACAAAGATTAAAAATCCAATAAAAACAATCTCATAGAAAGATCTTGAAGCTATCAGACATAAAATTAAAGGAGTATGAATGGATCATGTGTAGCCACGCCGTCTCGAGTTATTGGACAGCGATGAGGCATGAATCAATGAGTACTAAGTGAGAGTTGAATTAAAGTGTGCATTTAGCAGTAGTCGCTGTAGTCTAGTAGGTAGAGTGTTGACTTACTAGGCCTGAGGCAACGTTTTAAGCCTCAGTACAGACAACTTCAGCAAAACGAAATATGACAAATATTGGGCGGCTATCTCTCAGCAGTTTTCTGGCAAGAACTTTGGGAGTAAATAAAATTGCCATGAAAAGTTTCCCTAGAATCTGTCATTCGGAGTTGACTTTAAACTGTAGGTCCCACCACTTATGGATAAAATTAATACACACAATATAAGTGATGTGAGAAGGTAGGTTTAAAGTATTTTAAAGACAGGTTATGTTATGTGTGTTTAGCAACGTGATATTGAACTTCAAAATTTTGACTGTGAATGTGGTTAAACTTTAGTCTGGAATTTTCAGTCCATTTATGGTAATCAATTTATCGAGTATATCTTAAGGGTGGTAACCACTTTGCATGTCTTAAGTGTGGTTTACATTACAAACGATTTATATTTCTTTAATCCTATCCCATTATCTGCTAACTAATATCGTCTAAAATTTCTTATTTTTCAGGTAAGTTCAACAAATATTTTCGAAAACTTTTTAACTTAAATTTCCATAACAGGTAAGCAATCAATTGTCAAACACATTTGTTTTATTATCCCTCTGAATATGGTCACAATTTTTAACACTTTCCCTTGCCTTCAACATTTAACCGAACCATTGAATATTTAATACTTGCCTGGTCGCATAGTATTACACAGACTATGAAAACCAAAATGTGAAGGAGAATAAAAAGTTGCAAAAGGGTTTGACTGTGGTAATTACTGGGCAATACTATAAAAAAGTACGTACGTATAACTACTAATTGTAAATTATCACTCTAAAGACTTGAACATACTTGCAAACTCATTTTGTACTCTCTTCCTTTCCTTGTGGCCTGCTATATCTCTCCTTCTCTCTCCATAGCATTTGTTCTTATACTCATTTGATATGTTGTGCCGGGGCATTAAGGGAATTTATATGGTTTTGTATTTATGGCCACGTTCACATTACGCCGTCTGTACTAAACGAGTATGTCATGTATATGGGTATACGTATGGCTATGGGTATCGGCATGTGTATGGGTTTGACTATGGCTTGCATTATAATTGAACGTGGAATTGTTTGTAGTGGTTGTACAATTATACTCACACTCTCTCTCTTTCTCTCCGTTCCTCTGTGTCTTTCTTTGTATTCGATATATTTATCGATGTTAAATGTTGGTATGGCAGTCGATTTATTACCATCAAAATGTAATAAATTTTGCAAAAATATTGTAATTTTACACAAACATTGTATTCCAAATGATCAACAATACCCATCCCATCCCATTCTGCTCTACAGTTATCATCTATAAATGCTTGTTAAATGGTTGAAAGAAAATTATAAGAATTCCTTTAGTCAAAAAGGGAGCAACAATAAAACAGGGTGGGTTATCGATAATTATAAGGCACCCCAAAAGAAATAGAAACATTAAAAAGAGAAACTTTATTGCTTTTGTAATTGTTGTGTGAAAGCAAAAAAAAAAAAGGAAATGTGTGGAATGAAGGCATTAAATTATAGAACAGGGAATAATTGCATGTTTTTACAATTCATTAGTAACTTAACTACTCTTTTAAAGACATCGATTTCCTTATAATCTTTTACAAGGTGGTAAAATAGTAGTGAAGTAAAACGAATTAGTTTTGCTTATTGTAATCGTCGTAGTAAAGTAGGGAGTGTGAGCCCGTGGGACAAATCAACTTAACTTCAAAATAAATCTTGCCATTGCAGCGATCTTTAGATTGTAGTCCTCGGTCAAAGATAAGAGAAAAATGAGTTGTCGGGAATCCGCGCATCATATTGAGCTTAAGGCGATCCCTGTTTTGAACAAATGTTCTTTAAGTCTGCAGTGTCTAGCCGATAGATCGGTTACTGTTCTCAGGTTAATTCTGAATAGCCGGATGCTTAACGCAAGTCTTTTGTCTTCATAGATTGTTTAGCTTGTCTTAAACCCATCGGACTTAAAAAGAGTTTTCGCCTCTTGCTATATACGCATCCGAAGTTGTTTTCCTCCTCCACTAAAAAGTTCTAGATCGTTTAGTGGTATGAAACCTAGACTTTTGGCAAACTCGCAAGCTAACTGGTTGAAATTTTGACCCAAGTAGCTGCATAAACAAGCAATCATCGGTACTAGTTAGATTCATGGTCTCTATAACTATTTGAACGGGTATTTATACACATTTTTCCTGAGTAGAAGTTTCTCTAAATTCTCTCGAAATAAACAGAATGTGCGTGTAAGTATATCAGTCACTGTTACAGTCTGCAGGAGAACTGCAGTGTCTTCCAGATGAAAGTCGAGACTTTTCTCATAACGATTAAGCAGCAGATTTCTGTCAAAAACTCTCGAGAGTAAATAAAATTGCCATGGAATAGTTTCTCAAAAATATCTGTCATTCTTGACTTTAAACTGTAGGTCCGGCCACTCACATATAAAATTTACACACATAATATAAGTGCTGTGAGAAACTAGGTCTTAATACTGGCTGAAGAGTTGTAATGGCTGATTGTATGTATATGTATGTATGATTAAAGTACTACCACTATAATAGTAGTCCACCAAGTTGCAGTGTCTTTCGAATGTCATATCTGCGTCTTAAGTTGTCTAGGGCAATGATCGTTCTAGAAAAGCAGAACAAAGAAGAACAATATATATAGGCAGATATAAAAAGGTTCAAGGCTAAGCTAAGATAGGATATAAAAGCACCCCTAAGCCAGCTCAATCCCATTACAAGCCCTAGAAGTATTCGCATCTTTAAAACCTTGCGAATTCCTCTATATAGAGTGTTTGGTCTAAATTCATATGTAATATTTTTATTGTAAAAAATCTATTCTTCTATACATTTTAAGTATTTCACCAAAACTATTGTTAATACTAATATATAATGAAATATATTAAATAATACCTAATTTCAAAAATAATTAGGGTTTGTAAAATATACAGTACATATATTCTTTAACAGAAATAATTGAAGTAAAATTTACAAAATAAACGCTAGATGTTTCGCTCAGTGTATTCCGTTATTTTGCTATAATAGATTATGTTAAATTACAGAATTTATTGTAAGAGCATAGATCTCAACTTGTTTAAGTGAGCAAATGTAAAAAATAATTTTGTCTTAATAAAACCATCAACCTATGCAGTCGCATCAGCGTATATAGCGCGTAACTTTGTTTTTTTTTTGCGAATTGATTAAGAATTGTTAATCAACATTTTTGGCGCCCGAGCAGGGACCGCTTAACAAAGATTAAATAGATTGCTGAGACAAAGTTAAAAGTATATTTTATATTAAAATTTGCACTGTATGAAAGGTTGATGGTCATCGTTGTTGAAGTCGCAGACCAGCATTGTTGGGTTATAGCTACTACTCGAGGAGCTGTCCTTTTGGAGGATTCATCAAGGGATTTCTCATCTTATTGAAAACAAGTAAAAGAGGGACAGACATCAAGGTACTGTACACACGTTCATATTGAAAGCGCAGTCGATAGCATAAATTTTTAACTGCACATTTGCCAGTTCTCTATAACATCAAAATTAAAACGAAATAAGAAAAGAAAAGCAATAGCTTCGAATAAACGCCAAGTCGACTGCACTCGCAATTTAACATACAAACAAATATATAATTTATATATACATACATAACATAATTGCTTTCATAAAAATAAAAAAAACTGCTAAGTACACGAAATTCTAAAAATTTAAAAACTAAAATACTTAAGGGAGAACCGCTATTTCGTTATTGTTGTTGTTGTTGCTACTGAAAAGGGCTTTGTTGTTGGTTTATCAATCGCCTACTCTTTGTGCTGCTATCAATTTGCTATGTTGAGAAACATTATTGTGGATAAACATATGTATCTTTAACTTTGTTGATTAAAACATTCATACATACGACCAAACATTTTTGTTCGAACTTGTCGTTGCCTAGGATATACATGGTCGTACGTGAATGTTGACCGTCAAACAAATCAGGTCAAACATTTTATAAAATTATATTGAATAGCCAACTTTGTTGCTAAACATATACATAAAACCAACATAGACTGTTGTAGATAGTAATAATTTCTATATACAAAGTTTAAAATGCCAGGTGGTTCTGAATCAACTGAAACTACTGCTTTAGATAATGTAGCCGTATTGCGCCAGCAAAGAAGTGTCGCGAAGGGCAATATTACTCGTATTAAAAATAGTATAGGCGGTGCTGAACGATCGGCTGTTGATCTAGAATGTAGGCTCGATATTTTAAATTCTTATATCAAGCAAATCATGACTTATCAAACCGAAATAGAAAAACTATGTCCACAAGACGACCGTCGTCCTGAAATAGAAGAGCTCTGCATCAGTGCTAAATCAAAAATAATGTCGTTACTTGGTCCTCATGCAAATAGAGACAATTCAATTCACGATAATACGTTTTCAATACGCTCATTAAATCGTTTACCAAAATTGAAATTACCAACATTCGATGGTAAATATGCAGAATACAAAAATTTTATTACCTCCTTCAACAATTTAGTTCATGATGACGTAACACTAACTCGCATAGAAAAATTTAATCCCTTACTCTCTTGCCTTTCTGGAGATGCTCTGCGTACTGTAAAGGCATTTCAAGTCACCGAAGAAAACTATCCAAAAGCATTGAAGAGGTTAGAAGAGCGATATGACAAAAAATGCTTAATTTTCTTCGATAGTATTGAACAAATTTTTGATATTCAAAAAATAAACAAACCTAATGCCGCGTTGCTTCGTAAAGCAGTAGATACTGTCTCTGCAGTTTACGATTCATTGCTGTCAATTGGCAATGAAAAAGACATAACAAATGCTTTATTGATTCACATCGTGCTTTCGAAAGTTGATTCGGCTACTAAGGCTAAATGGAACGACCAGCTTGATTATACAACATTGCCTACATGGGACTCTTGCGCGAAGGTTTTAATAAGACGATGTCAAACGTTAGAAGTAAGTGAAGATAATGCAAGTAAAAACGATGGTAATTCTTTAAATAGCAAAACAAGCTGGAATAATAAAAGGGCAATGCATAAGACGTCGCATGCCTGCTCACAAGAAACCAATACATCGAAATGCATTCACTGTCTTGCAACCGACCATCACATTTATAATTGTAAAACATTCGGGTCACTTGATGTCACTCAAAGATTTAATTTTGCAAAATCAAATGCACTTTGTTTAAATTGTTTAAAAAAAGGTCATTCAGTTGCACATTGCAACAGCTCTCGTTGTCGTATCTGTAAAGGTGCACATCATACGTTATTGCACAGACAACAAAATCAGACAGTAAATACGTCTATTGAATCGCCATCAACGTCAAAAAATGCTGTTTTAAATACCTCATCATCCACGGTAACTAATTCTGAAAATAATGTAGTTTTGCTTGCTACTGCTGTAGTCCAACTACGAGATAAATTTGGAAATTTACAAAATGCTCGCGCAATGCTAGACTCAGGCTCCCAAATAAATATTATAACAGATGAATTCGCTAATAGATTAAAAATTAAACGCTGTTCTGCAGCTGTTCACATTACTGGAATTGGTGAAATAAGTGCTGACATAAACCAACAAATTTCTACTGTCGTCAAGTCAAGAATTAATAATCATGAGTTCGTTGCTGATTTTCATATCATGAAATCTATTTCAACTTTTCAACCAAATGTCGACATAGCTACTCAAAATTGGAAGTTACCAAGCAATATCGTTCTCGCCGATCCACAGTTTCATAAGCGACAAAAAGTTGATATTTTACTAGGTGCAGATGTGTTTTTCGATCTCCTTTGCGTTGGCCAAATTAAAATAGGTAAATCTATGCCTTTGTTGCAAAAAACTCTCCTTGGTTGGGTAGTCTCCGGCCGATTTATTCCATCAATTCAAAACAGGCAAAAAACTTGTCATTTAATTCAAGAAGAAGATGTATTGCACAGTATTGATTGTAATTTGAAAAAATTTTGGCAAGTTGATGATTTACCAAATAACAAACATGACTTTTCAAAAGAACATCAAGCCTGTGAAAATCATTTTAAAGAAAATGTTAAATTGTTACCAGAAGGTCGTTTTCAAGTACGGTTGCCTTTTAAAACCGATCCTTCTCAGCTAGGCACCTCGTTTGATGTCGCAAAACGTCGTTTTTTATCTCTTGAGAAAAAGCTGTCAAAACATCCGGAAATACAGCAAATGTATACAGAATTCATGAAAGAGTATTTGCATTTAAAACACATGACACCCGTTGATAACAAAGCTCTGCTTAGCTTACACTATGTTATTCCACACCAAGTTGTTTTAAGACCTGATAGCGTGACTACAAAGCTAAGAGTTGTTTTCGACGCATCTGCGAAAACTTCGTCTCAATTGTCGTTGAACGATACATTATTAGTTGGCCCTACCATTCAACCAGATTTGTACACAACTCTGCTAAAATTTCGTTTAAAAAAGTATGCTATTACAGCGGACATCACTAAAATGTACCGCCAGGTTTTAATTGAGGAACAGGATAGAAATTATCAGCTTATTTTATGGAGGGAAAATACAAATTTACCTATACAAATATTTCAATTAAATACTGTTACCTATGGAACATCACCAGCACCATTTTTGGCAATAAGATGCTTACATGAACTTGCAGAAAAATATAAGAAAACATATCCTGAGGGCTCAAGAGTCATTAAACAAGAATTTTATGTCGACGATTTATTGTCAGGTGCTGAAGATTTAGAGCAATTAGAAATAATTCGTAATGAGACAACACACATTTTAAATTCCGCTGGCTTTAAACTAGCAAAATGGTTTTCGAATCACAAATTTTATAGTCAAAATGCGTCAAATGAAAAATGTTTGAATTTTAACCTTGATGAAACTACAAAAACTTTAGGTCTTAAATGGTTTCCAGATAATGATATATTAAAGTTTCAATTGCCTAAAGAATTTGTAAATCTCAAATCAACAAAACGAAACATCTTATCGACAACTGCACGCTTATTTGATCCGCTGGGACTTGTGTGCCCAATAGTCACTAAACTTAAAATATTACTTCAGGAGTTATGGATTAAAAAGCTAGATTGGGATGAGTCTATACCCCAAAATTTAGATACACAGTGGAGTTGTTTCAGAGTAGATCTCGAAAAAGTTTCAACCATTTCAATTCCTCGTTATGTTCATACATCAAATAAGAGTAAAATAGCAATTCACGGGTTTTCAGACGCCTCAATTCGTGCATATGGTTGTTGCGTTTATGTTGTTGCTGTTAATAATAAAAAAATAGTTTCGCGGTTACTAACAGCCAAATCTAAGGTTGCACCTACAAAGACACTAACACTACCGCGGCTCGAATTGTGCGCTGCTCATCTGTTGGCAAAATTATGGAGTCAAATCGAAGTACTTTTGTTACCTTACATATCTGAAATTATATTTTGGACTGACTCAGAGATTGTTTTACATTGGCTAAAATGCATGGATCTTCTCTTAATATTTTCGTTGGTAATCGTGTGTCACAAATACAAGAGTGGAGTGGTAAAGCAGAATGGCGTCACGTTCCAACAAAGCTGAACCCTGCAGATCTTGTATCTAGAGGTTGTACCATTGCTGAATTACTATCGTCCTTTTGGTTTGAAGGTCCAAGCTTTTTACAGCAGCCAAGAGAAAATTGGCCAACAAATCCACATTTTCAAACAAGTCCTGCAACGATTTTGCCAGAACTCAAATTATCAAAAGTTGTTTGCACCATTTCACAATCATCAAATCACTGTATTCTTGAATTAATAAATCGGTGTTCATCGTATTTAAAAATATTAAGAACCATTGCTTATGTGTATAGGTTCATCACGCCTTACAACAACAACAAATCGAAATATTTAACAACAGCAGAATTAGAATGGTCGTTTCTCAAAATTATTGCCACAATACAAGAACATGAATTAGTAGCTGAAATCAAACTTATAAGAAATTCGGAATTGTTGAGCTCAAAATATCAGAAGTTAACACCATTTATTCAAGACTTTGTACAGAATGATCGGAAAATAAGTTTATTGCGAGTTGGCGGTCGACTTCTAAATGCAGATATGCAATATGATGCGAAGTTTCCTTTGTTGTTGCCAACGAATACAAGATTTGGATATCTTTACATAAAACATTTACATTTATCGAATTATCATTGTGGTGCAAAAATTCTAATTGGCTTGCTAAGACAACGAATATGGATCATTAACGCTCGCAACTTGGCAAGAAAAGTTGTGCGAAGCTGTACGCATTGCTTTAAATATAAGCCCAAACTAGCAATGCAGATAATGGGTAATTTGCCTGCCGATCGGTTAAGAACTATGCGTCCCTTTTTTATAACTGGTGTAGATTTTTGCGGTCCCGTCTACACTACATTACGCATACGTGGCAAACCACCATATAAAACATACATAGCGGTGTTTGTGTGCTTTTCGTCGAAAGCAGTTCATATAGAAGCAGTTTCAGACTTATCATCTAATGCATTTCTTTCTTGTTTTAAAAGGTTTATTGGTAGACGTGGCGTACCAGAAAAGTTGTATTGCGAAAATGCAACTAATTTTGTGGGAGCTAACTCTGAACTACAAGAACTAAAACGACAATTTTTCGATGAATATAATCAAACAGAGCTGCTTAATTTCGTTGCTGAACGTGGTACTGAATTTGTGTTTATTCCCCCTCGCGCTCCACATTTTGGTGGCCTCTGGGAGGCCGCAGTTAAATCCTTAAAAAATTTAATGTTACGAACTGTCGCTAATGCAAATCTAACCTTTGAAGAGCTATCAACTGTGCTTGTTGAGATAGAGGCCATATTAAACTCTCGACCAATCGCGCCATTATCCGAGGATCCCAATGACGGAGAGGCACTTACACCGGCTCATCTGCTTATTGGGTCAGCACTCAAAACCATCCCTGAAAAAATTGCAAAAAGCCCTGTTGTAAATTATTTGAAAAGATATCAGTTGATTTCCCACTTAAAGGCACAATTCTGGCGAATGTTCCAGCGCGATTATATACTTGGACAGCAGCAAAAAGTCAAATGGTCAACACCTCAACTCAATATCCAAGTTGGCGATTTAGTGTTGGTACATGAGGATAACCTTCCTCCTCAAAAATGGATGCTGGGTCGTATAAAAAATGTTATTACTGGTACCGATGGACATGTAAGGGTGGCTGACGTGCAGACTAACTCGGGTTTGTTCAGGCGAGCAATTCATAAATTAGCATTGATACCAAAAGAAAATTGAAGCCTAAGTTAGGCATTCAACGCGGCCAGGATGTTTGGTCTAAATTCATATGTAATATTTTTATTGTAAAAAATCTATTCTTTTATACATTTTAAGTATTTCACCAAAACTATTGTTAATACTAATATATAATGAAATATATTAAATAATACCTAATTTCAAAAATAATTAGGGTTTGTAAAATATACAGTACATATATTCTTTAACTGAAATAATTGAAGTAAAATTTACAAAATAAACGCTAGATGTTTCGCTCAGTGTATTCCGTTATTTTGCTATAATAGATTATGTTAAATTACAGAATTTATTGTAAGAGCATAGATCTCAACTTGTTTAAGTGAGCAAATGTAAAAAATAATTTTGTCTTAATAAAACCATCAACCTATGCAGTCGCATCAGCGTATATAGCGCGTAACTTTGTTTTTTTTTTTGCGAATTGATTAAGAATTGTTAATCAACATAGAGTATTTAACATTTTCCTATTTAGCTCTGAAATGTTTTATGCTCTCCATGCCTTTAAGCTAAGCGAGGATAAATAAATATCCCTAAGCCATTACAAATCCTAGAAAACCCGGAATGTTGGCTACCTACAAAGAGTTAAAAACCTTACAGAGTCCTCTACAGTGAGTATTTAAAACTTTCCTACTTAGGGCTGGAATATTTGTCTCAAGTCCTACGTGGTGATCCCCCATTTATTAGACTGGGATCCAATTCACATCGCGCCATCCCTTAAATTACTCTGTCATCAGTAAAAGCTGATGTTTTTTGTTGATGAAGAGTAAAAGGGCACATGGAAAAGTTACATTCCGACTAGTGCTAACAGTAGTCTGGCAATGTGAGTGGCCTTGTATTTAAAAATCATGACAATAACAATCATTAAACAATTATTCAACAGATCTTCAAACCACGATTACTCTCTTCAAACACATCGCATCTTCACACAAGACTGACTAAACTTTACTAACTCAGTCGCCTGCTTAGCCTTGGCTTTTATACGACAGAGTAAATACTCTGATGAATGTTCTTGAAGCCGAATAGTCGTTGCTTTGCCTTCTCGAGACCTCTATAAATGTAAACATCGTTATTCATTATGGTTGTTTGTGTATTTTGTTTACATTTGTTCTTGTGGTGTTTGTTGTTGTATTTTTGTTTACTTGTTTACCATTTTTATTTATGCTGGTGTTTGTTGTTATATTTTTGTTTATAATCTTAATGTTAAGCGATGAAAAAGCAAAACACCATTATCTAAATTCTTCATTTTCATGGCAATACCATTTTATCTTGGAATTTCACCACGGTTCTCATAGAGTCTGAATTCGAATCCAAAACCGAGATGGAGACAATAGTTCGGGTAATCAATTTCAATTTGAACAGGATATTCATTCTCCACTATTTGATTGAAGACATGCAAAATACCGAAGTGATTATACGGAATTTGTTTCCAACAGCCATAACTCTTCAGTGAATAATAATTCCTTGATATTCTCCTTATTTTAAGTCACTATGTTGCCACTTGTTTGACCAATAATTACTGTTATTATAACTAAAGTGTAGAGTGCCCACTGGTATGGAAATACTACGCTTTATGAACCAGACTCCCTTCTTTTTTAGTATAAAGCCATTTCCTCATAAGCTCTCTGGCTGGGAATTTATATTTAAAAATAAAAGAATAAAAAATCATAAATTTCTTCAGCACTTAAATGCTGTTGCAAACACCCTGTCTTGTGTTGCCAACACCCGATTGCCATCACTTTGCCAACAACAGATTTAATTTTTTTTTTATGGAAAAAATATTAAAAAAAGAAGACAGAAAATGAAATGAAATATAACGGTTTTGAGTTAAACAAACACCAGCTGTTTTATTGTATTTCCTTGTGTTTCCTTAATTCTTAACGAAATCACAACACAACACAACAACAACCCGGCAAGAAATTAATAAAAAAGCAGGAAAAACAACAAGAAAAAGTTTTTCTTTTTTTGCCTCTCACTTTTGAAACAATCTCAGCGCTCCTTTTTAAACATTATCACACACTGTAACGCTATTATTCTTTTCTTAGTTCCTGTAACAGTTACGGCATTCAGTAACTGTCTCTCTCCCTCTCTCTCTCACTGTGTTAATAGGACTCCTACCCGACATGCCACTCCAAGTTACCCGTTTTCAACTCTCTTTCGATCTTTCGCTCTGTACAACTTGACACAACTCCGTTTGATGTATAAAAAATAAAATGAAAATGAAAAACGACAACAACAACAACAATAAATTCAACAAATGAAGTGTATTCATATGTAGTGCAAGTGTGTTTGTGTATGGATCTTGACATGTAAGAAAAACGTTTATAATGTAACACACACAACAATAGGATGACAAGAGCAACAGCTCTGACTACAATAACAGCCAAACATCCATCTCTACATACACATGCACTCATACTCATTTAGTCATTCATATATGACATACACGTTAATAAAACTTTTGGCCTAAATACTCTCATACACATACATATAAACGAAAACAAAAAAAAGGATACACGTTTATGGCAATAGAATAACAGGAATAACTTCTTTTCAAAGAAAAACAAAAAAAAAGGGGGCACAGGAGAAGAGAAAAACTTTTTGTTACATTTTGTCTGTGTGTGTGTAACAAAGAGGTGACAAAATGTCAAAAACTTTTCCAAGATTATTTGACTGGCAATCACAAAAGGCGGCAAATTCATAATAAAAGCAGAAGAAAAAGACGAAGAAGAAAAACAAACTTTTTTTAAATTGTTTTTCGATGAGGAATTGTGTTCTAAAAACAGAAGAAGTTGTTTGAACAATTCATAAAGGAAACCCGTGTTAAACGATTAAACGATTTATCGAAACTTTTAATGTGTGTTACATACATAAGTAAGTGTTGTGTGCAAATAAACACAGAAGTAGGCAGATTTCTGAACAGTCAAAAGAAGCTGTAGGATACCCTACAAGGCAATCAATTGCATGAAAAAATTAATTCCTTACAAGGATGTGTTTTCAGGTCCCTCTTTGGCAGCACATCGATGGGCTTTACGGTTTGCTGTTGTTCTCCTATCCATTTAAGATTGCTCTGCCGTAGCTCTAGCCGAGCAAGGTGCCATAATTATGAAACTAGCGGGTTGAGATCTCAATTTTCTTTGTTGAACATGTTTCAATAAAAATTCCTCTTTGATTAAGTACCAGAGATGCGGCAAGTACGACTGCTTTGGACCTCTGGATAGGTTTGGATAAACTTAACGATATCTGAGGTGTCTCCACAAATGCATGTAATATACAGATGGATACAGGAGCTGAGATATTTTCATCAAACAATGGTATATATTTCAGCAAAATAAAGTGCTTTTCAGGCAAAGATTTTAAAGAACATTAAAGCCTTGGAACTAGTCGTGGTACATATACCGAAGAGTTCAGAAGTAAAAATTAAGATGGACTAGCAGACAGCCCTGAAGGATATATCTTTAGGTCACAACTGTTACGGGAGTATAGAATACTGCTGAGGGTCCTTCCTTATGTCGGTTTATTGAATTAGACTGTGACTGGTATCTGATCATGGTGATGTTACTGGCAATGATATGCATGAAAGATGAACAGGATCATCTTTGGAAATAAAGACTGGAACAACGTTTCTTCTATTCACCCAACAATTGGTTTATAAAAATCTTATTGCCGATGTTCAATCCTCACTTTATGAAACTAATCTTAATCTTTAATGAATAGATGGGAGCTGAGAGCTGTTATAGGTGCCTTAACGGAGCATGGTTCTTTTAGGGACTGGATTAACCAATGGAAAGCATATTTATGTCACTACTGTCCTTGTCTGCAGATAGGCAATTGGTTCTGTATTGGTCATTAAAACTTTTCAGTCAGTATTATAACCGAGCTGCTCACACCAATTATGTGGTGTGTTCGTTAATTTTATACATGAGTGGCGGGAGATCTACAGTTAAGTTTGATGTCTGCTGTGGAGTTTGAATAATGGTCTCACATTTTCTCATGTTTTTGCCAGAAATCTGAACGAAGAAATATTTTCTTCATGTTTCGCTTTTTTGAAGATACCTGACCTGGAGTTTGACACGTGGCCTCATGTGTAATAACCCAACACACTGCCTACTGGACTATGACGCGTGCACAGAACAAACAGTGGCTCATATATATGTCACTACTATCCTTGTCTGCAGGTAAGCAATTGGTTGTGAAGTCAATTTGTTAAAGAACTTCTGGATATGAATTGTCAGCTTGACGGTGCTGTCATCTATTAATGTCAAGGATACAGCTTCGTTTATCAAACTCTTCGTACTCTGAAGATGCAGCCCTTGCCCTGATCAACTTCTTCCCCAGCTGGGTGGAACTCGGTCAGCACAGGGACTGCGTTTACCCTTGGGATTACAACGAGCCGCTATGTGTGCTCAAGACTGGTTTTGTTGTCAGGCCTATCTACCTCTGCATCTGAAGCACTGGGAGCTTGAGGACATAACAGGATTTCACTAACTAGGTGTATATCTATATAATTGTATTAACTTCCGAACATAAAGTCAACTTCAAGGCAATGGGGGTGAAATATGTATCTAATTCTCCTTTATTTTTTCTTCCTTAACTTGTGTTTGCTTTTTTTGCCACCGAAATTTTTTTCTGATTCGTTTGTGATTAAAGTTTCTCTTTTATTATTTTCCTTTACTAATCTGAAGGGTTTTTCACAATGGACCCATAGGCCTTCGGGTGAAGACAGTCTGATGAACGTTCTGGAAGATGAATGTTCATGGCATCGTCTTTTCGAAATCGTTGTTTCCTTATGCTTGTTTGTGTATTTTGTTTACATTTATTCTTATAGTGTTGTTTGTGGATTTTTGTTAACTTGTTTACCATTTTTTTTTCATGCTGGTGTTTGTTGTTATATAAGCAGTACGATAATTAGTAAACTAGTTTATTTACTGTTTTGTTTTGTTTTTGTAGCTTTTGTTTAAAATTTTAATGTTAAACGATGTAAAAGCAAAACACCAATATCAAGAGTTTTCATTTTCACTAACACTAACTTTTATAGCCAATGATGGAAGCAGGCTTGTAACCGATCCGTAATTTTCCTCGCTTTTTTCTTGTAATTTTTTTAATATTTCCGTACGTATTTCGTGAACACCTTAATTTTCTTTAACATTTTGTTCAACACAATGCCACATTTAAATGAACTAAGGAGCGATAAAATAAAACAAAAAACTGTGGAGTAATTCCTATGAAAAAATGTTCAGCAGCAGCAGCAGTAGTTACACTTGAAAAATGTTTCTCCATGTAAAAAAGTATTCCCAAAATGCTGCAGTAAAGAAATGCAAACAAAATAACAACGAAATAAAAATAACAATAAAAATAAAAGAATTGCAATTGTTTTGTATAAAATGCACATGCATTCATACTTGTATTGCATTCATATACTCATTCATTTACTCATGCATTTACTCGTTCATTCATTTCATTTCCATTTTATTTAAAGAAGCAACAACGCAGAAGCAAATACAATATGTATGCCGCATTACCCAAGTACAACAACATGCCACACCAAGAGAGCTGCAAGCATTTCACTATGTACTCGTATGTATGAATAAGCGTATGTCTCTGGGTGTCAACGACAACAACAACAATAATATTGCCACACTATAAACAATGTGACAATATTTATTTGCTAGAAAATCCTTCCCCTCCTTTGTGTGTAAAACATAACCATCATTTAATTTAACATGCAACACGGAAACCTTTCCTTTTTCGAAAGGGGAGAGAGAGAGAGAGAGAGAGCGAGTCATGAATAATATTCAAGGGATATTCAAGTAGAATTCTACGAAATTGTAAGAATTGTAAGTAATAAGTGGATGGGTAATGTTTAAGAACCAATTGCTTTGAAATTCTTTTGAAAAAATTATTTTTTCCCTCTTTTTTGCAAACAAAATCGTCCATAAATGTAAATTTACCGAAACGTTTAAATAAAAAGCATTGACCAGCATTTAAGCCAAGTTTTATGTAAAAAGCTGGTAGAAAATAAAATATTAAAAAAAATTTTAAATGTACACAGACCCGTAACAATGCTTTGCTACAAATATTTGTTACTACAGTAATAGCCACACCTATATAGAGATGGTCACAGACAGGGGTCGATTGTCAAAATGTTGACAAAGCAAAAAAACTTAAATTTTAACAAAAAATAAATTATTTTTAAGCAGAAGTCATCTAAGAAAAAACCTCCTTATGCCACGAAAAAGAAGCTGTAGCTACAGCATTGACTTTGAGTTGTTGATTAAAAGAATTGGTGGCCTAAGAAGAAATATTTCCTTTATATTTGGTTTTGCTGAAGATGTCTGAGCCAGGGTTTAAATAGTGGTCTCGACTTCAACATCTCTATATTGGCAGACCAAAGTTCCTACTTGATATTATCAGCTTAATGGAGCTATCATCCATTGATATCAGGGATATAGTATCGTTTATTAGGTTTTCAGACTGACTGCCTGCATAGGGGAGCCGTACTTTAGTGTGCATCCCCTGCAATGACAAACTTCTTCGAAGATTTTGATGAAATTTGGTCACAACGGCTCGTTATACGTGCTCAAGTGAGCTTTGCTATCAGAGCTACCACTCTAACCCATTATCTACATACCTCCATATAGTCAGGACGATAAAGTGACGAAGTATAGTGGTTACTCTGGAATACAAGACAAGCAATTTTCATCATGGAGTTTTTATAAGTAAAGAAGGTACGTAGACTACGTGACTACGTAGAAAGATCTCTTAATGCTCTATATAGTAAAACATCAACAGTTAAAAGCAGTTTAAGCGCCGTAGTTTAATAGGTAGACGTGAGGCCATGGTTCAAACGAACGAAATACGAATGAAATATTTCTTCAATGACTTTCACTCAGCAGATATCTGCCAAAAATTCTGAGATTTAAATAAAATTGCCAATAAAAAGTTTCTTAAAAATCGGTCGTTCGGAGTCGACATTAAACTGTAGGTCCCGCCACTCATGCATAAAATAAACACACACAACATAAGTGGTATGAGAAGCTATGTCGTAACGCTGGCTGAAGTGTTGTAATGACCAACTATGTATGTATGAAAAGCAGGTAGTAATCTACATAGAAAGACCTCTTACGGCTCTAGATAAGGCAGTGTATCCTCTTGGATAAGACTAAAATACAAAATGGGCAAGGTTCCTTACGACTATATCCAATACAAGAGATAGTTTTTCTAGGGAACATTAAATGACAGCTCCATTATTTTTGGACAATCATCTACTTATCTGAGAAAAGCCTTAATTAACGATTTTCTCTTTTACCGTACCCGTTTATCCTTTTTATGTATCTCTGCTGCAGAAGCAACAGTTCGTAGCGCGAGCCCTGTGAAAACAGAATTTTTAGATGGTCTTCTAAAGGTAACTTTGTAGCACTATTTGGTTGGACAGACACTGTTTTGCAAACCATGAATATGCAGTTCTAATATTTTACAATTTTTTTCTTGTATTTTTTCCACATTTTGTTTTTTTTTTTTATTTTCCGTACCCTGGCCTTGCATTCCAGCAAAATATTTCGTTTTCCATTTATATTTTCGCATTCCAAAAAAAAACCAAAAAAGCAGAAAAAAACGTATATTTTTGTTGCATTTTATTAGAATTCTTTTGTGTGTATGTTTGTGTGTACGTTGTATACCTTGCCATTGGTATGTAAATTCAAACATTTTTTTTTCTGATTTTATTCTCCGCAACAATATTTATAGTTGACAACATTGTTGTTAGTGCAGCCGTTATCGTTGCTTGCTGCGGCAATTGTTAAAAAAAGGAAAAGGAACGTACATATATTTTGAAAGCGGCAACATTTAACGTTGCAAGCAGGCAGGCAGGCAAGCAAGCAGGCAAGCAAAGGAAGACAACGTGTATACCGGAGCAGGAAGTATTGTGTTTTTAGAAAATGTTTTTAAAGAATTTTGATACTCTTAAAACAGCACAGACCAACATAGCAAAGAAGGTTTAGAGGAGGTTTTTTTCCAACAAACTTAAATGGTGTTTTATTGTTATTGTTGTATACAAAATGCATTTCCGTTTGGTTTTAAGCACAAGGAATTTTTTGAAAATATTTTAAAACAAGAAAGAAAAAAGGAAAAAAAAAATTGTAAGAAAAAAGAAAAAAAAAAAAAACGGAAAAAAATAGGAAATAGTTTCACTCTGAGTATAGTTTACAGCATTACGGCCTTCACAATTTTTGAAAATATTACCTACAGTCAAAGGGTTTGCTTTTATGAAGTGCATACATAATTGGCCACCGAAACTATTCAGTCAAAATTACGTCCTAGCTTCTCATACCACTTATATTGTGTGTGTTAATTTTTATTTATGAGTGGCGGAGTCTACAGTTAAAAGTCGACTTAGAACGACAGCTTATTGAGAAACTTTTCATGGCAATTTTATTTATTATATCGACATGTCTAAGCCAGGGGTGCTTCCAATAAGTCAAAACACTATCTACTTGACTACTCATTTTGATCGAAATATCTAGCTTGAGGCTTAAACCACGAACGCTCTTCTGTTGAGCCAACACACTGCCCAATGACTATGGTGAGTTAGTTAAGATTATTACGTTTATTTGGAGATAAAAATTGACCAATCCAAGTCGAATAGATTGTGAGTTCCCCCTCCGTATATTAATAGATGAACCCGTACTTATGATACAGAATCAAAGAGTCCAAGATATAGAAAACACCACGCGAAGGATTAAGAAAGAGTGAGATCTGTATTGATAGATTCAGATTAAATATACATACATTCATACATTTATAAAATAATTGGCCACTTAAACCCTTCAGTCTGGATTACGACCTAGCATTTCATACCACTTATGGATACGTGTTTTCAACCGTGGCTTTACGTCTAATAGGCCAATACACTACCTACTAGACTAAGGTGACTTCAGATTGAACATGATCGCTGTAAATTAAGGCAGAACACCGACAATTAGGTCTAAACTAACCAGACTAACTTCCTCTCAGCAGATGTAAAAACTCTGAAAGTGAATAAGAAATTGCCATGAAAAGTTTCTCAAAAAATTTTAGGTTCTGCCACTCAAGTATAAAAATTAACGCACACAACATATGTGGTGTGAGAAGCTTCATCCTGACTGAAGGGTTGTAATAACGATTTTATATACATAAAGTAGAGTTCAGATTTACTCCTCTTGTATTAATTTCTTCTCTTCAGTGATCCTATTTGTATTGCTTCTTTTTGTATCGCCTATATTTCCATTAAATTAAACAGTCCCAGTAAATCCCTCTTTTTTCTACTATTTAGACCAAAATTTTAATTTTCACTTTCCTCCCTTATTTTCTATGGTCTTATCCATGGAACTGTTTTCTGTTTGCAAATCAATTATTCAAAATGAAAATTTCGCCCCAGTGACCCAGTTTTTCCTTTTTTTTCCTGCCATTAAATAAATACAAAAAATCTCCTGATTTTCTCTGTGTTCTAGCATTAAAGCTTTTAATTTCAGATTGAAAGACACAAAAGACAGAGAGAGAGAGAGATAGCGTATGAAATTAATACTTTTTCCGTGAGAAAAGAAGTAGAAAATGTAGAAACAAATGAAAGAGTTTTGTTTCTGGTTCAAATGATGTTCTTTGAATCAAAATTAAATGCTTAAGAAAATTAGAAAAACAGAATGAAAAAAGAAAAATGAAATCCAGGATAAATGCAAATAAAATCAATATAAAGAGGAAGCAATTGAAAACAGATTTAATAATTATGAAAGTGAAAGTAGTTTTTTCTCTTTAGAAGGAAGAATACCTAAAAGAAGTAAAGTATACGACAAGAAGTAGACAGAAACTACAGTTGACTACATGGGGATTAAACATCGAGAGCCACATTAATATATATGAAAATGGGGAACATTTTCATACATACATATTTAGTGATTACTATCTTTTAGTCATGATTACGACCTACCTTCGCACCCCACTTGCATATGTTGTGTGTATTAATTTTTATCCACAAGTGCTGGGACCTACGGTTTAAAGTTGCTTCCGCACGACAGATTTCCAGGAAACTTTTCATGGCAGTTTTTACTTACTCTCAGAGTTTTTGTCAGAAATCTGCTGAAAGCGTAGTCATCAGTTTTACCGACCTTCACATTACGACGACAAATGTCATCTAAGTAGTGTCGACCTACTTGTCGGTGTTCTGCCTTAAAGCGACCATGTTTAATCTGACCTTAGTCTAGTAGGAGCGTGTTGGCTTATTAGACGTAACCCCACTGTTGAAACCCATATAAAACTCGTATCAAACATGTATAAAATTAATGGCCAATCATATTATATATGTATGTATATTTAATCTGAATATATCAATGGAGATCTCACTCTATTCTTACTCATCCGCGAGGTATTATCCACATCTTGAACCCTTTACTTGTGTATCACAAGCTTGGGTTCATCAATTAATGTAAGAAGGAGAAACTCACAATCTAACCTATGTGATTTGGTTAATTTGTATCTCCAAATAAACCTAGTAATCTTAACTCACTCGCTATACTCAGTAGATAACGTGTTGACTCATTAAATAAGACCTCTTGGTTTAAGCCTCAGGCTAGACATCTCCGTCTAAACAAGTAGTCTAGTAGATAGTGTGTTGACTTTTTAGACGTATCCCCGGCTCAGACATGTCGAACAAAACGGAAAAATATTTCTTGGACGACTTGATCTGATTTGTCTTTCATCAAAAACTCTGCGAGTAAATAAAATTGCTATGAAAAGTTTCTCAAAAGTCTGCATAGGGTCAGAGTCGATGTTAAATTGTGGTTCGCGCCACTCATGTATAAAAATTTATATACTGAACTGGGGTGGTGTGAGAAGCTAGGTTGTAATTTTAACTAAAAGGTAGTAGTAACCAAGTAAGTAATTAAGTAAACATAACTCCCTAAAGCAGTTAACTTATGGGGTGATTAGCGCTAGGACTATAGATTCCATAGACAATTTGGATCGACTACACATATCCTTATAATTTTCTAAGCAAATGATTTGAAGATTCTAACAAGGGTCAGTTGGTCTAAGGGTCCGAAAGTTTCGAATACCATACACATACATAATTGGTTATTACAACCCTTTTATCAAGATTACGATGACCTAGTTTCTCACACCACTTATATTGTTTGTTAATTTTATCCACAGTTTGAAGTCGATTCCGAACGACAGATTTTTTGAGAAACTTGGAAGTCGCCGAAGAAATATTTCTTCTTATGTCGCTTCGTTGGAGATGTCTGATATGGAGTTTGAACTGAAGTGTTATGTCTAATAAGCCAACACATACCTACTGGACGACTACTTCTGGAATCCATAGAAAATTTTGGGTCGACTATACATTTTCTTATAATCTTCTTAGCAAATGATGGTCGAATACCAACGGCTACCAAATGTTGGACATAGTAGGCGGTGTAGTTAGGTTGTAATCTTGGGTAAATGATTGTAAAGTTAAGTAAGTGATGATACTCCATAAAAAATCACCACAATGGTTAATCTATGCTTTGTTATTAAAATTATAAAAGTGAATGCGATTTAGGGCAAAAACTCTGTTGTTCGTAGTCGACTTTAAACTATGAGTCGTGGCCACTCATGTATAAAATTAACACACACAACATAAGTGATGTGAGAAGCTAGGTTGTAAACCTGAATAAATGATTGGAATGACCAATTATGTATATACATATGTGAGTGAGAAATGAGCCCGCAACTTAGTTTTTTTTTCACAGAAAATGGTGCTAAGCAGGCGGAATTAGTTAATCTTTGCTGGTTTTATCGAACAGTTTCAGAGCTGCTACGATATGAGCATGTGCCCTAACGATAAAACTTTTTTTTCTTAATAGTCCAAGTTTTTTATGAAACCCGACTACTATGTAAAGACACATATGTTTCAAATAAATTTTTCTGTATGATTACTCAGAGGCTTTTGTATTTCTTGTTTAGCAGCGCGGTGTAACCACTTGGTATTTACGACCTTCTTTATTTTATTAGTTGCTGCTTCCTTCCCGTAGTTAATAAATAGCAAAAAAGATAGAGCGTTAACTTTAATGCCCTTCTGGTAAGAACATGATAATAATTAAGTTTGCGTCTAGTATAGCAAGCACTACACTACAGGGATTGTAAAACTCCCAGCTCATTAATAATAGCACGCCCCGTATACAAATATAATTGAAGTGTTTTTCAGAAAACACCTCTAAAATTAATACAATAACAACACAACCGACAATAGAAAAAGAGAAAGAAGAAGAAGAAGAAATTACTTACAAACGAATTAGAAAATGCTAATAAGGAAAAAAGAAGAAGATAAGGCAATACATCTTCACAAAGACACAACGGCGGTGGTGGTAGCACTTACTATAACAATTACAAGAAGACCATGAAGCACTCATGCTCTTATGGTCTCCTAAAGTTAATGTAGTTGAGTTCTGAATATACAAGGCTAAGTAATGACATCGTGATGCTTAAGGGAACAAGCAAATGAATTTAATTTTTTCGGTTTTTTGGTTAAAATATGACCTTAAACTTTGACTAAAAGTAGTAGAGGTAGTAGAGTACATATTGTAATACAATTAAGTTGTCGAGCATTGTCATGTGCCTCCCTGTAATATGGTTAGACATGTCTGCTTAGATATTTCATGGCCAAGATATTTCAAAATTAACCACCCAAACTACTCATGCTTTAATTAAGTTCCAGCCTGAAGCTTACTATACTTCAGGTTTAGTTAACAAATTTTCGTTTTATTTGAGTGTGTAGCACTCAAAGTAGGTTTTTTTCTCTTGTTCTAGCCCAGGTAATATGATTTATATGAGTAACAATGTTTACTTGTATGTGTGTGTGTATGCGCTTGTATATTCATTAATTTTATTACAAACACGCACACACATTAACACATTTCCCTGGAGGGTCATTGACATACATTGAACCTTTATTATTGCAAATGTATTCAGGAATATCATCACACAGGCACAGAAAAGAGAGTGATGAGAGAGAGAAACAAGAGAATTAAAGCTTAGTAAACTTTATGGTAAAATCATCAACAAACAAACCAGCTCTAAGAGAAGCATGTAAATTTTATGTCTTTAGGCCAAATAAGAAAAAATTATACGGATGGTCTTTGGTAAAACAAAGGAGCAGAGGTAACAACACACAAACATTTGGAAGAACATGAATTCTAAAGTAGAATTAAGAAAATTATGTGGATATGAGACTGGTAGTAATGAAACAGAATAACACAAGGTTTCTGGTAATAGTTTCTGTAAACCTGTACAGAAACCTACTGCTTTAAGTAACCGTAAATGCCTTATCTTGTATTCGCTGTAGTCTAGTACGTAGTGTATTGGCTTATTAGACGTGAGGCCCAACCGGATAGTAGGCTTTTATACCCGCAATAGTGTGTTTGATAACAATGTAGAGTAGAGAAGTAGAGAAGATAATATGTCCGAGCCTAGCAATATTGCATGTGCCCTCTTGCTGTAAAATGATTGGAGAGAAAGAAGCGGTTTCATTAAGTTCATTGGAATATATAAACTCTGTAGCTTGATATATAGGGCTATATATATATATACCAAACGTCAGAAATGAATCGTTTTTCCGCTACTCATAAGCACTCTTGAAATGTTGAATATAAGTGTGTCAACAATATTGACATTTAACTATGTACTCTGATTCATTCATACTCACTACAACGTTGATTTATAAGTACAGGTTGTAATGAGTATAAGTATAACGTTGACATCAAACTCATACCACATTCGAAATATGTTTGATTCATACGCCTACTCATTCAGATTCATAAATTTAGAAAAATGCTTATAATACTCATAAATGAATCGAGTGATTCGAGTGATTCGATTCATTCATCGAAATTTACATTCTTAGTTGTTGTTGCATTTAGAAAAAAAAAAAATAGAAAAAAAAAAAAATACAGCACTGCAAGCAAAGCAAAACCACAACCTTCTAGTGAGTATTTTAGTGTTCGTACGCGAATCATAAATACTTATATTGTGCTTCGTGTATATGTTGAGCTATGGAGAATTGAAATCAATAACATCATACGTGTTGATAAGTATGAATATGATGAGTACTTCAAGCTTTGATTATGAGTAGAGATTGTATGATATTAAAATAAATATGAATGCGTATAAGTATTAGAAATTATGAGTATGATTCAATTCTATTCATATTTTTGAACACTCATTGGTGATCTCTACTCTATACCAGCCCTGGTTAGTGCATCAACAAACCAATTCGCAACAAGATAGCTGTGTCCTGATGGCTATGTAAGGATAACTTATCAATGCATCGAAATGTCCATGATAAATCCCAAGTACTCATAAATAAAGATGAGCAGGCTCCATCATGAGCATGACTTACATTTCTCAGAAATTGTAATTTTGACGTGAAGGACAAAAAGCCTGCGGGACAGCCAAAAATGTTTGGAGACCATAAATTGGAAAGAAGAGTTTGCATAATCATTGGAAGTGACACAAGCAGCCATTTCTAAGCGTTTAAAAGCAACGGCAATCTTTGAAAAGCAAGGCGATGGAGTGCCTGCCATACGAACTGAATCCGAGAGATATTGGAAGATAAGTTTTCACGTTCGAAATGCTGTTTGGTCGCTTCAAATGCTAGATTTGGGCAAATTTTCATGGCAATTTCATTTATTCGCTGTTACCGTCCATCACTTGTAGAATTGAAACATCTGGGTACACAGATGGGTACACTCGTGATACCCGGATGTGAACTTGTCTAGAGACCTTATAATTTTCCTTGTACAAAATCTGTAGGGGATTAATAGAGTCGGGCCCTGTGCTTCAATTTTCAGTGCAAACATCTCGAATAAAACGAAATGAGAAATACATTTCTTCGGCGACTTCCTCTTAGAGTAAAAAAATGCCTCTGAAAACTTTCTCAAACATCTGTCGTTCGGAGTCGACTTTAAACTGTAGGTCTCGCTACTCACAACACACACACACACAACATAAGTAGGGTTAGAGTCTAGGTCGAAATCCTGACTAAGGGGTTGTAATGTCCAATTATGTGTGTATGAAGAGGACTGCTACCTCTACGGTCTCATCAATGGATGGGTCGGAGAGGAAGAGCAGAGACGTTGGGGGAACGGATCGGGTTGTTTTGTCTCTAGATGTCTATGGCCTGCTGTGGACAGTAAGAGAACAGGTTGGCTGCTGGGCTTGAATAAGGCCAGCTTAAGGTTGGTTGTCGGGTTTATCACAGGGCACTGCGAGATTAGGTCGCTGACGGGGATCTGGAACAGATCCCAGCCGTACTATTGCAGGGCATGTTACGATGAGGAGGAGTTGGAGACTATCGAACACCTCCTCTGTAACTGCCCAGCCCTTGGTAGGTTGAGGCTGAGTACTCTTGGCCGGGCCTTCTTTGAGAGTTTGAACTCTGTGTCGAGAGCCGACATCAAGGCTCTCCACAGATTCATTAGGGGCTTAGGCTGATTAAGAGGCGCTAGGGCTTCATCAGTGTAGTCGCGCTCTCCCTTCTTTGTTGGGTCTATGTGACCCCTCCGCTTCCCATTCTCCCTTTCCTATCTCCTCTCCTTTATATCCTATTCCCTCTCTTATCCTTCCTCCTTAAGGACGTTATACAATGGGTCAATTCGACCTCCGGGTACTTTACTTGTCTTAATTGACAAGTACACGTACTCTAACCTAACCTAACCTAACCTATGTATGAAGAGGTTGGAACTTGAATTTTCAAGAAGCTTAGGCCAAGAGGAATTGGTTTGTCTGGGATGGGATTATATCGTGTTGTTTCTGTTTTCATTTCATAAGGACTTTTGTCTACATTTGCTTTGCTGTACTCTGATGAAGGTCTTCCATGTTACCTCCATGCCTTCAATGTTATACTGGCTCTATTCATTTATTTTTGATACAAATTACCTGCATTTGCAGTATTTTAGGGGAGAACAATTTAACATTTTCAAGCAAATTACAAATTACCTGCATTTGTTGATATTTGAAGGGAGAACAATTTAAAATTTTTCAGGCAATTAGTTTAAAATCATAAAACAATTTTTGATTTTATTTTTTTGGCTCACAATTATTTCTTTTCTTGTATTGTCAGGGGAGTAATAAAATTCCTGCTCTTCCCTTACAAATACTCCACAAGAAGAAGCAATTTTATGACATGAATTATTTTCAAGCCTCGTGTTAAAGTAAATCCTCAAAATGATTTTGTTAAAAGCAGAAACAGTTATAAAAATAAAAACAACAACAACAAATAAATAAATATAAAAAGCCATAAAATACAACAAATAAAAAGAAAAGAAAACAAAACAAAGAAATAAAAACTGATTTATTTGCTAAGAAAACATTCGAAGAACAGAAAAAAAGCGAAACAAAGCCAACAAAACCCCTTAAATTAATGAAAGTGACAGGCTTTCTTAGCTTTGTTTGAAAAACAATTTTCTTTTAAAAAAATTTTTTTTTTCAAAATATGTACATACAAAGAGATTTCACATGAAATTAAATGTCTTAGAAAGAAATTACCCTCGTATAACTAAGGTACACTTTACCTTGGCTAGGTATGTGATATTAGTAGGGGTAATAACTTTTTGATAATTGCCTAACAGGCGTACACACACACACACTCAGTCGCAACAAGCTAAAGTAAAGCATAAACGCCTTAAGGTAGACAATAAGAAATTGTAATATGGTTGACATATTATAACAATAATACAAAAGCAATAACAACAACAACAACAATGGCAGAGAAACATACAAGACAGGAAAACGAAAATTTTCATTCTGTTTCTCTGGCTTTCAGAAGCAAACGTAAAGCCTGTATCAAAGGTATAAACGTAGCACTAGGAGAGGAAAGGTAGCACATGTTTTTTAAAAAAATATTTTTATTTGCAGCACATGGAATTTTTTCTTTCTTTCTTGGTATTGCCTTCACATGGCCTCAAAAAGCCCGAAAAAAGCATCGTTTTTTTGTTTGTTTTCTCTTCGTTTTTTTTTTAACAGTTATCAAGGAAAAAAAGCCATAAAAATAATATTTACAAATACAAACACAACCAGCACTCCGAAAAAAAAAACGACGACAATGACAAACAGACAAATAACTGGAGGAAATCGACAATGACAACCCGTCGAATCCACTAGCAAACGTGGCTGGCTGGAACTCGGTACGTGTATTACTGAAGCAAACAAAAAAAAAAAGAAGAGAGAAATCCGACTACACCGACAAAGTAATAAAAATCACAAATAAAATATAAAAAACGGCAACGAGATACACAACCGAAAAACCGTATTTTTTCTTCTTTTTTTTTTGAAAGGAAATCATTTGTTTGTCAGTGTGTATAGCCGATACCGACAGACACATCGTATATTCCATTCAGAAAACATTTATTGAAGTGCCCATAAAGGTATGCAACAAAGACAAGGTATGATGACATTTATTTGTATGTGTGGGGTGTTTGAAAAATTTATTGTAAAGCATGCCAGTCATATGAAAATGTCCTCGAGGATGGGGAAAAAGCCAATAGGAAGTCAGTATTTCCTTTAAAGAAAGGAGTTCATTTTTAATCATTGATATTCAGTTTGAAACAACAAGGTTCAGTGGAAAATTTTTCAGAGGTATGTCTTTAAATCTGCTTGGCAGATATGATAACTGAAGAGTCATGAAATCATACAAGCAAAATAGATAAGAGCTCTGCATGGATCACACACTATATGTTCGTTTCGAGCTTTAATAGAACATACATATGTAATTGGTCATAACAACCCTTAAGTCAGGATTGCGACCTAGCTTTCCACATTACTCATATGAGTGGCGGAACCTACAGTTTAAAGTCGATTCCGAACGACAGATTTTTGAGAAACTTTTCCTGGCAATTTTATTTACTCTCAGAGTTTTTGCCAGAAATCTGCTGCGACATTTCGCTTTGATGTGTGACCTGTTTTTTGAACTGTGACATTACGCCTAGTAAGCCATCTCACTATCTACTAGACTACGGCGAATTTATCTTATCTAGAGAGAGAGGGTCTGGGAGTTGTATCTACAGCTTCGAGATTTGATTTTTGAACTACATTTCGCTCAAACTGTTGCATATTTTGTACCGTATCGCGATGATAACTTGACGAAAGTTGTTTCCCAACATCATGTGCTTATAATTGTAGACATGCTCATGTAAAAGCACGTGCAAAGATATAGCTTCACAAATCCTGAAATCATTCTCTCTGCAGTCATGCCAAAATCGGCCTTATTGTGGGTTTCGTGGCACCGTTTTGTTGAAACTACATACAGTCTAGTTTCTAACCCTCACTTGCAGAGCAAACAACATTGATTATCGTACTATTATAGGGCTCTAAACCTTGCTTCCACAGTATTTTCCAAAATAAATTGCCAGAAACCAGAAACCATTCCAGCCCATAATACACACTCACTAGTCACTCGGTACCGATGAAATGGTTTTTTCACGCAGTCGCCTGGGTTTTCTGGGCTTCATGTGCGATGATTTAACGTAACCACTGAGCGCAAAATAGGCCTCACCGCTGCAGAAATTTATTTTCGAAAATTCTACATGGAAAGTTCATTGCTGTAGATCCCAATCAGCATACCTATGGTATTCTATACGGTCAGGAGGCTTTATTTCTTTATTTTTATATACATGGTGCTGAAAATCCAATTTCAATTATAATTCTTCCAGTTACCACAAATTTCTTCATAATCTTGCCAGCTATCTACACAGTATGTCGAATATAATGATATTGGTGCTGACCATATGGAAAAGGTGCCATATTTTAATATCACATCACGGGAAATCATTTAAGGTCGATTATGACAACAGCTATGCCTACTTGAAATGCAGTATTCCGAAAGGGGTGAGATCACGTAGTAGAAATGAATTGTTTTGTCCAGCCTGGATTAAGGTTTGGCAATCTTAGTGTAGGAGCTGAACTAGTGCTTTATTCTTCCCAGGAAGTATTATCTCAAGAGTAGAATTTATTCCTAATTTCCAAATTAATCCTGATCAAGAGGTCTCTTCTATACTCAGTCTGGTACAGATCTGAATGTTAGCAACGCTGTTTTCTGGTATGTATCTATGTAAGCCCATGGATTCTAATAATAGAGACCTTAGGATAGTTCATCACTCCCGCAGGAGTGAGGCGTTCGAGAAGAATTATATGACAGCCTGGATACGAAGTCATTTAACACGCCTGGAGGTCACAATGGAACCTACAGAAAATAATGCTTTGTACAGAATTTTCCTTGATGTCGTCCAAATCGATACATTTCTACTCGAAAAAGCTTCAGAGAGTTTGTCAGTTAGATAGATAAGCAGAAAGATAGGTAAGCGTGAAGTCGCCATAGTCTAATAGGTAGTGTGTTGGGTGGGTTATTAAACGTGAGACCACGGTTCAGATATCTTCAGCAAAACGTAACGTGAAGAAATATTTCTTTGGCGACTTTCTCTCAGCAGATTTCTGGCACAAACTTTGAGAGTAAATAAAAAGTTGATATGAAAAGTTTCCCAAAAGAAAATCTGTCTTTCGGAGTGGACTTTAAACTGTGGGTCCCGCCCGCACTCATGCATAAAATTAACATACACAACACAAGTGGTGTGAGAAGCTAGGTTGCAATCCTGACTAAAGGGTTGTAACGACCAGTTATGTAAGTATGTGAGCATGAAAGTATTTTGCTTTTGGCAAAGAATTTTTTTTTTTATTTTCTTTTTATTTTCCTTACAAAATACATTTGCCCTGGGCTTTAAAATAATCTCCAATTGAACAGCTGTTTGTTACGTTTCTTTTCGTGTTGCTTATAAATATATCCACCATCTAAAAACCCCATTAACACTTTGACCTGCTGTAATTAAAACTCTAAACTACTTTCCCTCTACATCTATTGCCACTAACAGCTGCCATCACTGCTCAACACTCAATTGTAACCAATTCACACCACCGTATAGTTAAAAGAGAAGACGTTAAAGGTAGAGGGGATACACGAATAAAAACTGCAGATAAATTTCATTAAATGCCACAAAACATTATGGCATCAAATTGAAGCCCCATTATAACAACAGAAATAGAAATTGAGAGAAAAAAAATAAACGAAAAAAAAAAAAATAAACGAAAAAATTGTGTTGAAAATAAATTTACAACCCTTTGGAGATACTCAACAAACTGCGTGTATCTGCAACAGTTGCTGGTTGCATTCAACACTTTGCACAAAACATTTGCCAAATTGATGAGCAGCAATTGTTATTGAAAGCGAACGAAAAAATATTAGAGAAAATACGAGGGGAAAACAAGAGGATAACAGGAGGGGAGAAGGAACACAATAAAAATTCTCATGGCTTTGAATTTTGTCGAATATTTTATTTCTATTTTTATTTGTTTTTTTAGGGTTTTTTTCTATTTTTTGTTGGGTTTTCTCTCCTCTTTAGTATGTTTTCGGTTTGCAATACAATAGAAAGGAAAAATAAAAGTAAAAAATGGAAAAAATATTTCAATTTATTTTGCAATCGACGAGAGAAAAACCACTTGGGGCTGTTTAAAGTTTTTAATTTATTTTCAAATATTTTTACAATGAAAGAGAGAGACAGAGTGAGAGATCGAGAGAGAAAACTAAAATGTCCATTGAAAAAATATGCCAGAGAGAGAGAGGAGTTGTGTTAAATAAAAAATAGATTTTATTTTGAAATGTCCTCTTTTTAATTTTCATTTAAAATATGCTACAGTAATCTCTACTTGGGATTACTGTAGAGCTCTAACGATAGCTGTAAGGGACCATGCAGTCAATGGCTTCTGCAGTAGTCTCTACTTGGGATGATATAGTTTAAACAGCTCTTAAGGTAGCTGTTTTGAAGGGATAATGGTTTGCATATGGTGGAATGCTCATGGAGTTCTTCAGCCACCAGTTCAACAAGTCAATAATTAGTCATTACAACCCTTCAGTTAGGATTAAAAGCTAACTTTTCACACCACTTATTTTGTGCACGTTATTTTTATACAGAAGTGGTGAGAACTACATTTTAAAGTCGACTCCTAAATACAAATTTTTTAGAAACATTTCATGGTGATAACTGCAACACAGTACATGCCAAAAAGGCGACTAATTGAAGAGCAATCATGAGGCTGTCCATTCTTATAAAGGGTGGCACTTTCTCAAAAAGGGACGACCTAAAAAGAACGACTGTATTTCTTCCTTGTTGCAAAGGCAAGAAACATTGCAGGTTCTAAGCGATACGTACATTATAAGCAAAGAAAATTTTATATTTTTCTTTAAGAAACTTTTCATGGCGATTTTTTGTTTATTTCCTCTCAAAGTTTTTGCCAGAAATTTGCTGAGAGAAAGTATCCGAAGAAATATTTTTTTATATTTCGTTTTGATGTCTGACCTGGGGGTTTGCACCGTGGACTCACGTTTAATAGGCCAACACACTACCTACTAGACTGCGGCGACTTCATGCTTAGATATCATTCTGTTTACCTATCGAACTCATAAACTCTCTGAAACTTTTTGTATAGAAATGTCATTTTGGGCGTCACCAAGGAAAATTCTTTTCAAAGCATTATTTTTCTGTATGTTCCATTGTGAGTTCCAGGCGTAGGTCATGGCTATCCTATGGCAATTACATGGCTGGTCATACCCGCACTCGCAGGCTGTAAAAAATCTCTTCTCGAAGGCCTTAACGAATTTCAAGTTTGTCCGTAAATATTACCTGTTTCCATGGGAATGAAGAGACTATTCTAAGATCTCCATTATTAGCGCCTGCAGGCATACTAGAAAACAAAGTTGCTAATTGCTTGTCAGTGTATAGCCGATACCGACAGCAGCATGGTATATTCCATTCAGAAAACATTTATTGAAGTGCCCATTAAGGTATACAACAAAGACAAGATATGATGACATTTATTTGTATGTGTGGGGTGTTTGAAAAATTTATTGCAAAGCATGGAAGTCATATGAAAAGCTCCTCGAGAATGGGGAAAAATACTTCTTATTGTATGAATCGCGTTCGAACATTAAAATACTTGGTAGAAGGTTGTGTGTTTGCTCTGCTTGCTGTTCTGTCTTTTGCGCTTAAGTGTATTTTTTCTTTTTTTTTTTTTTTGTAAATGCAACAACAACTAAGACTGTAAATTTTAATGATTGATTGTAGTCACTCGAATCATTTATAAGTATTTTTTCTAAAGTTATGAGTTTAAATGAGTAGGCGTATGAATCAAACATATTTCGAATGGTATGAGTTTGTACGCATACTCATTGCAACCTGTACTTATAAATCAATGTTGTAGTGAGTACGAATGAATCAGAGTACATAGTTAAATTTCAATACTGTTGACTCACTTATACTCAAAATTTCATGAGCGCTTATGAGTAGCGAAAAAACGATTCATTGCTGATATCTCATCTGTACCTACTAGACTACGGCAACTACTATTGACATAATGCTGTAGAAAAAGATTGATAAAAAACCAATTTCCTATTGCTTACTCTGATTGGTGTCGTTCTTAGAGCATTGGTAATAAGGATGTCACAGGTTGCCTAGGGAACGATGTATAAAATCTTGTGTGTTATATTGGTACTTCGGCTTCTATAATTATCATCCTTTATAAAATCTTGTTTACGAAACCCACTCCATTTTGTTTGTAATTTTTAACCTTTCACCTTAAAAATTCAAAATGATTTCTAAAATTCTGCATACATATGTTTTTCCGTCCCATTAACTTTCTGTTTTTTTTTTGTGTTGCCATTACTATGGCATTTTGCTTTCATTTTAAATTCTAATCAACAACGAACAAACAAAATCGAAATTGAAATTCAATTCAAGCAGACAGACGAACAGACAGACAGACGGCATTAATAACATTTCCAAAGAAATCATGAAAAATGTTTCTTTCATTTCATTTAATGAAAGAAACTCTCAAATTACCAGTTCAACAGCAGCAGCAGCAACATCATTATCATTATCATTAGAATTCACAAGAAGAAAGTAAAATTTAATTTCTTGTGAATGCAATTCATTTAAAATCAATTACCAAAACAAAAATATCTCCATGTTTTTTCCTTCTTTTTCTTCTTCTTCTTTAATTTAAAGCTACAATGGAATAATAAATTACAGAACAACGTTCTCAGGCAGTGGTTGTTTAGTAAAGAATTTCATTTTGCTTTACATAGACGATGACTGTTGTCCTTAGTTTTATTTACGTACATACGTACCTCGCATAATGCCATTAAATTCAAATCACAACAACATACGTTTCTTTTCTGTTCTTTTTTGTTGTTTTTCTTTTGTTTTGTTTGTTCATTTTTTTGAAAATTTGTTGCAACAACATTGGCGTTCTCAGCAAGTCATACAAAGACTTTAACAATGTGTTGTGTATGGATGTGTGATCCAACATTTCACCAGCTTTACGGTATGATGGCAAACTTTGTTTGTAAAGAAGCATAACAAAAAACCTGCGATTTTTTGTTCGTTGAAATTGTTTTGCATAAAAATCCAATTAAACTTGAAATGACATAAAGCTGTGGACGAAAAAAAAATTCTTTTCTTTCCTTTTTTTTTTTTGCTGTTACAATAACAACAATGCCAGTACTAGATTTGGAAAAAAATTCTGAAAAATAGGAATAATTTTTTCCAAACGTTTTCCGCTGTCTAAAAGCACTTGTAAAGCAATGGCAGCTAAAAAAATACGCCATGCCATGGCATACCGAACTATGACAAGCCATGCCAAGCCAAACCAAGCCCTGTCCCAGCCAAGGCAAGGTCATAAATTTTAGTTGGCAATGCTAATTATGTCTAGAAGCCTTGCTACTAAAATGTACAGATGTGTGTGTGTGTGTGTTTGCATTTATAATAAGCATACAAATAAACATCAGCTTGTTTGTAGTTTTAATAGCCGCCTTTTTTTATGACAACCTTTTTTCTCCTTCTTCCTCTCCTTCATTTTTGTTTGTTCTGTTGTTGGCCGTTTTTTTCACTTCAATGTTGTCGTCCTTTAGTATGGGGCATGAATAATGAAATGTTTTAAGTTTTTAAGTTTTGTGGTTTAAAATAAAGCACTCGGAAAACAAAAAAATTAAAAAAAAAAATTAAAACAATGTATGTGCGCAGTTATTTTTTAAGTGGAGTTTAAAATTTTGAAAACAAACATTTGTTACTGTGTTTACATTAAGTAACTTTGTAAACAAAATTTCGTGTAATTTCAACACACACTTTTTGTTGAGAAAGTTTCGATTTCAAAAATAAACTTAAATAAGGCACGCATGAAGCCATGTTTGGATGGTGCAATTATTTACAGCAAGCAATCGATACTTTTGAAATAGTTTTCCTACACTTATTATCACAATTCTGTAGTTCCACTAAATAAAGTAATGAACATCATTATTGGGGAGACTATTTCATGGCCGATCTAAAGATTCAATTACATGTCAGCTTCTTTCTTACAATTCCTTGGATACAACCAAAAGACTCTAGGATTTTGGAAAGTGTTTTGCAATGATACTTCGCAATAAAAATGAGAGGAGTAATACGGTAGCTGCATACGCTTTTAAAAGAGAGACTATTTTGTGATATACAGGCGTGTCAAGGACTAGTCTTGGAATAGGAGGGATAGGGACTCATTTTTATCATGCCTTTCTCTTTCAATCTTTAGAGAGCTGAGTCTACGATCAAAGGAATGTTAGTAAATGACATCTTGGAAGAGTAGATAGTAGGGGTTGATTACATGTTAAAGAGAGAATATCGTTAATAAAAACAAGAACTAGATTAGGAGATAGAACAGAACCTTTGTAAAATTGTCAGAAAAAATTTTCGGAAATTATTAGAAGAATTGTTAGAATTTTGTCAAAAAATTGTCAGAAAAATTGTCAAAAAATTGTGAGAAAAATTGTCAGAAAAGTTGTCAAAAAATATTGTGCGAAAAATTTACAGAAAAGTTGTAAGAAGAATTGTCAAAATATTATCAGAAAAATTAAAAAAGAAATGCAAAAAAATTATAGGAAAAGTTTTCACAAATATTGCCGGAAAAATTGTCAAAAAAATTGTCAGAAGAATTCTCAGAACAAGAAAGAAAAATTATCAGAAGATTTGTCAGAAAAATATCAGAAATTGTAAGAAAATTTGTCAGAAAAATTGTGAGAAAAGTTGTCAGAAAAATTATAAAAAAAAATAAGAATAATTGTTAGAAAAGTTGTCAAAAAATAAAAAATGGCCACAATTGTCAGAAAAAATTTTTCAGAATAATTGTTGGAAAAATTGTGACAAAAATTGTCAAAAGACTTGTCTTAAAAGTTGTAAAAAAAATGTCAGAAAATTTTCAGAAAAATTGTCTAAAAGATTGTGAGAAAAATTGTCAAAAAAGTTGTAAAAAAATGTCAGAAAAATTGAGAAAGAATTGGCTGCCAAATTGTCAGAAAATTGTTTGAACATTGTCACAAAAATTGTTAAAAAATTATAAGAATAATGTTAGAAAGGTTATAAGAAACATTGTCAGAAAAATGGTCAGAAATATTGCCCGAAAATTTTTCTAAAAAAATGGCAGGAAAAACGCCATATTAATACTAGAAAAATTATTAAAAAAATTGCTTGAAAAATCGTCAGAAAAATTGTCAGAAAAAAGGTAGAAAAAATTGAAAAAAAAGTAAAAATGTTAAAAAATAAGAAAATTTGTCAGAAAAATTCTAAAAAACGTTGTTAGAGAAATTATAAAAAAATTGCCACAATTGTCAGAAAAATTCCGCAAAATTTTTCAGAATAATTGTTGGAAAAATTGTGACAAAAATTGTTAAAAAACTTGTCATAAAAGTTGTCAGAAAATATGTCAGAAAGGTTGTCAATATGATTGTGAAAAAATTGTCGGAAAAGTTGTAAAAAAAATTGTCAGAAAAATTATGAAAAAATTGTCAGAAAAATGGTCAGAAAAATTGTACGTACAATTTTCTAAAAAATTGTCAGAAAAATCGTCATATTAATGTAGAAAAATTATTAAAAAATATTATTAAGAAAAATTGTCAGAAATATTTTAGAAAAATTTAAATTTAAAAAAAAAATTGTCAGAAAAATTGCCAGATAAGTTGTCGGAAAAGTTGTAAATAAAAATGCTAGAAATACTGTCAGAAAAATTGCCAAAAAATTGTGAAAAAATTTTCAAAAAAACTCATAATTGCCAGAATAATTTTCTGAAAAATTGAGAAATTTTCAGAAAAAATTGCGGGAAATTCAGAGAATTTCTGCTTTTGTGGTATGTTCTGCCTGCTTTCTGCTTCAATGTGTTCCACATCTCGCTAAATTATAAAAATTACGAATATGTCGTAAGTATTATCAATTTCCCCTTAAACTATGCTCTTATATTTGTTATCAATCTGCTGAGCATTAACATTGTATTGACCACCTGACGTATGATTATTATTTAATATTGAACACACAAATCTTAATATTACTCATACGCTAACAGTTATTTGCAGTAATGTTAGTAAAATAAATAAGAAGAAAAGAAATCAAAAATTAATTTAAATAAAAATTATTTAAATTTTCCGTCGATTTTATTGATTATTTTCGTTTATTCTTCTGCTTAATTTCTGTTGATTTGAGGTCACTTGCCTTTGATTTGTATGAAAGAAAGAAATTATTTTCTTTTTGTTGTTTTGTTCAATTATATTGTAATTCAAGATATTAAATTCGAAAAATCTAAACTCAAGGTCATGGCAAATATAAAAGTAAGAAATAAAAAAATAAAAAAACTTTAATTAGAAATAAAATGTCAACAAATTTCTTCTTAGAAAAAATGGAAATCAAAGAAAATCTTAAAACAAATATTTGAAATTATTAAAGAATGCCACACAGATTATTTATTTATTTATTTTTATTTTTTATTAAAATATGGAAATTATTATATAAATAAACGATAATATAATACAGTATTCCTCATATTCCAATATTCTTGTTAATAATTTATAAACAAATCCAATTCAAGAGGTTAGAATGGTCGTTTATAAGATTTAAACAAATAAATCAACAAATAATTAAAGAAATGGTATGTATATATGTATATATGGAATAAATGAAATGAATCTGAATCAATAAATGAGTGACTGGCTGAATGAGTGAATAAATGCTAGAATATGATACCGAATAAATAAATGTGGGCTTCTGGAAAATGTCAAATAAACAAACAAACAAACAACAACTATGATTTGGATTGTCTTGTTATTTTGTAACCGGATTTAGATGGAGACTCAAAATTATACAATTTAGAAATTATTTCCGCAAACACCCTTCTTTCTACATATCTTATGTTAATGAAGACTTTTAATATGCCCTAAAGGAATATACACTGGCTGTGAATGAAGGCAGAAGTGTTAAAATGAACTTGAAAGTGATAAACATTTGAATTCATTGCCTTATATTATCACAACGAAATTCTGAATTATTTGAGCAAATTTCGATTTTCGAAGGCATGTGGCTATAGCTAGTTAGAGGTGGCATTACAAAATGAAGTCTAATGAACGAACACATCTCTTGCTAATTGGGAAAAGTCTTGCGCGATTCACATCCACTTCGCAGAAATTATAAGAGACATTGAACGGACTAATGAAATATGGGGGAGAAAATTTCATGGCATGGACATTACCCCACCAATTCGTAGTCCAAAAGCACATATTGAAGACAATATCGTCGCTGTATCGGCGTTTGTTTATGAAGATCTTGACGCTTTTACCTAAGAATCCGAAAGTATATACTCAAGTTTTCAAAAACTTTTGCTGCAATCGGCGAGATTGTACTATTTTGCCTGAGTTCCTGGTTCATTTTATAGGCTGTATTTTCTTTTCCTTTTTTGTTTATTACTTTAAGTGTGTAATTCGGATAGCTGTTTAGCTAGATTAAAAGCTTTTATATCCGAATCTCCCACACTTGAACATTACGTGTGTTATAAGGTGATAATCTATGCAGCTAGTCAATGCCTGGGTACTATGTTAGTTCGAGATGTTTCACTCTGCAGAAATTCCCACACGATGCTTCTGTACTGAAATTGAGTGGCTGCAGAGATATTTTCATGATAAATGAGCCAATGACTTTTAAAATGAGCCAGCAAAAGAAGTCCTGATGAAGGATGCGTGTCTTCTGGGAGACTTCTTCGGGTTGATCGATCAAGTGATAAAAGGGCGAATGGAATTTTTATGGCGAAATGGGGGCCCATGTTGGATATTTATAGAACGAAGTGGACGCTGAAACAATGGAGACAATTTAGTAGGATCTTGATAGATTTTGGATGAAGTATTGAACCTTGAGGACAAGGAGTAGTATGTGCACCTGCCTCCTGTTGAACATGTTCTGTGTCTTTGCTTAGGCATGCTAAGAGAAAGATTAACAGTTTTTAGAGGCAATCTATTGGAATCTTGATAGTTTTTCTGAAGAGGTATTGTGCCCTGAAGGGAAGATCTAGTAAGTGCGATAAAACCATCTTGCGTTTCTTCAGAGTTTGTGCATTTGTGGGCGAACTGGAGCCTCTTGTATCTCTGCTCTGGCATGCACAGACGATGACGAAAGGTTTTTAGAGGAAATCTATTAGAATTTTCATTGATTTTCTGATGAGGAATTATTCGTTAAGGAAAAGCACTAGTAAATGGGTCAGAAGCATTCCATCTTCTAGCCGGATTTGTGAGAATAAAGTAGAGCTGGAGTCTATTGAACATATTCTGCTTCTATGCCCTACAGAAGTATTAGCATTCTTGGAATTGGGGTTATTAGCTTCAGTTAAGAATTCGGACATTGAGAGATTCATGCCTAGTTTTTCTCTGTTTCTCTCTCTCTTAATTTTTACACTTTTAAGTACTTTTATCTTCTATGTAGTCGCCGCATTTCTGCGTCGATCTCCTCTCAGCAGATTACTGTCAAAAACTTTGAGAGAAAATAAATTGCCATCAAAAGTTTCTCAAAAATCTGTCGCTCGGAATCGATTTTAAATTGAAGGTCCCACTAATCACAGACAAAATTAACACACACATAACGTAGGTGGTGTAAAAAGCTAGGTTGTAATTCTGACTGAAGGGTTGTTATGACCAATTATGTATGCATGCATGAATGTCTATCTTCTATTCTCTTCACATCGCAAGTTTAAAGTCTCTCTTTTTGGTCTAGTCTTCCTAACCTAACCTATACTGGCCCTTATATACTCTTCAACATTTCTTTGTAGATTTTTCAACACTGAGACTTATTTCATTATTTTAAGTAATTTACAAACAGCCCACTTGCGGTTGTAATAATTTATTTATAAACGTTGTATAGCCTTCATAAATAACGTCACAAGATATTTCTATATGTCTGGCTGGTTGGATGGCTGTCTTGTCTTTTATGGGAAAACTGACTGACTGATAATTGTCCTGTGATAATTCATTTTAATTGTATAATCAGGGCCTTAATAAAGTGATGAGACGTTAGTGGTGGTGATTGTGATGGTAATGGCGATGCTGATGCTGATGCTGGTGGTGATGTTTAAAATGAGGTTTTCATTTTGAAATTATTTTCATGCTAAAATGGAATACTTAATGATAATTGAAGCTGCCTTTCACCAATGCCTGATGACAATAAATATATAACAAAAATGATGATGAAATTAAACCTAAAAACTTATCGTCATTATCATCAGCAATATGAGTTCTTTACATCATCATGAACAGCAATAGCAATAGCATTCAGCTTCATAATTATCACTTCTGTTCTGCTCAAAAATCTTTTTGAATTATTTACTTTGGTTTGTCATCATATAACCGGAGTGTGTCTGAGAATTGTTATGAAAATATTATTATTCAATGACTGTGTTTAAATAGTGTATGTTGGTCAAGTGGTGCTCACACACACACACTCTCAGACGTTTACCAAAAATCAGAATATTTTTGTTGGCATTACATTCATCTCTCTTCCTCTCTCTCTCTGCCTCTCGCTGTGCTGACTTTGTTTGCTTTCTTAACCCAATTAAGGTCACAGCATATTATTAGTATTTCTCTTAAGCCCAGCCATCACTTATACATTCAAAATCTAGTTAAACTTTCGTTAAATAATTAAAAAAAAAAAAATTTCTCCTCATTTCTTAGAGAACTGAAATCTGAAATATGCATACATTGCCTTAATGAAAGAGAGAGAAGGAGAGGAAGTTTTGAGAGAACGAAAAGGAAATTTAAATTTAAATTAATTCCTTCAATCTCCTTCATATTGTAGGTTGTTAATAAGCAAAGGCTGTCTGTCTACTTGCATTAGCCGGAGACACATACATTGGCTTGACTTCACTTGGCTTGCCTTCACTTGGCTGGGATGTTGAATAGACACACTCATTGTCTCAAATAACTACACTTGCCTTACGTTAGTAAGTGAGGAAATTTTGTTTAAACGTGTAGAAATAAATATAAATTTTCTTGTCGTTGATTTCTATTTATTTTCACTTGTTTTTTCTCTTCCATTTTTTTTTTTTCATTAACATTTTGGCAAATGACCAGTTTTTCAAGAGTATCTAAATGACATTCGTAACAACTCGAACTGTTTATGGTCTTCCAGATAATGATGATATCAGTTACATTGCCAGAGTTTGCCAAACAGAAAACATAAAACGGAGACTGACAATTAGACAGATAGTCAGTTAGTTAGACAGTGAGCAGCCTGATTACAACACAGACATAAAGTTTGTTACATGGTCATGGAAATGGAAATGGAAATGAAATGAAGACATGAAATGAATTTCTTCAAAAACAATTGAACAAAAGGAAGAGAATTTAAAAATATTTATTCTTATAAAAAAAGGAGGAAAATACATATATGGCAGACAGAATAGAGATTTTATATTAAGTTCCCTATTTAATGAGATTTAATATGTATTTGCACTCTCATGTTGCTAGAAGACCAGTTCTTATGAACTGGTCAAACGAAAAGCTTGAAGTTCCCTTAAAGCCATAAACTCTTTTAAAACAAATACAGTGAGCATCAAAAGAAATTGTTCTAACGATCGCAAAACACATCGTTTACCAAATCAGGACAGTGCCCGAAAAAATTTGACGTGTTTCGAAATTGTTTGTAATTGTTTTTTTTTGTTTCAATTTTAAAAACATGCAATGAAACAATTTTAAAATAAAAATAACGGTAATTTATTAATGTATATATTTTTAATGTCCGGTTTCTTTTGGCGCTCACTGTATACTTTCAATAAAGCTGAATATCAAATGAATGGTTTTCCCAATAACTTTCATCTAATACTGGACAAGGGGAATAAATGCTACTATAAATAATGAATCGTTCTCCTCCATCAATTATGTTGACGCTGTTATTCACAATTGAAGTCGCCATAGTCCAATAGGTTGTCTGTTGGGTTATTAAACGTGAGGCCATGGTTCGGACCTCTGGTCAGATATCTCCAATAAAATCGAAATATGAAACAAAGATTTCTTCAACGACCGCCTCTCGAGAAAATCAGTGTTTGCTATGGATTTTGAACTGGCGACGTCATTAGTCGCCGTAGTCTAATAGGCTGTCTGTTGGCTTATTACACGTGTACATCTCGCTACAAACCTCAGATCAAACATTTCCAAAAATATGAAATACTTTAATATCATAAGCAGTAATCATCCTCAGTATCCAAATCATAAAGAAGTCACCTTGGAAGCGAGCGAATTATAAAATTATAGGGTGCCTAAAATCATCTTCAGCGATGAAATCTCCTTCTGCATAAATGAACAAAATCGTTACTTTTGGAACGATACCAATTTCACATGATATTCAAGCTGTGTTCACTGCATCCTGAGAATATCACTGCTTGGTAGGGATTTTACGATGGCGATGTCATCGGTGGCCGTAGTCTAGAAGTTAGTGTGTTGGTTTATTAGACGTGAGGCTACGGCTCAAACACCAGGTCATCTTCAACAAAACCGAAATATGAAGAAAATATTTGTCTCCTTGGCTTCCTCTCAGCAGTTTTCTGACAAAACCTCTCATAGTAAATAAAAATTGCCATGCAAAGTTTCTCAAAAAAATCTGTCATTCCGTGGACTTCAAACTGTGGGTCCCGCCACTCACTTATGAAATTAATACGCACAACATAAGTGGCGTTAGAAGCTAGGTCTTAATCCTGACTGAAGGGTTGAACTGACCAATTATGTATGTATTTATGATGTCATTGGTCAATATTGCTTTGAGAATGAGGTTGGCTAGGCCATCACTATCTCTATACACCAATGACTACTGATTCCTTTGGCCTTTATCAGATGATCTGGTTGCCTATGACATGTGATTCGAACCAGCAACTCATGCCTCATTGGATATTCAGTAGAACTAAGTTCAAATATGCAGCATCACAATGTACAAATGGAATCTGTGATGAAACGTATCGTAAAGGCAATGGAACTGATTTTCAGATCTAGAACAAGTGGATGTGGTCAACAGCAGCAACAGCTGAAAGCAAAGTAATATGCAAGAAGTTATCGATAAATGTAGGATAGTGTTACTTACTTACGCCTGCAAAAAAAAAAATGGTAAGCAAATAAACAAAAAATACAACAACAATAAACACCAGCATAAAACGGTAAGCCAGTAAACAAAAATACAACAACAAACACTACAAGAATAAATGTAAACAAAATACACAAGCAATAATAATGAAACAACGATGTCTACATTTATAGAGAACATCAGACTGTTTACCGCGCCAATTGTTGTTGTTTACATCAAGTTGTGAACAGTGGCATAGAGAATTGTGCGAATAATAAAGAATTTTAATTGAAATTAAATACAAATTTATTTTTAATTTTATTTGCAATCTACGAGCACATATTTTAAAAGGTCGAAACGTAACAATATGAAAGACAGGTTTAGAAATGGAAATGGCAGCTAGAGGTTCGACCTATGTTAACTCATATTATATGATAGTTCTGAACAATGTCATCTGGACGTTGAAACTGATTTGTAAAACACAAATATCAATGATGAAGTCGCCGTGGTCTAGTAGGTAGTGTGTTGGCTTATTAGACGAAAGGCCCGAGTTCGAATCCCAGGCCAGACATCAAAAACAAAATACAAAAAGTATTTCTTCGGTGACTTCCTCTCAGCAGATTTCTGGCAAAAACTCTGAGAGTAAAAATTGCCATGAAAACTTCTCAAAAAAAATCTGTCGTTCGGAGTCGACTTTAAACTGTAGGTCCCGCCACTCACGTATAAAATTAACGCACACAACATGAGTGGTGTTGAGAAGCTAGGCCGTAATCCTGACTGAAGGGTTGTAATGGCCAATTATGTATGTGTATATCAGTGATCTATGCTAACTTTCCATACAAAATGGCAATAACTTAGACTGTGTGCTGTACAGCTTTTTACAGTCAACCTTGTCGATAATAAAACAGTTCATGATTTTATCACACACGTTAATTTGTTTGCACTACGATAAGCTTGTGGTACCTTTTTTTGTATTCATTAAATAAAAATGAATTAAAAAAATAAAATAAAACAGAACAGAATTTAATTATTTCATCATTGAACTGCTCAATATGTTGTTGACATCTCATTAAGTGTTGACAAATACACAAGAGCAACATTAACAGCAGAAACCGAAAAAAAAGGAAAAAAGAGGCCAACAATGATGAGAAGGACAACATGTAGCAATAAAGGTATGGCAGATGAGTGAAAAAAAAAATGAAAAATATCAACAGAAAATATGAATGAAAAGCCAGCGAAGAATAAAAATTCAGTTTTTTATTTATTTTTTCAAATTAAAACACACACACTCATTCTTGTTGACTTACATTAAAGGTCAAATTTGTTAACAAAAAAAAAGAGAAGAAAATTAAATAAAAGCGAAATAAATCTGAAATATTTTGCAACAAAAAAAAAAAAAAGAATATGGAAAGTACAGAGAGAGACAGCGGAGAAAAAGTTATAAAATAACCTCTCCCTGAACAATTAAAAGCGTTTTTTGTTAACTGTCTTTAGCGGATGGAAGAAAAAAAATACAAAAATATAACGAAACTTGACTGTAAAAGTGTTGGTTAAAATTGAGTAAATCTCAGCACAATATAATGAAATTAACACACTCAAAACTCAATGAGTGAAGGTTGATGGCGAAACATTTTTTTTAAGCTGATGAAATAAAATAAAAAAACGAATGAAAAAAAATCAGGAAAATATAAATGAAATAAAATAAGAGAGAGATAGAGAGAGAGAGAGAAAGAGTGAGCGAACATAACGAATTAATGAATGAGGGTAGAGAGACAAATAAAAATCTGTTTAAATATAAATGTTAATGAAAAAGCGGAAAAAAAAGAACGATAGAAACTGAAAATTATACGCAAATGAACGAAATGAACAACAAATTTAATGAACAAACCATGAACGAAAGAGAAAAAACGTCGCCAATATTAAAAACGTATGAAAAACATGAATTAATGTATGAGTAGCTGAATACATATGTACAGTTCTGTACTACAAATACATATACTTACACACCCTCACAGCTATATGTATGTATGTATATATAAAATCTATTTGTTTGTTACAGGACTGTACTGTACCATTAACTACAAGCTACCGGAAACCAACTTTCGATGCTGGCTCTCCTCAACAAAAGAGGTGAAGAGATCTTTATTAATTAATCCCCTATCAGGTGAATTAGAACATTGCAGGACTTTAATTTACATATATACATATTTGCTCATTACAACCCTTTAGCCAGGATTACAATCTGACTTCTCACACCACCTATATTGTGTGTGTGTTATTTTTTATACTTGAGTGCTAGGACCTACAGTTTAAAGTCTATTCAGAGCAACCGATTTTTTAAGAAACTATTCATGGCTATTGAATTACTCTTAGAGTTTTTACCAGAGGGGTAAAAAGATGCCTGGAAGATTTGCATAATTTTTCGAAGATATTATACCTTCTAAATGTGATGAGGGACAATTTCTGATGTTTTGCATCCGATAACTTAGTGGACATTGAGTGGACAGGTAGTGTGTTGGCTTATTAGACGTGAGGCCACTGTTCAATCTCCAGGTCAAACATCTCTAATTCTGAGAGTAAATAAGAAATTGCCCTGAAAAGTTCCTCAAAAAATCTGTCGTTCGGAATCGTCTTTAAACTCATTTAAACGCTACTCATGTATAAAACTAACACAGCTAACATAATTGGTGTGAGAAGCTAGGTTGTAATCCTGACTAAAGGGTTGTAGTGCCTAATTTAGAAAAGTACGTAGGACCACCAACCATTAGGAATTATTTTTCATATTCGTTACTATTTTACAGAGATCTCCTGCTTTCAACCGTGTTTACACATAATTTTCTTCATTAGCTGATCTAACTAAATGAGGATCAGAGATCAGCAATGAATAGTTTTTTCGCTACTCGTAAGCACTCATTAAATTTTGAATATAAGTGTGTCAACAATATTGAAATTTAACTATGTACTCTGATGCATTCAGACTCACTACAATGTTGATTTATAAGTACAGGTTGCAATGAGTATGCATACAACGTTGACATCAAACTCACACCATTCGAAATATGTTTGATTGATAAGTCTACTCATTTAGATTCATAACTTTAGAAAAATACTTATAATACTTATAAATGATTCGAGTGACAGAGCAAACACACAACCTTTTAGTGAGTATTTTAGCGTTCGTACGTGAATCATATGATGTATACATCCATACGCATACTCATCTTAATTCACATAAAGTCTTGAAATTCTATAGCGAAGCACAACGGGTCACATTGCCAAGTATGTACTAAATATAATTAATATCGCACATACGTCACGGTGTCACACTAATTTCTGTAGCACTCCACCATTTTGTCTTTTTTTCTAGTGTTGTATGTGTGAATGCCTGATTATTTGTTACACACTTGCCAATTAATGTCTTGATTATTTACATTCATTGGTACATTGAATTGGTGTTAAATCATGGAAAATAAAAACAACAACAACAGTAATAATTATAATAAAATTTTAATAAATAAACAAGCAAAAAACAACAACAACATTTCATATGTAAATAAACATATTGAAAGGAAAACAACAAGAACAATAATAACAACAACCGAACACTTTAATTAATTTAAAATTGTTAAAATGCTGAGTGAAGTGAAGTGAAAAAAATTAATGCCGTGCTAAAGGAGTTGATTTCTGCAATAATATTTGAATAAAATTTTCATCGTATTGAATTCGCATGTAATCAGGATTGATTAAAAGTTTAATTGTATTAATTAAAATCAAAAGCAAGGATTTGTCCTTTTTATAGGCTCTTAATAGGCTCGAAAAGAGCATACAGAAAGCGGGGATACTTTAGCCATTTCTATGATGTTTGTTTTGTTTACTTACTTGGTGTTCTTTTGTTACGTTTAAGTTATGAGCTCGTAGATTGCAAATAAAAATAAATTTGTGTTTAGTTGTACTTCAAATTCTTTATCTTTCTCACAATTCTGTGTACTTGTACACTGTTCACAACTTGATGCAGTAATTGCTTTTCTTTATTATTCCTCTGTTTGTATCCCTTGCATAAAGAATAACAATTACTAGAGAATTATTCGAGAGATCTTTGTAACGGAGATCTTCAAACCACGATTATTCTCTTCAAACACACCGCGCTTCGCACAAGACTGACTGAACTTTTACGGAAAACTAGGAGAATAAAGTGGTCATATTTCCTATAGAATACAAAAGCTGTAGTAATAAAAATTCTTTTTAATGCCTTGAAAAATTCCATCGAGTCCTTGGGGCATTATGTAGAGATCTTGGAAGACTAAAGCATCCTCTTTTGCAAACTGATCTGCCAGAGCATTGAATTGAATTTCTACTTGATGTGGAATACAGCCATGAAATCGCCGTAGTCTAGTGGGTAGTGTGTTAGCTTATTAGACGTCAGGCCACAGTTCAAACACCAGGTCAGACATCAAAACGAAACTTTAAAATAATATTTCTTCAGCGATTGCTTCTCCACAGATTTCTGGCAAGGACTCCGAGAGTAAATAAAAAATTGTCATTAAATGTTTCTGAAAATTCTGTCATTCTGATTTTGATTTCTAACACACACAGTATAAGTGGTGTGAGAAACTAGGTTGCAATCCTAACTGAAGGGTTGTAATGAGCAATTATGTATGTATGTACGTACGTATGTATGTAAGCTTGGGATTAAGGCGCCTGCAGAATCATTACGATGATAAGAGGGCACCATGTATGTACATAATCACCTGATCCTTAAGAGTAGGGGTCTAAAATTGTTCTTGCAGATGATCTATAAGAAACGAATTTAACATGGCGTAGGATATCATCCTCAGAGATGGTACATTGCCATTAGATGAGCTTATCTTAGATCATTTGAGCTCACTGTAGAAATTTGAACCGATAGGTTTGGTTCGGTTTACAGGTAAAGAGAGCTGTACAACATTTCAGTAGCGTGGACTGAATTACGGCTAAAATCACATGAATTTTTTTTATTCACAGTGCTTCAGAGACTTTTATTATAAAGTTGTCCCCTACATTCTCATAATGCATGCTTTAAATAATCAAAGATTTCTGTTTCCCTTTATAATATACTACGTGAGAGTCCCTACTCCTTTTTTTCGCATAAATTTTTCAATTATTAAGTGCCACTACACAGAGCCACAATACTTTTATTATTTAAGTATTCAACACTTTAACTGAAGCCTCAACCTTTTATTACAAATATTTTGATTTTTCCGATTATTTTTTCTTTCTTCCTTTTGTCACTTCAAATAAAATAAAAATTTTCTTTTGTTGTACAACTACCAACGCAGCCATTCTAACCGCATGCATGACACAAAAAGCAATCATCACTTTTGAATTTCATGAACCAATTTCCAACAAAACCAATTGCAAAACATAAAAATGCGTTACTGACTGACTGACTGACTAGCTGAATGCCTGACTGACTGACGGTTAAAGTTTTTTTACTTTCCGCTGCTGTTTTGTAAATGTCTGGAACAGAAGAAACCAAAGAGAATCAATTATTCATGGCAATTCGTGACTCGTTAATATAATAAACAAATAATTTACCACACATACTGTGTGACACAGCGGGCGGGGAGGGGGATGGAAAACAATAAAAACAACAATACCGATACTAATAACAAAAGCTTACCAATAAGAATATTTGCAATACAAGGGAAGCGTTTTTAGTGAGTGATTGATAAAAAAATCTTAAAATTTTACGATTGTGCGAACAGAAATCAGATCACAAATAAAAACAAACCAAAAAGTAGTAAAATTAACTCTCAGATAGCTAAAACGGTTATTAAACCAAGAGAGGCTCCAGAAGACTTAAGGATCTATTTTTATAGACAAATAAGACGTTAATTTTGTTCCACGAGAAGCTTTGAATAATGCCTACATATCATATCATAATATATTACCTAAGCGCTGTTAAAAACTGAATCCGAGTGGTTTTGATGGTCGATCGATAGGCTAACTCTCGTAGCTTAAGGAAATCATTACAGCTATTAGCGAGAGTGTCACTCATTTGGCCTTTCACAGACCTCAACTCGGCCAATACTGCTTCAAGACTTTGGTATTCACCGTAGTCTAGCAGGTAGTGTGTTAGCTTATTAGATGTAAGGCCACGGTTCAAACCCCAGGTCAGACAATTCAAACAAAACGAAATAAAAAAAATGTTTCCTTAGCCGACTTCGTCTCAGTAGATTTCTGGAAAAAAATGCCATGAAAACTTCTCAAAAAGTCTGTCATTCGGAGTCGACTTTGAACTATATAATCCACCACTCATGTATAACACTAAGACACACAATATAAGTGATGTGAGAAGCTACATCATAATCCTGACTAAAGGGTTGTAATAACCAATTATGTATGTACGCATATAAGACTTAGGCCTGCACAAATTCAAAACTTCACTACGCCAGAAGTTGAAGCTAACTGACCATAAACAATGGCGAGAGTTCAATAAATGGGCTCTGGAGTAGTTGGCAACGAATTCAATTTTTTTTTTTCTTCAGCGACGAGTCTTATTTCTATATGAATGGGTACGTGAACGTACAAATTTTACGAACTTGGAAAGATACCAGTCCGTATGAGATATAAGGCAGTCGAATAATATCGAATAAGTTACCTTTTGTTGTGAATATTGTGCTGCTGGCATAATATGTTAAAATCTTTGAGAATAACTCTGGCCATCACTGTTAACCGAGCGAACATTATAGGTCATTGTGATTAAATACTGCTGTTGAGGGCATGATCATTTCAAATAGAGGTCACGTAAACTAGTCATCGAAGTTTAACGATTCGTCCCCCTTATACTTTTTCTTGTGGGATTTTCTCAGAAGCGTAGTTTAGAAGTCACATTAACGATATTGAGTGACTGTGACCTCTAGAGTTTTTATTGTGCGATCATTTTTAGAAATTAAATTTGAATATTTGCCTTCCTTCTCAATAGTCATAACTGTCTACCTACCAGAGATCCGCAATGAGTATTCAAAAAGATGAGTAGAATCGAATCATACTCATAATTTCTGATACTTATACGCATTCATACTTATTTTAATATCACGGAATCTCTACTCGTATTTAAAGTTTGAAGTGCTCATCATATTCAAACTTAACAACACGTATGATATTGATTTCGATACTCCATAACTCAACATATACACGAAGTATGAACGAATGAGTAAAATACTTACTAGAAGGTTGTGTGTATGCTCTGTTTGAGTCTCTGGAATCATATATTTATGAGTATTATAAGCATTTATCTAAAGTTATGAATCTAAATGCGATGGCCTGTGAATCAAACATATTGCTAATGGTATGAGTTTGATGTCAAAGTTGTACGCATACTCATTGCAACCTGTGCTTATAAATCAATGTTGTAATGAGTATGAATGAATGTAGTTAAATTTCTATATTGTTGACTCACTTATATTCAAAATTTCAAGAAAGTTTATTGAGTAGCGAAAAAACGATTCATTGCTGAACTCAGCTGCCTACCCAAATGCAACCCCGTGAACATTTATAAACCCCGGCGATTGATGTGTGTCACCACATATGAAATCATATCAACAAAAACTTTATGGTTCCTGATTAAAGTGGCAAAAGAATAAGAAAATGAATTAAAACTGCGAAAACTACTACACTCAAAATAAATAAAAAAAAAACCAAAAAATAAAAATCAAATCGTTAACCGTTAACCGTTAAGTTGAAAAAGGTATATTAAACCAGAATTTAACCGTTGTTAATAAAGAATATATTTTTATGAAGAAGCCATGTTTAATAATATTTTTTCCAACCATTTCGAGCACAGATACATACATATGCCAGCGAGCATATGTTGTGGTGTTATTCCGTTGTTGTATTCTCTCACAATGAAAATATCATGTGTGTGTGGTGTGTTTGTGTGTGAATAATTTATTTCATTCACATAAAAATATTCGCATTCAACTGTAACATGTCATGCTAAAAATATCATAAAAAAATTCTTTATTTTCATCATTTTTTCTGTTTTTGTTTTTATGGATTTAATTGTTTATCATAACGTCGTCATCAATGTGTAGTGTTTGTTTAATAATAAATTTATGAAAATTAATAAATAAAAAAAAACAAAAGCACACACCTCGTATATAGAAAACGAAATTGATTTTTGGTTATGAAAGGAAAGTGTGGCATATGTACATACATATGTGACTAATGCTTATGCGACGGTAGTAAAGAAAACAGCAAATATTTTTAGTGGAAATCTTAGTTGTAGTCCAATATACTTCCATAGTTACCCGGTTTATACAAAAAAATTTTAAAGTTTTGGAAGTAGCATTCAACAGCAGCTGTACCTCACTCATCACTCATCCTCCCTGTACTTCTTTATGACGCAGAGGCATGGACACTATTAAGCACTAATGCAGAGGGAAAAGTTAGATCTTCGGTTCAGTGGGAATTGGTGATGACTTCCGCATTCAATCAAATATGAGTGTATGCTCCTCAACGACATGGACGTTGTGCAGCGTGAATGAAGGAGGATGCTCCGGCGAGACGGGTGTTTGATGCGGGGATCTGCGGAAGTCGACGAAGAGGACGACCTTGTTTGCGGTGGAAGCAGAAAGGATCGAGGCCACCGTTTGTAGGCTCCTGGAAGAATGTGTTACGACAGGCCGAAATCCGTTAATCGGGTTGTTAATGACCAATTAAGTAAGTAAGCAAGTATGTATTACTATGGCAAAACGTTGCTGATCTAATTTTGCCCACAATCTGCAGTTGGCCAGTAGATTTGCATAGGAAGGATCGAGGAAGCACTGTCATCGATTGAGTGGATCAACTGGCGTAGGCGCTCATGAAGCATAGGCGCCTGAAAGGATGTAATGAATTCAGAATGGTCGTTCTCTTGAAATAGTATACAGTCACAAGGTTGCTGCACTCTCTTTACATAGCTTCTTTGCGGAGTATTTCCAAAAATTGTAGTGTCTGTCAGCTCTATCCATTTCTCTTATGAATTTCGCATTATGCTAACTATAGTTTCTCAAAGTCTTACCTTCACTACCATATACAATGGATATAAATCCAACACTGCTTTACGACAAGTATACTAGTCTCCATAGCTTGTCTAACACCAGCTGAGCATTTATCAGAGCCCTATGTCCATTATGATGTAGACCCAATGCATATTTCTTTGATTAACCCGCCCAAATGTCCCTGCAATCGTTCTGCATATCATTTTATCCTATTTGGCTTTAAATTAAATGCTCTCTACTTCTGCTTTACAATTCAATGATATTTTCAGATACTTTACGGCCAGTTTCCAAGACATTACCTCACCTTGTCATCAATTGTAGCATTATCGTCTTTCCCTGGTTTATACTTCATCCGCATCTTCACACAAGACAGACTGAACTTTTACTGGCTCCGCCTGACTGCTTTGTCTGGCCTTTTATATGGCAACGTAAACAGTCTGATGAATGTTCTTGAAGTCGAATGTTCGTGGCTTCGCCTTCTGAAGATCTCTTTAAATGTAAATATCGTTGTTTAGCTGTTAATCCCTTTTTTTATACTGGTGTTTGTTGGTATATTTTTGTTTACTTGTTTATCATGTAAACAAGTTCATTGTTTCTGTAGCTTTTGTTTATAAATTGAATGTTAAACGATGTGAAAGCAAAACATTATTTCCATTTTCGTAACAATATCTTAATTACGTATAATATCGCCTCTCTTCCCCAAAATGTAAAATCAGTTCGGTTAATTTTTCCAAATGCCCTCGTACATTTGGTGTGTGTTTCATTATTTAGAAATTCAAACATTCGATTGACTGGCATTGTGTCACGAGGTCATAAATTATTTAAAATAGTTTTGTTAAGTGTTTTATGAATTTATTTTTATTATGGCTCCGGTGCTTTGGTTTCTTGTTTGTATCATATTTCGTAGCCAAGTATGTTGTTGTAGCTATTTAGTGCTGCTGCTGCTGCTGTTGTTGTTTGCCAACAAACAAATCATAAAATTTCCATGAAATGAAAATCATGTGGTGTGTGCCATTTCTCAATTCCATTTCTCATTTTCGCAAGTATTTTTTTCGGTTTTTGTTGTTGTTTTTGTTTTTATTGAATTATAAATGGTTGGCGAAAAACGAAAAATAAAACATTTTTGCTTTTAAATGTGGCCTTAATTGGTTTTTTTCCATTTACTTTTTTTTTTGTTGGTTGAAAATATATACTCTACTCCCTCAATCTCACCGCTCCCCTTATTCCGCTCTCTCTCTCTCTCTCTCTGCTGTTCTCTCTTTATTTATATAGTTTATAAGTTTTAGGTCATACCGTGATTAATGTGTGCATAATAAATTAAATATTTTTCTCTCCTCATACAGTCGAGGTAGTTAGTGAAGGTAGCCGCAAGTGGTTTGGCAAATGGCTGGCTGCTGAAGCAGGGATGAGAGGCGAGAGAATTATAACGAAAAATGCAATTAATACTGTTTAAATATTCTCTAAATAAATCATAATATTAAATGAGGATTACTGTAGACTCAAAATACTATGTATGTATGTGTGTATTAAAATACATATGAAATGTTTTACAATATAATTCCATAATAAAATACGAAAAGATTTTATGGCAGGGTGGCGTATGAGTAATAAAAAATTAATGAATAAATATTACTCATACGCAGTGCACGCATTCCATTGCGTTATTTACTCAAGCACTCATACTTAAAGAACTTGATTTATTCAATCGAAATTGAAATGATGGACTGATGTGTGCTGTTCCTTGTTAAGGATCTTAGCCTTAATGTGCTTGATGATATCGAAAGTCTCCACAATATACGTGTTACAATTACTACTCAGGACCAATACCTTAAAGAACTGCGTTTCGATCGTTGTAATCTGATCAAATGCTATCATCTTTAAATTTTATATGGAAGAAAATTTCTGTACTTAAGCTGGACGCTCAACTTCTAAGATGATGAAATTGCTATTCAAAGTTTTCATGAAGATTTGCATTGCCTTGTATACTGCCATCAAAGTTGTTTAAATTTGAGAATCCGTGAATGCTGACTTTTTCTTTTACTATAATGGAAGACTCTGTTATCCAACACTTGACACATTATATGATGCCAAAGCACATTGCCAAAGCATTGCTAAGCAAATATCTTCAGTTTTTTGAGTACTTTATTGGCAATCAAGATAGTACTCTTTGATAGTACTACTGAACTATTTTTTGTGAGGATACATAAAATCTATTGTGTACAAGGACTTTCTAGCAGCAATTTTAGCGCTGGAAGACAACATTCCAGGGCAGATAGTGGGATACGGTCAGAAATCTTGGAAAAAGTAAGCCAAAATTGAATGCGAATAACATTTAAATAAAATAATCTGTAAAAGCACCGAAGCAAAGTCGCCTAATCCAAGTAGCTGTACTTTAGTAGTAGTCTAGTAGTATACTGGTAGTAGTCTAGTAGCAGTCTAGTAGTAGTCTAGTAGAAGTCTAGCAGTAGTCTGATATTGATCTAGTAGTAGTGTAGCAGTAATCTAGTAGTAGTCTAGTAGTAGTCTAGTAGTAGACTAGTAGTAGTGTAGTAGTATTCTACTAGTAATATATTAGCGGTCTAGTAGTAGTCTAGTAGTAGTCTAGTAATAGTCTAGTAGTAGAAGTCTAGTAGCAGTCTAGTAGAAATTTAGTAGTAGTCTAGTAGCAGTCTAATAGCAAGTAGTAGTCTAGTAGTAGTCTAGTAGTAGTCTAGTAGCAGCCTAATAGCAAGTAGTAGTCTAGTAGTAGTATAGTAGTTATCTAGTAGCAGTCTAGTCGTAGACTAGTAGCAGTCTAATAGCAAGTAGTAGTTTAGTAGTAGTAATATAGTAGTAGTCTAGTAGTAGACTAGTAGTAGTCTAGTTGACTAGTAATCTAGTAGCAGTCTAGTAGTACTCTAGTAGTAGTCTAGTGAATAGCTAAGTGGTAATCCTGACTAAATGTTGTGTTTTCAAAAAGGAAAATTAAATATTTCTCATTAGACGTGGGGTTCATACATGTCCTGTAGCTTATCAATGGCTTCTAAATAAAATAAATTTTCGGAAATTCCATTTTTTTAATAAAAAAATTAAAAATTGATTAGAAATTAAATTTTAATCGCACGCCTAAGAGAATTCAAACAACATGTCACATTATGAATGTATCACAGTACATGTACAGACATGTACAGAGTAAATGTAAAAAAAATAGAACAACAAATAAATATAATTTAATCCTTTTAAATTCTTGTGGCCCTTAATGTATTAAATAGAAATGTTTTTTTTTTAATATTTTATTACATTAAATTTTTATCAAATATGCTCTCTTAAATGATGATAACACTTACAATGTATTATTATCCTTATCAATCCATTTATAATATTTATCTGTCCTTAAGCATTGTTGCTTCATGCCGAGCTGAGCAGTAGAAAAAGTTAATTTTTTAAAATAAAAAAACTGTAAAGGCAGGCAAAATAAATGTGTTATAAATTAATTGCCGGATATTAAGTTAAATATTGTTCATTTAATAGCATGTTTTTTTTGTTGTTGTCGTTGCTTGTGGTGTTGTTGGTTTTATAATTTAACTCTCAGTTACAAATTAATCTACGATACTTTGAAGCATTACTTTACATTATTATTACAACGTTATTATTATACAACTTCTGGTTAACATTACATTGATACGGTGTTTGGTTTCCTGACATTTTTCTTTTTTTAAATTTAATTTTTAAATCCTTTTTTTTTAACTATTTTAATATAATTTTTTACTATACGGGGTTTTTATAGTCGATTAAAAAAAAATTAAAAAGAATTTTTTAAAAAATATTTTAAAAATATTAAAAAATGTTGCCTCCCATTTTGTCCTCCAGTGTAAAAATTGCCTTTAAAATGAGCATTTTGTTGTTTTTAAATGTTGCGATTAAAATTTAATTGAAATCTATTTGTGTTCGACGTGTTTACTACATAGGGAAAAGGTGTTACTGTTTGTTGCGCACTTTTGATGTTCGCTTTTAATTGCATTTTATGTGTGAGTATGTGTAATTGTTGTTGAACTCATTTTTAAATGCCTTTAAATGTCAAAATAATAAATTTTTAATTAAACAATTGTTATTACACGTAATCTGGGTTGAAGGTATGTATTGCTTGTATTTTTTTTTTATTTTTAAAATAATTTTTAAAAGGCTATGAAAAAAATTTTCTCTCTCCGCTAAGGAACTGAGCCTTACTATGGGAACTTCAGCAACTAATATTTCAATCCTGTGTGACAGCTGTGAGGTAATGAAATTTCTTTCAGGTACAATCTTCAGCTCTAAGTTGGTTGACATATTCATCAACACCATTTAATCAACTTTGGCGCTCTAGGTGCATAGATATCCTCTGTATTCGTGTAGCTGTGGAACTTGTTAGAGTAGGTCCACTCTTACATATATTCATATATAATTGCTTATTACAATATAACTGCTCACACCACTCATGTTGTGTTTGTTAATTTTATACATGAGTGGCAGGGCCTATAGTTAAAAGTCGTCTCCGAACGAACAATTTCTTTGAGAAACTTTTCATGGCAATTTAATTTTCTCTCAGAGTTTTTGCCAGAAATCTACTGAGAGGAAGTCACCGAATAAATATTTGATTCGTATTTCGTTTTATTGGAAATTTTTGACCTGTGGTTTGAACCACGGCCTCATGTCTAATAAGCCAACAAACTACTTATAAAACTGCACTACACTTTCTTGCTGGACTGCCTATTGGGCAAAGATATTTATACTCCTCTAACAAATTCTCAGCTGGAGAAGAATATTGCTTTATTCCCAGACTCATCCAGCCGAACTTAGATAGGTAGTCTACCAATCTTAATCAATCTTAATCACCTATATATCCGTGTGCTTAGCTGTATGACATTCGCAATGTTAAGCACAGACTTCAGCAACCACGTTAATTCTGCTCTTCTGAAGTTTTAACAGACCTTCTGGCTGCCCGCTATCTAAACTACACCAGATTTAGGGGGTTATATTGCCCATTGCTGGTGTCTGCCATTGCCACACTCATAGCCCTAAGCATTCAGGTTCTCAATAAGGTTCCCAATATAGAGAATTTTTCCGAAATTTTGGTGTATGACCTACATCTGCCCAATTCGTTCATTTTGCAATTTTCCTGAGTGTCATCTCCCAACCAGCTAATAGAACTGCGCAAGCTTGAAACCATCGTCGAGATTATAATGTGAAAATTCAATACCTTGACAACCGCTTGACTATCAGAAAGCATGTGAATTCTGTAAGTCCCGTATGATCATCATATTATCCGGTATGACCGGTACTTCCGATTGGAATGTAGAACAATAGTCTCAAATGGTCGCCTAGATAGTTATGAGAGAATCTAATATAATTTACAGCAGCTCGTATGGCCGAAACTTTCGTCTGGAATATGCTGTAAATGTCCAGTGGCCTTATCGGCAGTTCGAAAAAATGCCAGTTCGAAAAAATGCCGCCATTCATAGTATCATGCACTCTCGAATCATTCACGAATGAGTACTGTACCACGTCATTATTTCATTTCTCTCTATCCGAAATATGATCGTGTCGAACTTCACTAAGAGATCATAAGGTATAGTCAACATGCCTAAATATTGCCGAAAGTCACTAGAAGGCACTCCCTAGTGTTGTAGAAATATCTCTTGGGCTCACGTAGTTATAGTTATTGATTGCATTGGAATTAGGTATAGGTACCTTGATAGGAATTCCCATTATAACACTTACTCCAGGTCAACATACATAGGTGCGATCACAGTTGTGTATCATGTGTAATGTATGTGTGCAACGATAATACTACTGGCCATATATGTAGTATTGTACTAGAACAACAATCACAAGTATAAACACCCTGACTCTGTGATAATGTATAGCTTTTCGTCGAAGTGTGGTTTTATGGATAGAGATGATTATATTGCAGTTCCGCATACCTTTATAATCTTCGTGAGCGTACACTGTATAAGTTTATGGCTCCTGAAGAAAATCATTTGTAATGCTTCACTCTGTAAAGCGCATAAAAAAAAGCATAAAGGTTTTAAATTAATTGTAGTTCTCTGCCATTTTAATTGTTTTGTTTTTAATTATACATTATGTGACTGTTTATTATGTCAACGGCTATATAAACACATTTCATGTAATAAATATTTATTTTTATTGTTAAGCGATTTAAAAGTATAATTATTTATTCGGTTTTTTTTATATCAGAAAATAAAGAAAAAAAATTATTTGAAGCGCTACAGTCAGTATAGAACGTACTAGCATCAGTATTGTTATGTTTTTACCTTTTAAAATCGTTTAAAATATGAGCTCATAGATTGCAAATAAAATAAAAATAAATTCGTGTTTAGTTCTTAATTAAAATTCTTTATTATTCGCAGAATTCTATGTGCCACTGTTCACAACTTGATGTAAACAACAACAATTGATTTTCTTTGTTATACCTTTGTTTATACCCTTTGCATAAACAATAACAATTACTAGACAATTGTTCGACAGAACTTTGTAACGGATATCTTTAAACCACGATTACTCTCTTCAAACGCACCACGTCTTCACACAAGACTGACTGAACTTCACTCACCCCTTCGCCTGCTTTGTCTTGCTTTTTATATGGCAGAGTAAACAGTCTACTGAATGTTCTTGATGGCGAATGTTCGTGGCTTAGCCTTCTCAAGATTTTATATATGTAAACATCGTTGTTTATGTTTATTATTGTAGTGTTGTTTGTATATTTTTGTTTACTTGTTTACCATTTACCAAACACCAGTATCTAGATTTTTTTATTTTCGTAACAGTATAGAGAGTACATAAGTTGGATTTCATATCCTATGGAAATTTGTTGTAAAATTTAATTCCACTAAGGACAGAGGGAAACTTTAAAACGTCATTTGAAAGAATATCTTTGTTTTAATATTTTTTAATGCCTACTATAGGGGTCCTTTGATAAAATTGAACATTATCTGCTTAATTATTTGAATTGCTAATAAAAATAAAAATTCAAAAAATAAAACGAAGCGAAAAAAACATACAAAAAATTAAAAATAATTACAAACATAGGCAATATTATTAATGATTTACGATTCGTTAAGTTTCTGCATTAATTTGAGAGCATTAATGTTTATTTATTTATTTTTTTTTTATCAAATAAACAAAAAAAAGTTTGAAAAATTAAAAATAATGCCTGAAGTCATTTCAGTTTAATGACTTTACACTAAAATTAAAAAAAAATCGCTCAAAAACTGTCATAAAATTCAGGAATAATTTAAAAAAAATGAAAACCCCCCTTTAACTACTATTTACAACTATAATCGTTTTTATTAATTATACAGCCTCCTTGCCATTAAACAGAAAATACTTGTTAATATTAATATTTTTATTTGAGTGGATTTTTATTGAAATTTCAACACAACAGTGGCGTTAGCCTAGTGCAGATATATGAGAAGCATTTTAATTTCATATGATAATGAAGTTATCAAATGCATTGATTTAACTTCAAATTCAAAAAGTCATTTCCCGTTACAATACACACTTAATTGCACATACACAGTCACACACAGCCACACTCGGATGAACGGACATGTCTCTCTATACATATTAAAATAAGTACTCACACATACTTAAGCACGACATGTGTAAATAAATTAACATTTATTGGGTTGGGGCAAAAATATATTGTTACGTTTTTACATTTTACAAAAGTTTAGAATATGAGCTCGTAGATTACAAATAAAATAAATATAAATTTGTGTTTAGTTTTTAATTAAAATTCTTTATTATTCGCACAATTATGTGTGCCACTGTTCACAACTTGATGTAAACAACAACAAATGCTTTCTTTTGTTATTCCTCTCTTTATACCCTTTGCATTAAGAATAACAATTACTGGACAATGATTCGTCAGATCCTTGTAATGGAGATCTTCAAACCACGATTACTCTCTTCAAACCCACCGCGTCTTCACACAAGATTGACTGAACTTCACTCACTCTGTCGCCTGCTTTGCTTTGCTTTTTATATGGCCAAGTAAACAGTCTAATGAATGTTCTTGATGGCGAATGTTCGTGGCTTAGCCTTCTCAAGATTTTATATATGTAAACATCGTTGTTTATGTTTATTATTGTAGTATTGTTTGTATATTTTTGTTTACTTGTTTACCATTCTTTTTATTATGTTGTTTGTTATTATATTAAGCAGTAAGATAATTAGTAAACAAGTTTGTTTACTTAAAATGTTTTGTTTTGAATTTTAATGTTAAGCGATGTACAAGCAAAACACCAGTATCTAGATTTTTCATTTTCGTAACAGTATAGAGAGAGTATAGAGAGGACAGAGGGAAACTTTAAAACGTCATTTGAAAGAATATCTTTGTTTTAATATTTATTAATACCTACTATAGGGGTTCTTTGATAAAATTGAACATTATCTGCTTAATTATTTGAATTGCTAATAAAAATAAAAATTCAAAAATAAAACGAAGCGAAAAAAAAATACAAAAAATTTAAAATAATTACAAACATGGGCAATATTATTAATGATTTACGATTCGTTAAGTTTCTGCATTAATTTGAGAACATTAATGTTTATTTATTTATTTTTTTTTTATCAAATAAACCAAAAAAAGTTTGAAAAATTAAAAATAATTCGCTGTAATAAACCTGCCTGAAGTCATTTCAGTTTAATGACTAAAACGCCAAAAAAATACACTCAAAAACTGTCATAAAATTCAGGAATAATTTTTTAAAAATTATCCCTTTTACTACTATTTACAACTATAATCGTTTTTATTAATTATACTGCCTCCTTGCCATTACACAGAAAATACTTGTTAATATTTTTATTTGAGTGGATTTTTATTGAAATTTCAACACAACCGTGGCGTTAGCCTAGTGTAGAAATGAGAGAAGTATTTTAATTTCATATGATAATGAAGTTATCAAATGCATTGATTTAACCTCAAATTCAAAAAGTCATTTCCCGTTACAATATACACTTAATTGCACACACACAGCCACACTCGGATGAACGGACATGTCTCTCTATACATATTAAAATAAGTACTCACACATACTTAAGCACGACATGTGTAAATAAATTAACATTTATTGGGTTGGGGCAAAAATATATACTCAAATGAAATCATTTCTTTATGTTTTCATACATAAAATGGATAAGAATCAAATGAAACTTATGTAGTACGTTTGGTCCATTGAAGCGCAAAGAGTTTCCAGTCCTCTACATATGATAGTAGAGGCTCAGTATTCAATCATCATTCATACATACATACATATGTATATCATCATTCATATAATATATACATATATATGTATTGTTTTGTTTTGCTACATCTCATAGAAATCATTCTGTCCGCCCATTTGGTCATTACTTTAGTCAGGACTACAACCTAGCCATTCATGTCATGCCTGAGTCACGGCAAGAAACCTGTTTCTCATTTAATTTTTGCTCTAAATGTACGAGCCTGGGTTGAACCATGAACTCTGGCCTAATTAGCCAGAGTTAAGGGCTTATGGCTTATTCGCATACACCTAACGGGTTCAAATCGCTTTATTTCGGTGACCAGTTCACATTACCCCTACATATGATGACCATCCTTCCAAATCCCTGTAGAAAATTATTCATAGTAGCATCTACAGTGCAGACCACGTGTCTCTGGGTTCCCTACTATTCTATTAACTGTTGGTAATCGTTTACATATAGTGCATGCAGTTAACACTGATGACTTCGTAAATATCATCCTCAAAGAAATATGCACCGATAAAGCTGCCAATGCAAAATCCACACACAAAAGTGACTTTTTCGCAATGCATTGGAAAATTTTGGATCTCAAGTGGTTTGGTATCGATTCAAATTCAGTGATTTTGTTTATTTGCATACCCATTCATCTAGAAATGGGTCTCATCGTTGAAAATGATTGTGCAATGAAAAAATTCATCTTGTCCATTACCATCTGTTGCGCCATAACATCAACCAATCATTATTTCATAATATATTATAACATATGCCTAATAATTAATAATAATAATAATTGAATTCAATAATAATAACTTGTTAAAATCATAGATTAGTACCGCCCTAATATTAAGTAGTTTAAGGTTAATGAACATATAGAATAAGTTAAATAATAATAATAAACGGAGTTGCTGAATTCTTTTCGACTTCTCTTAACTGTTAGAATTAAGTATATACATACTAGAATTAAGAAAATGTTTTTAAAATAAAATTAGTTGATAAGTATCCTTACACTCATACGGTCCTTTTATTTCACAAACAATTTGGTCTTCGCGGTCAGTATTTCAGTGTCCAACAATAAATAGTTTTAAATTATAAATTAATTAATTTAAAACAATTCCTAAAAAAGATTAGGAAAAACATTTTGGCGCCCGAGCAGGGACATAAATAGTGATCGCGATCGAGAAGAAATAAAAGACCAAACTCGCGAAAAGTTTTATAAGTTGTTTAAAATTTAAATTCGCGAGTGTTAAAATTTTTATAAATTACTGAAAATTCAAAAATTAAAGTGGTAAAATCTTATAAGCTACTTAAGATTTAAAAAATTACCACAAATCAAAATACAAATACAATAATTAAAAGAGACAAAACTCACAATAAAACACACAAAAATTAACAAAACATAAAAACAAAGTGTTGTGCGGTGGAATAAATAAAATAAAATAGAAAAATAATAACAAATAAGCATACAGAAAAATATATAAAAAACAAAAATAGCAATACATGCAGTGAACATAAATGTTGTGAGACTATACAACCATACATACGCAAGTGCAGAGAAAATAGCACAAAACAAAAAAAAAAATAATAATAAAAATTAAAATAAACAAAAGAAAAAAAAAAAAAAGAAAAGTACAGTGTAACCAGATATTACGAATACAAAAAGTGCAAATAGTGCAACATAAATTTCAAAATACACTACACTTTACAAGAACAGCTCAATACACTACACAAACAACAAATAATCCATCGTTGGACGACTCCAGAAAAGGAATTCCGTCCACATACCCGTTGCATCTGTATTCTGTGCCGATCAGAAGGAACTAAGGGGAGTATATCAAACTCTCAGGAGGTAAAAAGTGTGAAATATATTTGTGTTTTTTCCTTAAATTTGTAATTTGATCAAATTTAAGAGATTTTTTGTAAGTTAATCAAAAAATTTATAATCGCTTGAAGAGCAGAACACAATAAAATATATTTCACATTTTAAATTATTGAAATAACAAAATTTATAATTTTATATACATTTATCTACAATTTTATACACACTTAAATATTATCCTGTACAGGATTATAAAAAACCCACCCTTAAAAGTGTATAAAATCGCAAGTGTTAATATCGTTGGATTAATACGTATTTACACTAACAATTTGTTCTCTTTGTTAGTGAGAAAACATTCAGCATACCATTTGTGTTGCTTTTGTTTGTTTTCCTTTTATTTATTTTCGTTGTTTATTTCGATCAGTGTTCCGTTCCACGCGTTCCTATACTGCTTGTATATAAGTTACATATTACAGCTGTGTACAGTGTGACCGTTCACACTAGTAACAAAATTGAAATTTCAATAAAAAATTGATCACACAAATATCGAACATCGAATTGTATTCGATTATTGTTATTTCTAATAACACAGTGTGTTCACATTGAAATTTGTTTTTTGTTTTATTTTAAGAAATCGATTATTTAACGATTTTACTCGGTAAATTGAATATTTTTATACCGAAGGCTGTGTGTGTAAAGTGGTTATATTTTCTATTTTCTGAGGTCAAGTAAGTTATTCTTGTCTCAATTAAATTTTGGAATCGGAACTTTCGGGCATTGCGTGACCGAATCATATCGATTAAATTCTATTGTCCAAAACAAGTGAATACTAGTAGATTCGAATATAATTCGACCAATAATTTATTTTGGTCAATATTAATTCTTGTTTTGAGGAAGTTCAATATAAATAAACGAAATCATAATGACTACTAGAAGCTCTAAACGCCAAGATTCTCCTTCCGAAGCGGAAAACTTGGAGCAATTACTCGCGAAGAAAGCGAAGGTCATCAAGAACATCGACAGGATTCGACAATCCATTGTGGATAAGACTATTTCTTTTAATCCAATGGAGCTCGAATGTCGATTAGATATTTTGAAAACGTATATTGACCAAGCAATGAAGCTCCAGTCAGACGTGGATAATTTGGATCCCGACAATGACGATAGAGCCGAGCTTGAGGATCTCTGTGTGATCACGAAGAGTTTGTTTATGAGTCTGTTGGCCAAGAATCGGCAATTGAATGTGCCTGAAACTTCTTTTAACGTACAAGCTCAGCACTCAAGACTCCCAAATATGAAGCTCCCTAAATTCAGTGGAAAATATTCTGATTACAAGAACTTCATGAGCTTATTTGAGAACTTGGTCCACAATGATCCAACGTTAACAGATATCGAGAAATTTAACCATTTAATCTCATGCTTGTCCGAATCGGCCTTGGGTACCGTGAAGGCCTTTCAGATTTCTGAAAAGAATTATCCCAAAGCATTAGCAAGCTTGAAGAAAGTTTATGATAACGAATGCTTGATATTTTCCGATAACATTGCAAAACTTTTTGATTTGCCCGAAATTACCAAGCCTTCAGCTGCTGCTTTGCGAAGCATGATCGATACTGTTTCTGCCATTTATGATTCGTTGTTATCAATTGGTGATGACAAGAAAATAACGAATGCCATCTTAATACATTTAGTGATGTCGAAAGTGGATCCAATCACCAAATCGAAATGGGAAGAACAGCTTGATTTCGAAAAGCTCCCATTGTGGTCAGTTTGCGAAGCCGCCTTGAATAGACGTTACCAGCATATTTCTGCTGACGAGTCTTCTAGTTCAAGGCCGAGGGTTAACAAACCTAAAAATGAACATTTTAGTATTAGAACGAATAAAACGTCACTAAATTGTACCAAATCGGAACAATCAGCTAATAGTTGCCTATTTTGTGAATCGGCGCAGCACATACTCAACAATTGTCCTTCTTTTACTGCTGAGCCTATAGTCAAACGATTTGACTTCGTAAAATCCTTGCCAGCATGTATTAACTGTCTGAAAAGGGGACACACAGTTGCAAGGTGTCCATCTTCTAAGTGTCGGATATGTAATGGTGCACATAACTCATTACTCCACCGATATAGTACAAGTCCTAATAATTCGGAACAGACTTCAGCTTTTCACGCTTCTGTGAATTATACGGCGGCGGCTGTAGGCAGCAGCTGTCAAGCAGGCAAAATTCCTGTTTCTGCGCGCAATGAGCAACACATCGCTGATGCAGGAAAGAATGGAGACGATGTTCGCAGAAACAGAGGCGGTGCTCAACAGTCGGCCCATTGCATCGCTGTCTCCAGACCCCAACGACGGAGAAGCATAAGTTCCAGCTCATCTGCTGACCGGAGAGGGTCTGCGTTCGCTGCCGTTCGAATCCGTAGACGGCGGGAAAATCAACGAACCCAAATTATGGAGGCGTGGGCGACTACTTTGCGGACTCAAGCAGATGTTTTGGTAGGCTTGGTCTCGGGACAACATCCTGCGTCTTTAAGACAAAGCCAAATGGACCAGCGAAACACCCAACCTG